>OY757018.1:133862760-134462760 GCA_963580285.1 Lucinisca nassula | reverse complement strand
AGACGGGACCTGGGTTTAAAGACTCATCCGAAAGTCTGGAGAAGCCCAGGATCGATCCTGCGACGCCTGGTTTACAGGAGGCTTCTAGTGTTGCAAAGAACAACTGTAACAGATGTTAGTTTTATGACCAATTACCATTACTTTGTACAGGAAACGGACGCCCATCGGGGCTTGAAGAAATATATGGGCTGCATGATGCTTCCACGCAGAGCTGAAACCGACCTGCACACGAGTACCAGTAAACCGCTAAGAGGACCGAAGTCTGCCCAAGCAAAGCGGTGCGAGTCGGCTTGTCCATGCTTATAAGCCTTATTGGTTTCATTGGGCGGCAGGGCTTGAGATGTCATTTCATCTCAATGTCGGGTAAAAGTCCCAAAAACTTGGAAGCAACGTCTCCCAAATGACCTTTACAGTGTTGACGGGGACGTTAAACCTCAAATCAAACAAAACCCATACTTTACACAGTGAAAAGACGAAAAATGCGATTTTAGTTCTTTACGATTTACCTGCCATTTAATGTCGAAAAAACGCCTCAATTTTGCCGCCGAAAAATACGACAATTTTCAGATGAAAAGTTGCGATATTTTTGTTATTTCCGCTCAAAATATAGATTGAGGGTACAAGTTAGAACAGCCTCATACAAAATGAGGTTTACCCTTGTAAAATCTCAGTTTTACTAATATAAAACAGGGCTTCAAGGGGGTCAAAATTGCATGTATATATGCACGTTTTCGTTATTGGTGTGTTACATCCTCAGTTTAGTCTTGAAAATGCACATCACGTGAACAAGTCCGTGAAACGAAGACCCACTTAAACCCACTTTATATACAGAAAACTGGGAATTACGGGGAAATTATTATTTCTCTTATTTCTGCCCCAAGACATAGGTTGTGGGTACTCGTTAGAACCGCCTCAATGAGGCGGCTCTAACGAGCACCCACATCCTATGACATAGGTTGTGGGTACTCGTTAGAACCGCCCCAATGAGGCGGCTCTAACGAGCACCCACATCCTATGTTTTGAGCATTTATAAGAAAACTGGAAAGGTTTTCATCAGAAAAGTAGCCGTTTTGGAGATGTGAAAAATGCACTATGTCGTACGGGCGAGTTATCGTAATGAAAAGCTTTATACATGTAAATTGTTTGATTAAAGGTTAATCGTCCCCATCAACACTGCATAGGTCATTTTGGAGACGTTGCTTCCAATTTTGTGGGACTTTTACCCGACAGGGAGATGAAATGTCTTCTCAAGCCCTGTCGCCAAATGAAACCAATAGGGTTTATAAGCATGGATGGTCCGACTCGCACCACTTTGCCTGGGCAGGCTTAGATCCTCTAAGCGGTTTACCAGTACTCGTGTGCGGTTGGATTCTGCTCTGTGTGGAAGCATCGGGCAGCCCATCTATTTCTTCAATTCCCAATAGGCGGGGCCGTTTATGCATGTAAAATAAAACAAATAGAAACATAATAAAACACAATAACAACACTACATGTAACCGCCATCACCATCACAGCAGCAGCAGCAGCAGGAAAAACAACAAAATGAAATGGTAAAATACCCTACATATTTGCTAGAGTAGTTTACAAACTCGATTACAATTAGGTGAATACGTGAACGCCTCTGCTTCAAGCAAATGAACAAACAATAAAACATGGCATCTCGGGATTATTATTATATGTACAAAACCTGTCAAACATTATAAGAAGGTCATATAAAATGATCAGCAAAATATTCTTGCATGCTGCTTTCAAATATATTAATGGTCTGTCTGTTTTTCTAGCAAAAGATCCCTACTGCCAGTTTCATGAGAAAATGATTAAAACGTTTCATAGAAATATTCTAATGCCAAAACCACCGTGAGTGCAAATTGATATGCGCGGCCTCCAAAATAGCTGTCATTTCTGTGTAGGAAAATTATTCTAACATCACGAAAACACGTCTATATGATTTTAATCCCATCGAACCCCACTTTTATATATTAGTACTGGGGTTTACAGGGGTAAAACTTATTTTTCTTATTTCTATATTCTATACCGTTATTGCAAGCTAATGCACTCGTGTGACATAGTGCATCTTTTTCGTGGTTCCAACACTCACATTTTTCTGATGAAAATTTGTGATTTTATTTGTTTCTGTTGAGGTTTTACGTTCCCGTCAACACTATTTAGATCATTTTGGATACGTTGCTTTCCAAGTTCAGTTGTGAGACTGGTGTTGTGCCGTGTGGCGGCCATAAAGATTATATTTTCTGGTCCTTTGGGATCATTGAGTTCATTTAGAATCATTTTGAAAATATAGTTCTGCTTAAGCCGGTGCTAGAGGGCGTGGCCGGTGTTACACATTTCAGTACTGGTCATGAACAGACTCAATAAAACCGAGTCTGCTGTTTTCGTTTATTTGGTGTATTCTTTGCTTTCAAAGGATCTTACTGTTCAGAACGTTTTTACCCGATATTAAGCTGGAATGACATACCAAGCCCCACTGACCAAACAAACCGCTAGGGTTTTCTCAGTGCAAGGACGGTCCTAATCGCACAAGTTTGCCTGGACATCCACCTGTAACCCATTATATGACAAAGGAATATTCCACCTAATGAGTTTGGAGTGATCCCTTTACAATTATAGCGGTGTCAGGTTTGTTCTTGTTTGTGGTGAATTTTACAAAAATGCATGTTCTTCCAGCAAACAGTGTAGACCCAGATCATACGTCGTTTGATCTGGGTCTACACTCTTTAAGGGGCCGCAAGGTATCTATGGGTTCAGGGAATATGATGCTTGTACCATACGATCAAAGCTGGTTCTTAGTTTTTGTGTGTGTTTTTTCATGCTCAACTCAGCTAAGCCGAGTTTTGTATTCTAAGAAGTATTAAATAGGAACAAATTACGGGAAATTTTCCTGCTCAGATCAGCAAGGATTGCTGTTTGTTCTGCTCATAAATCTTAAAATTGTTGGTATTTTAAAATTTATGGGCAGGACAAATTTGACAAATTTGAGAAAGATTAGAAAGTTGAGCATGAAACTATTTTTATAACCTCTGGAGATGTGAACCGTATATCTAACGCAATATAATATTGAAAAAAAAATGCATCTTTTCATGAAAAGCATTTAGTATGTCAATTTCTATTTATTTATTTATTTATTTATTTTTATTTTTTTTCGGGGGAGAGGGGGGGTGGTGGGGTGGGGGTGGGGTCTGGGCCGTTTCATGTGCTGGCAGTTTTATAAACATATGCTACCGTACTTTAAACAACGGGTGTAGAACCAAATCAGATGGCGCATTCTACATACTTTGTCATAAGTCCTACATATGTGACCTATGCATGTTTTGGTTTGTGCCTATATGGATTACTTCACATATGAAAGATGTCGTAAAGCCATTGAACGATTCATCACGTGAACAAGTCCGTGAAATGAACACCCCCTACACCCCACTTTATATACAGAAAACTGGGGTTTACAGGGGTATACCTTTTTTCTTATTTCTGCTCCAAGACATAGGTTGTGCCCAGCAGGCACTCAACGTTGAACTAACATGTTGTTTCAACGTTAGTTCAATGTTGAGCCAACGTTTTATGCCCGAAGGGTGTTTACTCGTTGAGGCAGTTCTAACGAACACCAACCACCTATGTTTGCAGTATAAAAAGAAAATTATCAGATTTTCATCAGAAAAGTAGCCATTTTGGAGATGTGCAAAAATGCACTAGAAAACCCAACAGCCGTGGGACAATGCACTATTCCAGTCGTTTCAGGTAGCAGAACACAGTTTCCAGCCTTTGCACATGGGGAAATTTCTTCATAAGTAAGGGTAGGGATCAAATTCAGTGTCTAAATACTGTTTGGCAATTATGAAAGCAATATCTTGAATTCAGTGTATTGTTTTGTGTCATTGTGGAGAAATATGAATTAATTCATGGTCACATGACCTGGATATCAAGGGATGTACATGTAACTGAAAATACGAAACTATCTCTATACGAATGTATCGCTACACTTCCTCTTTAAAATAGTTGTCTGACTTCATTTGGATATTGCTAAAAAGTAAACGGCTGGCAGGGGTCAATTTCTAGCCCCCTTTCATTTTGGTAGGTGTACAATAGAGCTGAATTCTGACAATTGTCCTTGCAAATGCAGTGTGCTGCCACGGCTCCTTTGAAAACAGCAGAAAATTGTAAAGAAAAGCAGCAGAAGTGGGTGGTGTCGGATTTGTTTACATAGCACTTCATTGGCTGTACAGTGTACAATCTATAGAAACCAGCTTCAAATTATTTTGTGGCAAGTCACAATGCAGAGATTACACAAAAGAGAAGGGCTGCAAAGTGTACTATTTGTTACGGCTCAAAAGCTTCGTCCGCTGGCCGTCCGAGTCTCGCCGACAGCTTGGAATATTGGTTTGCAACCTCAGCGAATGGATCTGGATACTTTTCTAGAAGGTTCATTTAGCGACAAATGTTCTTTATTAGCAGGCATGTGCAAACCTGTCCTTAAAATTACGATTTATAGAGCCACGAGATTAACATGATCTTGCAGGGGTTGTGTTTTTTCCAACAAACGCTCAGCTAGCAGTTCGCTATTATAGTATTTCAAAACGCAGTAAGACGTGACCGCACTTTTAATTTTGGACTAGTCCGTGTTTCAGGTAAATATGTTCTATAAAAGGGTTATCCTTTGGAAGCAAGGAATACACCACAGAAGTGAAAACTATGGAGTGTACATGTTTTCTGGGCCAGACTAGCTAGTTTCGGCCAATTAGGCCTCATCAGTGACCCTCAGATATTTTCAAAATTCCACAATGGAATCAATGATCCCAAAGGGCAAGAAAATATAATCTACACTATGATGTAGGGCAGGGAGACGTTTTACCGCCGCCACACATTCCCAGTCGCCTTCAGTTGGGATTTTACATTCGGCAGATATAGTTTTTGGCTTGCAGCGACGGCTGCAAGCCATTTAGATTGGAAAGGTGGTTCCGGTTTTAGACTTCTCTTTCTATGTTATTTTGGATCCTCAGGTGTTTTTTTAAAAACAAAAATCAGAGATACAGTCAGCTTTTTCCGGTGTTCTGGTTCCCTCGGCCTATAGCTCAATAGCTTTCGCATATTTTAATAGAATACAGGGTACCAGTTTAGTGAGAGATGGTCTAGTGACAGAGCTATCGTTTCTGTGCGAAAGTTTAACTAAACACCGAAGCGAATTTATCCACTAGGCCAAGGTCTACTGTGCACTACCGTCAATACAGTTTACCTGACCACATTCGTAAATCATCTGTGTAGCAGTCTACAATTCACTCGAAGGTCAAAACTCGATGGGTTTTTATGCCCCCGCCTATATGGAGAATAGCTGAAGGGCATTAAGTTTTACCCCTGTCCGTCCGTTCGTTTGTCCGTCCGTCCGTCCCGAAATCGTGTTCCGGCCATAACTCCTAAACCGTATAGAATATATTCATGAAACTTCACAGGTGCATCCATCACACTGAGACGATGTGTCATGAACAAAGATGACAACTCTTGCATTTTTGGTTTTTGGATTATCTGCCCTTGACTTAGTACCATATAGTAAACCGTGTCCGGGCAATAACTCCTAAACCGTACGGAATATATTCATGAAACTTCACAGGTGCATTCATCACACTGAGACGATGTGTCAGGAACAAGGAAGACAACTCCTGCATTTTTGGTTTGTGGATTATCTGCCCTTGACTTAGGACCATATAGTAAACCGTGTCCGGGCCATAACTCCTAAACCGTACGGAATAAATTCATGAAACTTCACAGGTGCATTCATCACACTGAGACGATGTGTCATGAACAAGGTAGACAACTCTTGCAATTTTGGTTTTTGGATTATCTGCCCTTCATCACACTGAGACGATGTGTCATGAACAAGGAAGACAACTCTTGCAATTTTGGTTTTTGGATTATCTGCCCTTGACTTAGTACCATATAGTTAACCGTGTCAAGGCCATAACTCCTAAACCGTATGGAATATATTCATGAAACTTCACAGGTGCATTCATCACACTGAGACGATGTGTCATGAACAAGGAAGACAACTCTTGCATTTTTGGTATTTGGATTATCTGCCCTTGACTTAGTACTATATAGTAAACCGTGTCCGGGCCATAACTCCTAAACCGTATGGAATACACTCATGAAACTTCACAGGTGCATTCATCACACTGAGACGATGTGTCATGAACAAAGAAAACAACTCTTGCATTTTTGGTTTTTGGATTATCTGACCTTGTCTTAGTACCATATAGTAAACCGTGTCCGGGCCATAACGCCTAAAGCGTATGGAATATATTCATGAAACTTCACACGTGCATTCATCACACTGAGACGATGTGTCATGAACAAGGAAGACAACTCTTGCATTTTTGGCTTTTGGATTATCTGCCCTTGACTTAGTACCATATAGTAAACCGCGTCCCGGCCATTACTCCTAAACGGTATGGAATATATTCATGAAATTTCACAGCTGCATTCATCACACTGAGACGATGTGTCATGAACAACTCTTGCATTTTTGGTGTTTGGATTATCTGCCCTTGACTTAGTACCATATAGTAAACCGTGTCCGGACCATAACTCCTAAACGGTATGGAATATATTCATGAAACTTCACAGGTACATTCTTCACACTGAGACGATGTGTCATGAACAAGGAAGACAACTCCTGCCTTTTTGGTTTTTGGATTATCTGCCATTGACTTAGTACCATATAGTAAACCGTGTCCGGGCCATAACTCCTAAACCGTATGGAATATATTCATGAAACTTCACGGGTGCATTCATCGCACTGAGACGATGTGTCAGGAACAAGGAAGACAACTCTTGCATTTTTGGCTTTTGGATTATCTGCCCTTGACTTAGTACCATATAGTAAACCGTGTCCGGGCCATAACTCCTAAACCGTACGGAATATATTCATGAAACTTCACAGGTGCATTCACCACACTGACACAATGTGTCATGAACAAGGAGGGCAACTCTTGCATTTTTGGTTTTGAATTATATGCCCTTGTCTTAGTACCATATAGTAAACCGTGTCTCGGCCATAACTCCTAAACCGTATGGAATATATTCATGAAACTTCACAGGTGCATTCATCACACTGAGACGATGTGTCATGAACAAGGAAGACAACTCTTGCATTTTTGGCTTTCGGATTATCTGCCCTTGACTTAGTACCATATAGTAAACCGCGTCCCGGCCATAACTCCTAAACCGTATGGAATATATTCATGAAACTTCACAGGTGCATTCATCACACTGATACGATGTGTCATGAACAAGGAAGACAACTCTTGCATTTTTGGTTTTTGGATTATCTGCCCTTGACTTAGTACCATATAGTAAACCGTGTCCGGGCAATAACTCCTAAACCGTATGGAATATATTCATGAAACCTCACAGGTAAATTCATCACACTGAGGCGATGTGTCATGAGCAAGGAAGACAACTCCTGCATTTTGGTTTTTGGATTATATGCCATTGACTTAGTACCATATAGTAAACCGTGTCCGGGCCATAACTCCTAAACCGTATGGAATATATTCATGAAACTTCACAGGTGCATTCATCACACTGAGACGATGTGTCATGAACAAGAAAGACAACTCTTGCATTTTTGGCTTTTGGATTATCTGCCCTTGACTTAGTACCATATAGTAAACCGTGTCCGGGCCATAACTTCTAAACCGTATGGAATATATTCATGAAACTTCACGGGTGCATTCATCGCACTGAGACGATGTGTCAAGAACAAGGAAGACAACTCTTGCATTTTTGGCTTTTGGATTATCTGCCCTTGACTTAGTACCATATAGTAAACCGTGTCCGGGCCATAACTCCTATACCGTATGGAATATATTCATGAAACTTCACAGGTGCATTCATCACACTGAGACGATATGTCATGAACAAGGATGACAACTCTTGCATTTTTGGTATTTGGATTATCTGCCCTTGACTTAGTACCATATAGTAAACCGTGTCCGGGCCATAACTCCTAAACCGTATGGAATATATTCATGAAACTTCACAGATGCATTCATCACACTGACACGATGTGTCATGAACAAGGAGGGCAACTCTTGCATTTTTGGTTTTGGATTATATGCCCTTGTCTTAGTACCATATAGTAAACCGTGTCTCGGCCATAACTCCTAAACCGTATGGAATATATTCATGAAACTTCACAGGTGCATTCATCACACTGAGACGATGTGTCATGAACAAGGAAGACAACTCTTGCAGTTTTGGCTTTCGGATTATCTGCCCTTGACTTAGTACCATATAGTAAACCGCGTCCCGGCCATAACTCCTAAACCGTATGGAATATATTCATGAAACTTCACAGGTGCATTCATCACACTGATACGATGTGTCATGAACAAGGAAGACAACTCTTGCATTTTTGGTTTTTGGATTATCTGCCCTTGACTTAGTACCATATAGTAAACCGTGTCCGGGCAATAACTCCTAAACCGTATGGAATATATTCATGAAACCTCACAGGTAAATTCATCACACTGAGACGATGTGTCATGAGCAAGGAAGACAACTCCTGCATTTTGGTTTTTGGATTATATGCCATTGACTTAGAAGCATATAGTAAACCGTGTCCGGGCCATAACTCCTAAACCGTATGGAACATATTCATGAAACTTCACAGGTGCATTCATCACACTGAGACGATGTGTCATGAACAAGGAAGACAACTCTTGCATTTTTGGCTTTTGGATTATCTGCCCTTGACTTAGTACCATATAGTAAACCGTGTCCGGGCCATAACTTCTAAACCGTATTGAATATATTCATGAAACTTCACAGGGGCATTCATCACACTGAGAAGATGTGTCATGAACAAGGAAGAAAACTCTTGCATTTTTGGTTTTTGGATTATCTGCCCTTGATGCATATATTTTATGATTGATTTGAAGTACATTTGTAATATTTTTTATGAATGGCATTTGGCGGGGGCATCCGTGTCCTATGGACACTTTTTCTAGCATTGAAATTTTTATAGGGTAGATTCCTGACGTCAGAAGTGTTAACTAGAGTAAGTCAACTGAACTGCTGCGTCTCTTTTTATCGTGTCCGATCAATATCTTTCTTATTCCTGGATTGATTTGAGAATAACTTGACAGTAATGTTAATCATCATGAGAGGATGTGTTGTGCCCAAAACCCAGGTTGGTTTCTAAAACCGAGTTATCATGTTCAAAATTATTCTTTGAGCTATGTTCTTTCATTTCCTTGTTCTTTATAGTTTTTTAACATCAACATTTTCCTACTCTTCTGATAGCGCTGCCGGGGCACTAGTCAGTTTCACTGACAGCTCTAGATATATTGAAGGTACTGCCACCAATAAATGAACAAAGTTTACGGCGTACTGTCAGTCAATTGGTCCAGTTTTTATCAAGATTAAGATTCACCTTAAATAGCTTTATACTGTTTATTTCTTTTTAGACTTTCAGATAAAAACTGTTACCATTGGTAACATTGTTTACTTTGGTTGTCTCTTGTTTATAATATTTTTATACTTTGCTAATAAAAGATGTTAACATTTAATGTCTCTTCCTCCTTCGTCTTATACTCCCGTTTATGTATATTTGTGTCGTCACCTAACACACATGACATGAATGTATACTCAGTATGTATGGAAGACCGCCTCCGTGGTCCAGTGATTAAGGTCGCTGACATGTAATCACTGGAGGGTCATGGGTTTGAGCCCCGCTACCGACCATGATCGTTTATGTGAGAACATTTGGTAGTTTGTGTCGGAGGATCGGAGTCTAGTACTGGTACTTTCCAGGAACGATGGTAAGGAAACTACCCGCCTGTATAGGACTGAAAGATTGTTGAACGGGCGTAAAACCTAGCAAAACAAACAGTATGTATGATTTGTTCTACCACATTATTGTCTCTCATAAATCTGTTAGGGACATTTATTTTGTTTTGTTTGTCCATTTCTACTTGCCAAATCGCATATCGTCCGTGCTCCATAAGTCCATTATTCCTCCTGTCTGTCTGTTAACAATGTCTTCTTCCAACTACTATTCAGATACTACTGAGCAAATTTCAATAAAACAGGGTCATCACAATGGTCCCTTACTATCATAGTTGGTCAAAAGTGAGAATGTGATCATTGGGTCACATGTCAATGCCTCAGTTACCTTAACATTGAAATATTTCTTCCAATAAATGTCAGGGTAGTGCCACATAGAAAATTGACACCTCATGGGTTTGTCCATTCCAATGTGTAGATAAACCATATATTGCCTTAGAGTACACTGCATCAAAAGTCTATGTTCCATTAACAAGAACAGTGCAACTTGCTTCCTCACCAGTACTTTCATCTACATCATCTCGTACATCCATGTGGCGGCAATATGGCTACATTTACACTAGGAACAGTACCCTTAAAACCAGGCAAGCCTTTCCTTTTAAAAGGAACCTTTATACTTAGATTCGTACTGCATCATACTAGCCAATTGCCAACGACTTCTACATTATGACCTTATCAAAAAACTTATTTATAATTTTAAAATCCTGTGAAAAAAAAAATCTGAAACCTGCTTCCCCTAAAACATGGAATAGTCTTGCCATGCTTGAACGTTGAACTCTCAGAGGTCGTTGATAAGCTATAAGTGGATATGAATACGATGTAAACAGTCCCAATACTTTGAGTAAATACTGACTGAAGGTACACTTATCTTGCCAATTGGCATCCACTTCTGCAGCAAGTTGGTTCGACAAATTAGCACCAATAATGAGAACGAAAACATTTGAGCCGGGCACAGCATTTCCTACAACTTGCGAAGAATCAAATCAGCCTGCGCACCCATATAGTCTAACCAGAGACTTCTCTTGCTGCATGAAGGAGCATTGGGCCCTTATCTATCCTTAGAGCGCAAAACGAAGACTCTGATCAGACTGCGCGGATGCGCAGGCTGATCTGAGTCTTCGTTGGGCGCACATGTCTTATTGTAGGTTTTGTCATGCGCTGGTTCATTTATTAGCAACAGGAAGATTATACACACTTCATAAGTAGCTATAGATCAGTGAATCTGTGCCACATACAATGTACTCGTATGGGTGCCCCGAAGAATTGAATCAATATTTTTGCAACGGGTATAGTAGTCGCAGATAAGATTGACTAGGCGGAGCTACCGTTTGTATCTGCCTTTGGAGTGTTCTATTAACAAAAAGGTAAACCAAGTCACCATATTGTGTGGATTCAACTGTAACTCAAAGCTGTGGCGTATCTGTGTGGCCATTTTGTCTGCTTGCAGAAAGCATGCGAAAGGCACTCTACCGAATCTTCTAGTGGACTCAGCGAATTGGACAAATATTGACAACACCTGAATATATGTAGCTCCGCCTTGTCAATTTTATCTGCGTCTACTATATATATAAGTCGCTAAATATAATAAATAAGCAAATATATAATAAGCACATTTTCTCAGCAAAAGTACTACATTGTAGCGCATTAGATACAGGTCTTGCTACAATAAAAAATTAACAGTTTGATCATTTACAAGCTCGTTAAGCTACATGTAATGATGCTCGCTTATATTTCGACCGTTTGGCGGACACCAAAGGCATTATTTCTCATTGGGCGTTTCCATCAAGAGAACACGCCTATATAATTTTGACCCCCTTGAACCCCACTTTTATTTAGACAACTGGGGTTGACAGGGGTAAACCTTATTTTTCTTATTTCTGCTCTAAATTATAGATTGTGGGTACTCGTTAGAACGCCTCGATGAGGCGGTTCTAACGAGTACACACAATCTATCGCCTCGATGAGGCGGTTATTACGAGTACACACAATCTATATTTTGAGTAGAAATATGAAAAATATCACAAGTTTTCATCTTAAAATTTTCATTTTTTCGGCGATGAAGGTTACAATTTATTTTTATTGGCGTGTTTTCGTATGTGTGCACCGAAGTATTTAATCAATATTATTGCAACGGGTATATAAGTCGCTAAATTTAATAAATTAGCAAAAATATAATAATACATTTTTTTTTCAGCAAAATTACTATAGTGTAGGTCTTGCTGCTGTACAACAATTAACAGTTTGATCATTTACAAGCTCGTTAAGCTACATGTAATGACGCTCTTCTATATTTTGACCGTTTGGCGAACACCAACGGCATACTTTCTCGCAGTGTGTTTCTTTTGTATGTGTATTTTGTTTTTCTTCGAAGTATGTGCAGACAGATGCAACGTCAACACAATTATTCTTAATTATAAGACATTTTTGTTTCATTCCTCTACTTGTAAACAACAAAGCTAATGATCTTTGGTAAATAGTTCACCATTGCTACACATAATGATAACCCATCCGTGTACTGTAATGGTTTCTCTTTTATTGGTGTGAAAATGGCATTTGTTCCTTTGCAAAGAATAACTGTTCTATTCTCTGCTCATTGAGGCGGTTTTAATGTGTCTCCACATTTTGAGTTATTTGACAAGACATCACGAAAACACGCCTATATAGAACTGGGGTTTACAGGGCCCGGTAAATCTTGTTTTTCTTATTTCTCCTCTAAAATATAAATTGTGGGTACCCGTTAGGACCGCCTCATCTGAAAATTATCATTTTTTTTTGCGGCGGTAAAATTTACAATGTATTTGAATAGGCGTGTTTTCGTAATGCTAAAGAAAACTAATTTTTATGCCTTTCAACCACACTTTTCGCAATTCAAATTGGGGACTTGTTACCGTGATTAAATACATTTGACGGCAAATGATCGAAAGCATTTGAAGTTGTCACGTGAAAGAATGACATAGGCTAATAAATAAATAAAGATAGAACGGAAGACAAAAGGCATTAACCCATTTAGTACCAGAAGCCCCAAAACAGGTACCCTTTCAAACAGCGCAGGCCCAGAACAGAAACCCAAAAACGCGGCGTCTGATCGGGACCTCCACTGTTTGCTAAAAGTTCAGTCATTTTCTAAATACATTTTGATGAAAACGCAACCTGATACCCCTAAATTTTGAAATGAACTCGTGTTATTGATAGGTGGCAGATTCCATTTGGTACAAAAAGGGTTAAAAAGTGGGAATCGTCTCATCGAGGAGACTGTTTTAACACAGCATATAGTTTCAAGATAATGGAGGGTTGTGTCGGTGTGCTTGCAGTGCAGGGGCGTTCCACTGTTTGTCTTCAACAGGTCAACAACTCAAGAATCAGCCAGGGTATACATGTACGCTCCTTTGACTGCATAATGAGATTCAACCACGGGGTTAAGGTGTATAATGCATGTCCATGTAGCGGCGCGAGTCGACGCTGTGACTTGCAAGTAATTGTATAGTTGCAAAGCGAATGTCGTTAATATCGATACTTCATCAAAAAGATGCACGTGTGTGTGAATTGTACAAGTCGACTTTCTTAAAGACTGCTTAATGAATAATGTCGAGCGTACAAATTCCACAAGAAAACAGGACCTGTTGTAGCAATTTTACATTTTTTTTTTACATTTGAGCCCCGCCAAGCGAATTTGTGTCTTCGAGCATTCCGTCATGACAAATTTTAACTGCGCATGCCCAGCCATTCAGAGGGGCCAGTTATATGGCTTTCTGTCTGAAGGTTCCTCTTGATTCACTGCTTGTATGCGCGAGCAGCGAAGGTTCTGGCCAGACTGCGCGGATGCGCAGGCTCGCCTGAACCTTCGCTGCTCGCATAGGCGATAAGTACCAAAATCGCTTGACGTTGTCCATTTCTGCATGGACAATGATGTCCATTTCTGCATGGACAATGACTGAACAGGTAACCTGAAGCCGACTCGTCTTCTTTCAAGACTTTTACAACTTAACCTCATGTATTTACATGCACAAATAAATAAATTGAGCCAAAATGATTGAAAAGGGCCCTTTGCATTCTCAAATTTACCATTTACGTTCTTCAAATGGGCGTGTGAAGCCAACTAATAGGGCTAGACTCGTATGCAACTACAGTAAAATTTTCTTATATCAAGACTCCCTTTAGGACTGTTCAAAAGTGGTCTTTAAGACCACTTTTGAACAGTTCCAAAGGTAGTCTCTTACAAATGTACTGGAGGACACTGGGTATAGAAAAGACAAAGAATAAGTGAAGCCTTCTAAATATGCTTTTAAAAGCAGTATTAACCTTAATTTTAGCTGGTCTTTATAGTGGAAGTTTACCAAAATGACCTAAATAGTGTTGACGGGGACGTTAAACCTCAAACCAAACATAATTTACTGTACTTGTTCAGGGCTCATGGTCCCCGCCCATCGGGCTTGAATAAATAAATTGGGATGCATGATGCTTCCACGCAGAGCTGAAACCGACCGCACATGAGTACTAGTAAACCGCTTAGAGGGTCTAAGCCTGCCTAGACAAAGTGGTGCCCGCCAGACCTTCCAGTGCATATAAGCCTTTTGGTTTCATTAGGCGACAGGGCTTGAGAAGTCATTTCATCTCAGTGTCGGTCAAAAGTCCCATAAATTGGAAGCAGCGTCTCCAAAACAACCTAAAGGATTTTGACGGGGCCGTTAAACTTCAGTTCAAACAAAAAAAACCGTAAGGTCTCCTCTACCTGGCGGCGAGTAGCAAAGGCTCAGACGAGACTGCGCGCATGCGCAGTCTCGTCTGAGCCTTTGATGGTCGCCTATGTGATAAACACCATTTTCTTGTGACCTGGTCGAAATGAAGTAGCAAAACTTCACTCAAACACAGAATTAAATTCCGGGGTGTCAAATTAAAGCTTTACAGAAACTTAAGCTGTCAGCCTTTATTTGAAGTTAGGATTTTACTTACAGAATCGTAGTAATTAAAGAAAGTCAAATATTGAACATTTGTTCGAATGAAAGGCTTCGGCGATTTATTAAAATCTGATTTTTCCACTATATATCACTGACATATAAAAAGCGAGCAATTTTATTTGAATAAGAGTATATCGTGTGAATTGTTTGCTTGTTGGAGGTTTAACGTCCCCTTCAACACTATCTAGGTCATTATGGAGACGTCGCTTCTAATGTTTTGTAACGTATACCCCAAATTGAGATGAAATGACATATTGCGCCCTGCCGCCCAATGAAACTAATAGGGTTTATATGCATGGACCGTCCGACACGCATCACTTCGCCTGGGTAGGCTTAGACATAAGCGGTTTACCCGCACTCATATGCGGTCTGTTTTAGCTCTGCGTGGAAGCATTTCTCAAGGCCCCGATGAGCAGGGATCACCGCATATGTTGGAACACTGATCCTATAATCACAATTAAGAAATGAAGTTTATTTTTCGGCGGTTCATGAAAGTATGAACGCAGTTTATTTTTTGTATTTACATTCTTTGCTCCTCATCACTAGGCGAAAACATGCTTATAGGGCAAACTTTTAAAGCTGAAATACATTTACACGCTATTTTTCTAGAAAAAGCGGAACAGCGTTGACGTCACCAACGCCCGTTTTCAAGGGTCTTGCTATTTCCAAATACCTAACAAAAAGTGGTTATTGCCCCGCCTGTTAAATGTACTCTGCGCGTGACCTGCTCCGGATGAGTATTCGCCGTTCTGACACGCTATTGTGCATTCGCTTTGGATACGTCCAGATTTCCACCAGGTGGGTACCCATGAAGACCCACTGCTGGATAACACTGGACCGTGAAATAGGTCCAGAAATAAATATATCCAATGCGTTACATGTCATGTTTGTCCCGTTATGTTAATACACCCGTGCGACATAGTGCTTTTTTCACATTTCCAAAATGACTACATTTCTGGGGAAATTCCTAGATATTTTTCTTATTTATACTGCAAACATAGGTTGCGGATACTTGTTAGAACCGCCGGTTCTAACGAGTACCCACAACCTATGTTTTGGAGCAGAAATAAGAAAAATAAAGTATGCCCCTGTAAAATCCAGATTTCTCTGTATAAAGTGGGGTTTATGGGGTGTTCATTTCACGGACTGGTTCACGTGATGCATTCCATGTTTAAACAAGGCGTACCTTGTACACCAAAAAACTGGATAAAAGCGGTTGTTACTGTATTCTGATCTACATCATCGACGCTTATTGTCAATTAGGCAAATTGGACACTAAGCGTTGCACTTAGTGTCCATATGGACACTAAGCATCATATGGACACTGAACGTTGTTACAATGCACTATATTACAGCGGTGTATTTTCGTAATAAATGTACAACTTAGAAAAAAAAGCGAGAAATAGTTATATGGCTACATGGTACTTCCACGATATCTGAAACTAACTTATCAGGTGTAAGCCTGCCCACGCAAAGTAGTGCGAGTAGGACCGTCCCTGCATATATAAACCCTATGGTATGTTTGGGCGGTAGATTCATCTCAATGTCGGGTAAATTTCTGCAGAATTTGAAGCAACGTCTCCAAAACGACCTAAATGGTGTTTCGGGGATACAATCAAACAAGTTGGCTTCCTTCAAAAAAGGAATCCAATACGTGGGCTGGCAATTTTTCTAAACTTTGGGTTTTGGATTATTTTTAAAACACATAAGATAATCAGTTCACCAGCAGTTTATTTGTAGAACAAATAAATAAATACAAAAATATTGAAACTATTTGTTGTCTAAAGTATTTTAATTGTCTGCAATTAAAAGAAAAACAAAGTATTTTAGAATAGCTTATTGGTACTCTTATTGAGCAACAATAATCACATTGTTACAAAATCAATAATAAAGCATGATTCGGTGAGAGATGTGCAGTCATATACAATCTAAAAATGTTTTAGAAGTTGCTTCTAGATAATTCTTAAAACTGAATGGACTTATTACATGCGAAGGTGTATTTTGATTGGATTTTATTGTTATAGACTAGATTTTGTCTTTACACAAATGTATCTTTTGGCTAGATTTAACGTAATGTAAGTACTTACTAAAACTAGATCTGCCACGAAAAATGATTCACTTGGGTGGCTATAATAATGGCGGATAGGATTCTCGCGAAGATTAATATAAAAAATAGCCAACATGTTTGCTGTAATTTATGAAAAAAAAAAAAAAAAAAAAAAAAAAAAAACGCAAGCAAATGACAGGAATATCTGCACGTTATAAAATGCTAAAACTTGCTTAAATCAATAAAAACATTACAATCCTTTAAACATTCATGTATTCGAAAGTGTTTCAAATTAAACTTAACTGCTCTTACCGTTCAGTCCATTTTATGACTTATTTTGTGCATCGTTTGAGAGCTGTTTCAAAGTCTGACTTAGGCTAAAGTAATGTAAATGTTTATTTTACGTCAGTTTTCCCATGCGGTTGAATAATCTCAATGTATTAGTAGTATTAGTGCCTACGAATTCCCAAACCTTTTCTGTCCA
The DNA here is from genome assembly GCA_963580285.1 of Lucinisca nassula. Classification (NCBI taxonomy): domain Eukaryota; kingdom Metazoa; phylum Mollusca; class Bivalvia; order Lucinida; family Lucinidae; genus Lucinisca; species Lucinisca nassula. Next base: position 134,445,422 of record OY757018.1, on the reverse strand, counting down.
TTGCTAAATGAATACTAAATGTATCCAGCTTCAATCTCCATTTGTCTATTACATTATATGTATACAGACGTCTCAAATCCGAAGATTTGGTTTCATGTTTACCAAAAGCGTAGAACGGCGTCTCGGGTTAGAAGTCTTAGTTACATGTTTTTACCTAAAGTTTTACACACAGTTACATGTTTTATTTATCCAAAGAAGTAGACAGCTACACAGACTTCTATTTTAAAAACGGACGATTGTAGTTGATGGCTGATCACGTGATTTGTCCGAGCGCTACTGTAGGTCAATGAATATACATCACAGAATTGTAAAGCTGTCTGTTGGTTTCTCTTCGTTTATTTATAGAAAATTACTCTGCAACACCGACAGGGATAAGAATCCAAATACCTACATGAATCTACTTTCACCAAATATATGTAAATCATCGTAATAAATGCAGCTTATAATAAAGGAATGAATTTTTACCGCATTCTGCTTTTTCTGATCGGTTTTATGCAGACCTTGTATTTTTCTGAAAAACAAAAAGTTTATTCCTTGACATTCCCATCACGTTACAAAGTCAAAGTAATATACACCCTGGCAAACATTACTTTATTGAGAGAAAATGTGGAGTGTGCAAGGGGTATTATTCCTCAAAACATTACGATAATACACCCGTGCGACACAGTGCATTCTTTCACATCTCCAAAATGGCTTCTTTTCAGATGAAAATCCTTGATATTTTTTTCTTATTTATATTGCAAACATTGGTTGCGGGCACTCATTAGGTCCACCTCTGCTAGGCGATTCTTACACACAACCTTTGTCTTGGAGCAGAAATAAGAAAATAATGTGTACCCCTATAGCCCCAGTTTTCTCTATATAAAGTGGGTTTGAAGGAGTGTTCATTTCACTGACTTTTCATTTTTGTTATAGTGCGTACATTACACTAACACCCTTGCAGTGAGCACTGCTGTTAAGTAGAAGAGAAGGCAATGATTTATATAATAAAAAGTGGGGATTGCAGAGATAAAGATTAGTATTGTAACTCTACTAAAAAGAAAGTTTAGAATGGCTTCACTGAGGCGGTTCTAGCGGACCTCCAACGATCGAGAATAAGGCAAATAAGACGAATTCTAAAACATGCCACTACATGTAGTTTTAAACCTGTATCAGAAATGTAAAGATTCAACACCTCGACTGCTGATTGCAATAACGGTGTAACTGACATTTTGGCCAAAATAGTTTTTTTGCATAAATGGGTGCCTTAGGACTTGACACACTTTGTAAATAAGTTCTACAGCTGGATTCTGCTTCAATCATGATTTATTTCAGCTTTTTGGTAATTTTTTGTCAGTTACACCGTTTTTGCTCTGACTTTTAGAAAAAGTTGGCGCAAAAACAGTGTAAGTGCACTTATCCCATTTTTGCACAAAGTTTTGTAATACCTCAAAAATATTGAATCCTGCTGCTTGATATTTCAGAATAAGCATGTAAGTACCATGCAGAATGTATAAAATGTGACCTATTACCTACCAAGTGTCTTTAATTTACTGCTTTACCATGTTAAAGACAAAGAAATAAGGTTTGTACATTTACACCGTTTAAGCGCTGGATGTACTTACACCGTTATTGCACCAAAAAAACTCGGCGCAAAAATGGTGTATCAACCCTTAAATGCTAAATATTTCTTTTCAAATGTCATTTATTCAACAATAAATATCACACACAAAGTGAAAGAAATGGCCATGAAGTTAAGAAACCAGCTTATAGTATGGTTTTCTATGCCATTCTTTAATAAATCAGTTTTGTGTCTCTCATGAAAAGTTACCATTTTGCACTTAAACGTTATTTCACTCAGCAGACGACCTGTTTTGGGTCGATTGTTTTACAATCGACCCAAAGTTACTAAAAGGCAAATAAAAAAAAAAGCTGTTGCCCACGTGACAATCACTGATTTGGGGAAACCAATATTATCATTATAAATAGAAAACGTCGCGCTATTTTTGTCGATGTTACATGTAGGTCAGAGCTATCTATAGAGTCTGGTAAGGAATCGTGTGCTGGGTTTCGCAAACACTGAATACCCAGATCAGAATGTGGCGCGGAATGTGGCGTCTGCTCAGCCGGCTGCTCAGGACTACACTGTTTGCTTAAATACTGGCATTTAAGGATCAAACGAAATAGGTCAGGCCGATGCCAGGCTGCCTCCGTCATGAAAGGAAAACAAAAAACAGTAACTTAATATAGCCTGCGCTCTCACGCGACGACTTTCGGAAAATACTATTAATAAAATTGTTAGAAAGAAATGGACGTTTGCACATATGTATGCTAAGCCGACCAAAAAAAAAAAGACACTATAACGTTACTTTTCGCACATCTGCTTATAACATATCTTAGAACCTAGGAATATTTTAGAGCAAAACTTTTAAAGGTGGTATCGTTATTAGACATACAGCATAGACCCAAATCGGATAGACAGTACATCGCGTCTGATCAGGACCAGCACTGTTCGCCATACATACAGCAGCAATTTCATTTTAGAACACGATTCAGGTCCGTACGCAGACTCTATAAAATGTGGGGAGGGTGCGAATTCCGGTTAATTTGCAGAATGTGAAATACTGCATGAATTTGAGATAATTTTCCAAATTAGGAGGGGTTGGTGGGGGTTGTCACTCCTGCGTACGGGCCTGCATTTACAGGTAGAATGAACAAATTACTTTGTTTAAAAATATTGCACTGAATCACTGTTATTCAGTAGCAGTGGTGGGACTGAGCGAGAAAAGGCGAGAGAGGAGAAACTATGGCAGTGTGGATCCTGATAAGCAGAAGCATTCAATGGAACTACACTGTTTGCAAAGGAGAAGTTGGATAAAATTTTATATTACATGCATAACAGAGAAATACTATGATTTTTACCAGACATAATCTTGGTATTTTCCTTTTTGCTGAGAAGAAATATTTCCTCTTAGCCGGAGAAATAAATCTCTTTAGCTGGAACTACTTTATGTACAAGATACAAGATACCGCTTTTGCAGTAAAACCGTTATATTCAAATGCGGGAAATTTTCAGTCTCGTCGACGTCATTAATGACGTAATTGCAATGGTGTCTGGGAAGACATTAACAGACGTTTAGAATGAGTGACGTTTGGGTCGGATGCATCTCTTAAACAAAAGAAAACATGGACATGCGTTTTATCACTGAAACACTTTGTTTCTTCTGTTTATGATCAAAACTGTAGAAAACGCTTTCAAAGTGGCGGCCATCAAGTTTTTCATCCACCCAGCTTCTGTAACACTACGCTGATTGAACCGTTAACATGAGCTGTAATCAGTCAACTGAACGGAAATTCAGACCCAAAATTCAAGATCCATTCGGTCCTTAAAGTCTATGGAAGTGCATGTAATATAGAGATTATTCATTTCTCCTATTTGAAATGTGGTATTAATAAACATCGGGGGTGGGGGTGGAAAAAATCCGTTATCGGATTGTTCTACATGTACCTCCCTCGGTATTTCAAACAGGAGATATACATGTACCTGTAATAACTTTTCAAGCACATATCAGTGCATATTGTCTTGCATATGAGGCTAAGCAGTATCAATGAAATATTATAAATATGTTGAGATGATTGGATATATGTGTATACAGAAGGCGAATAAACACATTAACAAATGATACGTTAATAATTTGGAAAACATCAAGAAAACACGCCTATATAATTTTAACCCCCTTGAATCCCACTTTTATATAGTAAAACTTGGGTTTCAGGGGGTATACCTTATTTTTCTTATTTCTGCTCTAAAATATAGATTGTGGGTACTAGTTAGAACCGCCTCGATGATGCGGTTTTAACGAGTGCCCACAATCTATTTTTGAGGCGGTTCTAACGAGTGCCCACAATCTATATTTTGAGCAGAAATAAGAAAAATATCACAATTTTTCATCTTAAAGTCTTCATTTTTCGGCGATAAAAGTGGCAATGTATTTGTATAGGCGTGTTTGCGTAATGTCTTGAAGGAAAATGCTTCCAGTACAACACTAAAAACGTCATTTATTTTATTTTTTTCACTGAATACTTTTCTTATAATGAAGCGATTTAACGAGTACCCACAATCTACGTTATAAAGCAATGTTTCTGTTGGTTGTTTTTGTCCGCGTGACTATTGCTGGCTATGAACAAAACCCAGGCAGCAGTGTTTAGTCTTCTCCCTGTGCCATCAGAGGGCTGTGTAAAACGTAAAATCTAGACTGGACTCATGTACGTGGTATTGACTTATCAATCGACACAAAGAAAATCTGGACTGGGCTCGTGTACGAGGCATTCTCTAATACAGAAACTTCACGCCGCTGACAATTAACAAAATCGAGAGACTGGTTGTTTATAGCACCTAAGAGGTGCAGTGTAAAAAGTAAATTCTGGGCTGTGCTCGTTCAGGGTGGTGGGGGGGGGGGTAAATAGTGTATACCTGATCAGACGCCACATAACGCGGTGTCTTCTACTCTGCTTGCTTAAAATACTGGAATTTAATGGTTCAACGAACAGATCAATTCTCAGTTCAGGATATATTTTCCCAACCTACACTCAGAGACGATCGACCCACCGGTACTCACAGTGCTTTGACTTAATATTTCCCCAACTAAGCTGTTACTGTTACGCAAACAATTCTGCAAATCAACCCAATACATCTTAAACAATTATGTAGACATAACTCTACATGGAAATGTACCTAGTTGTATAAAAGCGGTTAGTTCAGTCCTTATTAGTTTCTCTGTGTGTTCTTACGTAGGAAAGTCTTGCAAACTAATGTGATTTTTCAGGGCAATAAAAGAGTTGAAACCGACCCGCACACGAGTACTGGTAAACAGCTTAGAGAATCTAAGCCTGCCCAGGCAAAGCGGTGCGAGTCGGCCCATCCATGCTAATAAACTCTGTTGGTTTCAGTGGACGGCAGGGATTGAGATGAAGGTAAAAGTCCCGCAAATTGGAAGCAACGTCTCCAAAATGACCTTTATATTGTTGACGGGAACGCTAAACCTTAAATCAATCAATCATTCAATCAATCAATCAGGGCCATAAAATACTGTTGCTAAAATATTCCTTCTTTTCAGACCAAACATAGATTTGGATAATATGGATAGTCGTTACAATCGCCTCGACGAGGCAGTTTTAACAAATACATATCGATCTACTCAGTGCTATAGCAGTAGTAAAGAAGTTGCATTCACCCTTGCGAAACCTTGCATTTTTGAAAAGCCACATGGATAAATTCAACGTATGCACTCAACTAATATTTTCAGGTTATTAACCCCAAAACGTTTTTGGAAATGACTACCCCCTTCTGCCTAGCGTTACATGAAAGGCACAAAGAAATATTGAACTAATTTTGCGAAAAGTAGAGACAGAAATCAGAAAAGTAGAGACAAATTCAGCCTGCGCATATGCACAGTCTGGTCAGGGGTTTTGCTGCTTTTGTCAAAATACATGCAGCGAGCAGACGACAATTCTTCCGACTGACAGTGAAGCGCTTGGCATTAATGGGTTATTTACAGTTCAATGGGGAAACCCGTTTTAGCAGTCTACCAAAGAAGAAGTAGCCATCTACCGGAAATAACGACGAGGGAACCAATCTATTGATCCACCTGAAGCAAACGCTTGATTGCGTGGCTGATAAGCGTCTTGCAAACCTTGACGCTGGACTATAGACAATTTCCAATCTCGTCCATATTCTTACCTGCCTAATAGGCCCACGCAATAAGTGAATGAAGTGATGTTTTAAGGTCTAGATCAGTGATCCAGGCTGTTCCAGATTTTGATCGCTTTCGAGAGTTACACAGGTATCTGTTATAAATAACGTAGGGGAAATCTTATCTCTGACGATTCTGTCTGAATTAGTCAGAAGCAATTAAACTCAAGAAGGCAATTAATAAAATAGTTGGCAAACTCGTAAAAAGACCAATTTCACCATAAGCATATCTTATTTGTTGAAACGTTTAAAAAAGTGATCGTTTTACCGTAATTGAAAATAGCAAACTGTCGTAATGCAAATGTACAAACAATAGGATACCCTATTTATATGTAACCTGGTATATGCACTTATCTAAACGTGCCTAAGCCCCTACCCACCTGCCTAATAATCACTTTCAACCCTTCGATCCTGCAGACTGGCACATGTGCGTAGATAGAGTGTCGCAGGCGCCCATTGCCTAGAAGTTATGTGCGCTGACTATTGAACATTAGGTCTCTCACCGCCATGGGCTCGGGCCTTGCCCAGGTGTCATGTGAGACGCCAAGTTCTGAAACGAAAGCCGACGTTCATGTGGTTTTTCTCCGGGTACACCTGTCTATACCCACCTCCGATTAACGATTGGCTCAATACATCACATGAAACAGTCCGTGAAATGAACACCCCCAAAACCCCACTTTATACACAGGAAATTGGGATTACGAAGGTATATATTATATTCCTTCTTTCAGCTCCAAAATATAGGTTGTGGGTATTCGTTAGAACCGCCCCAATGAGGCGGTTCTTACAAATGCCCGCATCCTATGTTTGCAGTGTAAATAAGAATCAAAGATTTTTTTAATTAGAAAAGTAGCTATTTTGGAGAAAAACGCACGGGTGTGTTATCGTAATGTAGCTGAAAAATCTGAAAAGGGCCGTAAAACCAGAAATAAAAAATAAAAATACAATGTAATGATCCATCACATCCTGACCTACTCTGTATGTCGTCCTATTTAAAGTCCTGGGGCCAGTTGTTCAAAACTAACGACGTCGTTAGTTAATGTATCGTTAAAACTTTGATCATTAAATATGGCAAATATGCTTAAATTTTTGCTGAAAAATTGTGAGCAGCTTTTGCGGATGCAAAAGCTGCTCACATTTTTTCAGCAAAAATACCAAAATTTACGATATTGTACTTGCTAGAAGAGTTAACGATATGACTACTAACGAGCTCGTTGAGCTAACGATGCTTTGAACAACTGGCCCCTGTTCAATAAAATGGATGTGATGGAAGAGTCCACAACATAAAGGTTAAAAGGTTACTAGGTGTTATTTCACGGAATCGTTAACCCGATGATGGAAGCCTGTAGTGGTTATGCTGCTCGCCTGATAGACCATGGATTGCAGGATCGATTCCGGGCTTCTCCAGACTTTCGGATGAGTCTTTAAACCGATGTTCCGTCTCCGTATGACCTTAGCTGTTGGTGGGACGTAAACCTGAAACACTTAACCCGATGATATCCCAGACGTTTGGATATTCTGTCAGACCGAATTTCAGATAGATGTCATTGACTATATGTGAACCAAACCAAAAATAAATCAAAGCTCAGATACATGTAGCCAACCGTGTGACATAGAACCGTTTCACATCTGCAGAATGGCTGCTTTTCTGATGAAAATCCGTGATATTTTTTCTTAGTTTTTCTGCAAACACACATTATGGGTGCTCTTAGAATCGCCTCATTAAGGCGGTTCTAACGAGTAACAACAACCTATGTTTTGGATACCCATCACGAAAACACGCCTATATAATTTTGACCCCCTCGAACCCCACTTTTATATTGTAAAACTGGGGTGTGCAGGGGTAAACCTTATTTTTCTTATTTCTGCTCTAAAATATAGATTGTGGGTACTCGTTAGAACCGCCTCGATGAGGCGGTTCTAACGAGTACAAACATTCTATATTTTGAGCATGCAGAAATAAGAAAAATATCGTAATTTTTCATCTTAAAATCTTCATTTTTTTCGGCGATAAAGGTGGCAATGTATTTGTATAGGCGTGTTTTCATAATGCCAGTAAACCCTAGTTTCCTCTATATAAAGTGGGTTTTAGGGTATGTTCACATGATGGTTGGTGGGTCGATTGTCTCTCAGTGAAGGCTGAAAAAAAAGTCCTAAACTGGGACTAAGGCAGTCTAGTATAACCTTGAATTCATGTTCTGCAAGCAACCAGCGTTGATCCTGATCAGGCACCGCGTTCTGCAGCATTTGATCTGGGTCTACACCGTTTGCCAAATCCAACACATGATTCCAGTCCAAAGTCTATAGATAACCCTCTTACGCAGTGCTGTGACCTCACAGCGATAATAATCGCGAGGCTGTTTTGTATAAATAACCATTGCATGGATTTCCTACAAAACAGTGATAGTCACATGACACGAAAAGCTGCTCTGCTTAGTAACTTCTGATTGGACCCAAAATCAGTCTGAACGCATTAAAACATTGAAACCCAACATCAGACGCCGTAAAAGCGGCATTTTGTTTGTCTTGGACACATAAATAAATCAAATCTGACCTCATATATTGCCATTCGTCTTTGTTGTTTCAAAAGCATTTGACCCATCCAACGAGCGGTCTCATCAGGATCCACGCCGATTTTGTCCAAAGCCCCATATTCACAAGAACGCGTGTACACTTCTTTAACCTTAACGACTCTCTAGGCTGATCAGCAGACGACAAATTATTGATATTTTTCTTATTTTTCCCAGAGAACAGGACTTGAAATCTCTTGCAAATTGTCTCCGACAATTTGCATGAGATGTCAAATCCTGTTTTCTGGGAAAGTTAGAAAAATATTAAAAATTTCGTCTGCTGCGAAAAAATGCCCAGCATGCAGAGCGTTGAAGATGGGGTTGGGGGCGGGGGTCCAATTCAGACGCTCAGGAGGAAAAGCGATAACTGAAGCTTTGTTCCGTATGTTGCCTGTACCAAATGCAACTGTGTTACAATGTACCTCACAGAAAAACATCAATCTCATTACAAAAAGTAGATAAAAACAACTGCTTCCAAAATATATCACTATCAATAACAGTCAGTACCGAGAATTAGGGCAAGTCGGCTTATAGGTATTGAGAGATCCACTGATATACGGTTCTTGTTTTCCGGAGTGTTTCTTCTATTCTCTTTACTCTAGTACCAGTCAAAGGCTTTCTTTCAGAAAGGTTTCCGGTCGGGATCCTGTTTTCGTTCATCAAAACCAATCCTTGGCCTTCGGAATGTTAGGTGTTTTTTTTTTTTTTTTTCGGAAACCGTGACGCAGCCAAGAAAACAAATTGAATGCTAAACTCGTGAATATTTTGTTTGTTTGTTTGTGTTGATGTTTTACGTCCCCGTCAACAACATTTAAGTCATTTTGGAGACGTTGCTTCCGGTTTTGTGGGACTTTTACTCGACATTGAAAGGAAGTGACATCTCTCGCCCTACCGCCCAAGAAACCGCTAGGGTTAAAGGAGTTGTTCGACCCATTAGTAGGGTAAACATGGGGGGGGGGCAATCTAGTCCTCAGGACTAGATTGCACCCTCTGACGTCATATCCGGCGGCCATCTTGAATCACGTGACATCCGGTCAGCCATCTTGGATGACGTATTTCCGACCGCCATCTTGAACCGTCGTCACGTCCTGTCGGCCGTTTTGGATGACGTCATAACACGCCACTTTTATCGCGGTCGAATTTATTTGGGGGAAAAAACGCGCCATTTTTTTTTTCGCGCGCTTTCGTGTGCTATATTGTCCATGCACCTTCTAAGCGCAATTTCGGTCATTACCCCTTATGATCCCCTGTCTGGGGTTTAAGCATTGGGCGGGGGGGGGGGGGTGGTGGGGAGGGGACCTTTTTCGAGCCCTAGAGCGATACTGTATTAACTCCTATGACTGTCGGATACTATAGCCGTGTTGATTGTTTTAACACCATCGCCTCTAGAGGAGTTTGGGCTTGTTGTCCTTCGCCTCCTTACTACATCAATTACACGATTCAATAGTATCTGATTTCACATTGAAATGCCCCATCCTATTATACTTTTTTTTCATTGATAAGTTTACTAAGTACAAAGGTGTAGTAAATTATGTGACCTTGTAAAATTGTGAATTATTATAAAATGTGTATAGGCGACTTTTGTCAATGCTTAAAATACACAAGTGAAAGTATTGAGCAGACGATATTCTGTCACTTGGGCACTGGGGATTCTGTTCAACAACATGTTTTAACAAGTTGGCTGCTTTCAAAAAGCATCCAATAGGTTTGGTCTTGTCAGTCTACATTCTGATTTGAGCCAGCTGATATCATTATCCCACTTAATGCATTTTTTAATAAAAATAATAAACTTTAAACGTTCCAAGGCGGTTCTTCTGTCGCGATATATTTTTGTTATGGTTTGTCTAAAGTCTGGAGGCCTTCATGCGGACTGAGCAAATTATTTGTCTAAATCGCGACGGAAGTAAGGGCGAGGATTGTGGCCACGTAAAATCGATTTAAGCCCCCCAGTGGAATTCGTTTCCGCTGACCGTTCCAAGGCGGTTCTTCTGTCGTGGTTTGTTTTTGTTATGGTTGTTTGTGTCGTTTATATTATTTTATTTTGGATAGCCTATTGGCCATTTTATGGGAAAGTAACTGTCCTTTTGGCTTTCCGCTGTTGGTGTTTCCATTAGGGTCTGTTGTTTCATGTTTGTGTGTCTTTCCCTTTGGTGTCTCTGATGGGAGCTGTGGGTTGATTGTAACGATTCCTGATCATTGCCTCCACTTCTATTTTTTAATACAAAACGTGTATATAAAATGTCAAAGTTTTCGACCTTGGTATCAGGAGGGGTGGGTAGTGATGAGTATTCTGTGGTAAATTGTTTAACGCCATGGCAAGTATAAACTAAATGTAACCTACATATGTTTTACACATGTATAGCACAAAACTTAACCATACGAAAATGTAAACCGAATTTTTCAAAGGTCATAACTCTGTTAATATTTGGTGGACAATAATTCTCGAAACTTAAGGCATATCTTCACATCTCAGCCTTACTACATACACATTTTAGGCTTAATCGGATGAAAACTGTATAGTAGGAGTTATACGGAAACGAAAAAAAAGTTTACGAACGGACGGATGGACACCAACCAAAGCATAACTTAATACGACCGTTTTTGTTGTTGTTGTTGTTGTTGTTTTTCAAACGGGTATATAGAAAGATTTTTCCTAAGTCATCTATAGCCTTCTATAGGGCCTTGGTTATCTATTTCATTTGTTGTTAATGTCCCTGTTAACACTGTATGAGTCTTTTTTGAGACATTGCTTCCAATCTGTCGCCCAATGAAACTAAATGGTTGAAATGCATGAACGGTCCGACTCGAGCCACTTTTCCTGGACAGGTTTAGAACTTCTTGGCGATTTAACACTACTCATGTGCGGCCGGTATCAGCTCTGCGTGGAAGCATCATGCAACCCAATCTATTTCTTCAGTTCCCGATGGACTGGGGCCGATCAGACCTTGGGGCAACATATTTGACTGCATGAGCTGAAACCGACCGAACTTTGAAGTATTGCTGAACCGCCTAGGAAGATCTAAGCCTGCCCAGACAAAGTACTGTGAATCAGACTGTATCTTAAACCTCGACAGTTTCTTTGAGCGGTACCTCCGCAAAAACCTGAAATTTGCAATCCTTTTGTATATCTTTCTGGATCACAACTTAATTGTAAAAGAAACAGATTAGTAAAACGTCAAGTATTGAGTGGTTATCTGATACAATAGCTCCCATCGAATGCGCCAAAAAAGCTTTTAACAACTCGGTCTGTAACTGGTGGCAGGTCACTTAGTAGTCATGAAGTTTTTGAACAGAAACCCATCAACGTTATGACTGTTTCGCTCCCTAAATGTTTTATATATTTGGAAGAGTTAGAAGGTTCGACCTTGGCACTGACGTTAATTCTAGTAGCAAAAACATGAACATGTTTTTACACACCCAGCGATCTGTTTTATATTTCGTTTAACGATCCTTTCAAGATTATTTCACTCACATCAAGCCGATCGTTAATCAGAGGTGAGCGAAAACTGGAGTACCCGATGAAAAACCTCCTGACCTTCCGTTGCAGAACTTCTCATTATGTGACCTGAGCCATGCTCAAACCTACAGCGTTGAGAGACCTAATAATTAAGAGTCAGCACTCTTATCCACTAGGCCACGGAGGCCCGTTACACCCAGCGATCTTTATAAATGAGGAAAAATAACATTCTCTGTCTTTCCAACATTTACATGTACGTATTATTAGAGCTATTAGCGTACCGAAAGCTGTTCAGAATATATAAATCTGTTCCTATCTGTGTGAAGTAAACTTTGCAAGTTTTTTTTTTATTTAACGGCCCAGTCAATACTGATTTAGGTCATGTTTGGGCCTGTCAGTGTACCTATCCACGCTTTTCCTGAGCAGGCTCATCCGTAAGCGGTTTACCAGTTCAGTGCACATTCTGTCGCCAAAAACTGACCCCTGCCCTTCCTGAATCAGCGGAAGGGAGATAATGACCATAGAAAAGATTTCATAATCAATCTCCACGAAAAAATGTTGCCGACCCCGGTAGGTATCGAACCCCAGTCTTCCTTATCACCAGTCAGACTGCATCCGACTCAGCTACCGCAGCCAGCCACACTTTGTGAGTAGTAGTATAGTTATAATCTGTTGTTTTTCGTTTCCATGGCCCCATGGACTTACTCCATAATGGCATTGCAAGACGTAAAATTTGCGAAAATGACTGCGGCTGTTATAAGTTCCCCATAAAGGAAATAGATACGCCTTAAAGGGGTGGGGCTACTCCTGCAAAAGTAGTTTCTCTTTGGATATGTCTAAGGGATATACTCTTAAAGGAAAGAATTTGCTTCTTAGGAGCAAATTCTTCCCTTTTAGAGTAGACCCCTTGAGCAGCAAATTCTTCCCCTTTTAGAGTAGACCCCTTTTTCAGTTGGACAGAGCCAACAGAGTAGCAACCATAAGGTCCTTAAAGTTGTATTTCCATCACGAAATCATGCCTATAGAATTGTGATCCACTTTAATATGTTCTAAGGAAGCAAGGAATACACCACAGAACTGAAAAATATGGTGTGCACATGTTTTCTGGGCCAGGCTAGCTAGTTTCGGCCAATTAGGCCTCATCAGTGACCCTAAGATATTATCAAAATTCCACAATGGAATCAATGATCCCAAAGGGCAGGAAAATATAATCTACACTATGATGTAGGGCAGGGAGACGTTTTACCGCCGCCACACATTCCCATACACCAGTTGAAGTGAAGTTTAATATGTTCTATAAAAGGGCTATCCTTTGGAAGCAAGGAATACACCACAGAACTGAAAAATAAGGAGTGTACATATTTTCTGGGCCAGACTAGCTAGTTTCGGCCAATTAGGCCTCATCAGTGACCCTCAGATATTTTCAAAATTCCACAATGGAATCAATGATCCCAAAGGACAAGAAAATATAATCTTCACTTTCATATAGTAAAGAACAGGCTTGCAGGGGTATACATTAATTTCCGTATTCATGCTCTGAGACACTAAATTGTGAGTACTCGATAGAATCGCCTCGTCGAGGCGTTTCTGTCGACTCCCCGCAATCTATGTTTTGAGCAAAAAAGGCAAATATTCCAATGTTTCTTTTTAAAATTTCTTTTTCTTTGGCCAAAAAATGACAATGCATTTGTATAGGTGTGTTTCGAAATACGGTATTAAAAGTTTCCTTTTAAAAAGAAGGCTAACTGTAGGTTTTCTTTTACTCCAGCATTTCAGTGTTTTTTTTTTTTTGTTTTTTTTTTTTGCTGTCGAGTCCTCACCGTTGTCTCACCTCTGTGGTTCTTTGATTATTTGTGTTCACGGAGATGTTGCACTGATGAGTTAGGAGGCCTTCATGCGGACTGAACAAATTATTTGTCTAAATCGCGACGGAAGTAAGGGCGAGGATTGTGGCCACGTAAAATCGATTTAAGCCCCGCAGTGGAATTCTTTCCACTGACCGTTCCAAGGCGGTTCTTCTGTGGCGGTTTATTTATGTTGTTGTTTGTTACTACTCACTGTGTGTATCACTTGTGTCTTTTTATTTTGGATGGCCATTTGGCCATTTTGTGGGAAAGTAACTGTCCTTATGGCCTTCCTTTGTTTAGGTTTCCATTATGGTCTGGTCGCGTCATGTTTGTGTTTCTTTCCCTTTGGTGTCTTTGATGGGTGGAGTAAGTTAATTGCTTGATTCCTGATCTTTGTTTTACTTCTACTTTCCCTAGTTTGTAAAGTTGAAAGTCTGCTCGCCTTTCGAAAGTAAGGGGGAGCTATTGCCATACTCCCGATGTCGACGTTAGCATCGGTGTCCGCATTTGTTGAAGTTTACCTGCAAGCAATCATTTGTGCTGGTTTACAAATTTATTTTTAAAGTAAAGTTATCAACTGGTATAAAAAAAAAAAAAAAAAAAAAAAAAAAAAAAACAATATTTTTCACATTATTTTTCACTCGATTTCCCAGGTTTTGGGGCTGAATTAATAATTTCTTCTGTATTACCTCCCTTATAAGCATATATTTTGTCAAATGCATGTGCGCAGCCAACTGAAACGCAACTTCTCTTCTACATATCCGAGAGCAGCAAAGGCTGTGGTAAGGCTGCACGTACTCGCAGGCTCGTTTAAGCCAGTGCTGGTCGCCTTTGTGAAAAAGACCCATGTCATGCCCATGAAGCCGATGCCACGTCTTGACGTTGCATCGATGTTGTCGCTCTAAATAAGCACGATATTTCTGGTAAGGCTTTTACGGAAACTGTTTCAGTGTTAGCTGTCCGTCTTAAACCATTGAAAGGAGGACAATCTACGTAGAAGCATATTCACGGACCCGGCGAGGAGCAAAACCGCAACGTCGGTGCGCATCTAACTGTATTGGTTAAAAAATCTGCATTTATGAACAGAGAAGGCTGAATGTTGGGAGCTGCTCACTCGCACAGGTTTTATGCTGGTGGAAAATTTGTCCATGTACATGTTAAGCTTTTAAATTGCTCGTTTGACATGCGATGAACAATGGCATGTTTGTAAAATTGACCATGTTGATAGGATATGAGGTCTCTTTCCGCCTGAGTTCGAGGCACGATCGAGACAAGTTCTGCAATCATGGTTTAAAACTTTTTTTTTTCTTCACCCACCGCTTATAAAAGAACGGTTAATAATGTTGCTAAAGAAATGAAGAAAAAATGACATATCACTTTCATAGAGATCACCCTACAACAAGCACACTTGATTGATTTACTTCGTGAAATACAACTCGGAATTTTTTTACGCAGTAAGTTATCGGCTAGTTAGACTATCTGCATGTACATGTAACTGGACTCTGCAAAACTATTTTTTACTGATTTCAACTGTCAAATTCTCTTCGTAAACTCGTCCTGGAAATTCTGAGTGACCATGAAAAGTTTGAGACTCCGAGAGAAGTGTGACTCGAGTGACAGAATTAACTTTTGTAATCTGTAGGCGTTTTTTTTTTTTTTTTTTGTTCTTTTACAAATCCTTAAGAAAAGAAAAGCATTACATCAACAAGTCCGTGCACTGAACAACGAAGGTAACCAGGCACTAGAAGCACTTTGAGGCTATCGCATAAGAACTGAACAACCCTATAAACCCAACTTTATATAGAGAAAGTTGAGTGTACAGGGGTACATTATTTTCCTTTAAAGGGGGTTCAGAACACCGTGCACCGACAATCTATATTTGGACTAGAAAAAAAAAAGAATATTTTCTCACATCACGAAAACACGCCTACCTAATCTTGACCCCTAGACAATGGGTAGTCATTAGAACCTCGTCATCGAGGCGGTTCTAAGCAGTACCCACAATCTATATTTAGAGCAGAAATATGAACAAATCTGAATTTTTTTATCGGGCAATTTTCATTTGGGTGGCAAAATTCTGTATATATTTGAATAGGCGTGTTTTCGTAATGAACTGAAAATGCTAGTTCATGAGATTTTAGCACATACATGTTGATGTTTTATAATGATCCCAATGCAGAAGACGGGTTATACAGACCATAGGGATAGTTTCGAGTCACAACAGTCGAAAACGACAGTTAAGATAATTTCATCTTAAACGGGGTAGGCCAACTGGAATCAAGTACATTGACGAATTAACCCATATATGCCTAGCGACCCTTTTTCTGACATTGGCAAACAGTGTAGACCCAGATCAGACGCCGCATCTGATCAAGATCTAAACTGTTTGCTCAACGTACATGCTTTTTTGTAAAACTTACCTAAAAAAGTGGCATCCCTATGCTTAGAAAATGACCACTCCAGGCTCATAAAAGTGGAATATTTTTGGCACCTATGGGTAAATTATGAGGTTACATCAAAAGGACGAAACTGAAAGTAGGACCTGTTTCTACTGTAACTTTTTTTCTTTGGTTTGACTTCTTGGAAACGCTTTATAAATAGATATCTGGAAACGCTTTATAAATAGACATCGACGGGCGCTGCATTCCTGTTTATTCTGAACCCGTTTTCACTGCGTAAATATCTGTAGGGCTTTCCTAGTTACACCATAAGACGGTTAGAAATAAACTGGGGTATCACCAATCCAATCTAAAGGGCTTCCAATCGAAATCGGAAGCCAAAAAATGGTAGATTTCCCTTAAGATATTTATTGTTGGAGTTAAAACGCTTGCTTTTTGGTCTGTTTCGCTATTCAGACAGGCTGTTTCCTGTAATTGCAGTATAGTATTGCATCATCGTTAAAGCTGATTGGTTGATCGCGTCACGTGCCCCTCCATGGAACAGTTACAATCTGGTCATTATACCCGGTTTGCCCGCCTCATGGCGACCAAACCAAAAAGTTAAAATAACACAAAATGACTGTTCAAGAAGAAATTAAGGAGGCAAGGACGAACATAGAATATTGGCCAGATATCGGTAAGAAATATCAAATAAGACGTAACATTGCTTTTTTTTCTTTATTGTGTTTTCCAAAAAATAGGAAAAAAAAACACCATAGTACATGACTAGTACATATTTGACAATAAAAAAGTGACATATTTTGTGTCGAGTCCCGGTTCAAAGTTTCTTTTATACATTCTGTACAATTGTCCAGGGTGTTCGGCTTCTTTGTTTTTTCATCGTTTCTATCACAGCTGTGTCTTCCGGCGTAAAACCATCGAATCCACGTTTTCTGCCTTCGCGTAATAACTCATCCTTAGCTCTAAATGCGATCGCTGTCGATGGACTCACTAAGTTGACTTTTAATCTGTCACTTCCTCTACCTTCCTGTGAATTGTTATTTTCAGCTGTATTTCCTTGTTTTTCGGATTTTCTATCATAATCCCTGGTGTCTGATACTTCTGGCGGGTCGTATTCTTTTAAGATTCTGTCAAACAAAAATTTGCGTTTGTTGACGGCAGATTTCCAAGCTTCCTCGGTGTCGTAATCGTCGTAAAGTTTCAAATCGGATACCGTATTTTTAACAGTAAGGCAAGTACGATCTTTTTTCATGGCTTCAAACCCCATATTTCGTTGACAAAAACGTTCGCCAGCACTTTTCTGTACGTGGGTAACATAATATCATACACGTTCTTCCTAGCTGCCTCTTGTTCTTTCCCTTTGTCCAGCATGTACTTGGCGACTCTTTCATTAAACTCTGACTGGCAACGCTCATACACCTCCTCAATCAATAAACGCCAAGCGTCATCTGAATCTGCTTCTTTACTGTCTTCTATTGTCTCCTCCTCCTCCTCCTCCTCCTCCGCCTCCATTCCCTCCTCCTCATCCGTGTAATCCTGTAAACTCGTGTCATCGCCACCATTTTTATCGTCGCCTTCTTCCAGTTCTAAGGTTTCTCGACTTTCACTGTCATCTATCGTGTAGTTTAGTTTAAACGTATTTTATTGCATCAAAACATGACAAAACATGCATGCAATGGGGTTGGTCACAAGTTCTCACAACATTAGTTACGACCCTTCCCCTACATATAGTAACATCATCAAAATTACAGTCACGCGACAATGACAAACACATAAATTATTAACATTTATACTTTAGCAGTATTTGATAAATAAATAAATAAATAAATAAATAAATAAATAAATAAATAAAGCGTGTGTCTCTACAGAATGGTTGTGGTTTGGGATTCAGCGGTATGATATAGATCATCACGCATACATGATTCGACGCATAATCTCAGAAGTTATTAGAAAATCTACCAGTATTCTTGATGTATGTATGTACAGCACTGAAAATAATCATGTTCTCCTCGAATGGTAGCTGTGTAATACCATAAAGAAAAATATCTAAATTAAGGGGGTGAAAATTTCGAGTTTCGGTAAAAAGATTTACTCTCTGATTTGCATATTTCGGACATCGAAAAAAGTAGTGCTCAGCATCCTCATTTTCTAAGTTACATTGACAAACAGGACTGATTAATAAATGGTTAGTGTATAAGTCACTGAACAAGTTGCTACATTTGTTACGTATTCTAGCATGCATTAAAATCTATCACCTTAAATATAATATTTTGGTACTCCCTCTGTAATTGAATAATGACTTTTTATTGCATATTTAAAAGAATTAAGAGAAGAACTATTACGTAAATTCTCATCCAAGTCGTTCCATAATAACAGAGAAGATGGAATACAAGAATTTCAAAATAGCTCTGTTCTGCAGAAAGGAACGGAGAGGTTATTACGGTTTCTGAGTGGATAATTAGTGGTTCTCTTACGGCAGGAGAAATGAGATCAACAATATACGAGGGGACTTGCCCATTGATTGATCTGTACATGAAATATAGTTTCTGTTTTTTTACGTCGCTCCGATAAAGGAGTCCACCCACATTCTTTGTATAATAATTCGAGTGAAACAGACCTATCGTGTCATCATCGTTAAAGTCCCCATGAACGGTTTTAACGTGTCGGCGCATGTTGTCTCCCCTTTTGAACTGTTTGGAACTTTGGCAAGCATATATGATACTTTTTCGTTATTTTTGTGTTAAAAAGAAAATATATTAATTTGTCCTGAAATGCTACTCGATGTGGCCGCTTCGGAGATTTTCGCATAAAGGAGGAGGAGGAGGAAGATACATAACATTTAATTGTATAAAAAAAAATCCGGATTAATCCTGCCCAAACCGGATCGAGACTGTTCTCAACCATTATGACTAGGTCGAAACATTGAGCTCCCACCTAGCACACACACATAGCCTCCATACACCAAGATATGGGAAGAGAAGAATGCGGGGGTACTGACTAAAGACGGTAAGAGGAGATAGTGAAGAGGAGGTAATAAGGTAGTGAGGAGGCGATGAGGAGACAGTGAGGAGGTAGTGAGGGTACCCGGGAGCCAGTGACTGTAACAAGCATGCTAAAACAATAGGCACAAATAAAGCCATGGCGTCCGCCAAAGTGCCCTTGAAGCGATGAGGTAATGAGGAGGAATTGAGGAGTGAGTGAGGAGGCTGTGAGGAGGTAGTGAGGAGGCTGTGAGGAGGTAGTGAGGAGGCGGTAAGGACGTAGTGAGGAGGCAGTGAGGGGTAACTGGGGACAGGTGAGGTTAACAAGCGTTAGCATAATGAGTGATTGTTGAAAATGTTTTAAAGAGACGATTAGGCAACACCGAACATGCCCAAACTCGTTCTCCATAGTAAGAAGCGATGAGGAGGTAGTGAGGAGGTGGTGAGGAGGTAATGAGGAGGTAGTGAGGAGGTAATGAGGAGGTGGTGAGGAGGCAATGAGGGTTACCAGTGCAAGTCAGTAACCTGGAGGCAGTGAGGGTTACCAGGACATGCGTGTTGAATGAATGTTGAAGATGTTTTAAAGGGTCCATAAGGGCAACACCGAACATGTCCAAACTCGTTCTCCGTAGTAAGAAGCGATGAGGAGGCAGTGAGAGGTAGTGAGGAGGTAATGAGGAGGCGGTGAGGAGGTAATGAGGAGGTAGTGAGGAGGCGGTGAGGAGGTAATGAGGAGGCGGTGAGGAGGTAATGAGGAGGTAGTGAGGAGGCGGTGAGGAGATAATGAGGAGGTAGTGAGGAGGCGGTGAGGAGGAAGTAAGGAGGCGGTGAGGAGACAATGAGGGTTACCAGTGCAAGCCGGTGGAGGCAGTGAGGGTAACCAGAGCATGCGTGTTGAATGACTGTTGAAGATGTTTTAAAGGGACGATAAGGCCAACGTCGAACAAGCCCAAACTAATTCATCGTAGTAAGAAGCGATGAGAAGGTAGTGAGGAGGCCGTGAGGAGGCAGTGGACGTGGTAGTGAGGAGGTGTTGGGGAGGTAATAAGGGGCAGTGAGGAGGTAATGAGGAGGTAGTGAGGAGACGTCGAGGAGGAAGTAAGGAGGCGGTGAGGAGGCAGTGAGGGTTACCAGTGCAAGCCGGTAACCTGGAAGCAGTGAGGGTAACAAGGGCATGCGTGTTGAATGACTGTTGAAGATGTTTTAAAGGGTCGATAAGGTACCGAACACTCGTTTTCCGAAGTAAGAAGCGACGAGGAGGCGGTGAGGAGGTAGTGAGGAGGCGTTGAGGAGGTAGTGAGGAGGCAATGAG
Source organism: Lucinisca nassula (assembly GCA_963580285.1). Classification (NCBI taxonomy): domain Eukaryota; kingdom Metazoa; phylum Mollusca; class Bivalvia; order Lucinida; family Lucinidae; genus Lucinisca; species Lucinisca nassula. The sequence continues at coordinate 134,425,125 of OY757018.1, read as the reverse complement.
GAGGTAGTATTGAGGATAACCGGCAAGAGCGTGTTAAAACAATAAACGCGGTTATAGAGCGTATCCGGCAGTCATAGGAGTTAATACAGTATCGCTCTAGGGCTCGAAAAAAGGTCCCCTCCCCATCCCCCCCCCCCCCGCCGCCCAATGCTTTAACCACAGACAGGGGATCATAAGGGGTAATGACCGAAGTTGCGCTTAGAAGGTGCATGGACAATATAGCACACGAAAGCGCGCGAAAAAAAAATGGCGCTTTTTTTCCCCCAATAAATTCGACCGCGATAAAAGTGGCGTGTTATGACGTCATCCAATATGGCCGACAGGACGTGACGACGGTTCAAGATGGCGGTCGGAAATACGTCATCCAAGATGGCCGACCGGATGTCACGTGATTCAAGATGGCCGACGTCAGAGGGTGGAATCTAGTCCTGAGGACTAGATTGCCGCCCCCCCCCCCCCCATTTTTACCCTACTCCCATTCACCTTTCCTGGACAAGCTTAGACCTAAGCGGTGTACCAGGGCGTAAGTTCGGTTGGTTTCGCTCTGCGCGGAAGCACCCTGCAGCACAATCTATTTCTCCAAACCCCCGTAAAATGTTAACCCTTATCCTGCTGCATAAATTAATTGAGCCACTAGCATCGTTGATTAGCAACCAATCAAATTACTTGATGTAATATATTTGTTCATTTCACAAACTGTATGACAAACAGTGTGGATCCTGATCAGATGGCTTCTAGCCATCTGATCTGGATCTACACTATTTGCAAAGGTAGGGGTTATCGTGAGCACCAGGAAATATATCCGAATACATCTATAAGTTCTGCGTACGACGAGAACCACCTCCACCCATGGCTATTTCCACGAGATACTAACTACAGCCATGGGCTGCATGATGCTTCCACGCAGAGCAGAAACCGACACATACACGAGAACTGGTAAACAGCTTAGAGGAGCTAAGCCTGCCCAGGCAAAGCGGTGCGAGTCGGCCCGTCCATGCTTATAAACCCTATTGATTTCATTGGGTGATAGGGCTTGAGAAGTCAGTTCATCTCAATGTCGGGTAAAAGTCCCAAAAAATTGGAAGCAACGTCTCCAAAATGACCTTTACAGTGTTGACGGGGGACGTTAAACCTCAAATCAAACAAAACAAAACTAACTACAGTCTACATGTTACTTAGCTGGCTCGAAAAAAAATTGGGACAACAGCAGCTTGTGGAATAAGAATCGCCACAGGTCATGTGGGAAAGTGGGGCTGCTTATTTAGTGATTCGTTAACCTAAAGTTATGTGCGTACCATGTTGACAAGTCCGTGTAATGGACTACCCTGTAAACCTCACCTTACATAGAGAAAATTTGGTTTACGGGGTGTACATTACTTTTCTTATTTCTGTTGCAAGACAAAAACTTTTTGGTACTCGTTAGAATCGACTAATTCTATTCTAATTCTAGTTCTATCGGGCACCTACGACTCAGTTGTGTATAAAAACAATAAAAAAGAATCCATCAGAATAACTGAGGTGTTTGTGTGGGGAGGGGCTATATTACATGTACCGATTATACTACTCCTTATTGGGATTATTTATAGTGTCTAATTCGTTATAACGGTAAAGTTTAACAAATACTTTCGTTGTAACGAAAGTACTCTGTATATCTTGTCCTCATTACGATAATATGAGCCAGCTGAATCCGGCCCGCACACTAGTACTGGTAAACCGCTTAGAGGATCTAAGCCTGTCCAGGAACCGCGGTGCGAGGCGGACCGTCCATGCTAATAAACTCTATTGGTTTCATTGGGCGACAGGGCTTGAGATGTCATTTAATCTCAATGTCGGGTAAAAGTCCCACAAAATTGGAAGCAACGGCCCCAAAATGACCTTTACAGTGTTGACGGGGACGTTAAACCTCAAATCAAACAAAAACCGCCAAGCGAATTTGTGTCTTCGAGCATTCCGTCATGACAAATTTTAACTGTGCATGCCCAGCCATTCAGAAGGGCCAGGGATTTGGCTTTCTGTCTGAAGGTTCCTCTTGATTCACTGCTTGTATGAGCGAGCAGCGAAGATTCTGGCGAGACTACGCGGATGCGCAGGCTCGCCTGAACCTTCGCTGCTAGCGAGTAGTGAAGGTTCTGACGAGACTGCGCAGGCTTGCCTGAACCTTCGCTGCTAGCGAGTAGTGAAGGTTCTGACGAGACTGCGCAGGCTCGCCTGATCCTTCGCTGCTCGCATAGGCGATAAGTACCAAAATCGCTTGACGGGGCCCATATAGTGTATTCTACAGGTATCCCCAGAACTTTTAGTGATGAAAATTTGCGATATTTTTCTTATTTATACTCCAAACATAGGTTATGGAGGCATTTCTTACGGGTACCCACAACCTATGTCTTGGAGCAGAAATAGGGAAAATGGTGTAAACCCCAGTCCACTCTATATAATGTGAGCTGTACCAATCGGAGTTGGGCCCATCAGAATCTAACTGTTGGTTTTCTTTTGCTCCAGCATTTCAGTGGTCCCTTACTGTTGAGTCCTCACCGTTGTTTCTTCTCTGTTGTTGTTTGATTTTTTATGTTCTTGGAGATGTTGCACTGATAGATTAGGAAACCTTCATGCGTATTGATCAAATTATGTGTCCAAATCGCGAAGGAAGTAAGGGCGAGGATTGCCGTCGCGTAATCTCAATTTAATCCCCCCGCACTCCCACCCACCCACCCTCCACCTACCTGTGAAATTCTTTTCACTAACCGTTCCAAGGCGGTTCTTCTGTCGCGGTTTATTTTTGCTGAGTGTTTGTGTATCGCTTACTCGTACGTTTATGGTTTTAATAAACAATAGGCCATTTTGTGGGAAAGTAAGTGTTCTTCTGGCGGGTTAATTGTATCTATTCCTGATCATTGCATTCACTTCTATTTTACACGGGGGGGGGGGGGGTGGGTGGGGCTTGATAAAGTTATTTGTCAAACAGTATCCTGTGCGTTTCGAAAGTCTATATACTGATACTAGTAGGTTTTTGGGCATCTCTTCTGTACTCTTTCAATAACAAGGAATATTAGTCTGTCTGTCGATCTTATTCACGGTAAATTTAAACCCAAGTTGTCAGGAACGCATTGATGTGATGCCAAAATAGCCCCGTAAATGCTGGAAAGCAAGTTTAAAGCAATTGGTTTCTAGCACCCAGTGGTAATAAAATTTGTTGTTTTGCTGTTTTATTACATCGTATTCTTGTTAAACCTCGCAGCTATCTGGTCTCAATCTACAAGTTTGATCGAAATTATTACTTCAGCGTTAATCAGCTTCATCCCAAGCAAGCAACCTCAACATTCAACAAACCGAAGGCTCTCTCTCTCTCTCTCTCTGTCTGTCTGTCTGTCTGTCTGTCTGTCTGTCTGTCTGTCTGTCTGTCTGTCTGTCTCTCTGTCTCAACTTCCCAGCTATCTGGTTTCAATCTACAGGTTTGAACGAAATTATTACTTCAGCGTAAATCAGCTTCTTTCCAAGCAAACAAAGGCCCACACCCATAGGGGCATGAAGAAATATATGGGCTGCATGATGCTTCCACGCAGAGCTGAATCCAGCCGCACACTAGTACTGGTAAACCGCTTAGAGGATTTAAGCCTGTCCAGGAACCGCGATGCTAGGCGGACCGTCCACGCTAATAAACCCAATTGGTTTCATTGGGCGACAGGGCTTGACATTTCATTTCATCTCAATGTCGGGTAAAAGTCCCACAAAATTGGAAGCAACGTCTCCAAAATGACCTTTACAATGTTGACGGGGACGTTAAACCTCAAATCAACCAACCAACCAACCAAGCAAACAACCTCAACACTAGTAGACAAACTGAAGGGTCTCTCTCTCTCTCTCTCTCTCTCTCTCTCTCTCTCTCTCTCTCTCTCTCTCTCTCTCTCTCTCTCTCTCTCTCTCTCTCTCTCTCTCTCTCTTGTGAAACACTTCGATGGCTTGACTACCCGCTGGATCCTGAACATTTGTACGAGTCTGGGGTAGTTCGAGCCACTGGGGTTAATTTGTATAAGGAGGCATAATGTTTCTATATAATAAATGTATGTTGTCTGTATTGTTTAGACTCGCCTCATTGAGGCGATTCTAATGAGTACATACAACATACTTTTTTCAAAATATAATTATGCCAGGAATAAGTCAGTACGGACCTAAGAAAAAGTTCGAAACAGCCATGGTTAACGAGTAAAATGTGATCGTGCTATTACAGTTTCACTGTCTGTCTGTCTGTCGGTCGGTCGATCGGTCGGTCGGTCGGTCGGTCGGTCGGTCCGTCTGTCTGTCTGTCTGTCTGTCTGTCTGTCTGTCTGTCTGTCTGTCTACGTGTCCTTTATATATGCCATTACAGTTTCACTGTCTGTCTGTCTGTCTGTCTGTCTGTCGGTCGGTCGGTCGGTCGGTCGGTCGGTCGGTCGGTCGGTCGGTCGGTCGGTCGGTCGGTCGGTCGGTCTGTCTGTCTGTCTGTCTGTCTGTCTGTCTGTCTGTCTGTCTGTCTGTCTGTCTACGTGACCTTTATATATGATAGCGGATATTTTTTCACATTCTTTTGAAAGTCGTACCGTGTATATGTGCATGCATTGGTTTTACACGGGTATGTATGCTCCATAAAACCTTTTAAATAATTGTCTATATTGAATATGGACTATTTATTTATTGATTTTATTTTATTTATTTATTTATTCTTTTCAAAAAGTCCTTGGTATTTTTATACATGCACCAGGGTGTGTAAATCTACACGGTGTTCCATAGAATTCTACTTGTATTATATTATTTTCTGAGTTGATTGTTTAACAATCGACCCAACAGAACGACTACTGATGGCCCGTTCATTGATGTTGTCCACGTGGTTATAACTGACCAATAAAGGCAACTGACGCGATCAAATAAAATTCAACAGAACGTAATGAAAATATAAAAGACCCATATTTTCCAATATTGAGCTGATAAACCAACATAATGCCTGGTATCCGAAAGATGGAGCATTGGCAAACGGTTTAGGCCCAGATCAGCCGCAACGTGACAACATGTCGAGTGGCCACACGAAACAATCTAAGTCAGAGTGTAGAACTAGTTTCGTATACATGGACTAGTCCATGCTGGAGACAATCTACACGTTTACAAGTCCTTGCAATGAACACCACTGTTAACCCCACTTTATATAGAGAAAACTAGCCTTTAATGGCGGACACATTATATTTTTTATAATTTCGATAACACACCCGTGCGACATAGTGTATTTTTGCACATCTCCAAAATGACTAATGTTTCTGATGAAAATCAGTGATATTTTTCTCATTTATACTAAAAACATAGGTTGTGGGTGCTCGTTAGAACCGCCTCAATGAGGCGGTTCTAACGAGTACCCACAACCTATGTCTTGGAGCAGAAATAAGGAAAGTAATATATACCCCCATAAACCCGAGTTTTCTCTATATAAAGTTGGGTTTAAGGGGGTCTTCATTTCACGGACTTGTTAGCGTGATGTTCTACTCCAAGACATACATGTAGGTTGTGGGTACTCGCCTCAGTGAGGCGGTTCTAACAAGCACCACAACATATGTTTGGAGTATAGATAATAAAAAATTCGCAAATTTTCATCAAAAAGTTACCATTTTGAAGATATGAATAAATGCACTATGTCACACGGGTGTGATAAAGTAATGTCACAGTGCTTTGCATTACGAAACATGTAAGCACATTCGTGCGAAGTGGTGCATTCTTTCAGAACCACAAAACGGTAAATTTGCTGATGACAGTTTGTGATATTTTTCTTATTTCTACTCAAATAATGACTGCGGGTATTTGTTAGAACCGCCACAATGTAAAATTCTGGGAGCGGTTGGGTGAGGCAAAGATGACTTGTATCTTGCGTCACTGGAGCGCCCAAATGATACTGGATAGCCCCCGCCCATAGGGGCTTGAAGAAATATATGGGCTGCATGATGCTTCCACGCAGAGTTGAATCTGGCCCGCACACTAGTACTGGTAAACCGCTAAGAGGATCTAAGCCTGTCCAGGAACCGCGGTGCGAGGCGGACCGTCCATGCTAATAAACCTATTGGTTTCATTGGGCGACAGGGCTTGAGATGTCATTACATCTCCATGTCGGGTAAAAGTCCCACAAAATTGGAAGCAACGTCTCCAAAATGACCTTTACAGTGTTGACGGGGACGTTAAACCTCAAATCAAACAAAAACAAAAATGATACTGGCTTATAGTTGGTCAAGGCCTGCTGTCTTTGCGGCAAGGGTAGATGTGGGTGGGGTTGTTGTTTCTGCATTTCCATTCATTTTGTCCCTCACTTTCATCTCCTCTACTATCTCTTCTATCTCTTTTTTTTTCTCTGGGAGACGACGCAAAATGACCCACAACAGTTGACGTGTCGTTAATCCCAAAACACTCAGTCAATCAAACAATCAACCAATCAGTCCGTCAATCAATCAATCAATCAATCAATCAATCAATCAATCAATCAATCCATAAATCAATCAACCAATCAATCAATCAATCAACCAACCAACCAGTCAGTCTGTCAGTCAGTCAACCAATCAAACAAGCAATAAGTCAATCAATCAATCAATCAAGCTTTCAATGTAAGAACTAGAGGCGGCTCTAACGAGCACCCACAACCTATGTCTCTGAGATGAAATAAGAAATTAATGTTATCCCTTTAAACCACAGTTAACACTTTATAAAGCGGGGGTGGGAAAAACATGTAAGAGGGGTTTCATTACACGGACGTATTAGCGTAATGAATTTTATTTTCAGGGGAGATGACTATAGGGCAGCAGCACGAGTGCCTTATGGATGAACTATTTGAACAGACACAGTACAACCCCCTCGTCAGACCAGTAACAGAGATAAACACAACGCTCACTATCGAATTCAGCGTACAGCTCAGTCAGATTGTCGATATTGTAAGTATCAAAGCACTGACAGTGCTGATGGGGCGATGGTTTGTAATCTTTAGATAGCGTCAGGCAAATCTTGCAATTTAAAAATCAGGCTTAAAGACTCTCGTAGTTTAAATAGGGCTAGAATATATTGGGGGTCACTGATGAGGCCAAATTTGATGAAACTAGCTAATCTGACCCAGAAAAATTGTACACTTGACGGTTTTCATGTCGTTGATCCAAAAGCAGAAATCCTGACAGAAGACATAAGCTACAGCTCAGGTACTGAAGGACTTTTTGGTCACCAAAATTGTTTTCATTGTTGTTGTGGTCGTTATTAATTTCCATTTTAGAAACAAAAAAATCTTTATCATATCTTGCAAGTATTTAAACTACATGTATATAAATTCCTAAATGGCTTATCCATGTTTACAAGAACATCAGAAGCAAAGCAATCAGAATCTGTCGCAAATAGTTTCTAAAGTCGTATCTCACACCATCCCCTATATTAATAAAGTATCAATAAAATGGTTGTCACTTGATTCTCCATTACCTATCCCCACTTAGAACGCCTAGGTAGAAGAATTGCGGGATAGAAACAATTTTGTCCTAGGACAAATCGTCCCCGTTTTGTGACATTTTGGGGCATATAAGAATCTTATATGGGTGTGAGGGGTGGATTGAAAAATCCGTCCCGAGGGACACTGTTCGGCATCACGAGGCTTGCCGAGTGATGCCGGACAGTGATCCCGAGGGACGGATTTTTCTATCCATCCCTCACACCCATATTGGATTCTTTTTCTTGCATACCTTCCATTTCTATTGCGAATTTTTAATGCTGCTGTCAATTCGGTTACCGACGTCCGCCATTTTGATATGACACAACAGGAATGTTTAGTGACGTCACGCATGACGACGCCGCGCATGAGGTTGTAATCAACCAGTGCATTTGTCAAACACGCGACTATATTCGATTTGGGGTCGGAACACCAGGGTCAGAACATAAATTTCTAACCCAGGGTAAAATCACGGATTTCCTTGTCTGGTGTGCAAGAAAACCGTCTCCAGCACGAAACATCCTATTACTTACCACGGTAGTCACCAGGTTTACCCTCACTCGTTGTTATTAGATTGGTCTGTCCTTAAAATCCTACTTGTTCGATTGTGCATGCCCTAAAAAGCACTATCCACTTCTATGTCGTCGACGAAATGCGATAAGATATTTTTATAACAAAAATAGATTCTTTATTGATCAAAAACACTCCCTAAAATGACATTTGTGTATTCTTAACCAGGGCGAATATAATTGAACTCTGCTATACTTTCAAATACCCATTTCATACTGAATGGAATCTGCTACCTAAATGAGCACAATCCCCCCACCCATCCATCCATTGGGGCTTGAAGAAATAGATGAGCTGTAAGATGCTTCCACGCAGAGCTGAAACCGACAACACACGAGTACTGGTAAACCACTTAGAGGATCTAAGCCTGCCCATGCAAAACGGTGCGAGCCGGACCATCCATGCTTATAAACCCTATTGGCTTCTTTGGGCGACAGAACTTTAGATGTCATTTCATCTCAATGTCGGGTAAAAGTCCCACAAAATTGGAAGCAACGTCTCCAAAATGATCTATACAGTGTTGACTGGGACGTTAAATCTCAGATCAAACAAAACAAACAAATAAATAAGCACAAGTTCATTTAAAAATTTAGGGATGCCAGGTTGTGTTTTCTTCAAACTCTATTTGGGAAATAGCTAAACTGTTTGCAAACAGCGTAGGCCCCGATCAGACGCCGCAGAAGGCGGCATTTAATCTGGACCTGCGCTGTTTTACCATCACCCTCTATTTTTAGATTGGTCTCTCCTTAAAATCCTACCCGTTCTATTGTTCATGCCCTAAAATGGACCAGCCAGTTTTATGTCATCAAAGAAATGCGATACGTTATTTTCTATCACCAAAAGAACTTCTTTATTGATAATGGCATTCTTAACCAGAGAGAATATAATTGAACTCTACTATATTTAACCCATTTTGTACTGAATGGAATCTTCAACCTTATATGAGCACAATATCATTTCAAAATTTAGGGATGCAAGGTTGTGTTTTCTTCAAAATTCATTTTGAAAATAGTCAATTATTTGCAAACAGCGTAGGTCCAGATAACACGCCGCAGAAGGCGGCATTTCATCTGGATCAGCACTGTATTTCACCTTTTTTAACTTGGACAATTTTTGAGATCTACTAATGTTAAAATGTATAGGGAGTAGCTACCTTGTGACCGCAACTTCTCTTACAGTTCTATATAGGTCAATCCTTTTGAAACTTTACAGGTGTTTTCATATAGGTCTGAAGATGTGCATATTCTTTTTACATTTCCCTTTAATAATTTTTTTCACTTATTTCACCTTTTTAACTAAGACAATTTTTGAGATCTACTTATGTTAAAATGTATAGGGAGTAGCTACCTTGTGACCGCAACTCCTCATACAGTTCTAGGTCAATCCTTTTGAAACTTTACAGGTGTTTTCATATAGGTCTGAAGATGTGCTTATTATTTTTTCATTATCCTACAATAATTTTTTTTCACTTATTTCACCTTTTTTAACTTAGACAATTTTTGAGATCTACTAATGTTAAAATGTATAGGGAGTAGCTACCTTGTGACCGCAATTCCTTTTACAGTTCTAGGTCAATCCTTTTGAAACTTTACAGGTGTTTTTATATAGGTCTGAAGATGTGCATATCCTTTTTTCATTATCCTTAAATAATTTTATTCACTTATTTTTACCTTTTTTAACTTAGACAATTTTTGAGATCTACTAATGTTAAAATGTATAGGGAGTAGCTACCTTGTGACCGCAACTCCTCTTACAGTTCTAGGTCAATCCTTTTGAAACTTTACAGGTGTTTTCATATAGGTCTGAAGATGTGCATATCCTTTTTTCATTATCCTTAAATAATTTTATTCACTTATTTCACCTTTTTTAACTTAGACAATTTTGAGATCTACTAATGTTAAAATGTATAGGGAGTAGCTACCTTGTGACCGCAACTCCTCTTACAGTTCTAGGCCAATCCTTTTGAAACTTTACAGGTGTTTTCATATAGGTCTGAAGATGTGCATGTGCTTTTTTCATTATCCTTAAATATTTTTTCCACTTATTTCACTTTTTAACTAAGACAGTTTTTGAGATCTTCTAATGTTAAAATGTATAGGGAGTAGCTATATACCTTGTGAACGCAACTCCTCTTACAGTTGTAGACCGATCCTTTGAAACTTTTCAGGTGTTTTCAAAGAGGTCTTAAGATGTGCATGTGGTTTTTTTTTTTCATTTTTTCCAACTTATTTTTTTAACTTAGACTGTTTTTCAGATCTTATAACGCGAAATGTCTATAAGGCGTAGGTACCTTGTTAGGGATTTAACCCTCTCACAAGTCTGTACCTTCAATTCATGAGTCTTTCTCCTCTGACAGGGCTATAGCGGGTCTATAGTCAGATCCTCTGACAGTTCTAGTTTTGTTGGTACTCGTTAGGACCGCCTTTTGAGGCGAAAAGAGGCGGTTCTATCGAGTGCTCACAATTTGTGTTTCTGTGGGTACTCGTCAGGACCGCCTTTTTGAGCGAAAAGAGGCGGTTCTATCGAGTGCCCACAATCTGTGTTTCTGTGGGTACTCGTTAGGACGGCCTTTTTGAGGCGGTCTATCGAGTGCCCACAATCTGTGTTTCTGGGGGTACTCGTTAGGACGGCCTTTTTGAGGCGAGAAGAGGTGGTTCTATCGAGTGCCTACAATATGTGTTTATGTGGGTATTAGTCACAACCGCCGTTTTGAGACGAAAAGAAGCGGCTCTATCGAGTGCCCACGCTCTGTGTTTCTGTGGGTTCTCGTTAGGGCCGCCTTTTTGAGTCGAAAAGATGCGGTTCTATTGACTGCCCACAATCTGTTTGGCTGCAAACATAAATTGTGGGTACTCGATAGAAACATTCAATTCTTTCATTTTTGTGTGACGTTTACCCGACATTCGGATGGAATTTCATATCTGGCCCTACCGCTGGTGCATAATTATGCAGGCCCGGTCAGACTCATATCACTTTGCTTGGGCAGGCTTAGACCTTCTGAGCGGTTTACCAATATGTGTGGTCGTTTCAGCTCTGCGTGGAAGCACCATGCAGCTCTATTTTTCCAAGCTCCGATGGGCGGGGGCAATTGCAAAACTAATAACTCACCGCTGTCATACAGTGTATTATTTCATATTTCCAATATGTTAACCTTTGGAAGCAATGAATGCACTGTAGAATTGAAAAGGGTAGAGTGTACATGTTTTCTGGGCCAGACTAGCTAGTTTCGGCCAATAAGGCCTCATCAGTGACCCTCGGATATTTTCAAAACTCCACAATGGAAACAATGATCCCAAAGGATAAGAAAATATAAACTAAACTATGATGAAGGGCAATGGGATTTTTACGGCCACCCCACATTCCCTCAATACCAGATGTAGTGACGTTAAATATATGCGAAAAAGGGGTTATCCTTTGGAAGCAAGGAATACATCGTAGAACTGAAAAGTGTGAGGTGTACACGTGTATCTGTGCCAAACTAGCTAGTTTCGGCCAATATGCCTTCTAAGAGACCCTCGGATAATTTCAAAACTCCACAATGGAATCAATGAATTCAAAGGATAAAAAGATATATACTACTCTATGGTGAAGGGCAGGGAGACTGTTTTCGGCCGCCACACATTCCCTCTTTTACCAGCTGTAGTGACGTTAAATATGTGCTATGAAAGGGTTACCCTTTGGACAGTTGGAAGCACTGTAGATCTGAAAATTATGCAGTTTGCAAGTGTTTTTGGGACAGACTAGCTAGTTTTGGCCAATTAGGTATCATCAGTGACCCTTGGATAATTTCAAAACTACGTAATGAAATCAATGATTCCAAAAAGCAAGAAAATATAAACTACACTTTGATGAAGGGCAGGGAGACTTTTTACGGCCGCCGCACATTTCCTTAACACCAGCTGTAGTGTGACGTTAAATGTGTGCTAAAATGGGTTATTCTTCGGAAGCAAGGTATACACCGTAGAACTGAAAGGTATGGAGTGTACAAGTGTTTCTGGGCCGGACTAGCTAGTTTTGGCCTCGGGCAAATATCGGTCCCTGGCGGAGAATATGATCCCATATTTCCCGTGAAGAATAAAAAATAACATAATGTTCCGTACATTTGTGTGTATTGCTGTACATCGCAATTGTACATCTACAATATAGCATTCCATAGTGCAGTTTATATTTTACTTTTGGTCCTTTGAGATCAGCGTGAATATTCTGAGAAATCAGAAATAAGTGATTGGTTTAGACTCATATTCTAGGCAGGTTTTTAATTATTTGGACCCCATTTTGATTTATATCAGTCTTTGAATCGACTGCCTATTCGAAATTCACAAAATTGCAGTATGTTTCTTCTGGCTTTCTTTGCCGGATCATTACAGGGTCACTGATGAGGCTTTATTAGCCGAAAATACGTAGTAAGACCCATCTTCTTTCTTATTAATGTTTTCATTGCTCTTAAAGGAACTCATTTTTGATTTTTATTTGACTTCACTGCAGCTGGTGTTGTGATGTGTGGCGGCCGTAAAACGTCTCCCCGTACATCAACCATAGTGCAGTTTTTATTTTACTTTTGGTCCTTTGAGATCAGCCTGAATAGTCTGAGAAATCAGAAATAAGTTATTGGTTTAGACTCATATTCTAGACAGGTTTTTAATTATTTGGACCCCATTTTGATTTATATCAGTCTTTGAATCGACTGCCTATTCGAAATTCGCAAAATTGCAGTATGTTTCTTCTGGCTTTCTTTGCCGGATCATTACAGGGTCACCGATGAGGCTTTCTTAGCCGAAACTACGTAGTATGACCCATCTTCTTTCTTATTAATGTTTTCATTGCTCTTATAGGAACTCATTTTTGATTTTGATTTTCTTATTTCTCCTTCAAACATATCTTAAAATTATGTGCTCATTAGAACGAGTACATGTTCCCCGCACAATTTACGTTTTAAGGGATCATAAGGAATATGTATATCATTAGCTCGTAAATCTATAAATCCCATACTTGTCTATATAAAGTGGAGTGTACGTCTCGCAGACCTGATAACGGGATGGGCTGGCCATTGATTATGGTCTTTTCTGAGCAAATGAAGCCGAACAACCAGTATATGTAACCAGGTTTAAACCTTTTCATGCTCAACTCACATGAGCAACTCACTTGAGCATGAGATTTATCCTGCTGATAAACTTTAAAATGCCAACAATTGTTGGCATTTTAAAGTTTATGAGCAGCAAAAGCAATGCTCAGTGTTCATTTGAGCAAGAAAATTGCCTTTTTTATGTATTTTGATACTTATGGACATGACAAATATCATGCTCAGTTAATATGAGCATGAAACAAGTTTTGTTACCTCGGTGCTTATTCTTCTTTCTTTTTTTCTTTTGGTTTTACGGCCCTTTCAAGATGCTTTCACTCATATTTAGGCGATCGCTTATCAGAGGTGGGCGAAAACAGAAATACCCAACGAACAACCCCCTGACCTTCCCTTTGCAGAACTTGGCGTCTCACATGTGACCAGAGCCAGGCTCGAACCACAGTGGTGAGAGACCTTATGATACGGAGTCTCTTATCCACTAGGTCATGGAGGCTCGTTCGCTTGTTTGTTCGAATTGAGGTTTTACGTCCCCATTAACACGATTTAGGTCATTTGGAGACTTTCTTCCTATTTTGAAGACATTGAAATGAAATTAAATTGCAAGCCTTACCGTTCAACAAACCGCTAGGGTTTATATGCAAGGACGACCCGGTTCGAACCACTTTGCATGGGCAGGCTTAGACCTTCTAAGTAGTTACCAGTACTCATGCTAGGTCGTGGAAGCACCATGAATCCAAACCAATTTCTCCAAGACCCGATAGGCGGGGCGATCACGGACTTGTTTAACCGAATAGATCGGATTTTAGCAGAATAAGGCCAAACAACAAACAGAATAAAAACGTGTGCTTTTTTCTAAAAATAATAAAATAAGAATAAAATACATAAAATAGTGTGCTTTAATGTGGTAGCCTTTTTGCACCAAATTCTTGATTAACATACAGGTATATAGCCTGTTGGAAAAAAATCCATGTTTATCGTCTCAGATAGCATTTGACGGAAATTGCTTTGACTTATATATGCATGCAAGTGAATACTTAGCCAAGATGCCATAAGCAGTAACTATATCAGAAAATATCCGAATATTACATTATGTTTAGAGATACATGTACAAATGTAGTACATGTTTTGTTTGATTTGAAGTTTAACGTCCCCGTCAACACTGTAAAGGTCATTTTGGATACCTTGCTTCCAATTTTGTGGGACTTTTACCCGACATTGAGATGAAGTTACAACATGTACATGTAACCGTCCTTGTTGCTGATTTGCTCATCAGTCCTTTGATCTGCAAACTGGTGCCTTTGAGCAAAAAAGGAAAATAATGTATACCCCTATGAACCCCAGTTTTCCATAAAAAGTGGGGTTACCATGGATGTTAATTTCAGGGACTTGTACATGTAACCGTCCTTGTTGCTGATTTGCTCATCAGTCCATTGACCTGCAAACTGGTGCCTTTGAGCAAAAAAGGAAAATAATGTATAACCCTTTAAACCCCATTTTCCGTAAAAAGTGGGATTTACATGGGTGTTCATTTCACGGACTTCTTGACCTGATGAATAACAAGCTTGTAAAAAGACGTACGGTTTCTGTTCTTGGGTCGATTGTTCATCAATCGACCCAAAGTTATAAGGATAAAATTTATATTAGTGCTGGATTCCACGTGACTATCACTGATTTGTAGGATATCCATGTAACTTATTTATAGAATTTTATCACAGTGAAGTCAGCATGTTGCGCAAACATCTGGGCTGCAATCATTGGTTGGGCTTGGAAAACAGTGTAGGTCCAGATCACACGCCGCAGAACGCGGCGTCTGATCAGGGTCTACACTGTATGCTTTCAGAGTCAAACGCCGAAAAACGCAGCGTCTGATCAGGGTCTACACGATTTGCTTACAACACAGGAATTTAAGGGTTAAACGAAAAACAGTTTAAGTCCCCGCTGGGGCCAATTTTCCCAATCTATACTCAGAGACAATCGACCCATCAGTACTCTCAGTTCTTTGATTGTTGCTACACCGGTAAAAAGCAATGAATTATTTTGTTGAAACCTGTAGTGCAGAAAATGCTTTAGTCCAATAAAACCATGTTTTATAATCGCATGCTTTGTATTTATGTCGGTGTTACGTAATTTTTAGGAGCAACAGCATGGCGAAAACACGCGTTTTATGCACATTTAATGCATTGTCTAGAAATTGTGACGACAAGAAATTCCAGCAATTTGTTTATGTAGTATGCCGAAATGAGAACCTAATAGTGTAACATAATAAAATGTAATTATGATAGATAGAACGTAAATATAAGTTAAAATGCTTATCTACCTGGGCTTCTTAATATGTTTATACTAAAAGGGTGTAAAAAGGTTGAACGATACAGAGGACTCGCGTTATAATGGCAGTATTTGTGCCGTTATAATGCGTTTGTCGTTATAAAGAATCCCATATAGGAGTATGATAGGTTATAAATGGTCTTTCCACACCATTACTCCCAAAAACAAACGTTATAGATATTTGTTAGAATCGCCTCACAGAGGCGATTCTAACAAATATCTATGACATTTGTTTCTTGGAGTATTAAATTACAAGAATCTTTCATGACTGTGGATTCGATTTGGGCATTTCCAACCGGAGAGAAGCCCACGTCGAGGCTAAGCCTTGAGCTAAGAATTCATTTCATTGAAATCGTCACTATAACGTGTTTTTTTTTTCGTTATAACGAATGTCGGTACATGCATAAAGAGCGTTGACTGTATGGAGTTCAGGAACTTCAAGTACTCAAGATTTCATGTTTCTTTCCTTTACAGTTTGTTCAAATTGCTTTGAGGTTGATGTTCAAATTGCTTTTAATTTGATGTTCAAATTGCTTTGAAGTTGATGTTCAAATTGCTTTGAAGTTGATGTTCAAATTGCTTTTAATTTGATGTTCAAATTGCTTTCAAGTTGATGTTCAAATTGCTTTCAAGTTGATGTCCAAATTGCTTTGAAGTTGATATTCAAATTGCTTTTAATTTGTTGAAACTCGTGATTTTTATGTACAGAATATTTCACTCATGTTTTAATGAAACTCGCCAAAGGCTCGTTTCATAAAGTTCGTATAAAATGACCATGATTGTAAGATTCTTTTTATCATATACGTACGTGTACATACATATTTTATCATATATAGGTTTCATTTCGGATTTATTCGCCGAAGACGCTCAGAAGAATTCAAATAGAAAACAGGATTGTCATGGACGGGCGTCGAGACGTTACGCGCCAGATGCCATGTATTATTACACGTGTGGTCATATGATTCTTATGGCACAACGTTATCCACTAAATAGCAGCGACGTTATATGATAAGCAGAGGATCTTACACGAGTGGCCATTTGTACGAAAGCTCGTTTCATAAATTTCATATAAAATAACCACGAGTGAAGGATTCTGTTTATCATATGACGATTTTAAATCAGACCTAATCGCCGAAGAAGTTCAAGCGAAAACACAGGGTTGTTATGGACGGCGTCATGACATAACGCGCCAGTAACCATGTGTTATTACACGTGTGATCATATGATTTTATTACATGACGTTATTCTCCAAATAATAACGACGTTATATGATAAATAAATATTATACCGTTTAACTTAAAATTGTATTATACAATATAAAGTTGAATATTACTTTCTTTGAAAATACATGTAATTTTCTTTGAAAATACATTAAAATTCGAATATTAAGACCACCTTTGAAACCGTTCAAATGTGGTCTTTAAGTCCACTTTTGAACATGCCCAAAGATGATCCCTTAGAAACCATTCAAAAGTGGTCTTCAAGACCAATTTTGAAGAGTCCCAAACGTGATCTCTTATTAGAAGACACAGGATGTAGAAAGCACAACGAAAGACTAACTGAAACTTTCTCAGTAAAAAGCACATTTAGTCTTAATTTTAGTAGGTCTTAAAAGCGGAATTTCACTGCAGTCGCAAGAAGCAAACGTGTTGTTTGTTTGTTTATTTGTGCTGAGGTTTTTCAAGCTCTACCGTTAACATTATTAAGGTCATTTAGGATACGTCGACAAAAACCATCTCACGCTCGTGATCACACGAAATGAAAGAAATTCGAAAATTGCAGATGGAACGACCATTATTAGTAGTAAAGTTCTGGTGTTTAAGGTCTCCATGGTCCCACGGACTTTCTCCATAGTTGCACTGCAAGACGAATGGAATGGTCATTCATGCGAGTTGCCTTTTATATCAGATGGGTCATTGGTCCGGGTGGCAATTTTCATAGTGCCTCATTTTTCTATTACAGGATGAAAAGAACCAAATGATGAAAAGCAATGTGTGGCTGCAACTGGTAGGTATATCATCTTTGTATTGGCTGGTTGATTTGAGTTTTACACTGTATAGGTCATTTTGGAGACGTTGCTTCAAATTTTGTGGGATTTTTACCCGACATTGAGATGCAATGACATCTCAAGCCCTGTCGCCCAATGAAACCAATGGGGTTTATAAGCATGAACGGCCCGACTCGCAACGCTTGCCCAGAGCAGGCTTAGATCCCCTAAGCGGTTTACCAGTACTCGTGTGCGATCGGTCTCAGCTCTGCGTGGAAGCACCATGCAGCCCATCAATCTCTTTGTATTTTTGTGCAGTAAACTCCCGCTATTAAGACCACCTACAATTAAGACTACATCTGCTTTTAAAAGCTTATTGAAAAGGATTCAGTTATTCGTTCTTTCTGTTTGCTAAACCTACCTCTGGGACTGTTCAAAAGTGGTCTTGAAGACCACGTTTGAACAGTTACAAAGGTGGTCTTAATATAGTAATTTAACTGTAATTGTACAGTAAAGGTTCTAACTCCTTTGGAAATAGAGAATACCAGGTTCTTGTCTTTTGATATCAAATTTATCAGGCAAGGCTTTGAGAACGCAAGCCTTGCGATTCTACTTGGGTTCGCGAAGCCGTGCCTGATAAACTTGATATCAAATGATAGGAATCAAGTATTCTACATGTATTTATCAGGTTATCCCCTTGTACACTCTAATTACCAATTTTTCCAGTAGCCCAGGTCATAGAAGTGCAATATCACGTTGACCTGATATAGCCACTTGTCCTGAGATAGTGTATCTTTATCAGGTCAGTATGATACAATGTAATTAATATAGGGGGTAACTGATAAAATAGAAGTGAAGTCAATGAGCAGGAATCAATACAGTTACCTAACATCTTCCATCCAAGACACAAAACGGAAAGAAGACATGTTATAGATCGTTGGTACTTGTTAGAACCGCCTCTATTAGGCGGTTCTAACGAGTATCCACAATCCATATTTAGAGCAGAAATAAGAAAAATATCACAAGTTTTCATCTTCAAAGTTTTGTTTTTTTTATTGGTTACAATGCATTAGTATAGGCGTGTTTTCGTAAGAACAAACATGAAGCAATATCGCCGCAATTAAAACACAGCGTCTAGAATGACGCAAAAAGTTTCTGTCCCATGAAATATCCACGGGCCACCGTGGCCTAATGGATAAGATCGCTGACTCTTAAGCAGTAGGTGTCTCACCGCTGTAAGTTCGGGCCTGGCTCGGGTCACATGAGAGACGCCAAGTACGGCAACGGAAGGTCAGGTGGTTTTTCTCCGGGTACTCCGGTTTACGCCCACTTCAGATTAACGATATGAGTGACATAATCTTGAACAACAACATAAAAAAAAACAACCAACCAACCCACAAAAATATTTAAACGGCCACAGTTATATCAAAAATAGATAGCTATTAGCAGTACATACATGCAAAGACCAACGATACTGATTAAACTACATGTATATCAAGACAACAAAACACCGCCTTTGGGACGGTTAACAAACATTTACTGGGGTTGGGTGTTTCGAGATAAAAAGAAATCTGTTATTTTTCAAATTTCTGCTACAAACAAAGATTGTGGGTACTTGTTATACATGTGACCGGTTCTGACGAGTGCCCACAATCTATGTTTTAGACAACAAATAAGAAAACACTAATACTTATCCCTGTAAACCCCAGTTTTACTACACAAAATTGGGTTTAAGGGGGTAAAAATTATATATTTGCATTTCCATTTAAATGTAATGTAAGCCTAATGTAAACCTATAGAAAACAATGAAGTCCATAATTCCAGAACAGAACAGAACAGAACTTTATTCACTCAAGTCAACAATATGACATACGAGGATTAACAAGCATTATATATAACAGGCAACAAGGTGAACATCATTCTAACAGGAGTTTACCAACAACAGTATAGCAATACGTGGTAATTAAGCATTTTGTGAAGGGGTGAGAGCATTTAAACCATTCTTCTATTTAGAGACATGATTTAAATACTTTCGTGATGTTCTATCAAGCCCCATCGTATTACAGAAATAGATGTAAGTTATTACCACGCTGGCGTTCCATACATAAACAGAGATCTGCACATGAAGCACGTGGTAAATTAGAGCAGGTCACGTCATGTTTGATTTTATGAATGAGTTCATTATAGAGAGAGAGAGAGAGAGAGAGAGAGAGAGAGAGAGAGAGAGAGAGAGAGAGAGAGCATAGTGCGTTACATAATATGTAAAATGAGCTTTGATGATCGATAAGGTTGTCACGATTAATCGTATAATCGATTGATCGATTGCCACTACTGATTTCTGTAATCGATTATTTTATTAAATAGTATTTGCTAGCCAAGATGTTTCTAAAGTAGCTGCATGAGGGGCAAACAGTGCCGACCCCGATGAGACGCCGCTCATCTGGGTCTACACCATTTGCTCAGGCATGTCTGTGCAAAAACCTTATAGTTAAGTACAACATGGTATGAGTCCTGTTCAGACAGAAAACCTTTGACACACATGAACCACCTGTTGGCGCGTATAATTGGCTAAATTGTATCGACCAATAAACAGGCCGCTTCAAAGCGCAGCAAAACAGGACCACGCCTCCGCCCCCTATCAAAATATTGAAATGCACGGGAAAAACGTGTACTGACTTTTGTGAATGAGTTTCGTAAATTAGGCCACTTGCTGCGAATTGGATTATTTCGTTAGATGTGAGTGTTTTTTTTTTATTATTATTCAAATTTCTACACAGGATTACTATCTTTCCAATTTTGCTTATTTTTTGCTTGCATGTATTCTAATGAAAAAGGGCGGTGGCACTGGCGCTGCGCATTGATCGTGACCTGTAGACGCTTTTGCAGCAGACCAAAGCGCTATGCGCAGCCTGCTGGGAAAAACGTATAAGCATCGAGTCACTCGATTGTCAGTGACGTCAAGTGACGTCAGTCTGAACCATGGTTCTCTATGATCTGATTGGGCGTTCGTAATGTCAACGCTGTTCCGCTCTTTGTAGAAAAACAGCTTGAAAATGTTTTTAGCTTTAAAAGCTTGCCCTATGAGCATTTATTTCGCCCGGTGATGACGAGGAGCAAAGAATGTAAATATAAGAAAGAAACCAGTCCTTCAGCTGAAGTGCACGACCCGCCAGATGCTTTTAGGTTTATGAGTGTTACCATATATGGGTATGGCGGCCATTTTGGTCATGTGACCTGGACCTAAAACGGTTCCCCCAATAAATGCGCCTTATCGTAAGGAGCAAAAATATATCTTATACTTTAGTACTGTATTCTGAATCGTGTGATGGATAAAATGCATTTTCACTTTTCCAATACAAAAGCATATATGTCAAAGTTTGACCTAGGCACAAAAAAGGTCAAGGTCAACCCAGGGTCACCATTTTAGCAATTTATGATGGGCCTACCTCCCAGATGCTATTTATCAAGTTTCGTGGAAATCTGCCCAGTGGTTCTGGAGAAGACTATTTTTGAAGGGTTTTTACCATATATGGCTTGGCGGCCATTTTGGTCATGTGACCTGGACCCCATGAACAAATTTTGGTTTCCCCCATCCGAAAGAGACTCCATATGAAATTTGACTTCAATCGGCCCAACGGTTTCCGAGGAGAAGCAGTTCGAAAATTTTCACATTTTTCGCCTCGGCGAGGCTATACTAAATGGAATGTAATATTTTCCAACTTCATTGGTTAGATCTCACTGATATCTATCAGTATGCCAAAAATTGTTTAAATATTCCGAGCGGTTAAGTCACTATCACAAATTTTCACAAACGGGTTATGGAAGGACAGACAGACAGACCATATATGGCTTGGCGGTCATTTTGGTCATGTGACCTGGACCCAATGAGCAAATTTTGGTTTCCCCCATCCCATAGAAGCTCCATATGAAATTTGACTTCAATCGGCCCAACGGTTTCCGAGGAGAAGCAGTTCGAAAATTTTCACATTTTTCCCCTCGTCGAGGCTATACTAAGTGGAATGTAATATTTCGCAAGTTCATTGGTTTGATCTCATTGATATCTATCAGAATGCCAAAAATTGTTTAAATATGCCAAGCGGTTAAGTCACTATCAACAATTTTCACAAACGGGTTACGGACGGACAGACAGACTGACAGACTGACAGAATGACACGGTGATTTTAGGGCACTCTTAGAAAATCAACCGACTTCCGTCGGTCGCTTTTCATGCGGGTCGTGCAACTTCTATCAGTATGCCAAAAATTGTTTAAATATGCCAAGCGGTTAAGTCACTATCACCAACTTTCACAAACGGGTTACGGACGGACAGACAGACAGACAGAATGACAGAATGACACGGTGATTTTAGGGCACTCTAAGAAAATCAACCGACTTCCGTCGGTCGCTTTTCCTGCGGGTCGTGCGACTTAATTTTTATGCAGTTCATGAAAGTATGAACGGTAGCGGATCGCTAGCAAAGTTTACCTGAACGCATTACTTTGTAGGCGACCCCTGCATTTTTACTTTCATGAATTGCAGAACAATAAAATTCATTGCTTAAAAAGGCGTGTTTTCGTGATGGGATTATAAAAAGTATATTATTGTCAGTCATATAGCTCTTTGTGTAATATTTCATTCTTTTTTACACCATAGTACTGGACAGATTATCAACTGTTTTGGGATGAAAAGAAATACCCGGAGGTCAAAAGTCTACCAGTTGCTCAGTCAAAAGTGTGGACTCCAGACATTGTACTTTTCAACAAGTAAGTAACTTTAGGTTCCATACTCATGTACAAACGGACATTGCTAACATGCATTTGGGCTCCTGATATCTAGGCAAATGGCTCAACTTCCCTTTAGTCACCATAAAAAAATGCAAATTTAAAAACTGATAAAAAAAGAGGGCCCGTGTTTTTTTGTTTGTTCGTTTTGAAGTTTAACGTCATCGTCAACACTATGTAGGTTTCTTCCAATTTTGTGGGACTTTTAACGACATTCAGATGAAATGAGATGCCAAGCCCGGCTGCTGCATGCCCTGCTGTTTATATGCTTGGACAGCCCAACTCGCATCATTTTACCTGGGCAGGCTTTGACCTTCTAAGCGGTTTACCAGCACTCATGTGCGGTTGGTTTCAGCTCTACGTGGAAGCATCATGCAACCCGATCTAATTTTTCTAATGACACCATTTGTGCCCTAAGTTTTTTCAATCATAAAGAAGTTGTTGCTGCAAAGAATCCCAATAAGGAGTACTATATGAATTATTTTTTTTTTTTTTTTGCCTTAATTACTGTTACAAAAATGTTTTAGACATTTGACAGAATTGCCTCGCCGAGGCGATTCTAAAAAATATCCACAACATTTGGTTACTGTCGTATTTGAAATAATACTCTTCACTATCTCAATTTAATATAAGTCTATCTCATCTTGACATTAATCAAACACGCCTATACTAATACATTGCCACCTTTATCGCCAAAAAAAATGAAAATTTTAAGGTGAAAAATGGTGATATTTTTCTTATTTCTGCTCAAAATATAGATTGTGGGTACTCGTTAGAACCGCCTCGATGAGGCGGTTCTAACGAGTACCCACAATCTATATTTTGGAGCTGCTCAAAATATAGATTGTGGGTACTCGTTAGAACCGCCTCGATGAGGCGGTTCTAACGAGTACCCACAATCTATATTTTGGAGCAGAAATAAGAAAAATAAGGTTTACCCCTGTAAACCCCAGTTTTACTATATAAAAGTGGGGTTCAAGGGGGTCAAAATTATAAAGACGTGTTTTCGTGATGAGTTTAGGATTCGTTCCATTGAACGCGTTTTGTCGTTATATCGAATGCAGATATAAAGAGGGTAACTGGCCTTTTGGCTTTCCGTTGTTGGTGTTTCCATTAGGGCCTACTCATTTCATGTTTGTGTTTGTTTCGCTTCGGTGTCTCTGATGGGAGGTGTGGGTTTATTGTAGCGACTCCTGATCATTGCATACTGTATATACCATTGGCAATTCCGCATAGACTTTATAAAAATGAAGCGATGCAATCCAAGACACGGTCGTATTTTCTAGGATGATTATGATACAGCTTGATATGATAACCTGGGTTTGAGCAACTATCTTCAAAGTCGTTTTATCTTCTTCTTTGTTAACACGCAACATTAGCTTTGTGCCGTTGGTTCACATATTCCCCTGTTGTTTCTGTGTGCGCCTCAATGTCGCTCACTTTCTTTAGGTGATTTAAGCTGGATGCGTTCTTTGATTGTTGCCTTTCCTGTGCGACATTTTCTTAATAGTTTACAGTAATCTGGTCGGCCCCCGCCTATAGGGGCTTGAAGAAATATATGGGCTGCATGATGCTTTCACGAAGAGCTGAATCCAGCCCGCAAACTAGTACTGGTAAACGGCTAAGAGGATCTAAGCCTGTCCAGGAACAGCGCTGTGAGGCGGACCGTCTATGCTTATAAACCCTATTGGTTTCATTGGGCGACAGGGCTTGAGATGTCATTTCATCTCAATGTCGGGTAAAAGTCCCACAAAATTGGAAGCAACGTCTCAAAAATTACCTTTACAGTTAAACCTCAAATCAAACAAATCAAACAAAACAGTAATTGGTATTACATGTATAAAATTTTCGATTTTCTTCTGTAAGTCGGTATGTCAGTTTGCCCGTCCATCCGCACTTCGTTTCCAATCGAACTAGAGAATTCTTAAAAGTTTGCATACATATTTTTATCATATGCCGTCGCGTCTGAGAGTGCAATAACGGCATGTAATAAACTCGATAATCCACTTGTGGATTAAATATGCAAATTAGTTAGATACGCCCCGTAAAGATACATGTGTGACGTCCTTAACGACGACGCGTTTATTGACATTTGTGTAAAATAATCGTGAATAAAATGCGTTTTAAATGCCATATGAAAAAAAAATCTTGCATTCGTGAGCATGTATTATTGAATTTATTAAACTCGTTGGGGGAAAAGGCATAAAATGCTCGGCAAAAAAAGACATGAACACTCATGTAAGATCCGCTGTGTATTGGAGATATGTGGTTTGGGATTGTTGCTGGCCTCGCAATTGCCCTTTTTCACTTCCCAGTAATTGAGTTCCAATTAAAGGTATAACGTGAGTGAGTTATTGAGTTTTACATCCCATCAAAAGCTAAGGTCATACGGAGACGGGACCTCGGTTTAAAGACTCATCCGGAAGTCTGGAGAAGCCCGGGATCGATCCTGCGATCCCTGGTTTACAAGGCAAGTAGCGTAACCACTACACCACGGAGGCTTCTAAAAGGTATAACGTTACTTGCATTCTATGGCGAATTTTCAAATTAAAGAAATTATAGGGAAATCTACATTTTCAGATAAATTCAAAATGACCACTTTTCGTTACATGCCACTGACTGCGCGCATGGTTGTTGACCGAATAAGATGGCTAGCCTTCTTTGATGGAAGTGAATGCAAAGATCAGGAATGGGTACAATTACCATCCATGACACCAAAGGGAAGGAAAAACAAACCTGATGGTGAAGTTGTTTCATTCCAGATCTTGCCCTCACTTCTATTTTTTAGACATAATGGTGGCCTCAGCCTTAAGCTTCTATGCTGAAGCCTGATGTTATATGTAAAGCTTCCTACGTTATATTGGTTACCTAAACTTCAGAAAAGACCATACAAAGCGCGGGTTGTTGCAATTCTAAGCTCTTGTATCACCACTGAAATCTCCAAATTATTAACTCCATGTTTTACTGCCATCAAAACACATGTGATTAAATATTGAGAACAGTCTTTGAAAGACCAGGGGGAAATCTGTTTTGGTCTATAAAAAATCTAATTAGTTTTAAATAAATTGAAATGTAGGCGTTTTCGTGCTTCAAACCTGTCTCCTTATGATTCTTACACCCTTTACACTACGAGGATTGTGGCCACGTAAAATCGATTTAAGCCCCCCCCCCCCCCCCCCCCCCCCACCAGTGGAATTCGTTTTGCTGACCGTTCCAATGCGGTTCCTCTGTCGCGGTTTATTTTTGTTATGGTTTGTCTTTGAGTGTGTGTATCGCTTGTGTTGTTTTGTTTTGGATAGCCAATTGGCCATTTTGTATGAATGTATCTCCGAAAGTGATGTTTCGATTAGGGTCGAATTGTTTCATGTTTGTGTTTCTTTCCCTTTGGTGTCTCTGATAGGAACTGTAGCTTAAAGAAAAATAATGCACTTTGGTAGGCACTCGAATAGCTTGTTAGTTACTTATCTACGGATGTAAAGAACACTAAACGAAACTTTTCATGACCAAGGAATGGGTGAAATTTACCGAAATATCAAACACTAGTGTGACCAAGTACAGCTATCTTGACCATTTCACTTCTGAGTAATCTGCCCTTGATGCTTCTGCCAGACAGTAGTGATGAAACACTGAGGTTGATAAAATTCTCAAGATTGCATATTGTGACCAAGACCGGCTACTCTGGTCATTTTAATTATTCTGCTATTGCCTTTGTTATGTCTTAAAAATAATTTCTGCTTATTTTTGTACCATTGCATACCCAAAACTATTGAAGGCTGTTGGCAGAATCTATCAAGGCATTAGAGATTCTGCATGGTTACCGGCTCTAGAAATAGCTAAAACCAACCGTACAATCAAACAAATCAAAACAAAACTAAAAATACGCAAACTCATGTTGTTGGCCTATAATTGCGGGGATATCATGCAGCGTCTATGACGTGTTTAATGTCAACTGCGGTCTATGTTAAGTAAATACCAAAGGCGCACGACAATATATATAATAAATCTCTGACTTTGTTCAACACCTGTCTGTCCCACATTTCTGTATAAAAGGTGGCGTTAACATGGGTGTTCATTACATTACACGTGTTTATTAACATGGTTAACTAGGATTCTAGAAAAGGTTATTACATGGACTTTTTTATTATATTCAGTTTATTAGCTTTGTTATAATAGTCGCAGATATGATTGACTAGGCGGAGCTATTCAGGTGTCGTCAATATATGTCAAATTCGCTAAGTCCATCATAAGATTCGATAGAGTGCCTTTCGCATGCTTTCTTCAAGCGGATCAAATAGCCATATACGCCAGATTGCGCTGTTTGTGCTACAGTTGAATTTACATAATCGGGTGACTTGCTTTACCCTTTTGTTAGTAGAACATTCCAAAGGCAGGGGCAAACGATAGCTCCGCCTAGTCAATCTTATATGCGACTGCCACAACGTGATGCCAACTGATCTGATTTTTTTTTGCACTTTCGCTCATTTGTAAAACTTTTTATTATTGTAACGGTCGACCATTGCTAGCGATGACAATGATTTGACATTTTGTTTCTCCATTTCAGTGCTGATGGAAATTATGAAGTATCATATCGGTCCAACGTTGTGATATACGGCGGTAGTATGGTTTGGGTGCCGCCTGCGATCTACAAGAGCTCATGTACAATAGATGTCGAGTATTTCCCCTTCGATGAGCAAATTTGTGAGATGAAATTTGGATCATGGACTTTCAATGAACAACAACTGAATTTCTCATTCTTTAAGGGTGTCGATCATTTGGACGTCAGCGATTACTTAAAAAGTGGCGCTTGGGATTTGATTGCGGGTACTGCCAATATAACGCGGACCCCAACTGGTACAAACAACCAGTATAAATCACTTGTGATATTTAAACTTGTGTTGAGACGCAAGACATTATTTTACACTGTGAACCTGATCATACCTTGCGTAATGATCTCGTTCGTGACTATAAGTGTTTTCATCCTACCAGCTGACGCTGGTGAGAAAATAACCTTGTGTATATCTATTCTACTTGCTATGGTTGTGTTTTTGTTACTAATTTCCAAAATTCTTCCTCCTGCGATTACAATTCCTCTCATTTCTCAGTATCTACTGTTTACCTTCATAATGAATATTCTCGCCATTATGTCGACTGTTATTGTCATTAACAGAAACTATAGGACGCCGCGTACTCACCATATGCCTTACTGGATACGGCTTGTGTTTCTAAACTATTTACCACGTATTTTATTAATGAAACGACCAGACCACGAGGAAAGATGGAGGGCAAAAGATAAAGAGAAGCCTAAAAAGGCACACAAAAAGACAAAACTGAATAGACCAGTTTATAACCCGAATCCAGACTTAACTCATACGAGCGGACAGGGACTCCAGCTTACCAGTCCAGAGGACAATTACACTCAAAGACATAACCAAGCTCCAGGGGGTGGAGGACGCCCTACGGAGACCACGTTTGTAGATGATCCTATTTTACCACTGGGCCCAGAAGTGTACAGAGCTGCTGAATCTCTCACTTACATAAGCAACCATCTGAAAAAGGATGATGACTACGGAAAGGTAAGTGCTCCTCATACGTACACAATAGAAAATACTCTACTTCATAACTAACATATGCGGAGTCACTCTTTGTATGAAGAAGAAAACACCTACATGTTACCTTCTCTGTAGTCCAGTATCCGTAATTTAAGTAACAATGGGTAAAAATGATAAAGAGTGACTATCTAGCGTAATGCATGACCCTGAAGTTACAAAACGTTTTGTTCAAGCTCAGCTTAAAGACAGGATTTTCATGCCGGGGGCGGGGCCTGGTTCCCAGCTTAAACATGTACAGGTAACCAGCAGATAAAAGTAGGTGTGGCTTGGTCTTGGTGGGCTGGCTACCTATAGGGGCCATAAAACTGATAAGGATTACAGGATATTATTGACTGTAATAATCAGCTGCTGTCCATATATTTATCAAACAAATACCTGCAAAAATTGGACATAAAGTATGCTTTATAAACAAAGATTAATTTATTTACTAACATTTAAATAGAAAAATAAAATCTAGTTTTGTGTAGTAGAAAATAAAATAGCAAACTTGACTGAAATCAGAAAACGATTTTATTTGAATGTCAATTTAGGTTTGGAAGATTTCATATTTTTCTCTGTACACAATAACCCCTCTGTAACATGATTCACTGTAAAAAGATTTTGGGATATAACACAATTCTAACACATATCCCAAAATCATTAGAACCGTCTAGTCCTAGTACACATTAGAAATAGACCTAGTACCAGCACTCAATCGGCCCCCGCCCATCGGGGCTTGAAGAAATATACGGGCTGCTCTGTGCTTCCACGCAGAGCTGAAACCGACCCACACACGAGTACTGGTAAACTGCTTAGAGGATCTAAGCCTGCCCAGGCAAAGCAGTGCGAGCCAGACCGTCCATGCTTATAAACCCTATTGGTTTCATTGGGCGACAGGGCGTGAGATGTCATTTCATCTCGGTGCCGGGTAAAAGTCCCACAAAATTTGAAGCAACGTCTCCAAAAGGACCTTTACAGTGTTGACGGGGACATTAAACATCAAATCAAACAAACAAACCAACACTCTATGGTATATTGTGGGGGCTCATTGGAATTGCCTCATTGAGGCCATACAAATGTATACCCTAACTTGATAGTATAGTGTTGGTGCTCATTAGAACTGCCTGATTAAGACCATTCTAACAAGCACCCAAAATCTATATTTTATTTGAAAAAAATCTAAACTGAGATTAGAATGAGATAAGCCTGGACATCCTATTTATTCATTCAGCCATTCCATCATTTGTTTAGTTGTGTCAATTTTATTTAATTTATTTTACTAAGACTGCCTGTGTATAATTCTTCTATAAGAAGAAAAACAAGAGGAAGAATGGAAAAAATCTTTCTATTATATCAAATTTAAAAACAATTCTTTCATTCAAACATTATTTATTTATTTATTTATTTATTTATTTATTTATTAATTACTTATTTATCAGAAGAAGCTGTTTTCTATAGTGTCAACTAATAATTTTTCAACAAATTTGAAGCTTTAATTTTTTATTATTTATTTATTTATCTATTTATTTTTTGTATATTAGAACTAAATATGCTCTATAATTAACCTTTATGAAATATGTTTGTATTTTGTTTTGTTTTTTGTAATTTAAAAATGAAAAAAAATAAATACATTAATCATGACTCAATTGTTTTGTTTGTCTATCGAAACCAATTTTGGGGTGTGCCTGCTGTTACATAATTGAGATAACAAGGTTAGCTTCAAACAGAGCAGAGCTGTCAATCACTTATTATTAAAATGTCAATCATTGTGATGTCACAGTAGGTGTCCATTTACAGCCAATCAGATAAATAGAATTTGATGTTAACCCTTCCGAGGTCAGACAAAGAATGACTCAGGTTTTCCTGTGCCCCCTTAAATAGTCCAGTCTTGTCTTTAACATGCAATTTGTAGTGCTCATCAATATTAAAATACAATTCGATCTGGCAGTTTTCTGCTCAGATTAGCAGAATGTTTCATGTGTCCTGTTTAGAACGTTTCAAATGTCATTATTTGTTCACTTTATAAAATTGATGCGCATGACAAATATCATGCTCAAAAGAGCTGAGGAATACCAATGTTTTATAACCTCAGGCCTTGAGCACTTGATAGCTCTCCTACTCAACACGTTCTAAAAGTTCATTTTGCACAGGTCGGCTTATCCATAATTTATGTGAACAAAGTAAACGGATATAAGAAAAATAGCTACCGATACATACAAGCGATCTTCCTAGCCAGTATTTAAGCCTTGTTTAGTAGCTTGTTGGATAAAGTGCTATATGTCGCAGCTGGATAAAGTGCTATATGTCGAAACGAAACGTTTAACCCTTATCCTGCTGTTCACGACAACACCCATCATTGAAAATAGTGTAGAATCAGATCAGATGCCATCTGATCAGGATCTACAGTGTTTGACATTTAGTTTATGAACTTGTAGGTATAAATTACATCGAATGGGCCCCGTCAAGCGATTTTGGTACTTATCGCCTATGCGAGCAGCGAAGGTTCAGGCGAGCCTGCGCATCCGCGCAGTCTCGCCAGAACCTTCGCTGCTCGCACATACAAGTAGTGAATCAAGAGGAACATTAAGACAGAAAGCCATATCCCTGGCCCCTCTGAATGGGTGGGCATGCGCAGTTAAAATTTGTCATGACGGAATACTCGAAGACACAAATTTGCTTGGCGGGGCTCAAATAATTTGATTGGTTCAAAGTCAGAAAATATTCAACAGGATAAAGGTCAAACTCGGTTCACATCACGAAAACATACCTATATAATATTGACCCCCTTGAACCCCATTGTTATATAGTAAAACTGGGGTTTACAGGGGTATACCTTATTTTTCTTATTTTTGCTCTAAAACAAAGATTGAGGCGATTCTAACGAGTACTCACAATCTATATTTTGAGCAGAAATAAGAAAAATATCACAATTTTTTATCTTAAAATTTTCAAATTTTCGGCAGTTAAGTTTACAATGTATTTGCATAGGCATGTTTTCGTAATGATATTGACGAGGTTACGTCGGAAATAGAAGTGAAGGCAATGATCCAAACTGGAAACAATTACCTAACACCTTCAATCCTGGACACTAAAGGGAATGAGGCATCAACATAACCGTTTTAAGGGGAATGGGAAGCACCTGGCAGATATTTCTGGCTTTTTTCAAATGGTGACAGCTTTCGGAATTTCTGTTCGCTTTTCTGTTGACCCTTTCCAACTGAAAACGGGGTCTACTCTTAAAGGAAAGAATTTGCTCCTGAAAATTCTTTCCTTTAAGAGTTGACACCTATTGGCCCTGGAGACAAAAGTACTTTTACAGAAGTTGCCTCCCCTGAAGGTGTTCCCATTCCCCTTGGAACGTCACAATCAGATAGCCACAATAACATTTTCTTTTCCACAAAATGGCCAAACGGCTACCCAAAATTCTAACACAGCGCGCCTATATAGGCAATGGAAAATAACTGTGTTTTAATCTGCAACAAATCACAGCTCGGAAGAGCGTGACGTGTGACGTCATAAAAAACTGCCAATTGATGACGTCACTAGTCGATTTCCTTGACGTTAGACGGTGTAACGTCATTTTTCTAGCATCGAAAACGTTAGAAAAGGATATAAATGCATGTGTTTCAGTCAATAATTTTAGCGGGATTTCTTCTAATAATCGCGAAAAGTTGAGAGATTTTGAAGGAAACAACAACATTATTGCCGATTTTCAGCGTGTTAGAATCGAAATAGATCAGCTCTAGCCAGTGATTTGTTGGGTAATAAATCACAGTTTGTCGGTCAGTTGTAAGTAGACAAATCACGCGCGCTACGCGCTCGTGATTTGTCTACTTTACAACTGACCTCCAAACTGTGATTTATAACCCAACAAATCACAGTTAGAGCTGATCTATTTCTTAAATAAAAAAAGATAAAAGCAATACATTCATGCAAAGACAATCACTGACAATAATAAACAAATCAGAAGCACCGCCATGGACCGGTCATAAAAGTACTAAGGGTCCTAAATCGCTTTTACGTGGCCAGAAACCTCTCCCTAAGCTCTGCCATGGTTTAAACAAATACCGCATGAAGGGTTTCTGACACATCAGTGAACAAGTATATCAAACATACACAGAGACGAAGCAGCGACGAGAACTCAACAGCGAGCAATAACTGAAATGCTGAAGCAAAAGAAACCAAACAGTACTAGTTGTACACCGCAACTGAGTATCGGACGCAAGCCGACTTACATGAAAAAAAAAAAGTCTTAAGTTCTTCTGTCGCGGTTTATTTTTTTATGGTTTGTCTTTGAGTGTATGTTTCGCTTATACTATTTTGTTTTGGATAGCCAGTTGATCATTTTGTTGGAAAGTCACTGCCCTTTTGGCTTTCCGCTATTGATGTTTCCATTAGGTTTTATTATTACATGTTTGTGTTTCTTTCCCTTTTGTGTCAGTGCTGGGAGCTGTGGGTTAATTGTATCGATTCCTGATCATTGCCTTCACTTCTATGCAGGCCGGATCCGTATTAGAATCTGAGGCCCGACATGGTCGCGTGCAGTTAAAGAGAGAAGCAAAGTTATCAACCGTGATTGGCTTAATTACCATGACTGCAGTATGTCGCATTACATTGATGTGCTACCAAAGTTTTCTTACATCGAAAAATTCTTTTACCATAATTGTTACTAAGATCACTGCGAGCAAACACTTTTCAGAATGTCTATACTAAGTAGAAGTAAAACAAAGATCAGGAATCGATACAATTAGCTTACTCAACCCATCAAAGAAACCAAAGGGAAAGAAACACAAACATTAAGCGACCAGACCATAATGGAAACCTAAACAAAGGAAGGCCATAAGGACAGTTACTTTCCCACAAAATGGCCATATGGCCATCCAAAATAAAAAGACACAAGTGATACACACAGTAAGGAACAAACAACAGCATAAATAAATCGCCACAGAAGGTAAGTAGGTTCATACTAGAAGGCAATGACGCATCCGCCTAGACCAGTCAAAATGAAATACGGGTTTAAGGAAGTAAGGGCGAGGATTGTGGCCACGTAAAATCGATTTAAGCCCCCCAGTGGAAATCTTCCACTGACCGTTCCAAGGCAGCTCTTCTGTGGCGATTTATTTATGTTGTTGTTTGTTACTTACTGTGTGTATCACTTGTGTCTTTTGGTTTTGGATGGCCATATGGCCATTTTGTGGGAAAGTAACTGTCCTTATGGCCTTCCTTTGTTTAGGTTTCCATTATGGTCTGGTCGCTTAATGTTTGTATTTCTTTCCCTTTGGTGTCTTTTATGGGTGGAGTAAGTTAATTGTATCAATTCCTGATCTTTGTTTTACTTCTACTTCGATAGGTCTTGGTGGTAAAGCATTTTTATTCCAACATTGAATTTTGAAGGCTTCTCGAAGTCAACGATACGTGTACCGATAACTCTGATTAATTCTGTCCTCAGGAATAAACACTTATTGAAAAGGACATACGAATAGTTTTAAAAGAGTCCCCTTCCCGCAATTCAAATGTTCATATTTAAATGTAATCATCACATGAACAAGTCCCTGAAATGAACACCCAACTAAACCTCACTTTATATAGAGAAAACTG
The DNA here is from genome assembly GCA_963580285.1 of Lucinisca nassula. Lineage (NCBI taxonomy): Eukaryota > Metazoa > Mollusca > Bivalvia > Lucinida > Lucinidae > Lucinisca > Lucinisca nassula. The sequence goes on along the minus strand of OY757018.1, from coordinate 134,391,734 downwards.
GGGTTTACGGTGGTAAACATTGTTTTTCTTATTTCTGCTTCAAGACATAGGTTGTGGGTACTCATTAGAACCGCCTCAATGAGGAGGTTCTAACGAACACCAGCAACCTATGTTTATAGCATAAATAAGAAAAAATGTCACGGATTTTCATCAGAAAAGTAGTCATTGTTTAGATGTGACAAAATGTACTATGTCGCACGGGTGTGTTATCGTAATGGTTTCCCTGCTAGCATTCTACATAAATCTACAGCGGGCCGTTAGCGGCCCGTCAGCTACCCTGACGGGCCGCTAACGGCCCGCTGTAGATTTATGTAGAATGCTTACTGGGTTTTGTGTTTTCAGGTGCTAGAAGATTGGAAATATGTGGCACGAGTGATTGACAGATTATTGCTCTATATATTTTTAATAATAACCATCGCTGGAACAGCTGGTATTCTGTTGAAGGCACCTCATATTTTTGAATCCGTGAAACAAGAAGACATCCTTGGTGTAATGAACAGAAACTGGGAAAGAGCTAAAGGAGAGTGAGAGTGAGATATTGAGATTGAAAAAGAGATTTATATTCAGCGACTTAGCTAAACTCCGTTCAGAAATTCTGAACCATCAGTGTTTTCGTTTCTTCCTTTTAATACTCATTTTAGCACATACATCACTACTGGAAAGTTTTAGACCTGACCCTCCACCGAATTCTCCAGCAAGTCGTATGCCTTTGCGACAGTCAGGAAAGGCTGGGACCATTTGGAGAAACTTGCAAAACAAAGAAATGAGAGCACAGACTAAGTCAATTTGACGGTGATTGTCAGGTAAAATAATAACTATTCAAATCCATGTGATGCACTTTATAAATAGATATGCAATTGCGACACATCATTTATTCGAATAGCTAGATACAGCTAGGTACAGCCACTAGCGCGATGTGCTGAAAAGCATCAACCGATATCAGATGAGGTGTCACAGCTAATGATTTTCCATGGAGTGATTAAACATAGACGCCCTTGTAATTTACAATAGCAGTAACCACTTCTGTATATGGTTTAAAAGGGTGTGTCGAACCTGTCTGTGAAAGAAAATTTTAGATTTTGCAATTTTCTTCAAATAATCACAGCATTTCCTGGCTGTCGCAGAGGCATACGACTTGCTGGAGAAATCGGCGGAGGGTGAGGTCTAAAACTTTCCCATAGTGATTTATGGGCTAAAATGAGTATTAAAAGCGAGAAACGAAAACCACAATTCAGATTTTCTGAACGGTGTCACCCAAGCATATATCGAATTTAGCATTCAACAAGATGACAATGTTTCGGTGATTCTCTCCATTACGGAGCCGTGGATGAACGAACTGGCCTCTAAGACTGGGATCTGCATAACCAGCTGGGCAGTAGTGTTAAGTAAGAAATTTGCTGTTTGGTCCGTGCATTGTTTTAGGTTCATATACTAGAAGGCAATGACGCATCCGCCTAGACCAGAAAATGTGAATGCATGTTGCAGTCCAACTTTTATTGCTTAAAACCCTCTGATAAGGAATGTTGTTCTGGAAAGGAGAAATTCGAGTTACCGCATATTAACAGCACACCTATAAAGGCAACGCAAAGGATTTGTGATTTATTCTGCAATGCATCACATGAAAGAACAACCGCCGTTTTGTAACGAACTCGAAGATTTCTTTTAGCATCACGAAAACACGCCAATAGAATTTTGACCCCCTTTAACCCAACTTTTATACAGTAAAACTGGGGTTTGCAGGGGTATACATCATTTTACTTAGTTCTGCTCAAAAACATAGATTGTGGGTACGTCGAGGCGGTTCAAACGAGTATCGAGGCGGTTCTAACGAGTATCCAAAATCTATGTTTTGTGCAGAAATAAGAAAAAAATATCGAAATTTTTCATCTACAAGTTTTCATTTTTTCGGTGGTAAAATTTACAATGTTTCTGTATAGGCGTGTTTTCGTAATGCATTAAACGGTGTAACGTCATTTACTTGCATCAAATGTAAACATTACAGACGGGCTTACACGCTACTGATACAGCCGTAATTTTTGGCTTAATTTCTTTTTTACAGTGGCCAAAGGCTGGGAGAGTTCCAATGATACAGCACAATTATTGTCCAAGTTTAGTGCTCGAATCGAAATTGACCAGCTCAAGTTGGTGAATATTCGAGCAAAAAATCACAGTTTTTCGGGCAGGTGTAAGTAGACAAATCACTCCCGATACGCAATTGTGATTTGATCTACTTAAAACTGACCTTCAAATGGTGATTAATTGCTCAGCAATTCGCTGCTTTTTAATTCCAGGCCAGGAGGCTAATGAGTAAAAATCAGGGATACACTCATCACGAAAACACGCCTATATAATTTTGACCGCTTGAACCTCACTTTTATATAGTAAAGCTGGAGTTTCCGGGGGTATACCTTATTTTTCTTATTTCTGCTCTAAAATATAGATTGTGGGCACTCGTTAGAACCGCCTCGATGAGGCGGTTCTAACGATCACTCACAATCTATATTTTGAGCAGAAATAAGAAAAATATCACAATTTTTCATCATAAAATTTTCATTTTTTCGGCGATGAAGGTGGCAATGTATTTGAATAGGCATGTTTACGTAATGTTCGATCTTCTATAAAGCGCTTAACACGGGAATTTCCTCTGTGAGGCAATTTTAGAGAATACCAAGGTAATACGATTTCAAGATACAGTCGAACTGCGAAAGCTCGAACAGCTTAGGGACCTCGAAAATTTGTTCGAGGCAGGGGTAGTTCGAGCCACGGAGGGTAACTGGCATTAGACATAACGAGATACTTTTGAACATCTTTTAGGTGCTCTACAATGAAAATGTATGCTGTGTGTACTCATTAGCATCGCCTCTTGGAGGCGAATCTAATGAGTACACACAGCATATATTTGTAATATAAAAGACGAATCTCTCCTCAATTACCCACCCTATCCCCACCCACTATTTATTGTGTAGAGCATTTCCCTAGGGGCTCAAGAACATGTTCTACTCAGCCCTGGTAAACGAGCAATCGGTGTTCGAGCCATCGAAGTTTCACTGTAAATCAAGAAGTCACGGGCCTCCGTGGCCTAATGGATAAGAGCGCTGACTCTTAGTCATTAGGTCTCTCACCGCCGTGGGTTCGAGCCTCGCTCGGGTCACGTGTGAGACGCCAAGTTCTGCAACAGAAGGTCAGGTGGTTTTTCTCCGGGTACTCCGGTTTTCGCCCACCTATGATTAACGATCGGCTCGATATGAGTGAAATAATCTTGAAAGGGCCGTAAAACCCAAACCAAAAAAAAAAAAAAAAAAAAAAAAAAAATCAAGAAGTCTGTTTTTATAAGCCCTATATGTATTATTATCTGGTGTAAGATAAAGAGTTCCAAAGGGACTGAAAAGGGATTTCGAATTAAATATGGCATTTGTTTTAGCCATTGTTCTTCGAATCTTTGTTTGTTTTGGAGTTTAACGGCTCTGTCAACACTATTTAGGTCATATCGAGCGGGCAGTTTACCACTTCACACTTCTCCTGGGCAGGTTTATATGGAATCGGTTAACCAGTGCAGTACACATTCTTTATTCAGAAACGGAAAACCGCCCAGCGGAAGGGAGAGAATGACCGTAGAATAGGGTTCATTATTAATCTCCTCGAAAGAATGTTGCCGGCCCCGGAACGTATCGAACCCGCATCCTTCTGATCACCTGTCTGGTGGAGCTACTGAGGCCGGCTTGGTGCTTGAGTCATCACACCCATCGGCTTGGTGCTTGAGTCATCACACTCATCATGATGTTCGTCTCCGGTCATCACGTGTACAAACATGGGTCCAGCTGTTTAAAGCTAATGCATTCGATATTTTACGTATCGTCAAAATTCTCGGGCCATTTGTTCAAAACTAACATTGTTGTTTGGTAACGTATCGTTGAAACTGTAATCATATAATATTGCAAATATACTAATATGTTTGCTGAAAAAAAATGTGAGTAACTTTTGCACATTACGAAAATCCGCCTATAGAAATAAATTGAAACTTTTATCTCCGAGAAATTGAAAATTTTAAGATGAATAAATTGTAATATTTTTCTTATTTCTGCTAAAAATATAGATTTTGGGTACACGTTCTAAGGCGGTTCTAACGAGTACCAACAAGCTATATTTTGAGCAGAAATAAAAAAAATAATATCTGCTCAAAATATAGATTGTGGGTACACGTTAGAACCGCCTAATCGAGGCGGTTCTAACGCGTACCAACACGCTATACTTTTGAGCAGAAATAAGAAAAATAATGTATACCCCTGTAAATTCCAGTTTTACTGTTATAGGGTAGGGTTGAAGGGGGTCAAAATAATGTAGGCGTGTTTTCGTGATGATATGCAAAATCGTAGTATTGTCGGTCAGTTGTAAGTAGTTGTATATGCAAAAGCTACTCACATTTTTTCAGTAAAAATAACAGAATATTAATTATTGTACTTACTAGAATGGTTTACAGTTTGACCACTGTTGAGCTTTTTAAGCTAACAATGCTTTGAACAACTGGGCCCTCATCATTAAATATGGCAGATACACTTATATTTCTACTAAAATTGTGAGTAAATCCACTCACATTTTTTAAGCAACAATACCAAGTCGTTCCATAATTGGGGATTTGGGATCATATTGTATCAGTCCTTGATCTACACCCACGCCCATCGGGTCTTGAAGAAATAGATGGGCTGCACGATGCTCCCACGCAGAGCTGAACCGACCGCACACGAGTGCCATGGTAAACCGCTTAGAGGATCTAAGCCTGCCAAGGCAAAGCGTTGCGAGTCGGCCCGTCCATATTTATAAACCATTTTGGTTTCTTTGGGCGACAGGGCTTGAGAAGTCATCTCAATATCGGGTAAAAGTCCCTCAAAATTGGAAGCAACGTCTCCAAAATGACCCATACAGTGTTGACGGGGACGTTAAACCTCAAATCAAACAAGCTAACAAACGAAAACGTTCAATACAGCACTAAATAATTTGGACACACAAAAGTTTTAAATGAAAACATTTAAAAATTGAACATCACCGAACATAACACAAACGAAACAACAACGAAAGTACCGTCTTGGAATGGCCGCTCATTAGGTAAACACGCCTATACAAATATATGTACATGTGTACATTGTAAATTTTACCGCCGAAAAACTAAAATTTTAAGATGAAAAATTCTGATATTTTTCTCATTTCTGCTCAAAATATAAATCGTGGATACACGTTAGAACCGCCTCGTGGAGGGCGGTTTTAGTGAGTACCCACAATCTATATTTTAAAGCAGAAATAAGAAAAATAAAGTTTACCCCTGTAAACCCCAGCTTTTTCTATATAAAAGTGGGGTCAAAGGGGGTCAAATTTATATATGCGTATTTCGTGATGGGCCAGCAATCATTACGGGGATTTAAACTGGTTCTACGGGGTCCTAACCTTCGCCCTCGTCTACAGCCGCGGTTTACACCATTAAGTTGGCTGTTCGACTCGCATTGGGGTCTGCCAGAAGACTAGAGAGGGCTCATGTCGGAGTTGGTCTTCATATTGTTGGTCTTCGTTTGGTCCAGCATTTCCGTGGTTTCTTGCTGTAGAGTCCCCACTGTTGTTTTATCTCTGTGGTTGTTTGATTTTTGTGTTCGTGGAGATGTTTCACTGATGGGTTAGGAGGCCTTCATGTGGACTGAACAAATTATTTGTCTTAATCGCGACGGAAATAAGGGCGAGGATTGTGACCACGTAAAATCGATTTAAGCACCCTCCACCCTGTTCCAAGGCGGTTCTTCTGTCGCGGTTTATTTTTGCTATGGTTTGTCTTTGAGTGTGTATATCGCTTTTATTATTTTGTTTTGAATAGCCAATTGGCCATTTTGTGGGAAAGTAACTGTCCTTTTGGCTTTCCGCTATTAATGTTTCCGTTGGGATCTGGTTGTTTCATGTTTGTGTTTCTTTTCCTTTGGTGTCTTTGATAGGAGCTGTGGGTTAATTGTATCGATTCCTGATCATTGCTTTCACTTCTATTTTACATGAAGCCAAGTCGGCCAGGCGTTTTACTCCATGTTCTTGGAATAGACCAGGGGCTATATAAGGCTCATGCGACCAGTGAAATCTTTTCTAAGACTGAAATGATGTGGAGGCGGATCCGAGCTTTCGCTTGTCGCACAAGTTTTATTTAAGAAATGCAATCGAACTTCGATGGCTCGAACACGGATGGCTCGTTTACCATGGATGTGTCGAACCCATTCTTGAACCCCTAGCGAAATCCCCTACATTAGAAATAGTGGGGAATAATTAAAGAGATTTTAGTCTTTTATCTTGCAAATGTATACTGTGTGTCCTCATTAGAATCGCCTCGATGAGGCGATTCTAATGAGTACACACAGCATACATTTTCATTATAGAACACCGAAAAGATGTCTAAAAGTATCTCGATATGCCTTCTGATAGTAACCTCTTGGCCCCCGCCAATCAGGGCTTGAAGAAATATATGGGCTGCACGATGTTTCCACGCAGAGCTGAATCCGACCCGCACACGAGTACTGGTAAACCGCTTAGAGGATCTAAGCCTGCCCAGGTAAAGCGGTGCGCACGAGTCGGACCGTCCATGCTTATAAACCCTATTGGTTTCATTGGGCGACAGGGCTTGAGATGTCATTTCATCTCAATGTCGGGTAAATGTCCCACAAAATTGGAAGCAACGTCTCCAAAATGACCTATATAGTGTTGACGGGGACGTTAAACCTCAAATCAAACAAACAAAAACTGACAGTAACCTCAGTGGCTCGAACTATCCCAGTCTCGAACAGATTTTCGAGGTCCCAAAGGTGTTCGAGCCATTGAAGTTCGACTGTAGATCAACTCTATTTGTGATATGTGGAGTAATAAATCACAGTATGGAGTTCAGTTGTAAAGTAGATCAGATCACGAGCGCCTACCGCATCGCTCGTGTTTTGTCTACTTACAACTGACCGACAAACTGTGCTTTATTATTCAAGAAATCACAGGCTGGAGCTGACCTATTTCGATATTTACACCCTGAAAATCGGCAATAATGTTGTTGTTTCCTTCACATTCTCACAACCTTTCGCTATTTTAGAAGAAATCCCACAAAAATATTGACTGTAACACATGTATAATAATAAATACTTTTGTTACGTTTTCGATGCTAGCCATCTAACGTCAAGGAACTTATGAGTGGCGTTATAAACCGACAACCTTCAATGACGTCATTCATCAAACTCATCCGCCTCATGATTCTTCTGCCTCATGATTTTTCCTTCATTCACAATTCCTTCCTTTTGCCTATATAGTCGCGCTGAGTTAGAATGTGTGTTTTGTTGTTTGCCGGCTTATTAGTAATAGTGTCCTAATTTCTGTATGAGTTACGTTTTAGCAGAAATATTTAATCATTCAGGTTTTGACTTTGCTTGTCATTTTCAAGCATTTAAAAATAATATACAGGAATTTAGTTACAGTGCTTAATATGTTTTAAAGCTGAAGCCAATTCAATGACATAATTATTTTCTGTACCAGTCGGAAGAGGTCATAATCCTGATAACATAAAACAATCAATAAGATCAGAACGGAAGCACAAACGCCTGTTGAGTTCTCCTGGGTCATGACGAATTCGGAGAACCTTATGCTTTATCTGATGTCTTGAACTGCATGCACGTCACATTCGTCTACATCGAAGTGACCTAGCATATAATAATACATTTCAGGCCTGTTAAAAAGACATTGTTCGAGTGCAAACTGGCATATTTCCCTTCTACTTCGAACAAGCACTTTGAGGTTTTGCAAGACCCGTTAATATGGCGGATCCTATTCTGTCATCAGCCACATACATGTATAGCGTAACCTCTATTAAGTAGCCACTTGTGGAAACACCAAAACTGTCTGCTTAAAGGAGGCAGTTGTTTAGCAGAGGGGAATACCTTGAGATAACTTATGACCTGATAAAGACAGGCAGAAAAAAGTGATAACTGCAGATAGCTCAATACGGATGTATGATAAGAAATATAAATGATTGAGAGGTGTCAATTATTTATTTTTCTTTCTACATTTAGTAACATATTATTTAAATGGATATCAGAAGGGTTATTTTAAACTAAATAAACACACCAGAAAAGAAATTTGTGCTATATTTTCTTCCATTTTTGGGCATTTGAATCCACTCTGGCTCTTTATAATAGAGGGAATTTAGATCAAGTAATGTGGCTGCTGGCTGGAGGAGAGAGGTGGCTGCTTAGCAGAAGTTTAATATATAGCAAATTGTTTTTGTGAGTTATTGTGGCTGCTACAGAGAGGTGGCTGCTGAGCAGAGGGTAATTATATAGAAAAATAATTTGGGGAAATTATTGTGTCTGCTGCAGAGAGATGGCTGCTGAGCAGATGTTAAAATATATAGCAAATTGCTTTCGGGGAATTATTGCGGCTGCTAAAGAGAGATGGCTGATAAGCAGAGGTTAAATACCTAGCAAATTTTTTTTTTTTTTTTTTTTTGGGGGGGGGGGGGGGGTATTTTGGCTGCTAAAGAGATGTGGCGGATGAACAGATATTAAATATATAGCAAATTGTTTCGGGGAATGATTGTGGATGCTGCAGAGAGTTGGTTGCTGAGCAGAGGTTAAGGATATGGCAAATTGCTTTTGGGGAATTACTGGTGCTGCTGCAGAGAGGTGACTGCTGAGCAGAGGATAAAGATATAGCAATTTGCTTTGGGGGAATTATTGTGGCTGCTGCAGAGGGGTGGTGGCTAAGTAGAGGATAAATATATAGCAAATTGATTTTGAGAAATTATTGTAGCTGCTGCAGAAAGGTGGCTGGTGACCAGAGGTTAAAGATACAGCAAATTGCATTGGGGATTATTGTGAGTTTTGCAGAGAGGTGGCTGCTGAGCAGAGGTTTAATATATAGCAAATTGCTTTGGGGACTTATTTTGGCTGCTGAGAGAGGTGGCTGTTCTACAGAGGTGACGGTTACTGGCGGTTTTACTGAAAATTATGATTTTGAACAGATATACTGTCTGTGTTTTGTCTGTAAATATTTGTGTCGTATGAATGATGTTTCCTTCAAAGAATATACTATGCAGAATTATTTAAGATTTTTATAGTTATAACATGGAATAAAATCATCAGTAAATCGTTTTCGTTTTAACCTTCTTTTCTTATATTGTTTAAGTCATACGAGAAATGTCTGTTGCATTTACATGTGCATGGCAATGAGCCTCATTCAGTAGCTCAGTCGGATGGGCGTCTGACCGGTGATCAGGAGGTTCCGAGTTCGATACCTGCAGGGTCGGCAACATTCTTTCATAGATATTGATCATGAAATCTTTCTCCACGGCCATTCTCTCCGTTCCGCCAACTCAAGAATGGCGAAAGAATGAACATTACGATAACACATCCGTGTGATATAGTGCATTTTTCAAACCTTAAAAAAAGGTAAATTTTCTTTTGAAATTTTGTAATATTTTTCTTATTTATACTCCAAACATTGGTTTTGGGTGCTCGTTAGAACCGCCTCGTTGAGGCGGTTCTAACGAGTACCCACAACCTATGTCTTGGAGCAGAAATAAGGAAAATAATTGTTACCCCCGTAAACCCCAGGTTTCTCTATATAAAGTAGGGTTTAGGGAGGGGGTCTTAATTTCACGGACTTGTTAACGTGATGTATGATCAGGGGCCAGTTTCATCAAAGCATTTGCGACGTATTTTCGTCTTAAAAAGATCGTACGAAGTTCTTACGACAAAAATCCTGTTTCATCAAATGTTGAAGATCTGCGATGTTCGCACATTTTGTCGTAATTCTGAGATGAATATTTAGACATCGCACATTGAAATTTTCGTCTTAAACTTTGGACATGTCACGTCCATACGGGCAGCATAGGTTAAAGCTCTTGAGTAACATTGTAAAAAAGGTGGTACGTAATATTCCATTTCGCTTACATTCGCAGATCACGCCCATTAGTTATATAAGCCCATGCAATGAAGACCCTCGAAACTGACCCCTTTGTTATAATCTTTAGTTTGGGTTTGGGGTGGGGGTTTTCTTAGTTGTTTTTTTAGAGATTGAGGGTACTCGTTAGAAGCGCCTCTTGATAACTGGTTAACCGGTTAGAATGTAAAAGCCTGCCTAAGAAACGTGGTGCGAGTGGGACCGCTCCTTAAACCCTAGCGGTTTCTTTGGTAGGTAGGGTTTATAATGTCACTCCATCTCAATGCCGGGTAAAAGCCCCACAAAATCGGGAGCAGCGTCTCCAAAATGGCCTAAAATATATGTACATTGACGGGGACTTAGGAACCAACGTGTTCAGGAAGTTTCTAACGATTACCCACAATCTGCGATTAGACTTTTGATTAAAATGAAGACTCGGTGTACCTCAAATTAACACAACAAACTAGAATTGTCAATACGACACATATGCCCCCGCCCATGGCCCATCCTCACCAAGACAAAAGCATGTTGCAAAAAAAAAAAAAAAAAAGACAGTATTGTTCGGCTGGAAAACTGTCCTTCAGAACATCGGCGTAGCTGTGGGTAATGGCGTTTAAATATTGGAAATAAGTGTGTATCATCATACCAGATATGAACAAAATCCATAAAAAATAAAGTACCAAATGTGACATTGACCTTGAGTTTTGGTTTTCCTGCCCTTTCAAGATTATTTCGTTTATTTCGAGCCGATCATTAATCAGATTCATGCGATAACTAAACGGAGTAGCCAGAGAAACGACCTGTATCTTTCGTCATATCAAATACGAACTAAATCCATTAAATGGGTTGGGAAGTGTGAGTTCTTATTTAAAAACGTTGACACTAAAATTCTTAGTCTGTGACCTTGAGCTTGAGGTCATGGGCATTGGCGCGATTATGCTGAAAATTATGAGTCTGTGACCTTGACCTTGAGGCCATGGGCACTGGCGCGGATATGCTGAATAAAACTTGTATATCTATCATCGTACCAAATATGAACCAAATCCATTATATGATATTAAAAATAATTTCAACATTTAAAGTTTTCTAAGTCCATAACTTGACCCAGAGGTCATAGGTAAGGGTAAGTGTATTGCTGAATACACCTTTTGACCTATACAAACCATCACCATTCCATCATATAGTCTGGAAAATATGAGCTCTTAAAATTTTAGGTTCTTCCTGGTACAATGCCTTAAGCTGAGGTTACAGGATCACGTACGCACACTTCGTGCGGAAGGACGTACGTACATGGGCGTACGTTCGTATGTACGAAAACCTTGAATGTCGACGATGTGGGGAGGGGATCGTGGTCTTGCCTACTGTCATTTCGTCTATGTGCAGGCAATTGTATAATTGTGCATTCATGTAGCTATAGAATCAGTCATGCTGTAGTATCTATGATGCAAATAAACTGAATTTATTTTTCATTGAAAGGATGGACGGTTGGTTGGTTGGTGGATTTGAGGTTTAACGTCCCCTTCAACACTCTATAGTCATTTTGGAGACGTTGCTTTCAATTTTGTGGGACTTCTACCCGACACTGAGATGAAATGACATCTCAAGCCATGTCGCCCAATGAAACCAATAGGGTTTATCAAACGTCACTACAGCTGGTATCTGGGAATGCGTATCGGCCGTAAAAAGTCTCCCTGCCCTACATCATAGTGTAGTTTATATTTTCTTGTCCTTTGGGATCATCGATTCCATTGTGGAATTCTGAAAATATTTAAGGGTCACTGATTATTCCTAATTAGCCGAAACGAGCTAGTCTGGCCCAGAAAACATGTACACTTCATATTTTCAAGTTCAGTGGTGTATTCCTTGCTTCCAAAGGATATCCCTTTTATAGAACATGTTTATAAGCATGGACGGACAGACTCGCACCGCTTTGCCTGGGCAGGCTCGTGTACGGTCGGTTTCAGGTCTGCGTGGAAGCATCATGCAGCCCATCTTTTTCTTCAAGCCCCGATGGGCGGGGGCCGAAAGAAAGGCTGGACGGCCTGACAGACGAATAATCAATAAAATAATATTTGTTATAGACCTGCCACCATTGCCAACAACAAACCGGAACTGAAAACTGATATACGTAAAATTTCTATTAAAATCATGCATAAACTGTGCTTTAAGTTCATACGATAAATTGAATCTTGTATTCATGCTCTTGCATTTCTGAATTTATTAAAGTAATAAAATGCTCTGCGAAGTCTCACATTATCTAATATTATAACACGTGCACTCATGCTGAAGAACCGCCCATCGCCACCTCCACCCCACCCCGCCGCCCCGCATTTACTGACAAACGCGCTCGTAAAAGGTTCATTATGACAACGTTAAATCAACGCTTGTCTGACGTCACGACGACCACAAAGCAGACCAACCAACCAGTGTTACAGTGGGCAATGGGTCCAGATAATTAATATATGTATCTTACGACAATGAAATGGAAACACAAGTTTAAAACAACGCAGAATCAACGTTGAATCACGTTGACTAAACGTTGCTTGTACTGAATATACATCTAGCTCTACCGGACCAATAATCTTAAAACGTGTTATCTACTTTACACGGCTATTTCAAGACGGCACGTGATCACGCATGTGACAATTAGTGGCCCTGTTTAAGCGCATATTAAAAATTGCGACATATTTTAGTGAAACGCAAATTTAGCTCGTACGACCACTTTGCGATGTTTTGATGAAACCGACGTACGCAGTTCTTTAAAAAGTGCGTAAGAACAATTTAAGATTAATCGTACGATGTTTATTGATGAAACTGGCCCCAGAAATTGTCACCAACACGATAACACACCCGTGTGCACAGTACAGTCTTTCATACCTCTACAAATATAGTTTCTTTTCTGATGAAAATTTGTAACAGTTTTATTCTTATATGTACTACAAACCATAACGAAATCACGCCTATACCAATACATTGTAACCTTTATCGCCGAAAAAATGAAAATTTAAGATGAAAAATTGTGATATTTTTCTTATTTCTGCTCAAAATATAGATTGTTGGTACTCGTTACAACCGCCCCATCGAGTTGGTTCTAACGAGTACCCACAATCTTTATTTTAGAGCAGAAATAAGAAAAATAGGTTTACCCCTGTAAACTCCAGTTTCACTATATAAAAGTGGGGTTCGAGGGGGTCAAAATTATATAGGCGTGTTTTCGTGATGATAGGTTGTGGATGCTCGTTAGAACCGCCTCATTGAGTACCCACAATGTATGTCTTGGAGCAGAAATAAGAAAACTAATGTGTACCCCGTAAACCCCAGTTTTTGCGATAAAGTGGGGTTTTTACACCGACTTGTTAGCATGATGACAATCACAGGCTAACAACGCCACTCTGAGGAAGAGCGAAAAGACGAACAAAGAGAAAGAATCGTTGGTTCCTGGCCCAGGAACTCTCTCTCTCTCTCTCTCTCTCTCTCTCTCTCTCTCTCTCTCTCTCTCTCTCTCTCTCTCTCTCTCTCTCTCTCTCTCTCTCTCTCTCTCTCTCTCTTCGCCGACGAAGTGTAAACAATGTTGTAATAGAAACAGAACGAAACGACAACGCATCAAACCATCAAAAAAACATAAAAACAAGTCTATATAATTTTGACCCCCTGAAACACCACTTTTATATTGTAAAACTGTGGTTTACAGGGTATTGTATTATTTCTCTTATTTCTGCTCAAAAACATAGGTTGTGGGTACTCGTTAGAACCGCCTCGGCGAGGCGGTTCTGACGAGTACCCGCAATCTATGTTTTGAGCAAAAATATGAAACATGTCAGAGATTTTCATCTGAAAATTTTCATTTTTTTGGTGGTAAAATTTTCAAAATACTTGAATAGGCGTGTTTTGGTAACGAGTGCCCCATATAGCAACGGGCTACATAGACTGAACAAAAGAAACCCTTTCTTACTTGGAAGCCCGTAAAAAGGGACACACACAAACGGCGCAGACCCGAATGATCAGGGTCCGCCCTGTTGCTAACCGGATTTTCCGTCAAAAATAGAATCAAGAAAAAAAATAACAGCCCTTAAATGACAAATGGACTTGTTCAAATACAACAATGGAAGATTCCATGAGTGTACATTGGGCTAAAAAAGAAAAAGAAAAAGAAACGACCAGGATCCCAAATTACTCCAACAATATCACCAGGGAAAAGGTCGAAACGTGGAGAGACGACAATAAAAATAAATCAAAATAAATAAAAAAAAAAAAAAAAAAAAACACATGTACCTCGAGTCAGTGGTGACTCGGAATATCCAAACCTAACTAAAAAGGAGCAATAATCATAATGGAGGATTTGATTGATTGATTGACTGACTGATTGATTGCTTGGGGTTTTACGACACGCCAACCCTTGTAGGTCATTTAGTGTCGTCTCCCAGAGAAAGGGAGAAAAGAGATAGAAGAGATAGTAGAAGAGATAAAGTGAGGAACAGAGGAGAAAGAGGAAAATGTTTGTTTGATTTGGGGTTTAACGTCCCCGTCAACACTGTAAAGGTCATTTTGGAGACGTTGCTTCCAATTTTGTGGGACTTTTACCCGACATTGAGATGAAATGACATCTCAAGCCCTGTCGCCCAATGAAACCAGTAGGGTTTATTAGCATGACGGTCCGCCTCGCACCGCGGTTCCTGGACAGGCTTAGATCCTCTAAGCGGTTTACCAGTACTAGTGTGCGGGCCGGATTCAGCTCTGCGTGGAAGCATCATGCAGCCCATATATTTCTTCAAGCCCCTATGGGCGGGGGCTCAAGAGGAAAATAAATGGAAGTGTTGAAACAGAAGAGATAAAACCTCCCCCCTCTACCCTTACCTGCTGCAAGGACAGCAGGCCTTGTCCAACTGTAAGCTAATATCAGTTGGACGCCCCAGTGACGCAAGATAAACGTCACCTTTGCCTCACCCAACCACCCCAACACATTAGGAAACCATGTCCGTAAGAAATAATGGCGTCCAACATGGTGTCAGAAAATGATAAATATTATAGGTAAAAATGATAACATGTTGATTATTTCTGCTCTCAACATAGATTGTGGGTACTCGTTAGGACCGCCTCAATGAGGCGGTTCTAACGAGTACCCACAATCTATGTTTAAAAGCAAAAATAAGGCAGATAATGTATACCCCCGTAAACCCCACTTTTCTGTATATAAAGTGGGGTTTAGGGGGTTCTTGATTTCACGGACTTCTTATCGTGATGATAATGGAGGAAACAATCAGAATCACTAACATGACAAACATTAAACTGGAAGGACAAACGTCACTAAAATGAACAACCCAAAAAGGGGGAACATCATCGACGTAACAATATACAGTCGAACTTCAATGGCTCGAACACCTCAGGGACCTCGCAAATCTGTTCGAGACAGGGGTAGTTCGAGCCACTGAGGGTGAATGCTAGGACGCATAACGAGATACGTTTGTACATCTTTTTCGGTATTCTATAATGAAAATGTATGCTGTGTATACTCATTAGAATCGCCTCATTGAGGCGATTCTAATGAGTACACATAGTATACATTTGAAATATAAAAGACAAAAATCTCCTAAATTACCCCGTCTATTTCGTATATAGAGGATTTCCCTAGGGGCTTGGGAACGTGTTCGAGTCAGCCATGGTAAACGAGCCATCGGTGTTCGAGCCATCGAAGTTCCACTGTATTTAATTGGGGAAAGAATCAGAACCAACAACAAAAACATGAAAGAACCACAGCAAAAACAGTCAATACAATATATCTATTTCACAGGGCCGAAATACCCCCCCCCCCCTCCCCACATCCCCCTTCAGATATTGTTCGAAACACACATAACCATCTGCTTACATAAAGGTAACAGGACAATACGAACAAAGAACTCAAAGCCAAGATAAGATGGGGTATCCACATATTAGTTTTCTTAATTCTGCTGTAAGAATGCAGAAATATAGAGAATACCAGGTTCGTGTCTTTTGATATCAAGTTTATCATGCAAGGCTTCGAGAACGCGTGTAGAATCGCGAGGCTTGCCGAACGATTCTACACGCGTTCTCGAAGCCGAGCCTGATAGACTTGATATCAAATGACACGAATCTGGTATTCTATTTATCAGTGTAACCCCTTGTACACTCTTTAAATATACAATTTACGATAGATTATCGATAGTCCTCAGTTCGTCCCAATATTCCGGCGTGCAAAATTCGGTCCATATATTTAGTATCATTTGATCGTAATTTTTCCTATGATATTTTTCATGTATGTTTTTTTCTCCAATTTTTCCAGTATTTAAAGCATTTTTGCCAATATTTCCAGTAGTACGGTTCATTCGTAAAAGTGCGACGTCACGTTGACCTGATAAAGCTCACTTGTCCTGGGATAGCATATCTTTATCAGGTCAACGTTTTACAATTCAATTTATATAGGGGGTAACTGATAAAAGAAAAATATCTGTACTTTTTAGATGAAAAAGCACCTTATCTGGGGGTATGATCGAAACATATGCAACGGAAAGCCGGGCAATCCATCCTATAATCCCCGACGTGTTGATTGCAGTCAGAATCATGAAGGACTACCGAACATATAAAATCATTACAAAATAGAAGAGAAGGCAAAGGTCAGGAATCGATAAAACAAACTCACACCTCCTATCCAAGACAGCAAAGAGAAAGAAACACAAACATAAAATAACTTCAATATAATGAAAACGTCACAAGTGGAAAGCCAAAATGACATGACAGTATATGTCCTACAAAATGAGCAAAGGGATATCGCAAATGAAAATATATTATCAATACAAACATACAAAGCGTGTGTCTTTGGGGATTGTGGGTGTCGGGGGGGGGGGGGGGGGGGTTGAATCAATTTTACGTGACCACAATCATCTCCTAAGGTTTTGTCGTGGTTTAGATTAATATTGGCCTAATTTTCTCAGTCCGCATGAAGAATGGCTAACTCATCAGTACAATGTCTCCGAGAACATAAAAACCAAACGAGTACATAGATGAAACAACAATAAGGACTCGACAGCATGAAATAACTGAAGTACTTGAGCAAAAGAAAAACAACAGTTATACTCCGATCGGCCCGACCAGGAGACAGAGCAACAGGCACCAACCGACAGTACTTAAGTCTTTAGGCTTAAGCTGTCGTTTGACTGATCAAACCATCGAAGTAGGTATTTCCAGTCTTTAATAAATCATCCAAATCTCTAAACGTCGCGCTTAAAGCTTCAATTACCTCAGATTGCTTTTCAACAATAAGGGACATCATGAAGTCTCTTTCATAACAGAACAAGAACATATCAGCAACAAGGATTGTGCAATTCGTACCCACTGAAATTCCCACAATTTGTCTAAATAACTTAGTACCACATCTAAAATAAATTTTGTTAAGAAGAAAAGTGAGAGCTTCACAAACTTTCTGACATGACCATAATGTGCAATTTTAATATGCTCTTCAGCAGTTACGCAGAAGGTCACCTAAGCAACTCTCCTGTTTTGTGTTTCTATTTTAAGACATAGTAGCATCTTGTTCAACCGAGCAGAGCTGCATAGCGATTTCTGTAAAGGCTCATCTAAGCAACGCTCCTATGAAGTGGGAATGGAATTCGACCAAAGTTATATGCGTTGTTATTGAAAGGTTTTTAACTCTTGGCGCCATCCTGTTCACTGCAGCAGAACTTTTCTAGCTAGTTTGAATGAGGGTCTCCTAAGCAATATTATTGAGAAGTTTGATTGAAACTGGCCCATGGGGGTATAGGAGTTTTCGAACTCGTCCGAGATTGTATGCATTTCATTGATATCTGCAAGTTTCATTAAGATAAAAACGTGAAGAAACTACGCTGTTCACGAGGTAAAAATGACCATGCTTAAAAATCACGGGGATGCAGCTCTGCTATTATTAGTCAATCGACCCATTTTCGAACTCGTCCGAAGTTTTATGTATGTCCTTGTTGTTTCATTAAGATCCGACGAAAACGATGAAGACGTACGCTGTTCACAAGATCAAAAATGTTCATTGTTTGAGTATAAAGGGCAAGTCACTCTGCCATTGTTCGTCTGATTTGACACATTGTCGAATTCAACTGAGATTTTATGCACGTCACTGCTATCCGCAAGTTTCATTAAGATCCGACAAAAATGAAGAAGCTACGCTGTTCACAATGTCAAAATGGCCATTTGTTTGGATCAAGGGGACAAAACTCAGCTATTATTGGTCCGATATTACCAATTTTTGAAGTTTATCATATGACGTCGCGTCTGAGAATGTAATAACGCCATTTCTTGCATAAATACCGATGCGCATGGCTGTTTGAAGCCATTGTCAAATGGACCGAAAGCCGTGCTCAAACAGCAAAAACCATGTTCAAATCATGAAATTCGCGTGCTGTTTGAACATAGATTTTGAGCTTTTGATATCACAAGACGGGCCTTGCTTTGTTTACGTTATGTTGAGCGACGTAAAGTTATCGCCCTGAACGTAGCGTTTTAGGGTTCTATGATGACGTCACTGCATGACAACGTCATTGTAAACAACATTCTGAACTGGCCGTCATTTTGGTTTGCCTGTCGCATTTGAAGAGTTTATATGGAATTTATATGGAGCTTTTGGGCGTTTTCGTCAAAATGTGTTGTCGGAATCGTAAGTTATGCAAGAACAACGATCATCCATGGTTAGTTCATTGCATTAACATTTGCCGGATCCCTCGGAAGATATTTGAACATTCGGCCTAGCGGCCTCATGTTCAAACAGCTTCCTCGGGACCCGGCGAATGTTAATGCATGAAAAACCATGGTTGATCCCTATAGTAATAAATACGATAATCAACTAGTGGATTAAATATGCAAATTAGTTAGATACGCTCCGTGACGTTACATGTACAACGTCCTTAACGACGTCGCGTTTACTAATGGCGGAATATTCAAATTTCACTCAAACAATCGTGAACTAGAGCTGTCAGTGAAACTGACTAGGGCCCCGGCAGCGCTATCAGAGGAGTAGGAAAATTTGTGGACGGACAGACGGACAGACAGACAGACAGACAGACAGACAGACAGACAGACAGACGGACGGACGGACAGAGTGATTACTATAGGGCACCCACACTTTCAGTGCGGGGCCCTAATAAATTCATTTTAAATATCATATGATAAATAGAATCTTGCATTCGTGCTCATGTATTATTAAATTTATTACACTCGCCGAGGAAAACGGATAAAATGCTCGGCACAGCCTCGCATTTTATCCCTTTTCCTAAACTCGTGTAATAAATTAAAAAATTCATGAGCACTTATGTAAGATCCTCTATATCAATAATTTATTAAACGCGTTGAGGGAAAGGGATAAAATGCTCGACAAAGCCTCGCATTTTATCCATTTTCCTCAACTCGTTTAATAAATTCAATAATACATAAGCACTTATGTAAGATCCTCTATATCAAGAGGACGTCATTCTGCCATTGATAGTCCAATCTGATACATTTTCGAACTCATCTGAGATTGTTTGCTTTGTGCACTTATAAATCATGTATTTGGTTTATATAGAGGATCTTACATGAGTGCTCATGTATTATTGAATTTATTAAACGAGTTGGCGAAAAGGGATAAAATGCGAGGCTACGAATGCAAGGCAAGACTCTTTTTATCATATGACATTTTAAGCGCATTGTATTCACGATTGTTTACAAAAATGTCAATATTCCGACGTTAGTAAACGGGACGTCGTTAAGGACGTCGTACATGTAGCGTTACGGGACGTATCTAGCTAATTTGCATATTTAATCCACAAGTGGATTATCGAAAATATTACATGACGTTATTACATTCTCATATGATAAAAGGCAATCCAAAATATCAAGGGATTTTTGCAGTAATATAGGAAATGTCCCCAAAAGCACGTAGCATAACGTGGCGTCAAAGAACGCAATGTTTCCGACGTCACCGCGACAAAGAGACGACAGAAACAACATGGCCGGAGGGCTCCACATGCAATAAAATGATTCTGTAAATATAGCGGAAATATATTAAAGACCATTAAAATGCACTTTCTACTTTCTGCTCTTACAGGCGTTTGTAAAATCGTGATTGAAATTGGGGTAGTGGGTTGAGTAGATCGAGAAGCAACTCTCAGGCCAACATTGTCTGTCCTATTCGGTACGTGAAACCAATCTTTCTGGTGACGTCATAGGTCACGGCGAAGGGACACACAAAGCTCAAACAAGCACATGGAATGTTTGTTTTATTTTATATGCACATGTACCTCTACCTAGTTTTACCCCTTCTCTCTATTTTTCCCACATGCTTTTCCTTTTCATTTGTCTATTTTCGGCGTGTCTTCATCGTGTCCGAAATTGTTTGGTATCGGCAGGACACCGTCTCAAAAAGCAGGGCAAAATGAAAATTTCAGAGTCTATGTTCCATCTTTTTGGCTAGTTCTCGAAGCTTCCGATCTTCTGGTATCTTTTACTGGGCTGATACATGTATACATGCTGTGAATACAGTCAAACCTCTCATAGTGACCACTTCTATTAAGAAAAATACCTGTCTTAAGCAAGCATGCATTTGGGTCCCCCAAAAGGCAAATGCATTAAAACTTGTCTGATTTTCATCATGTTAACAAGTCCATGTAATGAACAACCCTCTAAACCCCACTATATAGAGAGAAAATTGGGGTTTACGGGGAGTATACATTTTTTTACTTCTGCTCCCAGACATAGGTTGCGGATGCTCGTTAGAACCGCCTCAATGAGGCGGTTCTAACGAGTACCCACAACCTATGTTTGGATCTTAGATATGAAAAATATTGCACATTTTCATCGGAAAATTAGCCATTTTGAAGCAATGAAAGAATGCACTATGTCACACGGGTGTGTTATCGTAATGAAGCCAGCACCTGTCTTAAACAAGCAAGTTTTGGTTATAGCTCAGGTTCTTGCTTTATAGAGGCTAGACTGCCGTATCCGAAAGCACCCATGCCAAAAATATGGCTGAACTGGTGTAAAACTGAGGGACCTTCAAATTTTGCAGCAGCAATTGCGCAGAAATACGCTAGCCTTTAAAGGATATATAATCAGCTGATAATAAATATTCAGCAAATATTGTCTTTTGGGGTCAACTTTTTGTTCAACCGACCGACAATAAATTCATTAACTGAAAGTTTATATTGTTTCTGTCCACGTTATTATCACAGTGAGTGCAAATTAAAACAAGAGCTGTCGCATGACAGCATAGCTCGCCTGTTTCTCGCCTCCAATATATAAGGTAAAACTATTGAACCATGAAATATAGATCACACTCACCTACATATATTTTGAGGTCAAACATCAGGTCACATGGAAAATATATTCCAGATATAACATTCCAGAATCAAATTGTGTCTGAATTATAAGGCTAATCATTGAACCATGAAATTAGGTCACACTGACCTAGATATATTTCATGTCAATCATCTGGTCACATGGAACTGATTATTCAGATATGAAGTTTCTCATTCCAATAGTATTCAAGCTATAAGTCAAAGTCACTGAACCATGAAATATAGGTCACACTGACCTAGATATACTTTGAGGTCAATCAGCAGGTCACATGGAACTAATAATCAAAGTATGACATTTCTTTATCAAATAGTATTCAAGATAATAGACAAAATCAGTGAACCATGAAATACAGGTCACACTGACCTAGATATATTTTGAGGTCAATCATGGGTCACATGGAACTAATTATCCAGGTATGACATTTCTTCATCAAATAGTATTCAAGATAATAGGCAAAAATCACTGAACCATAAAATATAGGTCACAGTGACCTAGATATATTTTGAGGTCAATTATCGGGTCACATGGAACTAATAATCCAGGTATGACATTTCTCCTTCGAATAGTATTCAAGATAATAGGCAAAGTCACTGAACCATGAAATATAGGTCACAGTGACCTAGATATATTTTGAGGTCAATCATGGGGTCACATGGCACTAATATCCAAGGTATGACATTTCTCCAACAAATATTCTTCAAGATATAGGGCAAAATCACTGAACCATGAAATATATGTCACAGTGACCTAGATATATTTTGAGGTCAATTATGGGGGTCACATGGTACTAATATCCCAGGTATGACATTTCTCCAACACATAGTCTTCAAGATATAAGGCAAAATTACTAGACCGTGAAATGTAGGTCACCATGACCTTCACCCTTTTACACTTGAACCAATGTCACATGGTCGGCTGATATATAAACAATTGTGTTTATAACTCGTAAGCTTATTGGAAACGTCTAAACAAGTTACAAAGGTGTCCTAGATTTTGACCCCTTGCCCCACCCCATCCGTCCTCCAAGGCATGAACCCAGGTGTGCTGTGTTGGACTCTCAGTGACACGCCCGGGTATCCAAGTTGTAAAATATCAATCCATTGTGATGAGTGTCCGTTGAGATATAAGCAATTCAAAAACTTTAACACAGTTTTACAGAGGTGTTCTAGATTTTGGCCTCTAGCCCCACCCCGGGGCATGAACCCAGGGGTCTGCTGCTTTTTAACATCAGAAAGCTCTCCTAGGTACTTAAGTTCCAAATATGAGTGCTCTGTGATGAGTGACTGTTGAGATATAAGCATTTGAAAAACTTTAACGCAGTGTGACGGGAACGCACACGCAAACGCAAACGTGCACAAATGAGGTGACAACAATAGCTCTCCATGTTCTTCGTACAGGCGAGCTAATAATCAAAGTGCAATAAAAATAATAATTCGTCTCTCATTAATGACATTGCTAAGATGACTGATGAGACCAACTCTAGCCCTGGACTGTTTGTTGCAGATAGAGCAGCAGAGGCTAGAGGAAGCTCTGTTGGTGGTTCCTTAGCTATGGCTTTGCGCTGTGCGCGTTTCTGCTCAGCTTCACTGATTCTATTTGCCTCGTATTCACTGGCACCCCTTCTGATGATACCTCGCCACTTTCCTCCGCCCTTGTAATTTGTTCCCACGACTCTGTTGGAATGTTGAAGTCCCTAGGGGAGGCTTGAGGATGTCCTTGTAGCGCTTCTTCTGACCGCTATGGGAGCGTGTACCCATTTCTAGTTCTCCATAGAGAATTTTCTTTGGCAAACATTCCTCAGGTATTCTGGTTACATTCTAGTAACGTGGCCTGTCCTTCTTAACTGCGCAATGACAATATAGCGAAGTGAATTTTTTAACACATAAAATGAATAAGATACATAAAATGGGGCATTAGCAAACAGTGTAGACACTGATCAGATCTCGTTCTGCACTTTTTTCTTTAACTACAGGAAAGTGTACAGACCAATGCTGTCTGGACTTTAAAATTTCTACTACCTGTCGATATGTCTTAAGTTATCATTTGTGACCATGTGGTGCAGCAGATTAGACCCTGATCAGACCCCTCGAGTCCGGTTGACACCATATCGCATTTAATATATTACGTCGCTGTTGTTAAGTGGTTCACGACATGTAATACAAATAATATGGCCACACATGACGAGTAACGTCATGACACCGTCCGCGACAAGCCAAGACGAAAACACGCCTTATAAGAATCTGATAGTGGGTTCTATTGTAGATGAAACGCCCATCTACAACAGAACCCCGTGTGAGACGCCAAGTTCTGCAACGGAAGGTCAGATAGTTTTTCTCCGGGTAATCCGGTTTTCGGCCATCTCTGATTAACGATCGGCTCGATATGAGTGAAATAATCTTGAAGGCAGTGGCTATTCGTACGGCCCCGTACGAATAGCCTGCATTGGCTAATCGTACGGCCCCGTACGATTAGCCTATATTGGCTAATCGTACGGCCCCGTACTTTTAGCCAATAAAGGCTATCTTGGCTAATCGTACGGCCATTCTAGTTCGGTACCAAGATAGTGATACTTGTGTACTGTTGGTGGTATGAAAAATCAGCTGATCGTACGGCCTTGAAAGACTAGCCATTCCTAGCCCCTATGTGAAACGTGCTGAAACCCCAAATATAAAAGGATATTAATGGACGGGCGGTGAAGTTTGTATCAAATTGACCAAATGGTTTAGGAGGAGTTTGCATTAAAAGAAACTGTTGACGGCGCACGACAGACGACCCACGACGCACGGCTTTGGAACCGCACTTCTTCTAGAAGGCGTATTCATCAAATTAACAAGTCCATGTAATGAACAACCCTCTAAACGCCCCTTTATACACAGAAAAAGTAAGATTTACGGGGGAATTTATTATTTTCCTTATTTTGCTATAAAACATAGATTGTGGGTACTCGTTAGAGCCGCCTAATTGAGTCGGTTCTAACGAGCACCCACAATCTATATGTGGACAAGAATTAAGAAAAATATCAAACATATTTATCTGCCGTATGATCATAGCTCTAAATGAGGAGGCTATTTATTTGTCCGTTTGTTTTGGATTTAACGACACGTCAACCCTTGTCGTATCCCAGAGAAAGGAAGATTGGAAAACAAAACATGACAAATTTAGACGGACAGACAGAGTGACGGGCAGACAGGGCGATTACTTAGAGCACCCACAAAACATTTCATCGGGGCTTGAAGATATCTATGCGCTGCATGATGCTTTCACTCAGAGCTGAAACCGACCGCACATGAGTACTGGTTTTGTTTTGTTTAATTTGAGGTTTAACCCTTTCCCACTCAGGGATTTTGTGAATTTCGCTTATTTTCACAATGTTGCACCTGACAGCAACTTCAATTAGCCATCTGTTTTCACCAAACTTTTTCGGGATGTGAGCCCCCCCCCCCCCCCCCCCCCCACTTTTTTCACCCCCCCCCCCGAATATTTTTAGTGGGGGGGGGGTGCGGGAAAAAACAGATCACTTTTAGGCCAACAAATCCTAAAGCAAACATAACTATCCAGGAGTAGAAAATGCAGATTTTAGGTACTTCTGGGTCTTAAAATGGGGGGGGGGGGGGGGGGGGGTGCAGACACGTAAAATCACGTGTCTGAGTGGGAAAGGGTTAACGTCCCCGTCATCACAGTGTATGTCATTCTTCCAATGAAGTTGCTTCCAATTTTGGAAGGGTTTATATAATGGACGGTCCGACATGCACCCGCTTATAAACCATATTAGTTTCATTGGGTGACAGGGCTTGAGTTGTCATTTCATCTCAATGTCGGTTAAAAGTCTCATAAAATTGAAAGCAACGTGTCCAAAATGACCTATACAGTGTCACAGTGATGGGGAGGTTAAATCTATTCTCCGGTCATTTTGTCCCTTCCGCTGATTCGAGAATGGCAGTTGTCAGTTTCTGGAGAAAGAATGTACATTGTACTTGTTAAACGCTTATGTGAAAGCCTGCCCATGAAAAGTGTGGATAGGTAAACAGCTCGGCTAAAAAATGACCTTAAACAGTGTTGAATAGGCTTTTAAACTCCAAAACAAACAAACAAAACAAACTTGACTATCGTAGTAGCGAGACACTTGGAACAATTTAAGACGTGCGACCAACGAACACACAAATTCGCCCGCGAAGGCGCAGTCTGATCAGACTCTTACCTGCTCGTGTTACCCTTCTATTTAAAAAAGAACAACCCTCTAAATCCCAATTTATATAGAAAAAAACTGGGGTTTACGGGGGTATATATTTTTATGCTCCCCGAGCATATAGTCGCCGCTTCGTTCGTCCCGCTCTTGTCCATAAACTTACCATCCTAAGCAAACTGATAATTGAAAGTACTATTAAACTATTTTTTTTTCTGTTGACATGTATATACCACCAATAGTAATATTTAACAATACTTATAAGAATATATACATAAATAATATAATTCTGTTTCATACTGCCCAATACACATTTAATATTCGCAAAATATATTTTGACCTATTCCTTGGTACCGAATTATAGCCGTACGATTAGCCATTATAGCATATATTGGCTAAACGTACGGAGCCGTACGATTAGCCAATACAGGCTAATCGTACGGGGCCGTACGATTAGCCAATGCAGGCTATTCATACGGGGCCGTACGAATAGCCACTGCCAATCTTGAAAGGGCCGTAAAACCAAAACCAAAAAAAAAAAAAACAGAACCCCATATTGGATTCTTTTTCTTGCACAACACCGCCGGTTAGTTTTGACAGCTCGCACATGTATATATTGTTTACAAATTAAAAGTAGTGCGGAAGTAGAGTCGGCAGTTGAATAGAATTGAAGCGCATTTATGTTAGTTGCCTGGGTCGGAACATAAATTTCTATCCCAGGGAAAAATCACGGATTTCCTTGTCTGGTGTGCAAGAAATATCTCTTTCCCTCCTTGAACCCCACTTTGATATGGTAAAACTGGGGTTTACAGGGGTAAACCTTATTTTTCTTATTCATACCGGACTTATACGGACATGACTGCTATCTGTGCTGATAATCAAGGGAACTAACGCGTACAACACAGAAAATAAATGGTTATCTCCCCAAGGCGTCATGGTTACCTAGGTGACATCCGAACGATTTTGCGGCATCAGTATGAAGTCTGAGGACCGCTTTATATGTATTTTATAGGTCACTGTTCTAATACATGAAAGTAGAGATAGAATTGTAATGTAATACCCCCCCCCCCCCACCCCACCCCGATCCCCCCCCTCCCTCGGACTTCGGGGCTTGAAGATATAGATAGGCTGCTTGGTGCTTCCACGCAGAGCTGAATCCGACCGTCACACGAGTACGGGTAAACCGCTTAGAGGATCTAAGCCTGCCCAGGAAAAGCGGTGTGAGTCGACAAAAAAAAAAAAAAAAAAAGAGACTGAATAAAGAATAATTTACATAATGGAATATTAATTACAAATTTCAAATTTATCAATTATTACATCGAAGGCGTAACATAGCCTTTGTTATTGTTTACCGTAGTGACAACCGTTGCCCGCTGATTGCGAAGGTAAACTGGAAATAGAAAAAAGGGGGTAGTGTATTTCATTTTCAAAAAGGACCAAATTATTTTTATTTTTATTTCACAAAATTTACATGGATGTGTTCACAATAAATTTGCAATTTTACTTCCGCTGGCACAGAAAAGAAAAAACAATTTACAAAAACGTTATGAAAATAAATTCATCAGTTTTTGTCGCTGTATTCGGTAGTTTTACTATATATTCTATACATTTAGAGGGTGCTTCCAAATATACGTAAAAAGGACTAAAAAGTTGTTCATAAAATTGCATTAAAAATATATGTGGATATTCGAAAAAGAATGTAAAATCACGAGCCGCTTGCACAGAAAAGATATTCCTAAAAGTTTTTATTTTATGGGGGAATACTTATCGAGTTCCTATATA
This sequence comes from Lucinisca nassula, assembly GCA_963580285.1. Lineage (NCBI taxonomy): Eukaryota > Metazoa > Mollusca > Bivalvia > Lucinida > Lucinidae > Lucinisca > Lucinisca nassula. The sequence goes on along the minus strand of OY757018.1, from coordinate 134,364,505 downwards.
AATCTATGTATTAACTTTAACCAACAGCAGTTACCTGGATGTCCGTTAAAGTTCGACATGTCTGCGTTAAAATATAGATTGTTGGTACTCGTTAGAACCACCTCAATGAGGCGGCTGTAATGTATACCCACAATCTTTAGTTTGAGCAGAAATAAGAAACAAACCACAATTTTTCATCTGAAAATTGTTTTTCGGCGGTAAAATGTACAATATATTTGTATAGGCGTGCTTTCGTAATGCCTTGTTTTCTTGCTAACTTCTTTGACAGCAAAATCTGATTTCAAATCGTTTAATGAAAAACAGAATCTTACACTCGTGGTATTTCGTATGCAATAAATGAAACTCGCCGTTGGCATTTCCTATAAATCCATACAATTTACATATGCGCCCAGCGAATGATCAGATCAGCCTACGCATCCATATAGACTGACCAGAGACTTCTCTTGTTGCATGAAGGAGCATTGGGTAGAGCACACAACGACGATTCTGACCAGACTGTGCAGATGTGCCCCGGCTCAAATAAGATCGAGCCTGATCTGCGGCGTTCTGACCAGGTTTTACATTGTTTGCAGACGCCCCTTTCGCAGGTCTTTTTACACAGATGCTTAAAAACGTTGCATCACGTGAACATGTCCGTGAAATGCACAACCCCTAAATCCCATTGTATATAGAGAAACTGGGGTTTACAAGGTATACATTATTTTTCTTAACTCTGCTCCAAAACATAGGCTGTGTGTACTCGTTAGAACCGCCTGAATGAGGCGGTTCTAACGAGCACCCAAAACCTATGTTTACAGCAATAATAAGAAAACCATCAGAAAAGTAGCCAGGAGATGTGAAAAAATATACATTATGTCGCACGTGCGTGTTATCCTTATGTATGTTTGTTTGCAGTACAGTATACAGCGAAACTTCGATGGCTCAAACACCGATGGCTCGTCTCGATCTCATGTTTGAGTCCCGCGGAATAATTTACTATAACTGCAGATATTAATATATTGTTTTGTTTGAATTGAGGTTTAAGGTCCACGTCAAAACAATTTATGTCATTTTGGAGACGCTTCTTTCAATTTTGTGGGACTTTACCCGACACTGAGATGAAATGACATCTCAGTCCCTCCCGTCCAATGAAACCAAAATGGTTATATGCACTGGGCGGTCTGACTCACATCACTTTGTCTGGGCAGGCTTAGTCCTTCTAAGCGGTTTGCCAGCACTCGTGTATGGTTAGTTTCAGCTCAGCGTGGAAGTACCATGCAGCCCAATCTATTTCTCCAAGCCCTGATTGGCGGGGGCGGATTAATATATTAGGGATAAGTTTCTTTTTTATCTTGAAAATGTACATGTGTATTGTGTATACTCATTAGATCTGAATCGCCTCGATGAGGCGATTCTATTGAGTTCATACAATATACCTTTATTTTGAAGTGAATCGAAAACATACCCATATTATGCATACCCCCACCCCATCCCCCTATGAAATGGCTCTGTGCCTTGAACAAATCTCGAACAAATTATTTTGGTTCCAAATGTGTTCGACCCTTTGAAATTTCACTGTATTTATTATTTGTGGAATAAATGGCGTTGACTCGGGGCTTGAAGAAATAGATGGGCTGCATGATGCTTCCACACAGAGCTGAAGGCCGTCCGCACACAAGTACGGGTAAACCGCTTAGAGGATCTGAGCCTGCCCAGGTAAAGCGGTGTAAATCAGACCGTCAGTGCTTATAAACCCTATTGGTTTCATTGGGGGACAGGGCTTGACTTTTCATTTTTCATCTCAATGTCGGGTAAAAGTCCTACAAAATTGGAAGCACCGTCTCCAAAATGACCTATACAGTGTTGTCGAGGACGTTAAACCTCACATCAAACAGACAAGTTAACTTGAAAATGTACATGTATATTATGTGTACTCAGTAGAATCGCCTCGATGAGGCGTTTCTAATGAGTTCACACATCATACTTTTATTTTGAAGTGAATCGAAAACATTCCCATAATATGCACCCCGCCCCCACCCCCACCTCTGAAATTGATCTGTGGCTCGAACTACCCCTATCTGGAACAAATTGAAATTTGAGTTTATTTATAATATGACGTCGCGTCTGGGAGTTAATAACGCCATGTAACAAATTCGATAGTGGATTAAATATGCAAATTAGTTAGATACGTCACACATTTGACATCCTCAACGACGTCGGGTTTACTAATGGCGGAATATTGACATTTTTGTCAAACAATCGTAAATTAAATACGTTTTAAATGTCACATGATAAATAGAATCATTCTTGCATTCGTGCCCATGTATTATTGAATTTATTAAACTCGTAGAGGAAAAGGGATAACATGTTCGTTAAAGCCTCGCATTTTATCCCTTTACCTCAACGAGTTTAATAAATTCAATAATACATGAGAATTTATTAAACTCGTTGAGAAAAAGGGATAAAATGCTCGGCAAAGCCTCGCATTTTATCCATTTACCTCAACGAGTTTAATAATTTCAATAATACATGAGCACTTTATTATTTGCGGACTATTTGCGGAATAAATGACGTTGAGTTAATTACAGTAACAGCTGACTAGCTAGATCCGCCAGTTTGCCGAAGCTCAAAAACATTATTGGTACAACATGTGTGCAAGCCGTTACAGGCAATCAATCGTACTAGAGAACGATACAACATACTCGTTACCAATGAAAAAGTATATATAGGATTATATTATACCTGTATTTATTGACAGAAATTGTGAAAATATAGACAGAATTGGCCAAATAAAATAGACAAACTTTACAGACAAAATGCAGGAAAGAACAAACTGTTTACTATTCGTAAATATTATTTTATGGCTAATGTTATTAATTATGACAACAGAGGGGAACGATGATGCGAAAAGACTTTATCATGATTTGTTGATACAGAATAAATACAACAAGCTTATCCGACCTGTTGGGAACAACACAGATAGGCCACTCACGGTGAAGATGGGGATCAGACTATCACAACTTATAGACGTGGTGAGTAAAAATTTTCATTATTCAAATATACATTATTTTTCTTATTTTTATTCCAAGACATAGGTTATGGGTACTCGTTAGAACCGCCTCAATGAGGCGGTTCTAACGAGCACCCATAACCAATGTTTGCAGTATTAATAAGAAAAATATCAAGGATTTTCATCCGAAAAGTAGCCATTTTTGGAGATGTGAAAAAATGCACTATGTCGCACGGGTGTGGATTGTGGGAACTTGTGTCGGTTCTAACGAACACACACAATCTATAATTTTGAGCCGAAATAAGAAAAATATTTATCCCTACTATATAAACCTGGGTTTTAAGGGGATCAAAATTAAAAAGATGCTTTATTTCGTGACTTAGTTTTGAAACCGACTTGCATACGAGTACTGGTAAACCGCTTAGAGGATCTAAGCCTGTCCAGGAACCGCAGTGCGAGACGGACCGTCCATGCTCATAAACCCTTTTGGTTTCATTGGGCGACAGGGTTTGAGATGTCATTTCATCTCAAAGTCGGGTAAAAGTCCCACAAAATTGGAAGCAACGTCTCCAAAATGACCTTTACAGTGTTGACGGGGACGTTAAACCTAAAATCAAACAAACAAACTCCTCTAATTATAATACGGTTTTGTTGTCTTACCTCCCAAATTGTCATTTGACTTTAATTTCTATATAAAATATCCCTTTATTACACGATTCACTTATAGCACGACCCTGTTTTTTCTATGCATACTAACATGGCGTTATGAAGAGACTGTCCTTTATATAGGCGTTGTTTCATTAGAACTTCGAATTTAAACTAATTATCAAACATATTGTACTCAAGATAATTATCATCACTCCATCAATACAGTGTATCGAACACCCCTGTTAAATCCCATTTCATATATGCGCCGGGGCACAGCATTTCCTACTTTAAATGTGCGCCCAGCGGGGAATCAGATCAGCCTGCGCTTTCATATAGTCTGGTCAGAGAGTTCTCTTGCCGCATGAAGCCTATGCTTACATTAGAGCGCACAATAAAGACTCTGATCAGACTGCGCGGAAGCGCAGGCTGATCCGAGTCTTAGCTGCGCACACATGAAAATTATAAATCATACTGTGCCCCCGCTCATATAGTAAACTTGGATTTACAGGGTATATTCTCCAAGACACAGACCAGCCTTAACGAGTACCCACAGCCTATGATGAAAGTTTGTGTGCTTTTTTATTATTTCATTTATACTCCAAATGTGGACAGCACGTGCTCGTTAGAACGGCAGCAGCGATGCGGGTTTTGACCAGTACTGACCCATAACCTATGCTTTGGCGGAAGAAAAAACGAAAAAACAATGTTTTCCCCTATTTTCTCTCTATAACATTAGGTTTACAGGTGTGTTCATTACATTGACTTGTTTACACGATGGACAAAGTACATCATTATTAGTTGCTGTTAGTCCCATGTTCATTTTTCCTTTCTTTCTTCTTATTCAATACGGTTTTAACTATCCCTCTTTTATTAAAAGTAATTTGAAAGATGTTTAATATTGCTTTGATGTTTATCTTATTCTTCTCTTGATAGAGATATTTTACTTCTGTTAATAGATACATGTATTCTTGTGAATGCGGGCCCCAACACATCGGGGCTTGGAGAAATCGACCGGGGTGCATGATCCCACAAAAGTGGAAGCAACGTCTCAAAAATGGTCTACATAGTGTTGACGGGGACGTAAAACCACAATTCAAACAGAGAAACAAACAAACGATTAAACAAACAAACAAACAATTAAACAAACATGTGCATGTGATGTGTACAGTAAGGGATCAGAAGTCCGAGAAAAGAATACCCGTATAAACCCTACTGCATAAATAAAACATGCGGGTGTTCAGGGGTATACGTTATTCATTAACCCTTTTTGTACCAAATGGAACCTTCCTTATATATAGCAGGAGTCCATTTCAAAATTTAGGGGTGTCAGATTGTGTCAGGTTGTGTTTTCTTAAACCTTTATTTGAAAAATGGCTGAACTTTTTGCAAACAGAGTAGGGCCTGATCATACGCAGCGTTCTGTTTGCCAACTACATGGTTTTTGGATTTTCGGTACAAAATGGGTCTACATATATTGTGCATATTCACTAGAACCACTTCATTTAGGAGGTTTAACGCGGTTTGAACTCTTCCGTCAATCTTTGTTTGGAGTACAAATTAGAAAAAGCATCAAATCAAAGTAGTATTTTATCTCTTTCTTTATTCCTTTCTTCTTTCTTGTACGTCCAGTTTAAGCCATCCCTGTTATTTGATGTGGCTAGCAAATCGAAAGATGAGGAAACATATATATTGAGGGGAACGGATACACCTCCAGGGGAGGCAACTCCTGCAAAAGTATTTTTGTCTCCCATGTCCAACAGGGGTCAACTCTTAAAGGAAAGAATTTGCTCCTGAGAATTTGCTCCTCGGGAGCAAATTCTTTCCTTTAACAGTAGATCCACTTTTAGCAGGATATGGCTTATAGAAAAGCGACCAGTAAGTCCCGAAAGTTGCCGCCCTTTAAAAAATGGCGGAAAAATCTGCCATGTGTTCCCATTCTCCTTAAGTACTTTCGTGTTAATTTTGCGTCGGCGTTGAAGCTACAAGTATTGCTTCTCTTTCTTCATATGTTCATTTCATATGTATGTAATATACAGAAAGAAATCGGAGAAGGAAGTGTGGTTAGGTAATCTGACCGGCTTGATATGGCCTAAATAATACTGCCTGGGCCGTTAAACTCCAGACAAACAAACGAAACAAACCCATTCTGTACTTTGAACCAGTGCATATCTAATTTCTCCGTTTTGCGAATCGTCTAACATTGTACTTCGAGCAGTTTCTGAAGCCTCCGTGGTGTAATGAGTGGTAAAGCTACTTATCTCATAAACTTGGGGTCTTGGTATCGCTTCCGGGCTTCTCAGTACTTTTGAATTAGGCGCCTGCCCTACGTCATAGTGTAGATTATATTTTCTTGTCCTTTGCGATCATTGATTCCATTAGGGAATTTTGAAGATATCTGATGGGGACTGATGATGCCTAATTGGACGAAACTAGCAAGTCTGGCCCAGAAAACATATACACTCCATATTTTACAGTTCTGTGGTGTATGCCTTGCTTCCAAAGGATAACCCTTTTATAGAACATATTTAAACCGAAGTCCCACACGCACTCAATCTGTTTCAGTTTTATCATTTCACTAGATGGCGAAGTCGATGGTGTAACATCGCAAATACCCGTTTTTTTCTATGAATCACACTAAAGATATGGCAATGTCAAACGTTTTGACCTTTGACCTTGGGGCCATGTTGGGGTCAAGATCACACGAAAAGTATTCTAATATGTTCTACATTCCAAGGGCTGCCCAATAATCAAGTTTCGGAAGTGCAATCCAAACAGTTTAGAAGATACGATAAAGTCCTACTGTTTGACCTTTGACCCTGGGGCCATGTTGGGGTCAAGGTCACATGAAAAGTATTCCAATATGTTCTACATTCCAAGGGCTATCCAATAATCAAGTTTCGGAGGTGCAATCCCAACAGTTTAGAAGATATATGATAATGTCCTACTTTCTAACCTTTGACCTTGGGGCCATGTTGGGGTCAAGGTCACAAAAAAGTATTCCACTGCCATCTACATACCATGTACTATCCACATGCAAAGTTTCAAAAGTGTAACTTTATTGGTTGCAGAGGAGATCCATATACAAGAAAAGTGACGGACAGACAGACATACAGACAGACGGACTGATGCCCATTCAACTCTGGTACGAAAACAAAATACCCGATTTTTCTTCGAAAAAGCGGGTATAATTATCACGATTATGATGTTTTATTGTGCAACAATCCATTTCAGTACATGTAATCAGCTGGTAATGGTACCCAAGTACGTGAAATGAACACCCCGCAAAACTCCACTTTATACAGAGAAAGCTGGGGTTACGGGGGAAGACACTATTTTTCTTATTTCTGCTCAAAGACATATGCTGTGGTCACTCGTTAGAACCGCCTCAATGAGGCGGTTCTAACTAGCACCCACAATCTATATTTGCGGTATAAATAAGAAAAAATATCGCGAATTTTCATCAGAAAAGTAGCCATTTTGGTGATGTGAAAAAAATGCACTGTTTTGCACGGATGTGTTATCGTAATGCGATAACCTCACCCTTTGCAAATTGTAAGATCTGGATCAGATAGCTTCTAAAGAAGTCATCTGATCACGATCTTCACTGTCATTGAGTCTGTGAATTTGAACGAATGCAATAAATCAAGTAATCTGATTGACTGATAATCAGAAAAGGGCCGGCAAAATTAATTTACTCAGCAGGAAAAGGATGTTCACTCCTAGTAACAAATACAAACTGTGATCTCACCTACGCAATATATATGCATTACTGCGAAATTAATTAGTCATGACTATCGGAATGGCATTTTCTTCGCAAGCTCATGTTTTCGATTGTGCACGGCATGAGCATCGGCTCACGGAGGACTTACCTTAGAATTTTCAGTAAAACAAAAACCAAAAACAAAACAAAAACATAATACCAGAGCTTATATCCAAATGAACACCCATGTGGACTCAGTATCTGAAACATTAGGCCTTTTATGAAGTAGAGGGGTGGGGCATGGTATCACTATAAGGAACAATAATATATATGGTTTAGCAGTTGGGATCTGTACGGTTTCTGAGGACCCTTAAGCGGTGAAGGGGTTGGGGCATGCCCTGTTAGACCAGTAAAGCCCAAGATTGTTGTCTCTAAATGTGTCTTATCATAAGGACCAAGAATACATGTATGTATGGTTTATGGGAGGAAATCTGAACCGTTTCTGAGATATGAGGCACTTCTATAAAGTAGGGAAGAAAGGACTGGCCCGTGCGGACCCCCAAGTTGGTGTGCTATTACGTGTAGGGAACAAGAACATATATGATTATGGGGTGGGTATTTATATAGTTTCTGAAATATATGGCTTTTTTATGAGGCGAAAGGCGGGGCAGATGATTGCGCCAGCACAAAGAGACCCCAAGGTTGGTGTGATTGAACGAGTTTTATCATAAGGAACAAGGATATATATAGTTTAGGGGTGGGGATCTGAACGATTTCTGAAATATATGTTTTTTTAATAAAGTAAAGCAGTGAGGCATGACCTGACCAAAAGCTGGTGTCACTTGAATGCGTCTTATCATAAGGAAGATGACTATATATGGTTTAGGGGTGAGGCTCTGAACAATTTCTGAGATATATGGCCTTTTGTGAAGTAGTGGGGTGGTGCAAGGCCCTGGCTTGACCCGGGAGACCCCAAGCTTGGTGTCAATGAATGTGTCTTATCATAAGGAACAACAATATATATAGCTAAGGGGTGGGGATCTTTAAGGCTTCCGAGATATTGGTCCTTTTATGAAATGAAGGGGTGATGCACGGCCCCGGCACATCCCGCGGGACCCCCAGGTTGGTATCACTGAATGCGTTTTACATGTATCATAAGGAACAATTATATAATATGGTTCTGGGGCGGGGATCTGAATGGTTTCTGAGATATATGACCTTTTGTAAAGTGGAGGGGTGGGGTAAGGCTCCGGCCAACCCTGGGAGACCCCCAAGTTGGTGTCATTGGGTGTGTCTAATAATAAGGAACAAGAATATATATGGTTTAGGGGGTGGGGATCTGTAATGTTTCCCAGATAGTTGGCCTTTTATGAAATGGAGGGGGTGGGGCATGACCCCGACGCATCCCGGGGACCCTCAGATTGGTGTCACTGAATGGGTCTTATCATAAAGAACAATAATATATATGGTTTAGGGGTGGGTATCTGAATGATTTCTGAGATATATGGCCTTTTATGAAGTGGAGGGGTGGGGCATGACCCCGGCATAACCTTGGGGACCCCCATGTTGGCATAAAAGCATATGGCTGTGAGAGTTTACTCAAGGAACATTTCTATAAAAGTTTTGTCAAAATATCTGCAATGACTTGGCAGTAAATGTCATTTTTCAATTTACCCCATTATAAGTCTATGGAAACCCATAGCTGTTTTTTCTTTTTACAAAAAACACAAACTTTCAATCCCACAGTCCAGGGGTGCTATAGATGAAATTTGGGCCCAATCGCCCAAGCGGTTTCAGAGGAGATGTCGTTTGAAAGTGTTGACGCCAGACGACGACATACGACGACGACGACGACGACGACGACGGACATCTGTCTATCCTAAAACTTCGGCTCTAGTAAGCTAAAACATAATATACGCCCACAACATAGTGAAATGTGTTTTCTAATGTTTGTTTATTATTATATCTTTCAAACTGTATTTGACAGATAGATAGATAGATAGATAGATGGATTAGATAGATAGATAGATAGATAGATAGATAGATAGATAGATAGATAGATAGATAGATAGATAGATAGATAGATAGATAGATAGATAGATAGATAGATAGATAGATAGACAGACAGACATATAGATAGATAGATAGATAGATAGATAGATAGATAGATAGATAGATAGATAGATAGATAGATAGATAGATAGATAGATAGATAGATAGACAGACAGACAGACATATATATAGATAGATAGATAGATAGATAGATAGATAGATAGATAGATAGATAGATAGATAGATAGATAGATAGATAGATAGATAGATAGATAGGAAGTGGGGTGGGTGGATAGATAGATAGATAGATAGATAGATAGATAGATAGATAGATATATAGATAGATAGATAGATAGATAGATAGATAGATAGATAGGAAGTGGGTGGGTGCGTAGATAGATAGATAGATAGATAGATAGATAGATAGATAGATAGATAGATAGATAGATAGATAGATAGATAGATAGATAGATAGATAGATAGATAGATAGATAGATAGATAGATAGATAGATAGATAGATAGGAAGTGGGTGGATAGATAGATAGATAGATAGATAGATAGATAGATAGATAGATAGATAGATAGATAGATAGATAGATAGATAGATAGATAGATAGATAGATAGATAGATAGATGGGAAGTGGGTGGGCGGGTAGTTTTGTAGGTGAAATCATTGCATGCATATATTTATATACTAAGTCGCCATAAAATCCAGGTTCCGGTAGGCCTTGTTGACAAGATCCACCATTTGGAACCTAGTAAATAGAAATGATGTCTATAAAATAACGATGACCCTGATTTAGAAGTTTAGCCGTTTTCATTGAAGTCGGGCAGTCAGTTTTATAACGGAAATTTCAAAATAGTCAAGTATACCATTACTCTTGCAATGTGATTAGCAGGAATGTTAATATTGTCATTTCAAAACGTTTGTCCTAGTATTTTGTTTGATTTGTTTGCTTTGAGGTTTAACGTCCCCGTCAAAACTGTATAGGACATTTTGGAGACGTTGTTTCCAATTTTGTGGAACTTTTACCCGACATTGAGATGAAATGACATCTCAAGCCCTGTCGCCCAATGAAATCAATATGTTTTTTAAGCATTTGCCTGGGCAGGCTTTGATACTCTAAGCAGTTTACCAGTACTCGAGTGCGATCGGTTTCAACTCTTCGTGGAAGCATCATGCAGCCCATCTATTTCTTCAAGCGCCGATGGGCGGGGGCCAATTGTGCAAGTACATGTATTAATCAACAGTCTTAAGAGTTAAAGGGGAATGGGAACACCTGGCAGTTTTTTCCGCCATTTTACAAAGGTTGACAACTTTCGGGACTTCCTGTTCACTTTTCGTTAAGCCCTGTCCCACTGAAAAAGGGGTCTACGCTTTAAGGAAAGAATTTGCTCCTTAGGAGCAAATTCTTTCCTTTAAGAGTTGACCCTTATTGTCACCGGAGACAAAAATAGTTTTGTAGGAGTTGCCCCCCTGAAGGTGTTCAAATTCCCCTTAAGAATCAAGAAAAACGACAACATGGTTTTTGTACTGACAAGCATTAATTATCAAGCATTAATTTCCGTAAATGTCGCTGTTAGCAAGCATGACACTTTTACAAATTAATACAATTGCACATTGCACGACAAATCCTGCTTTATTCGTCAGAGTTCATGTGACAGAATGTGCAGCTCAGTCACTGCATATATAATTTGACAGTTATCTATAGCCCAACGATTTAAATCGCGAACTTGCAAACTCGAAATATACAGTTGCACGACATTCACTGGATTACACTTGCGCATTCTGTAGTGTGTGTTGGTGTAAGAAACTTTGTTGAGACGCAGTTTAACTGTTGTAATTTAGTGAATTCTCAAAGGAAAAGTTTTAGCTTCATTTAATCACTGATTAATTTCGTTTACTCTGCTAGCGCAGCCGTTTAATTAAAATGCTCATGAGACGCGGTTAACTTGACAAAGATGTCTGGAGGGTATAATCAACCAGTAACAAACCATATGCCAACTAAATATAAATATTTGAGTGACAGATAAAGCACTTGAAAGAGTCTAAGAAGTTTAGAAAAAAAAAAAAAAAAAAAAAACGATCATGAAAGAACACCAATCACCGCATTGATAAATGGTTGAGAACGTTAGGACAGTTGGAAAAATTTACAACAATAATCTGTCTTGAAAGATTTTCGTTTGTTTGTATTGGAGTTTAACGGCCCAGTCAACACTATTTTGGGTCATTTTTGAGCCGGTCAGTTTACCTATTCACACTTTTCCTGGGCATGCTTATACGTAAGCGGTTATCCAGGACAGTGCACATTCTTTCGCCAGAAACTCACAACTGCCCTTCTTGAATCAGCGGAAAGGAGAGAATGACTGTAGAAAAGATTTCATGATCAATCTCAACGAAAGAATATTGCCGACCCCGGCAGGCATCGAACCCGCGTCCTTCTGATCACCAGTCAGACGCGCATCCGACTGAGCTACCGAGGCCGGCTGTCTTGAAGGAAGTCCGCTTTTTAGTCAGTTTGTTTTTTGACAAACTAAATTAAATAAAGTAATGACGTCATAGTGTTTTAAAACTTTTGATGACATTTTGAACGCTTAATATGTATATTTTGAACAACTTGTTGTGTTAAATGACGCAGTTTTTGGTATGCAACAGAATGATTATCAGAAACAGAGTGCAGAAAAATAATGACGATAATCTCCCGATGTGATATAGTGGATTTTTCTGAGCTTCAACATGTTTGATATATTATGTTTTTATGCCCCCCCCCCCCCCCCCCCTCCCGAGAGATTCTCGGGGGCATATAGTTTTTGCCCTGTTTGTTTGTTTGTTTGTCTGTCTGTCTGTCCGTCACAAAAACTTTAACCGGCATAAAATTGGCTCCCACTGGGGGCATTGGTCGCTTACAGTGACAGCTCTTGTTTTCAGTATCAAACATAGGTTGTGCGTGCTGTGTTTTTAGCAAATGAATGGAAATACAAGTGTAAGGAAATAATATTTTCCACTACATGTTAAACCCCACATTTCTTTATTTACAGTACTGATAATTAGTTGAACTTGCTAACACTGTGGACACGTGCAAGTCTTTCAAAGAAAGAATATGCCTTGGTTTGAAATTCCGTCTTAAATAAATATATCTCGGCCCTGTCAGCTTTATTTCAAGTCATATTTGACCTAATGATGGCCGATTTTTTTTTTTAATGGCGAAAATTCGAATGATGCTCATATAGGTATGTTTTCGTGATGTCAGTATTTTAATAGGATTAATTATAAAGAGTAATATATTCCTTACATAGAAGTGAAGGCAAATCAATACAATTACATTTGTACCTTCCATCCGAGACACCAAAGGGAAAGAAGCGCAAAAAACGTTCCATAATTAAGGGGAATGGGAACGCCTTCCGGAGACGCAACTCCTGCAAAATTATTTTTGTCTCCCATGCCAATAGGGGTCAACTCTTAAGGAGCAAATTCTTTCCTTTAAGAGTTGACCCCTTTTTCGTGGGAAAGTGAACAGGAAATTCCGAAAGTTGTTTCCCTTTAAAAATGGCGGAAAAATCTGCTTGATGTTCCCATTCCCCTTAAAGCATTACAAGTTAAAAGCAAAAATTGCATGAAGTCTAATTGAAAAGATGTTTCTCGTGTATATGTATTTGAATAACAAAAACATCTTTCAATTAGACTTCATGTCATTTTAGCTTTTAACTTGTAATGCTTTAAGGGGAATGGGACTAATACAGCGTTACGTCATTTTCTGGCACCCACCATACACACATTCTAGTGTGATCGTTAAAAAAATCAAAACCATCCTGATTCATTAGTTCGAGAACCAGGCTGAATAAGTCGCTGAAAAGTTTGCAAGAACATTAATCACATTTCGCTAACTTTCGTCCTTAATTTGACGTTTTTGTTTTTCTCAAGTTTACATTGTTGGCTTTAAAGGACGTTTCTGTTGAGCATTCATCCCAATCTTTTATGAATACTTTACAGTATTTCAGTATAAATTACAGTACCAAAATAATTTATTTATTTTTTATTTTTTTTTTTTTTATTTTATTTTTTTTTTTTTTTTGTAAAAGTATGCTCATTTGGTCGTTAGGGCTAGCACAAATAGGTCTTAACTTCGCAGCATAGACTACCGCGGTTTTAGATTTCTTTGATAACGTGCGTTTTTATATCACCATGCTCAAAATACATACTCTATATCGCAGCCATAGACTGCAATCATTGCATACAAAAACGAATAACGTGATATGGGGAGTAGAGTATATTTGCAACACACAACATGATGTCGCTCGTGGGAGCAGTCGTTCGCCGGAACAAAGTGTCCGTGGTGGGGACACTGGAAATTAGCAGTTGTAGATACAGAAAACCATAAAATTTGGGTTATCTTTGCATATTAATTTAAATGTATCGTGTTCTATTCTCTTCATTTGGGTCAAGCGATTAACAGTCGTCGTTTATTAAAAGTTATTTATTTTTATGACTGTTATGAAATTTGATAACGCCTCGCATTTTTGTTGAATAGTTGGCGTGTCATACTAAGTTATTTATGAGACTTTCAAGGGGCGTAACAAATCAAAACAAACAAAAAAATCAACACTCTGCATATTTTGCAATAGTTTGGTTAACCACTTTAATTTTGATTAAAGTATTTCAATTAAAAAATACATAAAAATATGCCTAACATAAAGTTTTATGAATCTATTCCAGTTTGTATTGGTGACAAAATATTTGCTGGTAATAAACCTTTTCATAGTTGAAATTATTCTGATACTAATAGTTTCAAAGTTTCAAAGTTTATTAAGAAAACAGGAAAGCCCTGATGGACATACTAACGTGAAAGAATGAAATTAGATTAATGCAAAGAAACAATGAAACAAGGAAAAACATACAATAACATGTATCACGACCTCCCCATAACACGGCTCATTAAAGATGGAGAAAAAAAAAAAAAATATATTTTTTTTTTTCCTCCCCTCTCCTCCCTCTTTTTGATCTCTATAACTGTGCTATAAAGTGGCAGTGGGACATGTATACAGTTACCGCAAAAATACCCAAAAGTCTGGACGTACATGTACATATACAAAAGTACAAAAGTCTGGACGTACATGTACATGTACATAGTAAGTTGCGGTCCTCCGCGAAATAAGTCACCTAACTCCCAATCGGCTAGCTGATAACTGTCAAGCAGACAAGAGTCAGCATATTGGCAGCCTAGGGAAAAGAGCAGTACCTACAACGAATCCCATTCTGGCGAAAGAATGTGCACTGTACTGGTTAACCGCTTACGTATAAGCCTGCCCAGGAAAGTGTTGATAGGTAAACTGACCGGCTCAAAAATGACCTAAATAGTGTTGACTGGGCCGTAAAACTCCAAAACAACTAATCCCAGCTGGCGAACTGGGGGTAGCCCCTATGTGCCCTTGGCGCCCGGTTACCTTAAAAACATCCGTCAGTCATCTATTTATTTTACATCAGGACAAAGAACAACAACGTTGAATTCGAAGGGATGTTTTTTTAGCTCACCTGTCACGTAGTGACAAGGTGAGCTTTTGTGATCACTTTTTGTCCGTCGTGCGTCCGTCCGTCCGTGCGTGCGTCCGTAAACAATTTCAAATAAGTATATCTCTAATACCCCATGTTCAATCTTGATCAAATTTCATGAGAAGCATCATCAGGTAGGGGGAAAGGCTGCATAAGGTTTTTGGGCTGATCAGATTGGAATTCTGGTTGCCATGGCAACATATAGCTCCCATAGACTTACAATGGGAAAAAATTAAAATATCATCTTCTCTGAAACCACAGGGCCCGGAGCTTAGATATTTAGCATGTATTAACGGCCAGTGGTTACCTACATAATTCCTGCCATTCATGCCCCTGGGGTCCAAATTGGCCACGGCCCGGGGCCCCTTCGCTCCCATAGACTCATAATGGAAAAAAAAGCTTCAAAAATCTTCTTCTCGGAAACCACAGGGCCCAGAGCTTAGATATTTAGCATGTAGCAATGGCAAATGGTCACCTACATATTTCCTGCCAATCATGCCCCTGGGGTCCAAACGGGCCACGCCCCGGGCCCTTTAGCTCCTATAGACTCATAATGGAAAAAAGCTTCAAAAATCTTCTTCTCTGAAACCATAGGGCCCAGAGCTGAGATATTTGGCATGTAGCAACGGAAAGTGGTCACCTACATAATTCCTGCCAATCATGCCCCTGGGGTCCAAATTGGCCACACCCCGGGGCCCCTTAGCTCCCAAAGACTCATAATGAAAATAAAAGCTTCAAAAATCTTCTTCTCTGAAACCACAGGGCCCAGAGCTTAGATATTTAGCATGTAGCAACGGCCAGTGGTCCCTACATAATTCCTGCCAATCATGCCCCTGGGGTCCAAATGGGTGACGCCCCGGGGCCCCTTCGCTCCCATAGACTCATAATGGAACAAAAAGTTTCAAAAATCTTCTTCTCTGAAACCACAGGGCCCAGAGCTTAGATATTTAGCAGGTAGCAACGGCAAGTGGTCACCTATATAATTCCTGCCAATCTTGCCCATGGGGTCCAAACGGGCCACGCCCCGGGGCCCTTTAGCTCCTATAGACTCATAATGGAAAAAAGCTTCAAAAATCTTCTTCTCTGTAACCACGGGGCCCAGAGCTGAGATATTTGGCATGTAGCAACAGCAAGTGGTCACCTACATAATTCCTGCCAATTATGCCCCTGGGGTCCAAATTGGCCACGCCCCGGGGCCCCTTAGCTCCCAAAGACGCATAATGGAAAAAAGCTTCAAAATCTTCTTCTCTGAAACCACAGGGCCCAGAGCTTAGATATTTAGCATGCAGCAATGGCCAGTGGTCCCTACATAATTCCTGCCAATCATACCCCTGGGTCCCAAATAGGCGACGCCCCGGGCCCCTTCGCTTCCATAGACTCATAATGGAACAAAAAGCTTCAAAAATCTTCTTCTCGGAAACCACAGGGCCCAGAGCTTAGATATTTAGCATGTAGCAACGGCAAGTGGTCACCTACATATTTCCTGCTAATTATGGGGTCCAAATGGGCCCCACCCCAGGGCCCCTTAGCTCCCATAGACTCATAATGGAAAAAAGCTTCAAAAATCTTCTTCTCAGAAACTGTGAAGCCCAGAACTTAGATATTTAGTATGTAGCAACATAAAATAGCCATCTACATAAATCCTGTTAACCCTGCCCATGGGGTCAAAATTGGCCACGCCCGAGCTCATCACCTCCAATAGACTTATAATGAAAAAAAACTTTAAAAATCTTCTTCTATGAAACCATAAGGCCCCCAGAGCTTAGATTTTTAGTATGTAGCAATGTCAAGTGGTCACCTACATAAATCCTGCCAGTTATGCCCCTGGGGTCCAAATTGGCCCCACCCCAGGGTTCTTTAGCTTCCATAGACTTACAATTGGAGAAACTTCAAAAATCTTCTTCTCTGAAACCACAGGGCCCTTATAATGAAAAAAAAAAAAAAAAAAAACAACTTAAAATGGGGAAAAAAATCTTCACAAATCTTTTTCTCTGAAACCATAAGTCCCAGAGCTTAGGTATTTAGCATGTAGCAATGTCGAGTGGTCGCCTACATGAATCCTGCCAATCATGCCCCTGGGGTCCAAATTGGCCACACCCCGGGGCCCCTCAGCTCCCAAAGACTCATAATGAAAATAAAAGCTTCAAAAATCTTCTTCTCTGAAACCACAGGGCCCAGAGCTTAGATATTTAGCATGTAGCAACGGCCAGTGGTCCCTACATAATTCCTGCCAATCATGCCCCTGGGGTCCAAATGGGTGACGCCCCGGGGCCCCTTCGCTCCCATAGACTCATAATGGAACAAAAAGTTTCAAAAATCTTCTTCTCTGAAACCACAGGGCCCAGAGCTTAGATATTTAGCAGGTAGCAACGGCAAGTGGTCACCTATATAATTCCTGCCAATCTTGCCCATGGGGTCCAAACGGGCCACGCCCCGGGGCCCTTTAGCTCCTATAGACTCATAATGGAAAAAGCTTCAAAAATCTTCTTCTCTGAAACCACAGGGCCCAGAGCTGAGGTATTTGGCATGAAGCAACGGCAAGTAGTCACCTACATAAATCCTGCCAATCATACCCCTAGGGTCCAAATTGGCCACGCCCCGGGGCCCCTTAGCTTACATAGACTCATAATGGAAAAAAAAGCTTCAAAAGTCTTCTACTCAGAAACCACAGGGCCCAGAGTTTAGATATTTAGCATGTAGCAACGACAAGTGGTCACCTACATAATTCCTGCCAATCATGCCCCTGGGGTCCAAATGGGCCACGCGCCGGGGCCCCTTTGCTCCCATAGACTCATATTAAAAAAAAGCTTAAAAAATCTTCTTCTCTGAAACCACAGGGCCCAGAGCTTAGATATTTAGCATGTAGTAACGACAAGTGGTCACCTACATAATTCCTGCCAATCATACCCCTGGGGTCCAAACGGGCCACGCCCCGGGGCCCTTTAGCTCCTATAGACTCATAATGGAAAAAAGCTTCAAAAATCTTCTTCTCTGTAACCACGGGGCCCAGAGCTGAGATATTTGGCATGTAGCAACAACAAGTGGTCACCTACATAATTCCTGCCAATTATGCCCCTGGGGTCCAAATTGGCCACGCCCCGGGGCCCCTTAGCTCCCAAAGACGCATAATGGAAAAAAGCTTCAAAAATCTTCTTCTCTGAAACCACATGGCCGAGAGCTTAGATATTTAGCATGCAGCAATGGCCAGTGGTCCCTACATAATTCCTGCCAATCATACCCCTGGGTTCCAAATAGGCGACGCCCCGGGGCCCCTTCGCTCCCATAGACTCATAATGGAACAAAAAGCTTCAAAAATCTTCTTCTCGGAAACCACAGGGCCCAGAGCTTAGATATTTAGCATGTAGCAACGGCAAGTGGTCACCTACATATTTCCTGCTAATCATGGGGTCCAAATGGGCCCCGCCCCAGGGCCCCTTAGCTCCCATAGACTCGTAATGGAAAAAAGCTTCAAAAATCTTCTTCTCAGAAACTGTGAAGCCCAGAACTTAGATATTTAGTATGTAGCAACATAAAATAGCCATCTACATAAATCCTGTTAACCCTGCCCATGGGGTCAAAATTGGCCACGCCCGAGCTCATCACCTCCAATATAATGAAAAAAAACTTTAAAAATCTTCTTCTATGAAACCATAAGGCCCAGAGCTTAGATTTTTAGTATGTAGCAATGTCAAGTGGCCACCTACATAAATCCTGCCAGTTATGCCCCTGGGGTCCAAATTGGCCCCACCCCAGGGTTCTTTAGCTTCCATAGACTTACAATTGGAGAAACTTCAAAAATCTTCTTCTCTGAAACCACAGGGCCCTTATAATGAAAAAAAAAAAAACAAAAAAAAAAAAAAAACTTAAAATGGGGGAAAAAATCTTCACAAATCTTTTTCTCTGAAACCATAAGTCCCAGAGCTTAGGTATTTAGCATGTAGCAATGTCGAGTGGTCGCCTACATGAATCCTGCCAATCATGCCCCTGGGTTCCAAATCCTATGGCCCCTTAACTCCAACAAACTTATAATGGAAAAAGCTTCAAACATCTTCTTTGAAACCATGCAGTACAGACCTTAGATATTTAGTATATAGCAACACAAAATGGTCGCCTACATACACCTGCCAACCGTGCCCGTTGGGTCAAAATTGGCCAAGCCCCAGGGCTCATTAGCTTCTATAGACTTATACTGGAAAAAAAATTAAAAAAAATCTTTTTCTCCAAAACCATAAGGCACAGATTGTGTTTGATTTGAGGTTTTACATCCCCGACAACACTGTATAGGTCATTTTGGAGATGTCTCTTCCAATTTTGTGGGACTTTTACCAGACATTGAGATGAAATTACATCTCAAGCCCTGTCGCCCAATGAAACCAGTAGGGTTTGTAAGCATGGACACCGCTTTCCCTGAACTTAGATATTTAGTATGTAGCAATGTCAAGTGGTCTCCTACACTAATGATTTTCTTGTACCCAGGTGAGCGATATAGGGCCATTGGGCCCTCTTGTATTGTATCGTGATCCCAAATGAATATCAAAGGAGTCAGTAAAATGTCCATTTAAAGAAGCATTTAACCCAGCTAATTAAGAATCAATTAGTCCTTACAAAAGAAACATTCTGACTAAAAGACAAAAATTATTCTATTGTGGAAGCAGGCTACAAACCGCATACAAATCCATGCACTTTCCACTTGTCTGGAGCAAAATAATCCGTAATCAAAATTTGTCGCATGACGTTAAATTAAACTGGAAATTTCTTCTGACGTAACGTCAACTTTCAACGTCATTTTCCACGTTTTACGCTGATACTCGTAACCGCTGATACTCGTTTTCAGCATTTCTTTAGGGCTACTGATGAGGCCTTGATGGCCGAAACAAGCTTGTCTGGCCCAAACAACAAATGGATTCTGCTATTTTCGTTTTTGAATGCGTTCATGGTTCATGGTTCTCAAAGGGCATCCCTTTTAGCCTTATTTAATACACATGATTTAAAGCAAACTAGACATTTGAACAATTTCCTGCAACTGTTTTTAGCGATTGGTGGATTCTATACATGGACTCCTTTAATAGATTGTTCCCAGCAAGGACAATTTATATAAGTATGTTTAATAGACTGTTCCCACCAAGGACACTTTCTGTAGGTATGTTTTATAGACTGTTCCAAGCACAGACACTTCTGTAGGTATGTTTATAGACTGTTCCCAGCTCGGACAATTATATAGGTATCTTAAATAGACTGTTCCCACCAAGGACACTTTTCGTAGTTATGGTTAGTAGACATTTTCCAGCACGGACACTTTCTAAAGCTATCATTAAAAGACTGGTCCCACCATGGACACTTTCTGTAGGTATATTTAAAAGACTGTTCCCACCACGGACACTTTCTGTAGTACGCTTCATAGTCTGTTCCCAGCACGGACACTTTCTGTAGCTATGTTTAATAGACTGTTCCCATCAAGGACACTTTCTGTAGGTATGTTTAATAGATTGTTCCCAGCACGGACATTTCTGTAGATATGGTTAATAGACTGTTCACACCAAGGACACTTTCTGAAGGTATTTTAATAGATTGTTTGCAGCACGGATACTTCTGTTGGTATGTTTAATAGACTGTTTCCAACAAGGACACTTTCTATACGTATGTTTAATAAGAAGTTCCCACCAAGCACACTTTCTGTAGCTATGTTTAATAGACTGTTCCACGCATGGACACTTACTGTTGCTATGTTTAATAAACTATTCTCACCAAGGACACTTTCTGTAGCCATTTTTAACAGACTGTTCCCACCAAGGACACTTCATGTAGCTATGTTTAATAGACTGTTCCCAGCATGGACACTTTTTGTAGCTATGTTTAATAGGCTGTTTCCAGCACGGACACTTCTGTATATATGTTTAATAGACTGTTTCCAACAAGGACTCTTTCTATACGTATGTTTAATAAACTGTTCCCACCAAGGACACTTTCTGTAGCTATGTTTAATAGAATGTCCCCATCAAGGACACTTTCTGTAGCCGTTTTTAACAGACTGTTCCCACCAAGGACACTTCATGTAGCTATGTGTAATAGACTGTTCCCAGCATGGACACCTTTTGTAGCTATGTTTAATAGGCTGTTTCCAGCACGGACACTTCTGTATATATGTTTAATAGACTATTTCCAACAAGGACTCTTTCTATACGTATGTTTAATAAACTGTTCCCACCAAGGACACTTTCTGTAGCTATGTTTAATAGAATGTCCCCACCATGGACACTTTGTGTAGCCATGTTTAATAGACTGTTGGCACCAAGGACACTTTCTGTAATTATGTTTAATAGACTGTTCCCGACAAGGATACTTTCTGTAGCTATGAATATTAGTCTCTTCGCAGCACGGACACTTCTGAAGGTATGTTCAATAGACGGACGGACACTCCTGTAGGTATGTTTAATAGACTGTTCCCACCAAGGACACTGTCTGAACTTATGTCAGTTAGACTGTTCCCATCACGGAAACTTTCTGGAGCTATGATTTATAGACTGTTCCCAGCACGTACACTTCTGTAGGTATGTTTAATAGACTGTGTTCCCAGCACGGACAGTTTCTGAAGCTATGTTCAATACACTGTTCCCACCAAAGACACTTGTTTCATATGTCGGGGGCTGGCAAAACGTATATGTGACGGGACAACACGAGAGAACCTCGAATCTATGTCCACTTGTGGGGCATTAACGCGAAGGAAATTCTAAGATACTTAGAATCCTTTACAATATTTATATGGAATAAGTCTAATATTTATAAACAACACTGGTTACATAATTTTACAAAGACAAACTTAAAGGGACAGTTGACTCGCAATCTATTCCACTTAGGTTAAGACAGAATGAAAATTAGTCTGGGCCCAATTAAATTTCTGTCTTAATACAAGTGGAATACACTTGAATCACACTTGAATTACACATGAAGTACACACACTCATTCACACCCTCACATACTTAACATAATGTTCTTTCTCCCTTCCTGTTGATGATAAGGACCTGATGAGTGTTTATGGCACCATAATGTTTTATATAAACTTTATATTAACCAGTATATTCACAGTAATGACTGTTTCACCAACCAGTTTTTGCCTCTGTGTTATACCGTGGCGATTACATCTATAGCTGCTCACCGCCGAATAAAATGTAGTAACAGGGATGGGGGACACATAAACCCCTTTACATCACTCTATACTCATCATCGATATCATCACTGCCTCATATCACTGATGCCTCATATCACTGATGCCTCGTATCACCGTTGTCTTATATCAACGATGCCTCATATTAACGATGCCTTATTTCAACAATGCCTCATAGCAATGCTTGACGTCAGGTGAGCGATTCAGGCTGCAATGTTGATATTCTATAAGTGTAACTGCAATGTCCCCAACACGGACAGTGTGCGCCCACGAAGGACTGTTCCGGACAAGGTCATAGTGTTGCGTGTTGCAATTATATACTGTAGGATATGGGGGTTTTGACGTCAATCATATGTAAATTTCTACTCGCGTTTAAACAGCTCTCGTAACTACACGGTAACATTATGCAATATTGAAACACTATAAAGAATCAAAAGACGAAAACATTTAACTAAGACATGAAATTAAAACATTGTTTTGAATTTGGTGTTAGTTTGAAATGGAGACCCCTTCCTCGTTGATGCAAATACTGCCCTGCAAGGGCATATTACCTTCTTCAAATTTGTGTGATTCCTTTTGTCTGAGATGTTTAAATTCTTTTTAATGTAAAAGTTTGATATCTACATGTATCTCCTAAATTAAAATATATTTATTAACATACATTAGATATTGCTTAACATATTTACATAAATTTAGTATATTGTGATAACTGCAGATAGCGCAACAGTGGTGAACATAAAGAAACATAACTGGAGGAGAGATGTCAAATGAACATACGCATCTGACACCTCTCCATTACTTAAGCTTCTTTTCATTTATGTACGATTCCAGCGTATATTATTTGTACTGATATTTGTACTGGGAATAAAATGGAATCTATACCATTTATAAACACACCGGAACAGAACTTATTACTATGATTGCCTTTTCAATGTTTTGCTATTTAGTTCATTCTGGCTGTTTAATAGAGGAAATTGAGCTTTGGTAAAGTGGCTGCTGGCTGGAGGGGGAAGATGGCTGCTCATTGGGGGTTGAATATACAGTGAAATGCTTTGGGGGAAATGATTGTGGCTGTTAGGCAGAGGTGATCGTTAGCGGATGTTTTACTAAACATTAAAATACAGTCATCCTCGTTGGAATACTGGGCGAACATGATCATACTATTCAGAATAGTCATGATTACATGGCCAATCTTATTTAAACTCCTGGGACCAGTTGTTCAAAGCCTCGTCAGCTTAACGAGCTCGTAAGTGGCCAAATTGTTAACTGTTCCGGTAAGTACAATACCTACAGTTTTGTTAACTGTGCTGAAAAATGTGAGTAGCTCACTATTCATATTGTTTTCAGCAAAAATATTAGTATATCTGCCATATTGCATAATCAAAGTTTTAACGATTTGTCAGCTAACGACGCCGTTAGTTTTGAACAGCTGGGCACTGATCAGTCAATATTATAAGAATCTTATATGGGTGTGAGGGGTGGATGAAAAATCCGTCCCGAGGGTCACTGTCCGGCATCACGAGGCTTGCCGAGTGATGCCGGACAGTGATCCCGAGGGACGGATTTTTCTATCCAATCCTCACACCCATAAAGGATTATTTTTCTTGCATACCTTCCATTTCTTAGCGCGGATTTTAATGCAGCAGTCACTTCTAGTACCGACGTCCGCCATATTATGATGACACTACAGGAATGTTTAGTGACGGCACGTAACGTGCATGACGTCAACCTTAACTACGGCGCATATGAGGTCGTATTAAACCAGTGCATTTATCAAACACGCGTTTATATTCGATTTAGGGTCGGAACACCAGGGTCAGAACATAAATTTCTATCCCAGGGTAAAATCATGGATTTCCTTGTCTGGTGTGCAAGACTATAAGAATCTGATATGGGGTTCTGTTGCAGATGAGCGTTTCCAAACCGAGGGATGACCGTGCTGAGCGGAACCGAGGCTACGCCGAGGTTCCGCTCAGCAAGGTCATCCCGAGGGTTGGAAACGCCAATCTACAACAGAACCCCATATTGGATTCTTTTTCTTGCACAACGCATCTGGTTAGTTATGGCAGCTCGCACATGTATATTGTTTACAAAATAAAAGTAGTGCGGAAGTAGTTCCGGCAGTTGAATAGAACTGAAGCGCATTTATATTAGTTGCCTGGGTCGGAACACCAGGGTCAGAACATAAATTTCTATCCCAGGGTAAAATCATGGATTTCCTTGTCTGGTGTGCAAGAATACTTCTTCGAACACAGCCTGCCTATATATGCAAAGGAAATAAACGTGATTTATTCTGCTAGAGTTTTTATTCTTTCTACATAGTAGCAGACGCGGAAAACTCGCTCTCTGCTTCCGCGCAGACTGATTGGAGTCTTTTTTGTATACTTTAATAACAACAGTGGACATGACGGCTTCATTCCGATTATAACGGTTTAGCATTGCCTTCACTTCTATTTAGCAGGCTGATTTCAAGTGTATATTCGCTGAGCACACATGTAGAGAGACACCTTATGGTTGTCGCAGATCATACAATGTCTATAGAAGGCCCCCGCCCATCGGGGCTTGAAGAAATAGATGTGCTGCATGATGCTTCTAGGCAGAGCTGAAACCGCCCGCACATGAGTACTGGTAAACCGCTAAAAACATATGAAAATAGAAGTGAAGGCAATGATCACGAATCGATCCAATTCATCCACACCTCCCATTCACTCTATTGGAAACATTAATAGCGAAAATCCAAAATGATAGTTACTTTCCTACAAAATAGCCATTTGGCTATCCAAAACAAAAATACATAAGCGATACACACTCTCAAAAGCCATATCCAAATAAACGGCGACAAATGAACCGCCTTGGAACGGTCAGTGAAAAGAATTTCACGGGGGTGTTGTGGGATGGGCTTAAATCGATTTTACGCGGCCGCAATCATTGCCCTTACTTGCGTCGCGATTTAAGCCTGGGCAGGCAAAATTGTGCGAGTCTATGTATGTAAATCCTATTGGTTTCTTTGGGCGGCAGGGTTTTATTTCATTTTATTTTATTTATTTCATGCTATGTCAATGTCGGGAGAGAGAGAGTCCCAAAAATTGGAAGCAGCGTCTCCAAAATGACCTTTATGATGGGGACGTTAAACCTCAAATCAAACAAACAAACAATGTATATAGACGACCTTGCAAGAGTGGTCATAAAATTCGGCGAGTTCATAAATTTCAACTGAAAAGACCACGAGTATAATATTTTGTTTATCATATCACGTTTTAAAGCATAAGAATTTAAAATATAAATCATAGGGTTGTCACTGATGACGTTATGGCGTTACGCGCCGATAACCATGCGTTATTACTCGTATGGTCATATGATTTTATAACATGGCGTTATCCACAACATAACAGCGACAATAAATGATAATTCTGTTTATCACATAATGTCGCTGATGTCATGTCATATAAATGGTAGCACATGGTTACTGGCCCGTGGCGTCGTGACGACGCCCGAGATAACCCTATGTTTTCTCAGGAAATTCTTTTCAACTTCTTTGGTAATAAATTCGATTTCAATTCGTTATGTGATAAACAGACCCTTACAGTCGTGGTCTTTTCACATGAAATTTATGAAACTAGCCGCATGATTTGTTTAATGAAATGACCTAAACTTTAAGAATCACTATTTGCCTACAGCCGAGAAAATATCTGCACTGTCCACATACATTGGTGGGACCACCGTAGAATGCGTCTGTTTAGCGGACAGAAATTCGAAATCTTGCTTGATAGCAAATAATGGAAGAAACTTTATATGAAAATCAGCCAGCATTCGTGTCATTGCCAATAAAAGCATATGAGTGTAAAGCAAATTTCAGAATATAATACTGTATCGTATAGCTCTGTGAAACAATTTTAAGCAATAAAATTTTCTACGCCTTTGTGAAGCCAATTCAGTTAATGGATCCAGATAAAGGAACGCTCTTAAATATGGATAAAACATCCCACAGAAATTATTAATTTTGACAAAATCATATTGCATTTTATATTGTATAAAATACTGGCGTGCAATTATATTCATTTCTGTTCTATTGCGCATTGGCCGTGGGTATTAAGAACAGGACTGTTGCATTATTAGATATTATCAAAATGTTACTGCACAGAAGACGAGACATAAAGTCTGTGTGGTCGATTTGAAATTCCTATTTCATTTTGCTGTCCCGGGTAATCTAACAGTAAATGTCAATCAAATTCTTCGCAGATGTGCATAATCTTTACCTATAATGAATTTGTATAGCATTTTATCAATACGTTTGAATATTTACTTCATAATACTGACAATCTAAACAGTTATTTTGAAATATTGCAGTAAGAAGAGAACGCGTTTATTGCTTTATTTCTCGTATTTCTGTATCTCGGTGTTTTTCCCGTACATGCAATGATACAAATGGCGAATAGATTTGTGTTTGTTTGTTTGTATTGGAATTGAACGGCCCAGTCAACACTGTTTAGGTTATTCTTGAGCCGGTCAGTTTACCTATCCACACTTCTCCTGGACAGGCTAATAAGTAAGCGGTTAACCAGTACAATGTACATTTTTTTCGCCAGAAACTGCCAACTGCCCTTCTTGAATCGGCGGAAGGGAGAGAATGACCGTGGAAAAGATTTCATGATCAATCTCCACGTAAGAGTGTTCCAGAGCCCGGCAGGTATCGAACACGCGGCCTCCTGATCAGCAGTCAGACGCGCATCCGACTGAGCTACCGAGGCCGGCGCGAGTAGATTTAAACTGCTTTGCGCAGAAACACTACTTTAAATATGTTCTACAAAAGGGTTATCGTTTGGCAGCAAGGAATACACCACAGAAGTTTTCTGGGCCAGACTAGCTAGTTTCGGCCAATTAGGCCTCATCAGTGACCCTCAAATATTTTCAAAATTCCAAAATGGAATCAATGATCCCAAGCACCGCATGCGGGTGCCAATGCTCTGCTTCAAAAAGTCGAAAAAGGGGCATAACTGTGCCAAAAATATTTTGAGGGTTACCTCACCTATTGGTATGAGTTCCCCTTTTCATTATGAACAACTAGTCCGAGTTTCAAGTAAATACATGTATGTTCAGTAATGACAGAGATATTACAAAATGTCCAAGATTTTGCACGACGACGACGCAAAAATTCTAAGTTGAAAAAGGGGCATGACTGTGCCAAAAATATTTTATTGGTATGAGATCCCCCTTTTCATAATGAACAACTATTCGGTTTCAAGTAAATATGTTCAGTAATGACAGGGATATTACAAAATGTCCAAGGTATTGCACGACGACGTCGCAGACGACGCCCAAAGCTATGACAATACCTCGTCGTTTTCTTCGAAAACAGTCGAGCTAAAAACATAACAATTTAAATATTTCTCTAAAGATGTGAAGGAAGTGCCAGAATCACAGAAAAAAAATCTGTCCTGTTAACAAGTCCGTGTGATGAACACCCCTAAAACCCCACCTTGTATAGAGAAAACTGAGGCTTGTAGGGAAAACATTATTTTTCTTGTTTTTGTTTCAAGACATAGGTTGTGGTAAGTCACGCGGCCCCAATAAGGTGGTTCTAATGAGCCCCTACAACATATGTTTGCAGTAAACATGTACCTGTAAATTGGGTCAATATCATAAAATTTTCGTCAAAAAAAAAAACCATGTTTTGTTTAATTATTACGAAAACACGCCTATATAATTTGGACACCATTGAACCCCAGTTTTGTATTGTAAAACTGGGGTGTACATGGGTAAACATTATTTTTATTATTTCTGCTCTAAAATATAGATTGTGGGTACTCGTTAGAACCACCTCAATGAGGCGATTCTCACGTGTACCCACTAGCTATATTTTGAGCAGAATTAAGAAAAAATATCACGATTTTTCGTCTTAAAATTTGCATTTATCGGCAAAAACACACAACGATATCATGAATAGGTAAGCGTAACACAATGGCGACTCTGGTCGACGTGTTAGTAATAAAAAGAATACTTGTGATTTTTTTCTTCATTGATATCCATTGTGGTGCACTGATCAGATTTTTAAATACAAGATCTGTTGAAACGCCCTGCTTATTGTAACGAAAACTAGTTACAGTAGAGCAGTGATGATCCAAGCAGCAGGGACAAATGTGCTGATCATGCTGAACGTATGAGCAGGGGATCTTCGCAAATACAAAGAACATGTTTTCTCATGACACGGTATCATACCTGGGCCATGATTGGTATTACTGTTTGGCGAATGTACGTTAAGGCTATTTCGATTATTCGATCGACCCATAAGCTTGTTGGTTGCCGTAAATGCTGTTTCAACTTCGCCAATTGTTGATGGAGATATAGAACTTCCTGATCATTGCCTTTACTTCTATTTTGATATTGTTTTATGGTCTCTCCCTCCTCATTTGTCTTGTTCCAGCAATTATTTAACAGTTCAGTTTTGTTTTTAACGTCATTTGAATATGTATTCGGATTCTACAATCTGGGCTTCGTGCAATAACTTTTACAAGTCTGTGTATTGGATACCCCTGTATATAGCTAAAGTTGGATGTTCCTTGGAATGCCAATTTTCACGCATTCGTTTTCGTATGTAAGCTCAAAACGTATTGTGTCGGTACTCGATATCACAAAACGTTTTATTTTCCATTCTAACACTTGCTGACTCGTGCCTATATCTCATAAGTCAATAAAAGAGGTCGAAAGTCACTAGGCGGAAAATTACATTTTCTTATTCCAAAATATAAGGTCTGAAATCGAATATTTTGAAAGACAGATTCAATTTAAGCAACGAATCTTCGTTTCTCTTTATTGGCCCATTGTCAGCTTTGCTGACATGTTACAAAGTAGAAACTGCAATGGCAATTTTGTAAGACTGAAATAAATGTGTACTGCAAATATTAATCACTTAATTAAAGTATTACATGTACCTACAAACGCTGTTGTCTGTATTTTCAGTTCTACAATGTTGCGAAGGTATGAATTTCAGGGTAGTTTTCGCTACTTGTTTGCCAGTTTGTTTGTAATTGTACCTTAGCATACAGACAATACATTCAGAGAAATAGAGGATCTTACAGAAATGCTAATGTATTATTGAATTTATTAAACGAGTTGAGGAAAAGGGATAAAATGCGAGGCTTTGCCGAGCATTTTATCCCTTTTCTTCAACGAGTTTAAAAAATTAGATAATACATGAGCACGAATGCAAGATGACATTTAAAACGCATTTTATTAACGATTGTTTAACAAAATTGTCAATATTCCGCCATTAGTAAACGCCACGTTATTAAGGACGTCATACATGTTACATACGGGGCGTATCTAACTAATTTGCATATTTAATCCACTAGTGGATTATCGAATTTATTACATGGCGTTATTACACTCTCAGACGCGACGTCATATGATAAATAGTAATATCAAACAAGTCACAGTGATGAGCACCTTTACCCCTAATTTGCCCCCACCCCAACTCCCGCACCTCTCCTAGCACACACCGATGGTCGCAGTTATTCCACATATACATGTGTCAAACATGTGCCGTGTACAACATATTTCTGCCTTTTTCTTCGGCATGATTGGACCATGATTTGTATGACTAAGTTGATCTTTTTTTTTTTTTTTTTTTTTTGCAGCAAGACATTGTGGGAATTTGAAGACAAACATTATAATATGGAACAAATATAAGTAAAATCAAATTATTCATTAAATGTATTTTTCATAGGCATGAAAGATGAGCAACATTGTCTCTCGTGTGGTTTCTTAATGAGATGTTGAATAAGTATAATATAGGACAATGAACATACTTCCAGACACTTCATTACAGCAGCTGTGATTGGATTTCCTACCGGACATTTGTCATTTATCGTGGAGTGCTATTGTTAGTTAGTCTCTTTTAATGACGATTCAGGCAAAGTCAACTTTGAATATTTGAAAAGGCCGGCCCCTATGGCTTAGTCAATGCACGTCAGACTGATAATCATGTGGTCGCGAGGTTAAAGCGAGACCGCATGATATAAATAGAGGATATTTACTTTTTTGAGATGAATACCAAACATATTACATCGAGTGAGTTGAAAATTACGCAAACACGCCTATACAAATACATTGCCACCTTTATCGCCGAAAAAATGAAAATTTTATGATGAAAAATTGTGATATTTTTCTTATTTCTGCTCATATTATAGATTATGGGCATTCGTTAGAACCGCTCCATCGAGGCGGTTCTAACGAGTACCCAAAATCAATATTTTAGAGCAGAAATAAAAAAATAAGGTATACCCCCGGAAACCCCAGTTTTACTATATAAAAGTGGGGTTCAAAGGAGTCAAAATTATATAGGTGTGTTTTCGTGATGAACATCAGAATTGTCACGAGTGCGAAGCAAGAGTGAAAATCCTGGTGTTTTTAACACGCAAGATGAAATAGTTTGGGTATTTACCGAACTTATTTTATTTTATACTTTGGCGGTGTACTGTTACTGAATAGCTGTAGCGGTGTACTGTTACTGAATAGCTGTAGCGTAATATGCTTCGCACTTTTTTTTTTAAATTTCTGGTGTTTTCAACACACTCCATTACGAAAACACGCCTATACAAATACATTGCCACATTTATCGCAGAAAAAAATGAAAATTTTATGAAGAAAAATTGTGATATTTTTCTTATTTCTGCTCAAAACAAAGATTGCGGGGACTCGATAGACCCGATGAGGCGGTTCTATCGAGTACCCACAATTTATTTTTGAGAGCAGAAATAAGAAAAATAGGGTATACCCCTGGAAAACCCAGTTTTACTATATAAAAGTTCGGTTCAAGGGAGTCAAAATTACATAGGCGTGTTTGCGTGATGCGTTGAAATGTGTTTCACCACATTCGATGGAATGCTGGTATTTATCAAAAAAAAAAAAAAAAAAAAACGCACAAATAACCCTTATTTTTTTATTTTGCCCCCGGAATCAAAGATTTGGGGGCATATAGTTTTAAGTCTGTCTGTCTGTTTTTCTGTGTCTCTGTTTGTCTGTCCGCAAAAAACCTTAACAATGGGCATACGTTTTGAATGGTAACTGATAGGGATTTCATATTTGACATGTGCATTCCTTGTCACAAGACTTTTTAAGTGGTACCATAAATTTTCACCTCGTGACCTTGACCTTGACATTTGACCTAATTTTGACCTCCTTTTTAAATCTTTAACATTGGCCATAACTTTCGATTGGTAAATAGTAGCGCTTTCATATTTCACATGTGCATTCCTTGTCACAAGATCTTTCTTGGGGTACCATAATGTTTGACCTCGTGATCTTGGCCTTGACGTTTGACCTACTTTTTGAAAACTTTAACATTGGCCGTAACTTTACATTAGTAAGCGGTAGGTGCTTTCATATTTCACATGTGCATTCCTTGTCACAAGACCTTCCAAATGGTACCATAATTTTTGATCTCGTGACCTTGACCTTGACATTTGAACTACTTTTTTAAAAAAACTTTAACATAGTCCATAACTTTCGATTGGTAAGTGATAGGGCTTTCATATTTCACATGTGCATTCTTTTTCACAAGACCGTTCCAGTGGTACCATAATGTTTGACCTCGTGACCTTGACCTTGACGTTTGACCTACTTTTTAGGACTTGAACATTGGTCATACCTTTCAATTGTTAGTGATACTGCTTTCATATTTTACATGCGCTGTCCGGGGGCATCAGTGTTTCACAAACACATCTTGTTTTATATGAAAAACACACCAAAGGTAGTCCGGGCTATTACTGTGAAAATATATTTTCACACTGTGAAAATATCAATTACATATGTTTCATATATACATTGATTTCACTGCTTAGTATATAATAGATTTATGTATTTATTTGTTGGTTAAACCATTGCACCCTGATAAGGTTTCGGTAGGGTGTTGATTACTTGCACCTGCTAATATAATAGAAATGAAGGCCATGATCAGGAATCGATACAATTAACCCACAGCTCCCATCAGAGACATCAAACGGAAAGAAACACAAACACGAAACAACAGACCCTAATGGAAACATCAATAGCGAAAAGCCTAAAGGACAGTTACTTTCCCACAAAATGTCGAATTGGCTATCCAAAGCAAAATAATATAAGCGACACAAACACCCAAAGACAAACCATAACAAAAATAAACCGCGACAGAAGAACCGCCATGGAACGGTCCGTGAAACGAATTCCATTGGGGGGGGGGGGGTTAAATCGATAATAATTTGGAAGGCCTTCTAACTCATCAGTACAACATCTCCGTGAACACAAAAAATAACAACCACAGAGATGAAACAACGTTGAGGACTCAACAGCAACCACTGAAATGCTGGAGCAAAAGAAAACCAATAGTTAGACTCCAGCCTCTTCCGATTTATGGTTCTTCATGACGTGTAGGCTCCACGAAAATATCAGAGAAAAAAAAACAAAGTAAGGATTGATTTTATTCAGTGGCCTGAAGATAGATATGGTATGTAAATGATATCATATAAATGACGCTAAAAGGAAAATACTTGCGTGAATTATGTTTCATTTCCTCCTTGAATACTTGGTTCCTAAAGGAATACATCTTATAAAAGCAAATATCAAGACAAATTAAGCGGACAAAAAATCCACTTTAAACCTGCAAAATACAATGCTATTCCTACCATTTAAACGACATGTTTGAAGCTCGGCCAAATTTTAAACAAATTAGATGTGCAAATGCTGTTAGTCAAACTTCAGAATCATTTGCGCAAGTATTCGAACACAGTTTATGTTCGAACGGATCTGCTTCTCTTTGTCATCATAAGTTCTTTTTGTACTGACCGGCTCAGCTAATCAACAAGTCTGAGCTAAAATGAATTGAGGCTGTCCATTTATCAACTTTGCTTTTTCGTTCCAAAATCACGCGACTTGATTTCGTCTTGTTATGATTTTGAATTATTAGCGACTGAAACTGCCGACGGCGAAATGTTTCTCTTTGCTAACAAAATAATCCATGTATTAAATGAGACGGGACAGGGTGAAAAGTTCAACAGAGGCATGGTACTCTTTATGCCAAAACGCAGTTGCGTGCATATTATAACATCATAACAGTGCACCCATTTGCAAGAATATGACGGACATACATTGGAGACCCATATCAGTCCCACAGTCGTCGGAACATGGTCGACAATGTTTAATAAATACTCGTATAGGAATAATTGTTTGTTTGTTTGTGTTGAGATTTAACATCTATAACGGTCATTTCGGCGACGTTGCTTCCAGATTGTTTGATACTTTTACATGTACCCAGCATTGAGATGAAATGGCATCTCAAACCTTACCACCTAAAGCAACTGCTTGTGAGTAAGTAGTGATACGACTCGCAACATTTTTACTGGGCAGGCAAAGACCTAAGCGGTTTCCAATACTCAAGTTCGGTCGATTTCAGCAATTTGATTTATATCAGTCTTTGTATCGACTGCCTATTCGAAATTTGCAAAATTGCAGTATGTTTCCTCTGGCTTTCTTTGCCGGATCATTACAGGGTCA
Organism: Lucinisca nassula; assembly: GCA_963580285.1. Classification (NCBI taxonomy): domain Eukaryota; kingdom Metazoa; phylum Mollusca; class Bivalvia; order Lucinida; family Lucinidae; genus Lucinisca; species Lucinisca nassula. The sequence continues at coordinate 134,330,879 of OY757018.1, read as the reverse complement.
CTGATGAGGCTTTATTAGCCGAAACTACGTAGTATGACCTATCTTCTTTCTTATGAATGTTTTCATTGCTCTTAAAGGAACTCATTTTTGTTTTTTATTTTCCTTCACTGCAGCTGGTGTTGTGCCGTGTGGCGGCCGTAAAACGTCTCCCCGTACATCAACCATAGTGTTGTTTATATTTTACTTTTGGTCCTTTGAGATTAGCGTGAATATTCTGAGAAATCAGAAATAAATTATTGGTTTAGACTCATATTCTAGACAGGTTTTTAATTTTTGGACCCCAATTTGATTTATATCAGTCTTTGTATAGACTGCCTATTCGAAATTTGCAAAATTGCAATATGTTTCCTCCGGCTTTCTTTGCCGGATCATTACAGGGTCACTGATGAGGCTTTATTAGCCGAAACTACGTAGTATGACCCATCTTCTTTCTTATGAATGTTTTCATTGCTCTTAAAGGAACTCATTTTTGATTTTTATTTTCCTTCACTGCAGCTGGTGTTGTGCCGTGTGGCGGCCGTAAAACGTCTCCCCGTACATCAACCATAATGTAGTTTATATTTTACTTTGGGACCTTTGAGATCAGCGTTAATATTCTGAGAAATCAGAAATAAATTATTGGTTTAGACTCATATTCCAGACAGGTTTTTAATTCTTTGGACCCCAATTTGATTTATATCAGTCTTTGTATCGACTGCCTATTCGAAATTTGAAAATTGCAATATGTTTCCTCCGGCTTTCTTTGCCGGATCATTACAGGGTCACTGATGAGGCTTTATTAGTCGAAACTACGTAGTATGACCTATCTTCTTTCTTATGAATGTTTTCATTGCTCTTAAAGGAACTCATTTTTGTTTTTTATTTTCCTTCACTGCAGCTGGTGTTGTGCCGTGTGGCGGCCGTAAAACGTCTCCCCGTACATCAACCATAGTGTTATTTATATTTTACTTTTGGTCCTTTGAGATTAGCGTGAATATTCTGAGAAATCAGAAATAAATTATTGGTTTAGACTCATATTCTAGACAGGTTTTTAATTTTTGGACCCCAATTTGATTTATATCAGTCTTTGTATCGACTGCCTATTCGAAATTTGCAAAATTGCAATATGTTTCCTCCGGCTTTCTTTGCCGGATCATTACAGGGTCACTGATGAGGCTTTATTAGTCGAAACTACGTAGTATGACCCATCTTCTTTCTTATGAATGTTTTCATTGCTCTTAAAGGAACTCATTTTTGATTTTTATTTTCCTTTACTGCAGCTGGTGTTGTGCCGTGTGGCGGCCGTAAAACGTCTCCCCGTACATCAACCATAATGTAGTTTATATTTTACTTTGGGACCTTTGAGGTCAGCGTTAATATTCTGAGAAATCAGAAATAAATTATTGGTTTAGACTCATATTCCAGACAGGTTTTTAATTCTTTGGACCCCAATTTGATTTATATCAGTCTTTGTATCGACTGCCTATTCGAAATTTGCAAAATTGCAATATGTTTCCTCCGGCTTTCTTTGCCGGATCATTACAGGGTCACTGATGAGGCTTTATTAGCCGAAACTACGTAGTATGACCCTTCTTCTTTCTTATGAATGTTTTCATTGCTCTTAAAGGAACTCATTTTTGATTTTTATTCATCACGAAAACATGCCTATATGATTTTGACCCCCTCGAACCCCACTTTTATATAGTTAAACTGGGGTTTGCAGGGGTATACGTTATTTTTCTTATTTCTGTTCAAAAACATAAATTGTGGGTAGTCGTTAGAACCGCCTCGTCGAGGCGGTTCTAACGAGTATCCACAATCTATGTTTGGAGCAGAAATAAAAAAAAATATTGAAATTTTTCATCTAATAATTTTCATTTTTCGGTGGTAAAATCTACAATGTATTTGTATAGGCGTGTTTTCGTAATGGCACAGAAGCGCAAGGCAACCAAATCTATTTCTCCAAGCCCGATAGGCTTGAGCGCAAGGAACACGTTTATGGTACATTCGAACACAGCGCCCCTTTATAGCCAATGTAAAAGAACAGTGATTTCTTCCGCAACAAATCACTTTGCGGAAAAGCCTGACACATGACGTCATAAATAGCCGCCTTTTGTTACGTTACTCGTAGATTATTCGACGTTTCTTATAAATACTTACACATTAGGTGAAACTTTTTCTCGCATCAAAAGTTACAAAACTGATAGTCATTGATGTTGGCGGGATTTCTTCTAACAGTGGCAAAATGATTGGAGACCTTGGAGGAAACAGCAACATTATTGTCTATTTCATTCTTACTGTTAATAGCAACTTAAAGTTTAATGACAGCTGAAGTTAATCAGGGCCCAGCACTAGTGTATAATTTGTTGAGTAATAAATCACGGTTTTGTCGGTCAGAAGTAAGTAGACAAATTACTCGCGCCCAGTACTGTAGCTGATCTATTTCAATTCTAACCCACTTTAAGTCGTCAATAATGTTGTTGTTACCTTCCAGTTCTCCAAACCTTTCCCCATTGTTAGAAGAAGTCCCGACCAAGTTATTGACTCTAACACATGCATTTTAAACGTTTTGTAACTTTTAATCACGGTAGACCGTCTAACGTCTAAGTAACTTGGAGTGACGTCATAAAACGCCTGGCTTTCGCGTCGCGCTCTTCTTCTATGTGATTTATTTCAGAATAAATCACAGGAATTTCTTACCGTTGTCTATATTGGCGCGCTGTGTTAGAATTTTCAATTCATCACATTAAAAGAGTCATTGTAACGAACTCCTTTAAAAATGCACTTTATAAGGGACATTTTGGGTTTACACGGTTAACCTTATTTTCCTTTTTTGCACAAGCGTATATATTTTGGTTGTCGAAAGCACCGCCTTCATTACGAAAGTTATTTTTTCACCGAAAAAATGAAGATTTTATGATGAAAAATTGTGATTTGTTTTCTTATTTATGCTCGCAATATGGATTGTGGGTACACGTTAGAACTGCCGCATCGAATTTCAAAATAAGAAAAATAAGGTTTACCCCCGATAATCACAGTTTTACTATATAAAAGTGGGGTTCAAGGGGTCAAATTTATATAGGCGTGTTTTCGTGATGTCATTGATGCGCTTCTACGAAACACAAACAATATATGTCATTGTCGATTGAGATTCCATTGTACTATTTGGGAAAGGAAGAGGCAAAGATAACTCATTCTTGCACACCAGATAAAGAAATCCATAGTTTTAGCTTGGGATAGAAATTCTGTTCTAACTCTGGTGTTCTTACCCAAAATCGAATATTATCGCGTGTTTGATAAATGCACTGGTTGAATACAACCTCATATGCCCCGTCGTTAAGGTTGACGTCACAGCACGTTACGTGACGTCACTAAACATTCCTGTATTGTCATCACAATATGGCGGACGTATGTAACCGAAGTGACTGCAGCATTAAAAAAACCGCGCTAAGAAATGAAAGGTATGCAAGAAAAAGAATCCTATATGGGTGTGAGGGATGGATAGCCTCGTGATGCCGGACAGTGACCCTTGGGACGGATTTTTCCATCCAACCCTCACACCCATATACGATTCTTATATTCTTGAAACCGAAACTAGAATTTTTAGATTATGTTGACATGAACGTAGAATTTGCAGTATCAAAATAGACCGTTCTGGTTGTACTTTTTGCATTGGAGGGTATCTGAATTGGAGCCACATTGCCCCCGAATAGTTGACTTTAGGCGTATTCTGAACTGAAAGTGTAAATATGAAAATATGACTACAATGTATATACTTTGACTACAATGTATATACTTTTATTTTGTTTTGTTTGATTTGAGGTTTAACGTCCCCATCAACACTGTAAAAGTCATTTTGGAGTTGCTTCCAAATATATACTTTTAATACAATTTTCAAATTGACTGTGAAATTCTGAAATGATCGCCAACCGAAGAAAAGTTTCTCTAGTCTAGTCTAGTCAAATATCATATATAATGTGGATACTCTGTATAAAAAATACTCCAGACAATTCATCAAAACAAATGGACAGCAAATTGATATGGCAGGAAATCAGTATTGGTACAATCGACTCGTTGAGATGAAAAGTATTTATCAAATAATAGATATCAGTGCCTAATACAAATCAAGAAACTCATTTGTCCGTCATCAGTCGGCTCACGTCCTAAGAGCCTGTATTTGATGTACGAGTAAAGTGCAACACCAGAAAAGTACATCATTTTATGTCAGAGGGCCTACATGTGGGTGATGTTGCAGATCACAGCACTTCTTATTTAAGAGTCTCAGTAAGACCGAGACTTGTACTTCCTATTTGTAATAGACAAAAAACTGCCATAGCTCTGGATAACAATATTACGTGCAATCAGGATAATTTATGGATTTTTTATTGTAAGGTATATTGCGTGTACTCATTAGAATCGCCCCAATGAGGCGATTCTAAAGAATACACACCATACCCGAGGCGATTGTAATGCGTTTACAAATTATACATGTTCGTTTACTATATTGAAGATAAAAATGCTAACCCCATTATAAATTCTGATCTGGCATCATTATTAGCCCGCAGTAATTCAAACTTTTTATATCACGAACACGGTTCCCACGTCCCAAAGTAATCGAACACTTGAGGATTGATATAGGAACAGTTGTCAGGTTTTCCGCCCTTTCTTTGTATTGCAGACAACCCCGATACTTCTTTTAAACTAAGCTTGTTGAAAAAGCGGCCAGTCAATTTTGTTTAAGGGTAGCATTACGAGAACACAATCGTGTGACATAGTAAATTCTTTCACATCTCCAAAATGACGACTTTTCCGATGAAAATGTGTGATATTTTTGTTATTTAAACTCGAAACATAGGTAAATGGTGCTTGTTAGAACCGCCGCATTGAGGCGGTTCTAACAAGCACTCTTACCTATGTTTGTCTCTTACGAGTACCCAAAACCTATGTCTTGAAGAAGAAATAAACAAAATAGTGTAAACCCCTATAAACACCAGTTTTCTCTATATAAAGTGAAGTTTAGAGGGGTGCTTGTTACATGGATTGGTTAACATTGTGGACATTCAGTACTTGTAGCACATACGGCCTTAATAAGCTCTTTTATCACATGACGTCGCGTCTGAGAATGAAATAACGCCATGTAATAATTCGTTAATCGTCTACTGGATTAAACATGCACATTAGTTAAATACATGTACGCCCCGTAATGTTGCATGTACGACATCCTTTTGACGTCGCGTTTACTAATGGCGGAATATAGACATTTTGTATGACAATCGTGAATAAAATGCGTTTTACAATGTAAATGTCATAAGATAAATATAATCTTGCATTCTTGCTCATGTATTATTGAATTTATTCAGCTCGTTGAGGAAAAGGCCATAAAATGCTCGGCGACGCCTCGCATTTTACCCCTTTTCCTCATTTCGTTTAATAATACGTGAATACACATGAAGGATCCTCTATGTAAACACCTATAGATAAGGGAAACACGAAAAATGTGCTCTTCTGAAAGCTCTATCTTTATGTCAGCTGGTGTTATGTATTCTCCAAAAAATGTGCTTCTATCAAGAAAACACACCTACAAAATTTTGACCCCTTTAAACTACATTTTTGTGCAGTAAAACTGGGGTTTACAAGGGTAAATATTATTTCTCTTATTTTTGCTCAAAACATAGATTGTAGTTGTTCTAACGAGTACCTACAATCCCTGTTTAAAGCAGAGAATAGGAAAATATTAGAATTGTTGGTCTTTCATTTTTTAGTGGTGACATTTTCAATATATTTGAAAAGGCGTGTTTTCGTAATGATATACAGTAGAACATCGATGGCTCGAACACCGATGGCTCGTTTACCATGGCTGAGTCGAACCCGTTCTTGAGCCCCAAGGGAAGTCCTCTACATAAGGAATGGTGCGAGATAATTTAGGAGACTTTCGTCTTTATCTTGCAAATGTATACTGTGTGTACTCATTAGAATCGCCTCATCGGTATACTGTGTGTACTCATTAGAATCGCCTCGGCGATTCTAATGAGTACACACAGCATACATTTTCATTACAGGACACCGAAAATTTGTCAAAAAGTACCTCGTTATGCCTCCTGACAGTAAGCCTCTGTGGCTCGAACTACCCCTGTCTCGAACAGATTTTCGAGGTCCCAAAGGTGTTCGAGCCATTGAAGTTCGACTGTACTTAGCCGCGACACGAGAATTTGCGAGCAACAAGGGTGCAAATCAGCCTGCGCATTAGCACCAACTGACCAGCACATTTGTGTTCGCCGCTGAGCATGCGTACTTGCTCAGTTATTGTATATCCTTCTTCTACCGTACGAAGAAACTTTGGATCAAGTGAGTGAGTGTGTTTCAGTTTTATGTCCCACCAACAGCTAAGGTCATACGGAGACGGGACCTCGGTTAAAAGACTCATCCGAAAGTCTGGAGAATCCCGGGATCGATCCTGCAATCCCTGGTTTATCAGGCGAGTAGCATAACCACTACACCACAGAGGCTTCTAACTTTGGATCAAGGGGCATCCGAAGAGCGCAGAGTGAAGAATCATATCAGACTGCGCGCATGCGCAGTCTGATATGAGCCTTCACTGCGCGCATATGTCCATAGACATAATTTCATTTGGCGCGGCCATATCATTCCTAAAACGCATCAAACAAATGTCCTGAGTCAATCGAACTGCGCTACAGATAAACGCTATTACATTGTCTCCGAAATGCCAGATTTCATATTTATAAGAACCATACAGACATTTTATAACTTCCGATGAACATTAGGTTGGGTAAATTACTTAGAAGGTCACATTTTGGTGTCCTACGTAAAATCTATGCAATATACGTGCCCGTATTGACACTCTCCATGGATTTGCCGAGGAAGAAAATTTGAGAGTTTATCTTACACGTGTTATCTATCTTTTGTTCTCCAGACTTTATTTTCTCTGTACTCTTGTGGCTTCTGTTTGTTTGATTTGCGGTTTAATGTCCCCGTCAACAAGGTATAGGTCATTTTGGTGACGTTGCTTCCAATTTTGTGGAAATTCACCCGACACTGAGATGGAATAACATCTCAAACCCTGATGACCAATGAAACAAATAGGGTTTATACGCATGGACAGACCGACGCGCACCACTGGGCAGGCACTCGTGTGGGTCAATCTTGAAACTATAGAATTGTGAAAGTTTGGTTTATTGAAAATTTCTCTGCAGGATAACAACATTTTTTTTTCTTCTTGAACACTGGGGCTTTTATTACTGAATCCCCTCTTTCTTATTAGCACGAGCTATTATAGAGTAAGCAAATACTGAATTTTATTTGTATGGGTTCTTGATCAAATTACAATAATGCAAATATGAGAGATGATAGAAATTGGCTATAACCTTTTATGTCTTCTGTTTACACATTCGAGCTTAAACCGCTAATTGAGAAACTTGGGAGCTACAGTTTTATGTCATCTCGTTATTTTGTCATTGAAATGAGTATGAGGAAAGCGTCATACGTGTATGACACCTTTTTCACGAGTATTTAACCCTTGTCCTGCTGAATATTCATCTTAACCACACCCATCTCTGACTGTGAACCAATCAGATTACTTGATGTAATTTATTGCAACAAATTCATAAACTGAATGACAAACAATGTAGATCTTGATCAGATGGCTTCAGAAGCCATCTGATCTGGATCTACACTGTTTTCAAAGATAGGGGTTGTCGTGAACAGCAGGATAAGAGCTAAATGGCGGGATATCTCATGGGAATTCCTGTTTCAAACATGGAACGACCTCCTTGGAATGTGTCTAAAACATATCTTCAATCCAACTTGCAATAGACGTAACAGCCTACAACGCGAATCACATTCATCCGCATCACTAAATAAACAAACATAAAAATGATTATGAAAGTGGACTCAACTAGGTACACTCAATGCTAGCGAAGAAAAGCGATTTTATTAATAACAGATATTGAGACAAATACAAGTCTTTGAACTCCGTTCATCAATCATCTGTCGCTATTCATATACATCACGCGCTCTTTGACCCATTCGCAATGCCGAACTGGCAAGAAAATCTGAAGAAACTCGGTGTCTGCATGCACTTCATTTCAGTCGAGTCGCACCAAGAACAAATTTGTAGTTAGACACGTCGACAATGGAGGACTTGCTAGTGCCATTGACAAGCCACTGGTATTATTTGTTTGATTTGAGGTTTGACGTCCCCGTAAACACTGTAAAGGTCATTTTGGAGATGTTGCTTCCAGTTGTGTGGGACTTTTACCCGACATTGAGATGAAATGACATCTCAAGCCCTGTCGCCCAGCGAAACCAATAAGGTTTATAAGCATGGACGGTTCGACTCGCACTGGTTTGCCTGGACAGGTTTAGATCCTCTAACCGATTTACCAGTACTCATGTGCGGGTAGCTTTCACCTCTGTGTGGAAGCATCATGCAGCCCCTCTTTTTCTTCAAGTCCCGATTCATCACGCAAATATGCCTATATACATACAGTTTTGACCGCCTTGAACCCCACTTTTTATATACTAAAACTGGGGTTCACAGGGGTAAACCTTGAGCAGAAATAAGAAAAATATCACAATTTTTCATCTTTAATGTTTCATTTTTACGGCGGTACAATTTACAGTGTATTTGTATAGGCATGTTTTCGTAATGTGGGGGGGGGCCGGACATGTGACTGTACATACTAATATTTATTTGCCGGCACACGATAAATTCGTACAAAGCCTTTATATTCCAAAAACGTTAAATGGGACACGATCATTTGTATTGTCTTTAGATGTGGTTACTCTAGTTTTTATACCCCGCCACGCAAACGCGACGGGGTATGACGGTTGTCCGCATCACGTGAACAAGTCCGTGAAATGAAGACCCCCTATACCCCACTTTATATAGAGAAAACTGGGGTTTACGGGGGTATACATTATTTTTCTTATTTTTGCTCCAAGACATAGGTTGTGGGTACTCGTTAGAACCGCCTCAATGAGGCGGTTCTAACGAGCACCCACAACCTATGTTTGCAGTATTTATAAGAAAAATATCACGGATTTTCATCAGAAAAATGGCCATTTTGGAGATGTGAAAAATGCACTGTGTCGCACGGGTGTGTTATCGTAATGGTCTGTTCTTCCACCCCTGTCAGAAGAACTACGTTAACTATTCAGCACTTTAGTACTTATTTAGTACGTATTTTATTCAGAATTAGGAAATAAATGTCTGTGGCCTTTTTCACAGGTTTGGGGAAATAAGGTATATGCAACGCTTTATTGCATAGGACTGTTCCGGGAGGTGGTTTGGTGAGGCAAAGGTGATGTGTATTTTGCGTCACTGGGGCACCGGTTGTTATTGGCTGACAGTTGGATAAGGCCTGCTGTCCTTGCAGCAGGTAAGGGTAGAGGGAGGGGTGTTGTTATCTCTTCTGCTTATTCATTTTTTCATTCATTTTCCTCGTTCTGTTCATCTCTTCTACTATCTCTTCTATCTCTTTTTTCTCCCTTTCTCTGGGAGTCGACACAAAATGACTCTCACGGACTGACATGTCATTAAACCCAAATCAATCAATCAACCGATCAATCAATCAATCAATATGACTTTTCTGGTCAGCCCGGCTCTTGAGTTATCTATCCTTGAACCTTTCTAAAAATATGTTACCTGCATTTTATGCATTATTATGAATATTGAAAAAATATAAGTGAAGGCAATGATCAGGAATCGATGCAATTAACCCACACCTCCCATCAGAGATACCAAAGGGTGAGAAACACAAACTACCTGTAGATCCTAATAGAAACATCAATAGCGGAAAGCCAAAGGGGCAGTTACTTTTCCACAAAATGGCCAATTGGCTAGCCAAAACAAAAAAGATACGTGGCCGCAATCGTCGCCCTTTCTTCCGTCGTGAATTAGACAATTTGTTCAGTCCAAGTTTGAATATTGGGACATTTCGACAATATGTTCACAGATTGCGCCAAGCTTGGTTACATGAACCGCTTGTTTAACATTGTCTCCTCTAGAATCTATTAAGATGTAAGGGGAATGGGTACACCTGGCAGATTTTTCCGCCATTTGTCAAAGGGAGACAACTTTCGGGACTTCCGGTTTGCTTTTCTCTAAACTCTGTCACATGGAAAAGAGGGGTCTACTCTTAAAGGGTCACCTGGAAAAAATGGGTCTACTCTTAAAGGAAGGAATTTGCTCCTCAGGAGCAAACTCTTTCCTTTAAGAGTTGACGCCTACTGACATGGGAGACAAAATACTTTTGCATGAGTTGCCTCCCCTGAAGGTGTATCCATTCCCCTTAAGGTGGTACTTGCGATGCTTTTATCGTATATTGTTTCACAGAACCATTAACAATGTGTGTCAGCCCGAACAACGACTCTGCACCTTCTCATTACAACAACGCATCCGTATGCATAGTGCATAGTGCAATCTCTCAAGTCTCCAAAATGTTTCTGTAAATTTGCTGATGAAAATTCGTGATATTTTTCTTATTAATGCTCAAAACAAAGGGTTCATGCACTTGGACAATTGCAAATAGTGTAGACCCAGATCCCACAGTAGTTTCACATACATAATGCATTTATATTTTCAGGACGAACTGAACCAAGTAATGACAACGAACGTTTGGCTTAGACAGGTAACATTTTAAGTTTTCATCTTTAATATTGGGACAAATGATCGTGCTAGGATAATAGCACATACAATACGCTCTTGTGCTCGCGAAAGAATGCCTATATAATTCTCACACATTGTATAGCAAAACTGAGAGTCTGTATACATTATATTTATTTATTTACGGGCCTCCTTGACCTAGTGGATACGTTTGTTTGTTTGTTTGATTTGAGGTTTAACGTCCCCGTCAACACTGAAACGTTCATTTTGGAGACGTTGCTTCCAATTTTGTGGGACTTTTACCCGACATTGAGATGAAATGACATCTCAAGCCCTGCCGCCCAATGAAACTAATATGTTTTATAAGCATGGACGGGCCGACTCGCACCGCTTTGCCTGGGCAGACTTAGATCATCTAAGCGGTTTACCAGTACTCGTGTGCGGGTCGGTTGGATAATAGAAGTAAAACAAAGATCAGGAATTGATACAATTAACTTACTCCATCCATAAAAGACACCAAAGGGAAAGAAATACAAACATTAAGCGACCAGACCATAATGGAAACCTAAACAAAGGAAGGCCATATGGACAGTTACTTTCCCACAAAATGGCCATATGGCCATCCAAAATTAAAAGACACAAGTGATACACACAGTAAGTAACAAACAACAACATAAATAAATCGCCACAGAAGAGCCGCCTTGGAACGGTCAGTGGAAGATTTCCACTGGGGGGCTTAAATCGATTTTACGTGGCCACAATCCTCGCCCTTACTTCCGTCGCGATTTAGACAAATAATTTGTTCAGTCCGCATGAAGGCCTCCTAACTCATCAGTGCAACATCTCCGTGAACACAGAAATCAAAGAACCACAGAGGTGAGACAACGGTGAGGACTCGACAGCAAAAAACCACTGAAATGCTGGAGCAAAAGAAAACCAACAGTTAGACTCCGATGAGCCCGACCAGAGACAGAGCATCAGGCACCAACCAACATTATCTCTTTAATTTTCAATAAGTCTTTACGTTGGAGCCGTCATAGAATCTGAGGCCTGACCCACCGGCGAGCAATTAAAGAGGGAAGCAAAGTTGCCAACCGTGATTGGGTTAACTACCATGCATGCAGTCTGTCGTATAATATCCATGTTGTACCCAATCTTTTTATATCGAAGAATGATTTTACGAAATTGGGTGCTGAAGTCATTGCGGTTATATATTTTTCTGAATTTATATACTAAGTCACCATAAAATTCGGGTTCCGATAGACCTTGTTGCAGAAGAGATTTAAGTCCAATATTGAATTTTGAAATTAAATCAGAATGGCGTCTATAAAATTTTGAAAAGGCTTTGCGTAGTTTATGGTACCGATAACCCTGATTAAGAAGTTTAGCCGTTAATAATTTATTACGAGTGTTGAAGTCAGTTACATGACTACACACTCTAGCAAATCGAATTAATTGCGAAATATAAACGCCATAGGATGGCGCACGAGGAACATCACCATCCAAAAAAGGAAAATTTACAATCTCAAAATCAAAGTCATCGCGTTTATCATAAATTTTGCACGAAACAAATCCATCTACAATAGATAGATGTAAATCCAAAAACGGGGCCTCGGTATCAGAAGAATTTGCTTTATTTAACTGAAGTTCTAGGGGGTAAATCTGACTGATCAAACCATCAAAATAGGTATTATCAATATTTAATTAATCATCTAAATATCTAGAAGTAGAGCTAAAAGCTTCAATAATTTCAGATTGGTTATCAATGGAAAGCGACAAAATGAAGTCTCTTTCATAACAATACAGGAACAGATCAGCCACAAGAGGTGCGCAATTAGTACCCATCGGAATACCCACAATTTGTCTAAATAACTTAGTACCGAATCTAATATAAATATTGTCAAGTAGAAAGGTGAGGGCATCACACACTTTCTGACATGACCAAAGTGTATAATTCTTATGCTCTTTAGAAGTGAAAAATGCATTTCTGACATTACATGCAAGATAGAGAGAATCTTCTCTGTGAAAAGCCCATTCAATTAAATCATTAAGCTTTTCTTTTATAAGATTATGAGGAAGTGTAGTGTAAAGAGTGGAAAAGTCGTAGGTAGACATACTAGAAGCACGAAACTGTCTAGATTTCAATTTATTTAAAACCTCATTCGAATTTTTTATAGACCAAAACAGATTTGGTCTGTTAAAAAATGCTGACTCTTAATCATAAAGTCTCTCACCGCTGTGGTTCGACGCCAAGTTCTGAACGGAAGGTCAGGTGGTTTTTCTCCGGGTACTTTCGTTTTCGCCCACCTCTGAATAACGATCAGCACAATATAAGTGAAATAATCTTGAAAGGGCCGTAAAACTTAAACAAAAATGACAACGGGACTCGACATAGTGTGTTATGGACAACGGGACTCGCTGCGTGGCAGTAACCTTGTACTTTTTACACCTGTGCTCATGGCATTTTATTACATGACTGTCTTTATATAAAAATAATGTGGACGCTATATGATACATTACATTCTTTTTGAAAAGATATGTTCATTCCCTAATGCAAAGCCGTGTTATTGTTCTAATGTCTGCTCGGTAGTCACGATAGCGGTAATGCATACCCAGGCAGAAACTAGTTTTAATTTTTCGCAGCAGAGTTTTCGAAAGCGTTTGTCACTACAAGATGGACTTTAGAACGCGATGTAGTCAGTTAGCATTTATTTGCATGGGAGAAAGGTCAAATATCGAAGACACTTTGACATTGGATCATCTCGTTTGGTCAATAGTATGGTCTGACATAGTCTAATCATCCTGATAATTGTTTTCTTGGCACGAACTACTGTCCGAAGATCAGACGAAGATCAACTGGGCTGTCAATACACTTTGTAATTAGAAAGTGAAATGAAAGTAAACCTGTCCGACTACAAAACCTCACGCATTTTCAAGTGGAATCCACGCCCCCCCCCCCCCCCCCTCCCCCAAACTATATTTTATAGGAGTCCATTTGACATTTAGGGGTGCCAGCTTGAGTAACTTTCGGCATTTCAATAAAAACAAAACATCACGAAAACAAGCCTATATACTTTTGCCCCTTTAAACCCCACTTTTATATAGTAAAATCAGGGTTTGCAGTAAAACTGGTTTACAAGTGTATACATTATGGCCGATACCTTATAGCATAGATTGTGGGTACTCCTTAGAACCGTCTCGTCGAGGCGGTTCTAACGAGCTCCAACAATCTAAGTTTTTAGCAAAAGTGTGAAAAATTTTAGAATTTTTAATCTGGAACTTTTCATTTCCTGGCGGTAATTTCAATATATTTGGATAGGTGTGTTTTCGTAATGAGTGAATGCTTGCAAACTGCGATGGCCTTGATCAGTCGCCGTGTTCTGCGGTGTCTGATCTGGGCCTGCACTCCTTACCAATGTCCCTCTTTTGGGCTTTGTCGTATAAAATGGAAACACCTACAGACTGCCCGGCTAACTGTGCGGCGCTAAATCGTGTCAGGGAAATGTGCGCATGTTGAATTATACGAGGGGCGTCTATTCAATGTTTTCCTTGGGGATCTACAGGGCGCGTTATTAATTCCATTCACATTTCGTTTACTGCAACCCTTCGAAGAACATTTATTTACCCTTGACGGAAACACACTTTCAAGTTTCGAAATCCATTCTGTAAAGTCGGCCGTTTTAGGTTTACCCTGAAGACACCGGTAAATTGCACTACCATGTGCACCTCGGGATTAATAACGACGGCATGAAAAGGTTTTCTTTAGTAAAGGAAACAGGAAAAAGTCGCAGAGACTTAGGTTTGGCGAATAAGGTGGATGAGAGAGCTTTTCCTGTTTCAAGGAGTCTTGGACACATTTGTGAGAAGAAGCGTTGTCATGGATAAATTGCAGCCCTCTTAAACCGATTGCAGATCTACGTTTTTCATAGCTTGCCTTTAACCCATTGTATGCGGGAAACCCCTAATTGGACAGTGCAGGCCCAGGTCAGACGCCGCAGAACGCTGCGTCTGATCATGGCCTGCACTATTTGCTAACAGAATGTCCTGTCAAAAATAGAATTAAAACGAAAAAAAAAAAAAAAACAAAAAAAAAAACGCCTGACACCCGTTATAAGACGAATGGACTTGTCTAACGTATAGCAATGTACACCAGTATACAGAGTCCACCAGTATACAGTGGGTAAATGTTGGCAAGAAACCATTCTTATAAAATTTACCTGTGATCGTCTTGATATTTGTTACGGGAATTTGAACAATTGGTCCATCGCAATTAAACATTTGTCGCGCTTTTTAATTCTTTTGGCAATGGCTCGCTTTGCTTGGTCTTTTTCACAGCCACTGGGTCTCTGCGGCTCATCATAACAGACCCAGGTTTCATCACTTGTAAACTGCTCCTAAATGCTACGTTTGACAAAATTTGTGATTTTTTTCAAAATATGTTCTGTCATATTTACACGGGTGGTCTTTTGTTCTTCGGTCAAGAGATGCGGGACGCATCGTGGACAAACTTTAGTCTAAGTTTCAACCCCTGAGTTAAAATCTTATGAACTATCCCCGATGAAACACCAACGCCTTCATCGATTTCTTTCACCTTCAACCTTGCATCTTGTTTGACCATACATGCCACAGCAGCAACGATAGATTTTGTAGAAGCTTTTCTAGGCTAACGGGACGGGGATTATCTTTCGGGTCAGTTTTACCACCATTAATTTGTTATGCCACCTGTCGGTTTAGAGACAACAGATGTACCACGTATCTGACAGTTCATTATCTGTGAAAATAAAGCGGCCTCAAATGTTTGCACACAGTAAGGGTTGTAGACTTGCCCAAGTCTGTTAATTAGGTGTCCATTGTAGAAATAATTGTTTACAAAAAATAAATACATTGCAAATGAATACAGTCTTTTATGAAAATTGTGAAATTAACATTCATAGATGAAGAATAAAGAGACTTTTACATATTTTTTGTTTAAAGGGACTTTCATTTAAAAATAAAAAATGTAAATGTAGGGACTTGGGCAAGTCTATAAGGGTTGATTCAACTTGAACTTTCAATAACTTTTGCAAGACTGGACAGATTAAACGAGATTACAGCCTCTATTAGAGAAAATCATTCCTCCGTGAACTCAACACAGTTTCCACCTGCTCCTTAGAGCCACGCGGCACGGTGGGCCATTAGTGACTCAATTAAATGAACGCCCGTCGTACAGTATGTATAGTGAGCACCTTCGAACCCAAATTCTCACAGAGACAAGTTAGATGCACAAGGCTATTATTATTATTATTATTATTATTATTATTATTATTATTATTATTATTATTATTCTGACCCGAAACATAAAGTATGGGTATGCGTTAAGGTGGTTCTATAACGTTAAATAACCTAAACGTTTAAACCTGAGAGATCAAATTGTTAACTGCTCATTTACATCTAACAGGTATATTTACACATACAACTCTGGTATAGTTACTGAAAAAGGTGTGTAGCGTGTTGCATTGGCATTCTCCTTCATGGCAGTACCAATCTGTCAGAGAACGATAACATTTAAACAGTTATAGCAGTACAGGGCTTCATTCTTAAATCTAAACGATTTTGTTCAGTCACCCACGCACGTTAATACCAATCATCACGACATTTAGACAATTTCACTAATTTACGTAAAGACATGGTTCTTACATATCAGCATATAAGGATGCCTTTACTTCAAATCCCTTACCCTTTGTTTCTTCATCACGAGAACACGCCTATATATTTTTGACCCCCTCATACCCCACTTTTATATAGTAAAAAGTTGGGTTCAAGGGGGCATACATTATTTTTCTTATTTCTGCTCAAAAACATTGATTGTGGGTACTCGATAGAACCGCCTCAACAAGGCGGTTCTATCGAATCCCCGCAATCTATGTTTTGAGCAGAAATAAGAAACATATCACAATTTTTCCTCTTATAATTTCTAATTTTTGGCCAAAAAGATTGGCAATGTATTTGTATAAGGGTGTTTTCGTAATGTTCTGTCTTCAATGAGATTGTATTAACGAAATTCAATAAAACAAACAAACAAACAAAGCACAAAAAGGGTAATACTAAGTAAATTAACACAACACTAATTGTTATTCAGGGATAAGATTCAAATAAGTCATTTGACTTTCTTATGGATCACTCTTGTATGATACAAGTAATACTAAAAAACTAGACTAGCATTACTAAGTTTTTAACATGTGCATGTATGAAATTGGTGTATGTATTATACAATAAAGTAAGGTTTAAACCAAAATAGAAGTGACGGCAGTGACCAGGAATCGATACAATTAATCCACACCTCCCATCAGAGACACCTTATGGAAAGAAACACAAACATCAAATAACTAGACCCTTATGGAAACATCGATAGCCGAAAGACATAAGGAAGTTATTTTCTCACAAAATGACTGATTGGTTATCCAAAACAAAAAGATATAAGCGTAACATACACTCAAAGGCAAACCATATCAAACATAAACCACGGAAGAACCGCCTTGGAAAGGTCAATGAAAATAATGAGGCTTAAATCGATTTTGTGCGGCCGCAATCCTCGCCATTGATTCCGTCGCGATTTAGTCAAACAATTTGTTCAGTCTGCATGAAGGCTTCCTGACTCACCAGTGCAACATCTCTGAAATCACAGATATCTAACAACCACCGAGATGAAACAACGGTGAGGACTCGACAGCAACAAGCCACTGAAATGCTGGAGCAAAAGAAAACCAACAGTTCGACTCCGATGGGCCCTGTCAGAGACAGAGCATCAGGTACCAACCAACATTGCATAAGTAAGCCTTCACGCTGCAACCGTCAAAGATGATATGAGGCCTGACTCACCGGCGTTCATTTAAAATGGGATCGTGATTGGGTTAACTACCATGCATGCAGTCTGTCGTATAATATTTATGTTGTACATGTATCCAATCTTTTCATATCCAAGAATGATTTTAGGGTTAACTCAAGACCTATAAGAGCTTCATTAATGATACTTGGTACAAACTTGTATCTGGGATGGTTACTTAAATGCAAGCATCCATATTTGACCTTGACCTATATTTTATGGTTCACTGACTTTGTAAAATAGAGCGACCGCCCTAACGTTCACCCAAATGGTCAATGTAATTTCTCAAGAACTATTAGAGCTTCATTAATGATACTTCGTACAAACTTGTGTCTAGGGATGGCAATTTTAATGCAAGCATCCATATTTGACATTGACCTACATTTCATGGTTCACTGGCTTTGTAAAATACTGCGACCACCCTAGTGTTCACCCTAATGGTCAAGTTCATTTAATAAGAACTATATGAGCTTTATTAATTATACTTGGTACAAACTTGTATCTAGGGTTGGCAATTTTAATGCAAGATCCATATTTGACATTGACCTAAATATCATGGGACCTATTGCATCAACCCTAGTGTTCAACCTAATATTTAAGTGTATTTCTCAAGAACTATTAGAGTATCATTAATGATGCTTGATACAAGTTTGCATCTAGGAATGGCAACTTTCATGGAAGCATCAAAGTTTGACATTGGCCTAGAATTCAGGGTTCGGTGACTTTGCACCGCTACAGGCGCGACAAAGCCTTCGGTGGAATTCTTGTTCTCTCTCTCTCTCTCTCTCTCTCTCTCTCTCTCTCTCCTCGTGCAAATATAGAGTAAAAACGATTGGGTTCCTAAATGGGATATTTCACTATTTGATTAGGGACACCTCCGTTGTTGACAATAGAATCTCAACAGGATCTCAACGAGACGGTTTTAACGAGTACCCACAATCTTTAGTTTGAGCAAAAATAAGAAAAATAAGGACAACCCCTGTAAACCCCAGTTTTATTACATACAGGTGGGGTTCAAGGGGGTCACAAATATCACAATTTTTTATCTTAAAATGTTCGTTTTTTTTCGGCGATGAAGTTTACAATGTATCTGTATAGGCGTGTTTATGTAATGGTACCAGGCCACAGAATTTTAAAGGATTAATGTCGCAGATCAATATCGTACATTTGTAACCAGTTTATTCCTATGTGTGCCTTGACGACACCACTGTATTAACCGCCATAAGCAAACGTGTGTTGGTGAGCATGTGCGCAGACGGAAACCAATCCAAGCGCTGTCAGCACTGATCGGTCGATTTTGGCTCGGAAAATGTTCTTGAACAGGGACTTAGATTGTATCGTTTGACCTTAACATTACTGTATTTTAAGCAAATGGTGTATAACCTGATCAGACGCCGCGTTCTGTGGTGTCTGGTCTATATCTACACGGCTTGTCATTAGATAAGTCAAGTTTGAATGCTTTAATCGTCACTAAACTGCACTCTGACGTCATGGAGTCACCACAAGCGCAACTGTAAATACCGTACATGATCAGCGATAGTCACGTGGACAATAGCTGGAGTATGGTATTTTGTGTGGATTAACCCACTATTTCTTTGAAACCCCTGAAAGGGACAAAGGCGTTTAAACAGTGTAGATCCGGATCAGACACCTCAACATGCGGCGGGTGATAAGGGTCTACGCTGTTTGCTGACAGGATGTTTTTGTCAAGAACGCAAAAATAGACCAAACGCCCCTTAAATGACAAATGAACCGGTGCACAGCATGTCCTACAATTTACACTGCCCCAGCGAAGAATCAGATCAGTCTGCGCAACTATATAGTCATACCAGAGACTTCTCTTGCTGCACGAAGGAACATTGGGCCCTTAGCTATCCATAGAGCGCACAATGAAGACTCTGATCAGCCTGCGCATCCGCTGGGCGCACATGTAAATTGTAGGAAAGGCTGTGCCCCATCTCAACTAGATTGTAACAGTATCAGTCAGTATGCAATTGGGTAAATTGATAAATGATCGGCAAAAAACTCATCCTGCGGACCCACACAGTCTGCATGAAGAAGTTTTTTGTCAGCGGTCACCCATCTTGCGCACGTGTTCGAAGATTCGCGTTTGCTTTGCGCAGCTCATATTGTCAGTAATCACATATAACTCATTGCCAAATAAAAGGCAATTTTGCCATTCGATGGTCTTTTCAGTCGCTTTTTGGCCATATTTCATGCTAAAAATGCTAGTGTTCGTGAACTGTTAGTGTTCGAAAACATATAAAAACAGCCTTCGTTACGGACAAACATCGGAATATTCCGATGATAATCGGAATATTCCGATGATATATTTCCAAACTGAAGCAGGATAAAGAAAAAAGCAAGAATAAATGTCATTTTTAATGATAAAAAGACAGCAATACATATGAACCAAATATTCTGTTTCAGAATATTCCAATGATGTGACATCAAATCTTTCCTCATCGGAATGTTCCGATATCAGGTCTTGACTCTGGATCAGAACTGACTGTGAAATTTTGCAGAGTCAAGATCTGGTATCGGAACATTCCGATGAGGTAGCAGCAAATCTTTCAACATCGGAATGTTCCGATACAGGATCTTGAATCTGGTCAAAACTAACAATGATTGTAAAATACCTTTAGCAGAGTCAAGATCTAGTGTCGGAACATTCCGATGATAAAGCAGCAAACCTTTCATCATCGGAATGTTCCGATACCAGATTTGGCATCTGCTAGAACTAACACTAATTAAAATAACTTTTGCAGAATCAAGATCTGGTATCGGAACATTCCGATGATCTAAGCAGCAAACATTTCATCATAGGAAAGTTCAGATACCAGATCTTGAATCTGATCAGAACTAATGCTGATTTTAAAATACCTTTTGCAGAGGCAAAATTGGTATCGGAACATTCCGATGAGGTAGCAGCAAAGCTTTCAACATCGGAATGTTCCAATACAGGATCTTGAATCTGGTCAAAACTAACAATGATTGTAAAATACCTTTAGCAGAGTCAAGATCTAGTATCGGAACATTCCGATGATGAAGCAGCAAACCTTTCATCATCGGAATGTTCCGATACCAGATTTGGCATCTGCTAGAACTAACACTAATTAAAATAACTTTTGCAGAATCAAGATCTGGTATCGGAACATTCCGATGATCTAAGCAGCAAACATTTCATCATAGGAAAGTTCAGATACCAGATCTTGAATCTGATCAGAACTAATGCTGATTTTAAAATACCTTTTGCAGAGGCAAGATTGGTATCGGAACATTCCGATGAGGTAGCAGCAAAGCTTTCAACATCGGAATGTTCCGATACAGGATCTTGAATCTGATCAAAACTAACAATGATTGTAAAATACCTTTAGCAGAGTCAAGATCTAGTATCGGAACATTCCGATGATGTAGCAGCAAACCTTTCATCATCGGAATGTTCCGATACCAGATTTGGCATCTGCTAGAACTAACACTAATTAAAATAACTTTTGCAGAATCAAGATCTGGTATCGGAACATTCCGATGATCTAAGCAGCAAACATTTCATCATAGGAAAGTTCAGATACCAGATCTTGAATCTGATCAGAACTAATGCTGATTTTAAAATACCTTTTGCAGAGGCAAAATTGGTATCGGAACATTCCGATGAGGTAGCAGCAAAGCTTTCAACATCGGAATGTTCCGATACAGGATCTTGAATCTGGTCAGAACTAGCAATGATTGTAAAATACCTTTAGCAGAGTCAAGATTTAGTATCGGAACATTCCGATGATGTAGCAGCAAACCTTTCATCATCGGAATGTTCTGATACCAGATTTGGCATCTGCTAGAACTAACACTAATTAAAATAACTTTTGCAGAATCAAGATCTGGTATCGGAACATTCCGATGATCTAAGCCGCAAACATTTCATCATAGGAAAGTTCAGATACCAGATCTTGAATCTGATCAGAACTAATGCTGATTTTAAAATACCTTTTGCAGAGGCAAGATTGGTATCGGAACATTCCGATGAGGTAGCAGCAAAGCTTTCAACATCGGAATGTTCCGATACAGGATCTTGAATCTGGTCAGAACTAGCAATGATTGTAAAATACCTTTAGCAGAGTCAAGATTTAGTATCGGAACATTCCGATGATGTAGCAGCAAAACTTTCATCATCGAATTGTTCCGATACCAGATTGAACAAAATTTGCAGAGTCAAGATCTGGTATCGGAACATTTCGATGATCTAAGCAGCAAACATTTCATCATTGGAATGTTCAGATACCAGATCTTGAATTTGATCAGAATCCACTGACTGTACAATAACTTGTTCAGAGTCAAGATCTTGTATCGGAACATTCCGATGATGTAGACAGCAAGTTGATCTGAACTAACATTGATTGTAAAATAACTTTTGCAGAGTCAAGATCTGGTATCGGAACATTCCGATGATGTAGCCACAGTAGGCAGCTAACTTTTCATCATCGGAATGTTCCGATACCAGATCTGAAATCAGATCAGAACTAATACTTATTGTAAAATAACTTTTGCAGAGTCATGAAATGGTATTGGAACATTCCGATGATGTACATGTAGCGGGCAAACCTTTCATCATCGGAATGTTCCGATACCAGATCTTGCATCTGATTAGAACTTACACTGATTATTAAATAACTTTTGCTGAGTCAAGATCTGGTATCGGAACATTCCGATGATCTAGGCAGCAAACCTTTCATCATCAGAATGTTCCAATACCAGATCTTGAATTTGATCAGAGTCCACTGATTGTACAATAACTTGTTCAGAGTCAAGATCTTGTATCGGAACATTCCGATGATGTAGACAGCAAGTTGATCAGAATTAACACTGATTGTAAAATACCTTTTGCAGAGGCAAGATCTGGTATGGGAACAACGGATGTAGACAGCAAGTTGATCAGAACTAACACTGATTGTAAAATAACTTTTGAAGAGTCAAGATCTAGTATCTGAACATTCCAATGATGTAGGAAGCAAACCTCTCATCATCGGAAGTTCCGATTCCAAATCTTGCATCTGACAGAAAACGTTTGCAAGCGGATTCAGAACTTTGGGGTTGAGACACACTAATGAATATTAAATATCAGAAAGGCCTCTGTGTCACTAAATTTGGTATAATTACGCATTATTTGCAGAGTCAAGAAAGGGTATCGGAACATTCCGATGATGTAGGCAGCAAACCTTTCATCATAGGAATCTTCCGATACTAGATCTTGAATTTGATCAAAACCCATAGATTGTACAATAACTTTTGCAGAGACATGATCTGGTATCGGAACATTCTGATGATGTAGGCGGCAAACCTTTCATCATCAGAATGTTCTGATACCAGATCTTAAATGCGATCAGAAAACTGATTGTAAGATAACTTTTTCAGAGTCAATATCTGGTATCAGAACAAGCCAATGATGTGGGCAGCAAACCTTTCATCATCGAAATGTTCCGATACCACTGCATCTGATCAGAACTCTAATAAGACTTTCGGATGAGTCTTTAAAGCTGAGTTCCCGTCTTCGTATCCTTAGCTGTTGGTGGGACGTAAAACTCGAACACTCACTCACTCAGAACTCTGATATTAAAATATTTTTGCAGGGTTAAGATCAAATCTGACTTAGTTTCCAAAATTTTGATCTGATATGACCCATATTCAAACTTGATCACAGTATGATCAAGTCAAAATATTCTGGTAAAGTGTCATGGAGATTGAGGTAAAAATGTTGCCTATACAGCCGGGGTGGACAAGGTTACAATGAAATTAAACCTAGTGACCTGATTTTGATCTGAGGGAAACCATACTCCAATGTGATCGAGATACCTTTATTTCACAACCATTCTGGTATAGTTTCATGACAACTAAAGCAAAACTATGCCCTGTAGAGGGTGAAAAAGGTTTCAAAATAGTTTGACCTGTGAGTAAACCCCCTGCTTGCATAAAAGCATAGGGCTGTGAGAAGTTTACTCAAGGAACATTTTTATAAAAAAATTGTCAAAGTATTTCCAATGACTTGGCAGCAAATGCAATTTCCCCCCATTGTAAGTTGTGGGAACTCTAAGTTGCCATAGCAACCAAACTAATGAGCCAAATTCCATAAAAAAACATAAAAACATTTCTATTAGAGTTTTGTCAAAATGTCTGCAAAAGCTTGGCAGTTAATGCCATTTTTCGATTTACCTCACTGAGGCAATTTTAATAAGTATCCACAATGCCAGTAATGAATCATGAAGAATATATCATTTTATCACTACTCTAATGGAAACCATGTAATTTTGTTCCAGTCAGGTTTAGATGTCAATATAAGCAATTAAACTAAATAATTATATATATAAATGGTGAATAGGTGTCAGCAACAGCAGCACTAATTTAAGATCACAAGCTGCCTTGTACTGGCATGTCACTGTTGAGTTGTGCTCTACCGCTGGTCATCTCTGTCTGTCTCTGACTACCCTTCATCTTAGGTTGTAATACATGTCACTGGGCTGATTGGCCACCCCATTACAACAGTCAGTTTTGGACTGTGGCTACTTAATGGCATTTCCTCTGTATTAATAGCTCTCATCTGGCACCTGTACTATACTGATGACTGTTGACCTAAAGCAGGAAAGGTTGCAATGTGTGCAGGCTGTTTAATTCAACTGTATGTCTCTGCCCAAATGAAAGACAAGTTTTCCTTTGATGGTTTGATGTGACACAGTTCGAATAGATACATTTATTATTCGTCATTACCTCCTCCCTCATGTGTCGACAAAAATGCATATGAGTGAATAACATTGTATTCATAACTGTTAATTTCCACCATCCAATTCCAGTGGGATAACAGGGAAGCTTGTCGTGAAGATCATAACACACCCACACTGTACCAAGAGACCCCTTTAATTACTGCATATATATTCCTCTTGCAGTCATGATTATGGAATCGGCCATCTGATTTTAACAGAGTACATGCACACGTGTACGGGATGTGATACAAATCTGAAAAAGAACAGGAAATATTAAATAACAGGATACGTTTGTGAAACACTGATGCACCCGGACAGCATGTCAAATATGAAAGCAGTATCGCTAAGCAATTGAAAGGTATGGCCAATGTTCATCTTAAACAAGAGATGTCGCATGACAGCATAGCTCGCCTGTTTCACGCCTTCAAGATATAAGGTAAAACTATATATATCGAACATTGAAATATAGATCACACTCACCTACATATATTTTGAGGTCAATCATCAGGTCACATGGAACATATATTCCAGATATTACATTTCAGAATCAAATTGTGTCTGAATTATAAGGCTAATCATTGAACCATGAAAATAGGTCACACTGACCTAGATATATTTCAATGTCAATCATCTGGTCACATGAAATTAAATATTTAGATATGAAGTTTCTCCATCCAATAGTATTCAAGATATAAGTCAAAGTCACTGAACCATGTAATATAGATCAAACTGACCTAGATATATTTTGAGGTCAATCATCTGGTTGCATTGATGAAATATCCCAGGTATAACATTTTGTTATCAAAATATTATTCAAGACAATTGGCAAAATCACTGAACCATGAAATATAGGTAACAGTGACATAGATATATTTTGAGGTCAATCAGCAGGTCACATGGAACTAATAATCAAGGTACGATATTTCTTTATCAAGTAGTATTCAAGATAATAGGCAAAATCAGTGAACCATGAGATATAGGTCACACTGACCTAGATATATTTGGTGGTCAATTATAGGGTCACATGGAACTAATAATCCAGGCATGACATTTCACCTTTGGATAGTATTCAAGATAATAGGCAAAGTCACAGAACCATGAAATATAGGTCACAGTGACCTAGATATATTTTGAGGTCAATCATGGGGTCCCGAGGCACTAATATCAAAGGTATGACATTTCTCCAACATATAGTCTTTAAGATATAAGGCAAAACCACTGAACCATGAAATATAGGTCACAGTGTCCTAAATATATTTGGAGTCCAATCATGGGGTCACATGGTACTAATATCATAGGTATGACATTTCTCCAACAAATAGTCTTCAAGATAAAAGGCAAAATCACTGGACCATGAAATATATGTCACAGTGACCTAGATATATTTTGAGGTCGATCATGGGGTCACATGGTGCTAATATTTCAGGTATGACATTTCTCCAACATATAGCCTTCAAGATATAAGGCAATATCACTGGACCGTGAAATGTAGGTCACCATGACCTTCACCCTTTTACAATTGAACCAATGTCACAGTGCCACCTAGTGACCTGACTTTTGATCTGAGGGAACCCATACTCCAATGTGATCGAGATACCTTTATTTAACAACCATTCTGGTATAATTTCATGACAACTAAAGCAAAAATATGCCCTGTAGAGGGTGAAAAAGGTTTCAAAATAGTTTAACCTGTCAGCAAACCCCCTGTTGGCATAAAAGCATAGGGCTGTGAGAAGTTTACTCAAGGAACATTTCTTTAAAAAAAAATTGTCAAAGTACTTCCAATGACTTGGCAGTAAATGCAATTTTCCCCCATTATAAGTTGTGGGAACACTAAGGTGCCATAGCAACCAAACTAATGAGCCAAATTCCATAAAAAAACATAAACTTTCAAGCCCCAAGCCAAAGGATGCTACAGATGAAATTTGGACCTAATCTGCTCAGTGGCTTCAGTGGAGATGTTAAATATGTTGACGCCAGAGGACGAAGGGCAACTGCCTATCCTTTAAGCTCCCCGCAGGAGCCTTCTGCTATGGTTAGCTTAAAACACAAAACCTAATGAGGCAAATAAGGTGAATATTTTCATAAGAGTCTCAGCCTCAGAGCACATGGTTTCTGAGGAGATAATTTTTTGAGTATTTTTTTCTATTGTTTTGCACTTTGGTTTCCATGGCAACCAATAAAAACAAGAGGGCCCTGAGGCCCTGAATTGCTCACCTGAGAATTAGTGTCTCCAGTACATTCTAGGCCCAAGGGCTATAATTTGAACAAACTTGGTAATGGTCCACTAGATGAAGCATCATACCAAATATCAAAGACCTGGGCCTTCTGGTTTCAGACAAGAAGATTTTTAAACGTTTTCCCTATATAAGCCTATGAAAAACCAAAGGGTCCCGGGGTGGGGGCATTTTTGACCCCAGGGCTATAATTTGAACAATCTAGATGAAGCTTCACAGCAAATACCAAAGATCTGGGCCTTGTGGATTCAGAGAAGAAGAGTTTTGCAAGATTTTCCATGTATAAGCCTATGTAAAACCAAAGGCCCCAGGGGTGGGGGCATTTTTGGTCCCAGGGCTATAATTTGAACAATCTTGGTAGAGGTCCACTAGTTGAAACTTCATATCAAATAGCATAGAGCAGGGCCTTGCGGTATCAGAAGAAGAATTTTAAATATTTTCCCTAATTAAGCCTATGAAAAACCAAAGGTTCCCGGGGTGGGGGCATTTTTGGTCCTAGGGCTATAATTTTAACAACCTTGATAGAGGTCCAATAGATGAAGCTTCACACCAAATATCTAAGACATTGGCCTTGCAGTTTCTGAGAAGAAGTTTTTTTTAAGATTTTCCCTATGTAAAACAAAAGGCCCCCGGGGCGGGGGCATTTTTGGCCCCAGGGCTATAATTTGAGCAATCTTGGTAGAGGTCCATTAGATTAAGCTTCACACCAAATATCAATGACCTGGGCCTTTTCTGTTTCAGTGAAGAACAGTTTTAAAGATTTCCCCTATATAAGCTTAGGTAAAACCAAAGGCCCCCTGGGCGGGGGCATTTTTGGCCCAAGGGCTATAATTTGAACAATCTTGGAAAATGTCCACTAGGTGAAGCTTCATACCAAATATCAAAGACCTGGGCCTTGTGGTTTCAGAGAAAAAGATTTCTAAAGGTTTCCCTATATTTGCCTATGAAAAACCAAAGGGTCCAAGGGTGGGGCCATTTTCCGCCCCAGGGCTATAATTTGTACAATCTTGAAAGAGGTCCACTAGATGAAGCTTCACATCAAATATCAAAGATCTGGGCTTTGCGGTTTCAGAGCAGAAGATTTTTAAAGTTAGCCCTGTATAAGCCTATGTAAAACCAAAGGCCCCCGCGGCGGGGACATTTTTGGCCCAAAGGCTTTAATTTGAACAATCTTAGTAGAGGTCCACCAGGTAAAGCTTCACAAAAAAAATTAAAGAAGTGGGATCGTGGCTTCAGAGAAGAAGATTTTTTAATGATTTTCCCTATATAAGCCTATGTAAAATCATAGACCCCCGGGGCGGGGGCGTTTTGGCCCCCAGGGCTTTAATTTGAACAATCTTGGTAGAGGTCCACTAGATGAAGCTTCACACCAAATATCAAAGATCTGGGCCTTGCAGTCTCAGGGAAGAAGATTTTTAAAGATTTTCCCTAATTAAGCCAATGAAAAACCAAAGGGTCCCCGGGTGGGGGCTTTTTGGTCCTAGGGCTATAATTTGAACAATCTTGATAGAGGTACACTTTATAGATGAAGCTTCACATAAAATATCTAAGACCTTGGCCTTGCAGTTTCAGAGAAGAAGATTTTTTTAATGATTTTCCCTATAAAAGCCTATGTAAAACCATAGGCCCCCGGGGCGGGGGCGTTTTTGGCCCCAAGGCTATAATTTGAACAATCTTAGTAGCGGTCCACCAGGTAAAGATTCAGACCAAATATTAAAGACCTGGGCCTTGTGGTTTCAGAGAAGAAGATTTTTTAAATGATTTTCCCTATATAAAATTATAAGCCTATGTAAAACCAAAGGCCCCCGGGGCGGGGGCATTTTGGCTCCCAGGGCTATAATTTGAACAATCTTGGTAGAGGTCCACTAGATGAAGCTTCACACCAAATATCAATGACCTGGGCCTTGCAGTTTTAGAGAAGAAGATTTTTAAAGATTTTCCCTGTATAAGCCTACATGTATGTAAAAACCAAAGGCCCCCGGGGTGGGGACATTTTTGGCCTAAAGGTTATAATTTGAACAATCTTAGTATAGGCCCACCAGGTAAAGCTTCACACCAAATATTAAAGACCTGGGCCTTGTGGTTTCGGAGTAGAGGATTTTTTAATGATTTTCCCTATATAAGCCTATGTAAAACCAAAGGCCCCCGGGGCAGGGGCATTTCGGCCCTCAGGGCTATAATTTGAACAATCCTGGTAGAGATCCACTAGATTCACACCAAATATCAAAGATCTTGGCGTTACAGTTTCAGAGATAAAGGTTTTTAAAGATTTTCCCTGTATAAGCCTATGTAAAACCAAAGGCCCCCGGGGCGGGGGCATTTTTGGCCCCAAGGCTATAATTTGAACAATCTTAGTAGAGGTCCTCCAGGTGAGTGAGTGAGTGTTTCAGTTTTTACGTCCCACCAACAGCTAAGGTCATACGGAGACGGGACCTCGGTTTAAAGACTCATCCGAAAGTCTGAGGTCCTCCAGGTAAAGCTTCACACAAAATATTAAAGACCTGAGTTTCAGAGAAGAAGATTTTTTAATGATTTTCCCTATATAAGCGTATGTAAAAACATAGGCCCCCGGGGTGGGGGCATTTTGGCCCCCAGGGCTATAATTTGAACAATTTTGGTAGAGGTCCACTAGATGAAGCTTCACACCAAATTTCAAAGATCTGGGTCTTGCGGTTTCAGAGATGAAGATTTTTAAAGAGTTTCCCTATATAAGCCTATGCAAAACCAAAGGCCCCCGGGGCGGGGGCATTTTGGCCCCAAGGCTATAATTTGAATAATCTTAGTAGAGGTCCACCACGTAAAGCTTTCAGCAAATATAAAAGACCTAGCTGGGCCTTGTGGTTTCAGAGAAGAAGATTTTTTAATGATTTTCCCTATATAAGCCTTTGTAAAACCAAAGGCTCCCTGGGTGGGGGCATTTTTGCCCCAGGGCTATAATTTGAACAATCTTGGTAGAGATCTACTAGATGAAGCTTAATTCATACCAAATATTGAAGACCTGGTCCATGCGGTTTCAGAGCAGAAGATTTTTAAAGTTTTCGGTTAAAAAATCTATTTTAGCTCCTGTGACCTAGATGTGCAATGGACAGGAACCATTTGAACAACTTTGAAAGGGGACCACCTAAGGATCATTCCTGTTAAGTTTGGTCAAAATCTGATCAGTGGTTAAGGAGGAGATGTCATTTGAAGAAAAAGTTTACGCACACGCACGCATGCACTGACGACAGACGAAAAGTGATCACAAAAGCTCACCTTGTCACTACGTGACAGGTGAGCTAATAAGCAGTAGGCCTAAAATCATATGGAAGATAGAAGACTGCTGAAGGAACATTTCTATTGGGGCCAAGTGGCTTCAGAGGAGATGTCGTTTGAAAGTGTTGACGCCAGACGACACAGACGACGACGGACAACTGCCTATCCTATAAGCTCCCCTGGAGCCTTCGGCTCTGGGGAGCTAAAAAAACACAAAACCTGTAAAGGCAAATATGGTGAATATTTCCATAAACTCTCAGCCTAATAGAGCATTCAGTTTCTGAGGAGATGATTTTTTAAGTATTTTTTTTTTCTATTTTTTTTTTATTTCTTTTTTTTTTTATTTTGGTTTCCATGGCAACCAATAGAAATGAGCAGTAGGCCTAAAATCATATGGCAGATAGCAGATTGCCTAAGGAACATTTCTATGAAAGTTTTGTCAAAACATCAGCAATGACTTGGCAGAAAAATGCTATTTTTCAATTTTCCCCATTACAAGTCTATGGAAATTCTAAGTTGCCATAGCAACCAAACTAATGAGCCGATTTTCATAAAAAAACACAACTTTCAATCCCCTAGCCCAAGGATGCTACAGATAAAATTTGGGTCCAATCGGCCCAGTGGCTTCAGAGGAGATGTCGTTTGAAAGTTTTAACGACGCAGACGACGACGGACAATGTCCATACTATAAGCTCCCCCAGAGCCTTCGGCTCTGGTGAGCTAACAAGTAATCAACAAACTTTCAAGTCCACTGTTTAGCTTTGCATAAACAAATGTCTTGATGTTAAGAGTCTCTCTTCCAAGATTATGTATCCATTTATCACATAACTCTCTATTTTTCTTAGGTCAGGGATAGCAACACAGCTAATTCACAGTGTGCACAGTATTTGGCCTTACAAGAATTTTTATTACAGTTCACTTTCACCTTTAAAATCCCAAAAATTGTTAGCTGTCAGTACATGAACTGTACAGTTTCCATGAGGTCACTGCAGAAGATAGAAGCCTCCGTGGTGAAGTGGTTATGCTACTCGCCTTGTAAACCAGGCCAGGGATCGCAGGATTGATCCTGGGCTTCTCCAGACTTTTGGATGAGTCTTTAAACTGAGGTCCCGTCTCTGTTTGACCTTAGCTGTTGGTGGGACATAAAACTCAAAACACTCACTCACTGCAGGAGATATAATCTGTATAAATGTTTGGCACCCTATAAACAACTTTGATGAGCCATTACAGTTTATTAGAGAAACAGTTTAGGAGAAGAATACGATTTTATCATTCCTCAATGGTGTTATTGTAAAATGGATCCGAGAAAAAAAAGGTGGTCATGCACTTCAAAACCGGGAATTTCAGAGTTAAACGAAACAGTTTAAATCATAGTCTGACCACCCCTGGCCATCGGGGCTTGAAGAAATAGATTGGGCATGATGCTTCCATGCAGAACAGAAACTGACCACAGATGAGTACTGGTAAACCGCTTAGAAGGATTCAGCCTGCCTTGGCAATGCGGTGTGAGTAAGATCGCCCATTGCATATAAGCCTTTTGATTTCATTGGGCAGCAGGGCTTGAGATGTCATTTCATAGGCAATGCGGTGGGAGTCAGATCGCCCATTGCATAAATAAGCCTTTTGATTTCATTGGGCAGCAGGGCTTGAGATGTCATCTCATCTCAATGCCAGGTAAAAGTCCCACAAAATTGGAAGCAACTTCTCTAAAATGACCTAAATAGTGTTGACAGGGACGTTAAACCTCAGTTCAAATGAATAAAATCACAGTCCAAGACTATAATTTCTTTGACAAACATGTACAATCAGAAACTATCGACCAGTACTCTCTGTGTTTTGATTATCGAACTTTATGTGTGAAAAAATTCTTTCCTGGGTCTACACTGTTTCCAAAACCCAAACACATGATTCCAGTCTAGATTTTACAGATTACTCTTACATACATGTGCGCAAACCTCCTAGTCCTCAGAGTTGAACAAATATTACAGGGTTATAGCTGGGTTGATTGTCAATCGACTCAAATTACTTCAGCAGAAAGCTCTTCAGTGCTCAAGTCCATATGACCATCACCGACCCGTCGGAATTACTTCTTTTATAGAATATAGCGGCAGTGAGGTCAGAGCGTTGCGTAAGAGGGTTATCTGGGCTTGGCAAACAGTGTAGGCCCAGTACTTTGATTATTGAACTTTATGTGTGGAAAAGCTCTGTCCTGTGTCTAAAGTTTCCCAAACCCAAAACATGATTCCAGTCCAGATTTTATAGATATAACTCTTACATACATGTACGCAAGCCTCTGACCTCAGAGTTTCAGTGAGTGAGTGTTTAAGTTTTACGTCTCACTAACAGCTAAGGTCATACGGAGGTGGGACCTCGGTTTAAAGACTCATCCGAAAGTCTGGAGAAGCCCGGGATCAATCCCGCGACCCATGGTTTATAATGTGAGTAGCGTAACCACTGCACCACAATGGCTTCTGGTCTGACCTCAGAGTTGAACAAATAACACGGCTATAGCCAGCTCGATTGTCAATCGACCCAAATTACTAAACAGAAAGCTCTTCAGTGCTCAATTCCATGTGACCATCACCGACCCGTCGGAATTACTTTTTTAAAGAAAATAGCTGCAGTGAGCTCAGTGTGTTGCGTTAGAGGGTTATCTTGGTTTGGCAAACAGTGTTGACCAAGACCAGAGGCCACAGAATGTGGCGTCTGATCAAGATCTTCACCATTTGCTTTAAACCCAGAATTCCAGGGTTAAATGAAAGAGTTTAAATCAAAGTCCAGGTCTATTTCTTTGTCATACACTCAGAGACAATCCACTTGGGTCCCAGATGCAATTACTTTATTCCAAGATTTGGCGAACAAGGCCGGTATATGCTTTGTTTGTTTGATTTCATGAAAACACACCTATATTATTTTGACCCCCCTTGAACCCCACTTTTATATATAGTAAAAATGGGGTTTGCAGGGGTAAACCTTATTTTTCTTATTTCTGCTCTAAAATATAGATTGTGGGTACTCGTTAGAACCGCCTCCTTGAGGTGGTTCTAATGAGTACCCACAATCTATATTTTGAGCAGAAATAAGAAAAATATTACAATATTTCATCCTAAAATTTTCAACAACATAAAATTTACATTTTTTCAACAACATGTATTGCATAAAATTTACATTTTTTCGGCGATAAAGATTGCAATGTATTTGTATAGGCGTGTTTTCGTAATGTGAGGTTTAATGTCCCCGTCAACACTGTAAAGGTCATTTTGGAGATGTTGCTTCCAAATTAATTTTTGGGACTTTAACCCAACATTGGGATGAAATGACATCTCAAGCCCTGTTGCCCAATGAAACCAAAAGGGTTTATAAGCATGGAAGTCTAGTCGCACCGCTTTGGCTTGGCAGGCTAAGATCCTATAAGCAGATAACCAGTACTCATGTGCAGGTCGGTTTCAGCTCTGCATGGAACCATCATGCAACCATATCTATTTCTTCAAGCCCCGATGGGCGGGGGCCGTCCCCTATATGCTCTTTCATATCCCGAGGACACTGATGAAGATTTCGCCGTGTTCTATTCGCCTTTGTACACTTGTAGCTATCCTTACGTGCGCACAACGGAGACTGATCAGACTGCGCCGGCTGATCTGAGTTTTTACTGGGCGCACATGTATTATTGTAGGATATGTAATAACAAGAAACTCACCTTCAAGGACATGGTTGTGCATTATTTTAGACTACTCCGCCTCGTAACCATTGTATATGATGTTGGCGTCTACATGTTACATTCTGAGTTTGTTCTAATCGCATGTTTTACATGAGCAATAAACACCAAACAGCAATGCAATATTGTGTAGACTTAGAAGCCAATCTTTGAAGTTACGCGGCATTGAATAAACAAGGTCATACACAACACGGGAGCGTCCATTTTATCAGGGCATGGAGCAGGAAGAAAAGAAAAAAAAATCCGTTTTATCTTTTTTATTATTTTTTTTTTTTCGATTTATTTTTTCCCTCTCTGGAATATTATACAGAATAAGAAATGGTTTGATATTTTCCTAATCAGATACACCAAGAGATAGACAAACATAAAAAAACTCGAAGCAACCGTCTCTCCCCTTAAAACATAATGAAAGCATCCAGTGTCTCGTGATAATATTTCTGACTGGGTCAATTCGTCCGATAGGATAGATGGACAAGAGACGTTCATTCAGGGGAAAAATAATAACAGCAAGAAAAAACCTTGGCGATTAATATCGATGATGTCTTGGCCCAACCTGGACTATGAACACAGTCGCCAACCCTGGAACCATTATTCTTGAGGACATTTTTCGGTGAGTTTCCCGATTCTGTGACTTTTACGTCAACTTCACAGGGACTTGTAGCATTGGCCGTAGCATTTTTTTTTAAGAATTTGTATATTGTCTAGGTATTCAGACTCGTCTAGTCCGCCCCCGCCCATAGGGGCTTGAAGAAATATATGGGCTGCATGATGCTTCCACGCAGAGGTGACTCTGGCCCGCTCACTAGTACCTGGCCAGGGCATTTTCTGCCTGCTCAGCAGGGCCGAAATTCGGTCCCATTCCCAATGCCAAATAGTCTCAATTTTTCCCGATTTCACCATATTTTTCCCCCCAAAAAATGAAGAAATAAAAGCCAAAACAAAAGGAAACAGACAAAACAATACCCGGTACTTAACATCAGAGATAGTCAAGATGAAAATTCACTACAGTGAAGCTATTTCACTATTCATAAGACTCATGAGCAAAACTTTTTCTTACATGCTTTTCAATGAATGGTAGAGATTTATCAGTGAAATATAAATCAATATTTTCACTGTTTCAAACAGTGAAAATACGATTTTTTATTTTTCACTGTTTGGGACTACTTTTTTCTTCAAATTTTTATCTAACTCTAATTTCAATTTTATCTTTGTCAGATAACTGAACAATACTGAAATGTGTTCTAATTGACGCATATATATAGCCCGTTCATGTGTGACGGGGACGTTACTGACGTCATTTATGACGCTGACGTCACGTCTTTTGTCGCGCGACGTTAGACTTGCCAGCAACTTCTTTGGAAAACTACTCTCTCAATTATTTCATTAATCATTCATAATAATACCATCCCAGGCCATTTCTCAGGTGCAAACTTTCAGTTTACACCCAATAGTATACCCACTAAACACGATGGACACCACTAAATTGACGCGAAACGAACAGGAACAAAGATAATTTTCTCCGAATGTGAGCGACACCATTAAAGACGCTAAATATTGCCTTTTGAAGCATGTAAGAAACAGAAAATTTGATTTTTTCAGTGCAAGATCAAATTTTATTTCACTCATGAACACCAAAACGCCACTCGTGAAAATAACAGTTTTGGTGTTCATTCGATGAAATAAAATTCGATCTTACACTGAAAAAATCAAATATCCTCTATATCATGCTGGCATTTCTCTGATGAAATTGTGTCCCCAATTTTGATATTTTGTTGGTATTTTTTCCCAATTTCGCCCAGGGGCCTTTTCCCAAAATACCAGGATAAAGCCCCCGCCCATAGGGGCTTGAAGAAATATATGGGCTGCATGATGCTTCCACGCAGAGCTTAATCCGTCCCGCACACTAGTACTGGTAAACCGCTTGGAGGATCTAAGCCTGTCCAGGAACCGCGGTGCAAGGCGGACCGTCCATGCTAATAAACCCTATTGGTTTCATTGGGCGACAGGGCTTGAGAAGTCATTTCATCTCAATGTCGGGTAAAAGTCCCACAAAATTGGAAGCAACGTCTCCAAAATGACCTTTACAGTGTTGACGGGGACGTTAAACCTCAAATCAAACAAACAAACAAAACCAGGATAAAGCGCTGCAGCAGGCATATGCAGGATTTCAGGCTTTAAAGATTTGATTGTTTCTTGATTTTTACTTGATTTCAGGCTTTTTAGATTTTTATTTTTCCTCCTATATTCTGTTTAAAATGACTATTTAACACTTATCCTCTGAATAAAATTATTTTGCTACACCCTATTCACCAATCAAATTATTTGATATAATGTATTCAAGTCACAAACTGCATTACAAACAGTGTAGACCCTGATCAGATGGCTTCTGGATCTACACTGTTTGCAAAGGTAATGGTTGACATGTACAGCAGAATGAGGGTTAAGGCTGCAAAATGAGGTCTTTCAGGCTTTGAAAAGCTTGGTCAGTATGAGGCCTGTAGTACTGGTAAACCGCTTAGAGGATCTAAGCCTGTCCTGGAACCGCAGTGTCAGGCGGACCGTCCATGCTAATAAACCTAATTGGTTTCTTTAGGCGACAGGGCTTGAGATATCATTTCATCTCGATGTTGGGTAAAACTAAAAGTCCCACAAAATTGGTAGCAACATCTCCAAAATGACCTTTACAGTGTTGACGGGGACGTTAAACCTCGAATCAAAAAACAGACTCGTCTAGCTAGCTATAAGGTCATTTTGGGGCCCATTTTTGAGACGTTTGTCGTTTATTGGTTTTGTAGCTCACTTTGTAACCCAAGGGTCGCTCTGGGCACTTGATTGGGTTTTTCTTTACAGATTTTTCTCCTGCAATTAGACTGAGTATCTGTTCGGATTAAATATTCCTACCAATTACATGATTACTGTGAAACATTGTTTTTTGAAGCTTAACGTCCCCGTCAACATTTAATTTAGGTCATTGTGGAGATGTTGCTTCCAATTTTGTGGGACTTTAACCAACATTGAGATTAAATTACATCTCAAGCCCTGTCGCCCAGTCATCACGAAAACACATCTATATTATTATTCTGACCCCACTTTTATGTAGTAGTTTGATTGATTGATTTGAGGTTTAACGTCCCCGTCAACACTGTAAAGGTCATTTTGGAGACATTGCTTCCAATTTTGTGGGACTTTTACCCGACATTGGGATGAAATGACATCTCAAGCCCTGTCGCCCAATGAAACCAAAAGGGTTTATTAGCATGGACGGTTTGCCTCGCACTGCGGTTCCTGGACTGGCTTAGACCCACTAAGCGGTTTACCAGTACTAGTGTGCGGGCCGGATTCACCTCTGCGTGGAAACATCATGCAACCCGTATATTTCTTCAAGCCCCAATGGGCGGGGAGGATTTTATATAGTAAAACTGGGGTTTACAGGGGTAATCTTTATTCTTTATTTCTGCTCGAAAATACATATTGTGGGTACTTGTTAGATTTTTTTTGGTTTCGGTTTTACGGCCCTTTCAAGATTATTTCACTCATATCGAGCCGATTGTTAATCAGAGGTGGGCGAAAACCGGAGTACCCGGAGAAAAACCACCTGACCTTCCGTTGCAGAACTTGGCGTCTCACACATGGCCCGAGCGAGGCTCGAACCTACGGAGGTGAGAGATCTAATGACTAAGAGTCAGCGCTCTTATCCACTAGGCCATGGAGGCCCGTTGGGTACTTGTTAGAAGCACCTTGATAAGGCAGTTCTAAAGTGTACCCACAATCTATATTTTGAGCAGAAATAAGAAAACTATCACAATTGTTCATCTTAAAGGAGCAGTCTCTATAAGGCTGTTTTCATGGCCACAACCGATTTCCTTTAAACTTTGTAGCTTCAAATTGGTACATATTGACTGTCTAATGGTGAATTTTTAGACTCTTTGGTCCACTGGTTCTTGCTGTATATACTATTAAAGTGGGTGGGGTAATGTCACCCCATCAAGGGTATACCAACAAAAACGCTATTATTTTTGTTCAAAATGCGTGACTGGAGGCGATGTTTGCCATATGCTTACAACCCTTATAGGCATAACAGCCGGTGATAACAGTCTTATAAATATCAAACAAGACAAGAGTTTATACGCGCTTGTAAGTTGTACCCAAATATTAGTAATTTTTATTCCCCAACTTTACGAAAAACCACAACACATTTATAGTTTTCAACTTATTTCAAAGATCTTTCATAAATATAATGTTGATGTAATAGTCATTCTAGGTATATGTCAGAATTATTGTTAGTACATAAAACTTAAAGAGTTATCTGCCCCTGAAATTGGATTTTACGCATTTTTTAAATCGGAGTGCATTTATCCGTTTGTAGTACTCACAACTTCATTTGAAAGTGAATAAACTATTCCATGCAAATATTATTAAATAGATGTAGACACGGAAGTCATTTGATTTTTTAGTGCATGCTAGTATCTCCTTTTTTGGTCATTTATAAACTCTTAATCTCCAGGTGCAAATGGAACATTTGTCAAATGTCAAACATTTTTGACCACCTAAGCAGGCTTTGCTCATGTTGCGGAACCTCATTTTAGTCTGATACTGTGCTTAAATATAAGCCCGTATGGTCTCACGATATGTTTAAGAATTTGTTAATTTACTGATCTTCCTCTGAATCGCTAGATGTACTCCATGTGTCAACAGCTGCATCATAAACAAAATCAATATGTTCCCGGCTTGGTTTTGCTTCACTATTTTCTGTTTTGTTCCGGTAATATCCCAAATACCAGAGAACAGAAGCCACATATGCGCAACATCCCACGGTACGAGCTCCACTTCTGCACCCACAATACCATCCAGTGAATGGATTCAGTCCTTGTGTATTCAACCCACATGTTATATGTTTTATTAGACGTGTGGCGAGAACGTATCTGTGCTTTGAGAACACCATCTTCTTCTTTGTGTGCCATAATCTCATATGATCCATTGTCGTCAAAATGTTCATCTGTGTAGGATTTGGCTAGTTTCAGCTGGTAAATACCCATTGTCAAATCTCTGAGTTCATCCTTAGTCATCTCGGGGAAATTCTCAAGTTTCTCGTCATCGATCTTTTTCCAAATAACCCGTTTTTCATTCAGGCCCTGACGAGTTTTTGTTTGTTTGATTTGAGGTTTAAAGTCCCCATCAACACTGCACAGGTCATTTTGGAGACATTGCTTCCAATTTTGTGGGACTTTTACCTGACATTGAGATTATTATGATATCTGCAGCCCAATGAAACCAATAGGGTTTATAAGCATGGACTCTCACCACTTTGCCTGGGCAGGCTTAGATCCTCTAAGCGGTTTACCAGTACTAGTGTTCGGTTCCGTTTCAGCTCTGCGTGGAAGCATCATACAGCCCATCTACTTCAAGCCCCGATGGATGGGGCCCTGATGAGACGCTGTGTTCTGCGGCATCTGACCTGGGCCTGACAGGCTGTACTGTTTGGCAACTACCCGTTTCTGTTTTTAGCTTTGAACTATACTAACCTTCTCTTTTCACACTGTACTTGTAAACCCATTTCATCAACTCCTACACCCTTCAACACTTGGTTTGCCGGAACCCCTCTTATGTCCCTCTCGGAGGGGTTAAGACGTATTGGAAGAAAGAAAGCACTGACTGGCTAAAAATGACCTAAATGCAATACAACTGCTGCAATTTTTTTAACCATCGCATGCAACTCTGTGTTGGGGGGGGGGGGGGGGTGGTTAAATTAAGAAATGCAATTTATTTTTCTGCAGTTCATGGAAGTATGAAGCAGTGGGTCACCAGCAAAGAGCGATGATGAGAAACTTGAGAATTTCCCCGAGATGACTGAGGATGAACTCAGGGATTTGACAATGGGTATTTACCGGCTGAAACAAGCCAAATCCTGCACAGATGAACATTTTGACGACAATGGATCATATGAGATTATGGCACACAAAGAAGAAGATGGTGTTCTCAAAGCACAGATACGTTCTCGCCACACGTCTAATAAAACATATAACATGTGGGTTGAATATACACAAGGACTGAACCCAATCACTGGATGGTATTGTGGGTGCAGAAGTGGAGCTCGTACCGTGGGATGTTGTGCACATGTGGCTTCTGTTCTCTGGTATTTGGGATATTACCGGAACAAAACAGAAAATAGTGAAGCAAAACCAAGCCGGGAACATATTGATTTTGTTTATGATGCTGATGTTGACACATGGAGTACATCTAGCGATTCAGAGGAAGATCAGTAAATTAACAAATTCTTAAACATGTCGTGAGACCATACGGGCTTATATTTAAGCACAGTATCAGTCTAAAATGAGGTTCCGCAACATGAGCAAAGCCTGCTTTGGCGGTCAAAAATGTTTGACAGTTGATAAATGTTCCATTTGCACCTGGAAATTAAGAGTTTGTAAATAACCAAAAAAGGAGATACTAGCATGCACTATTAAATCAAATGACTTCCTTGTCCACATCTATTTAATAATATTTGCATGGAATCGGTTTATTCACTTTAAAAATGAAGTTGTGAGTACTACAAACGGATAAATGCACGCCGATTTAAAAAAATGCGTAAAATCCAATTTCAGGGGCAGGTAACTCTTTAAGTTTTATGTACTAACAATAATTCTGACATATACCTAGAATGACTATTACATCAACATTATATTTATGAAAGATCTTTGAAATAAGTTGAAAAGTATAAAGGTGTTGTGGTTTTTCGTAAAGTTGGGGAATAAAAATTACTAATATTTGGGTACAACTTACAAGCGCGTATAAACTCTTGTCTTGTTTGATATTTATAAGACTGTTATCACCGGCTGTTATGCCTATAAGGGTTGTAAGCATATGGCAAACATCGCCTCCAGTCACACACTTTGAACAAAAATAATAGCGTTTTTGTTGGTATACCCTTGATGGGGTGAATTTACCCCACCCACTTTAATAGTGTATACAGCAAGAACCAGTGGACCAAAGAGTCTAAAAATTCACCATTAGACAGTCAATATGTACCAATTTGAAGCTACAAAGTTTAAAGGAAATCGGTTGTGGCCATGAAAACAGCCTTATAGAGACTGCTCCTTTTTGTTTGTTTATTTTTGGCAGAAAAGTTTACAATGCATTTTTTGGCGTGTTTTCGTAATGGAAACCAATAATGGCAATATGGTGGCATATAGATGCCTAGGTGTAGGTACATGTATAATATATGAAATCTACTTGATTTTGTGAAGTCAGCCGTATTTAGCGAAATCAACCCATAAAA
Source organism: Lucinisca nassula (assembly GCA_963580285.1). NCBI lineage: Eukaryota > Metazoa > Mollusca > Bivalvia > Lucinida > Lucinidae > Lucinisca > Lucinisca nassula. The sequence goes on along the minus strand of OY757018.1, from coordinate 134,290,188 downwards.
ACACAATTACAAAAACAGGCAAAAATTGTTCTTGCATATTGACTAAAATGTTAATATACATTTTATACATTTAGAGCCAAGTTTCATGAGAAAATATGAATATTTAGTATAAATTTATAAAACATAAATTTGTATTTTGGGAACATGTCCTGTTAGGAAACAGGAGCTCGATATAGGTTAAACCTTCATGGCTGTATAACCAACATGAATGATTTATTCAATAATAAAATAAATAAAAACATACCATTGAATAGTGGGTACCTACCCGTTAAAATGCATGTCCTGTTATAAATTAGGAGCTCGAACATTCATGGAAGGGCGAAATACCAACATAAATCGTTAAAAAAAAAACACATTATATGATAAAATAAATAAAAACATAAAATTGTATGGTGGGTCTGACCCATTGGAAAACATGTCCTTTAAGCAAACGGTGTAGACCCTGATCAGACACAGGGTTATCGAAAGGGACGTAAATTATATTGTGGGTACTTACCCGTTGAGTTTGAGAGCTTAGTCTGAAAAATTGTCCATGTGATAAGTTGGAGTGGTCCATTTCCAAATTTAGTGGTATCAGGTTTGTTTTGTTTGTGATAAGTTTTACAAAAATGCATGTCCTTTAACCCAGCAGTGTAGACCCTGATCAGATGCAGCGTTATTGAAAGGGTCGTAAAACCAAAATCAAGATACACAATCTTGAAAGGGCCATAAAACCAGATGCTCTGTTTGCCAATATCTCATAAAATGACCGCTAACATGATGCTTCCACGCAGAGCTGAATCTGGCCCACAAACTATAGTACTGGTAAATCACTTAGAGAATCTAAGCCTGTCCAGGAACCGCAGTGCGAGGCGGACAGTCCGTGCTAATAAACTCTATTTGTTTCATTGGGCGACAGGGCTTGAGATTTCATTTCATCTCAGTGTCTGTAAAAGTCCCACAAAATTGGAAGCAACGTCTCCAAGATGACCTTTACAGTGTTGACGGGGACATTAACCTCAAATCAACCAACCAACCATATGGGTTAATAGTGAATATGGAAATAATCTTGACAGGGTCGTAAGACCTAAAACACAATAAAAAATGTATAGGTCATTTTGGAAACGTTGCTTCCAATTTTGGGACTTTTATCCGACATTGATATGAGATGACATCTCGACCCATCGGCAAGTTAAACCAATAAGGTTCATTAAAATGGATGGGTCGACTCGCACAGCTTTGCCTGGGTTGTCTGCACTCTGTCTCATCAACAAATTGATTAATTTTTGTCAAACTTGGTTCAATATATCATCACAACATACATGTACCGCAGATTTGGATAGAAATTGGTGAACTTGACCTCATTTTCATTGTCACGGCCACTAGGGCTGGCTAATCTGAGCTGAAAAGATAATCGATTATCAGTCCTGCCATTGCGATCGATAATCGATTAGTAATCGTTAAGGTTTCTGTCATAATTTTACCTGTCTGGCTTTCTGTCTGAGCATGACTCTTACCATATGTTGCACTTTACCATATGTATATTTGAACAGACAAAAAATGGCTTGTCTGCACCCTATCTCATGAACAAATCAATGGATTTTGGTCCAACTTTTCAATATACCAGCAACAAAAAATTTAATAAGACTTTGGTGACCTTGTCCTAATTTTTAAGGTCATAGGCTCCAGAAAACTTGATTTTCAGCCAAAAATTGGTTTTCTGCGCCCAAGCTCATGCCTAATTGATGAATTTTAATCAAACTTTATACATTTCTAGTTCTATAATTGGATCCAGATATATAGTGAAGATAAGAATATGAAAATGTACTTAGTATTGAAGAAATATTATTGCTGGCTCTCAGCAGACTTTTAGGTCTGGTGACAGCCGGCTGTCACTAGACCCAAAAGTCTGGTGCCAGCTGGCTGTCAGCAGACCTCACCATATTGAAATCGGTGAAGAAATGTACCGGTAAGCGCTGGAGCGATGACGATTATTTCCTAAAAATAGCCACAGTGACTTTGACCTTTAGTCCGCGAAAAGTCTGACTCTTGATTTGACCTGCTCAGCCAGGTCATTGATGTATGCAAGAAAGAGAACTGGTCCAAAAACTGAGCCATGTTGTTGTTTCGTAAAGCTCCACCGCTGACTTTTCGGGGGGCACAGGTTGTTGACCTTATCATGGTAGAACTTGAAGCTCTCAGATAAAATTATTAGTCTATTAGTATTATTTGTGCTGGTGCTATTTGTAAAAAAGTGCTATTGCTTATTTACATGTACACAATCCTTTCATCTCTAAACCGATTACATGGGACGCCTGAGGACACTGAGATACTAGCTGAACTTTCCCAGTTTATTACGACTACTTTTTTCGATTGTCCAAAAGTGGTTAATCCATTTTAGAGTGTCTCCTATAACGCCATATTGGTGCAATTTCAGAATGAGTTTTTTTTTTATTAATTTTTAGCTCTCCTGTACGAAGTGCATGGAGAGCTATTGTTGTCACCTCATTTGTGCACCTTTGCGTGTGCGTTCCCGTCACAATGTGTTTTTCAAATGCTTATATCTCAACAGTCACTCATCACAGAGCACTCATATTTGGAACTTAAGTACCTGGGAGGGTCTTCTGATGTTCAAAGACAACAGACCCTTGGGTTCATGCCCCGGGGTGGGGCTAGGGGTCAAAATCTAGAACACCTCTGTAGAACAGTGTTAAGTTTTTTAATCTCAACAGACACTCATCACAAAGGATTCATATTTTACAACTTTGATACCCGGGCACGTATTCTGAGATTCCAAGACAACACACCACTGGGTTCATGCCTGAGAGGACGTTTGACCTAAAAATATATCTAGGTCACTGTGGCATATATTTCGTGCTCCCCAGTGATTTCGCCTTATATCTTGAAGACTATTTGTTGGAGAAATGTCATACCTATGATATTAGTACCATGTGACCCCATGATTGGACTCCAAATATATCTAGGTCACTATGACCTATATTTCATGGTTCAGTGGTTTTGCCTTATATCTTGAAGACTATTTGTTGGAGAAATGTCATACCTTTGATATTAGTGCCTCGTGACCCCATGATTGACCTCAAAATATATATAGGCCACTGTGACCTATATTTCATGGTTCTGTGACTTTGCCTATTATCTTGAATACTATTCAAAGGAGAAAGGTCATGCCTGGATTATTAGTTCCATGTGACCCGATAATTGACCACCAAATATATCTAAGTCACTGTGACCTATATTTCATGGTTCATTGATTTTGTCTATTATCTTGAACACTATTTGATGGAGAAATGTCATACCTGGATTATTAGTTCAATGTGACCTATGATATACCTCAAAATATATCTAGTTCAGTGTGACCTATATTTCATGGTTCACTGATTTTGCCTATTATCTTGAATACTATTTGATAAAGAAATGTCATACCTTGATTATTAGTTCCATGTGACCTGCTGATTGACCTCAAAATATATCTAGGTGAGTGTGACCTATATTTCATGGTTCAGTGATTTTGCCTATTGTCTTGAATAACATTTTGATAATGAAATGTTATACCTGGGATATTACATCAATGCAACCAGATGATTGACCTCAAAATATATCTAGGTCAGTTTGACCTATATTACATGGTTCAGTGACTTTGACTTATATCTTGAATACTATTGGATGGAGAAACTTCATATCTAAATATTTAATTTCATGTGACCAGATGATTGACATTGAAATATATCTAGGTCAGTGTGACCTATTTTCATGGTGCAATGATTAGCCTTATAATTCAGACACAATTTGATTCTGAAATGTAATATCTGGAATATATGTTCCATGTGACCTGATGATTGACCTCAAAATATATGTAGGTGAGTGTGATCTATATTTCAATGTTCGATATATATAGTTTTACCTTATATCTTGAAGGCGTGAAACAGGCGAGCTATGCTGTCATGCGACATCTCTTGTTTAAGATGAACATTGGCCATACCTTTCAATTGCTTAGTGATACTGCTTTCATATTTGACATGCTGTCCGGGTGCATCAGTGTTTCACAAACGTATCCTGTTATTTAATATATCCTGTTCTTTTTCAGATTTGTATCACATCCCGTACACGTGTGCATGTACTCTGTTAAAATCAGATGGCCGATTCCAAAATCATGACTGCAAGAGGAATATATATGCAGTAATTAAAGGGGTCTCTTGGTACAGTGTGGGTGTGTTATGATCTTCACGACAAGCTTCCCTGTTATCCCACTGGAATTGGATGGTGGAAATTAACAGTTATGAATACAATGTTATTCACTCATATGCATTTTTGTCGACACATGAGGGAGGAGGTAATGACAAATAATAAATGTATCTATTCGAACTGTGTCACATCAAACCATCAAAGGAAAACTTGTCTTTCATTTGGACAGAGACATACAGTTGAATTAAACAGCCTGCACACATTGCAACCTTTCCTGCTTTAGGTCAACAGTCATCAGTATAGTACAGGTGTCAGATGAGAGCTATTAATACAGAGGAAATGCCATTAAGTAGCCACAGTCCAAAACTGACTGTTGTAATGGGGTGGCCAATCAGCCCAGTGACATGTATTACAACCTAAGATGAAGGGTAGTCAGAGACAGACAGAGATGAACAGCGGTAGAGCACAACTCAACAGTGACATGCCAGTACAAGGCAGCTTGTGATCTTAAATTAGTGCTGCTGTTGCTGACACCTATTCACCATTTATATATATATTTATTTAGTTTAATTGCTTATATTGACATCTAAACCTGACTGGAACAAAATTACATGGTTTCCATTAGAGTAGTGATAAAATGTTCTATTCTTCATGATTCATTACTGGCATTGTGGATACTTATTAAAATTGCCTCAGTGAGGTAAATCGAAAAATGGCATTAACTGCCAAGCTTTTGCAGACATTTTGACAAAACTCTAATAGAAATGTTTTTATGTTTTTTATGGAATTTGGCTCATTAGTTTGGTTGCTATGGCAACTTAGAGTTCCCACAACTTACAATGGGGGAAAATTGCATTTACTGCCAAGTCATTGGAAATACTTTGACAATTTTTTTTATAAAAATGTTCCTTGAGTAAACTTCTCACAGCCCTATGCTTTTATGCAAGCAGGGGGTTTACTCACAGGTCAAACTATTTTGAAAACTTTTTCACCCTCTACAGGGCATAGTTTTGCTTTAGTTGTCATGAAACTATACCAGAATGATTGTGAAATAAAGGTATCTCGATCACATTGGAGTATGGTTTCCCTCAGATCAAAATCAGGTCACTAGGTTTAATTTCATTGTAACCTTGTCCACCCCGGCTGTATAGGCAACATTTTTACCTCAATCTCCATGACACTTTACCAGAATATTTTGACTTGATCATACTGTGATCAAGTTTGAATATGGGTCATATCAGATCAAAAGCTTGGTAACTAAGTCAGATTTGATCTTAACCCTGCAAAAAATATTTTAATATCAGAGTTCTGAGTGAGTGAGTGTTCGAGTTTTACATCCCACCAACAGCTAAGGATACGAAGACGGGACCTCAGCTTTAAAGACTCATCCGAAAGTCTTATTAGAGTTCTGATCAGATGCAGTGGTATCGGAACATTTCGATGTTGAAAGGTTTGCTGCCCACATCATTGGCTTGTTCTGATACCAGATATTGACTCTGAAAAAGTTATCTTACAATCAGTTTTCTGATCGCATTTAAGATCTGGTATCAGAACATTCTGATGATGAAAGGTTTGCCGCCTACATCATCAGAATGTTCCGATACCAGATCATGTCTCTGCAAAAGTTATTGTACAATCTATGGGTTTTGATCAAATTCAAGATCTAGTATCGGAAGCTTCCTATGATGAAAGGTTTGCTGCCTACATCATCGGAATGTTCCGATATCCTTTCTTGAGTCTGCAAATAATGCGTAACTATACCAAATTTAGTGACACAGAGGCCTTTCTGATATTTAATATTCATTAGTGTGTCTCAACCCCAAAGTTCTGAATCCGCTTGCAAACGTTTTCTGTCAGATGCAAGATTTGGAATCGGAACTTCTGATGATGAGAGGTTTGCTTCATACATCATTGGAATGTACAGATACTAGATCTTGACTCTTCAAAAGTTATTTTACAATCAGTGTTAGTTCTGATCAACTTGCTGTCTACATCCGTTGTTCCCATACCAGATCTTGCCTCTGCAAAAGGTATTTTACAATCAGTGTTAATTCTGATCAACTTGCTGTCTACATCATCGGAATGTTCCGATACAAGATCTTGACTCTGAACAAGTTATTGTACAATCAGTGGACTCTGATCAAATTCAAGATCTGGTATTGGAACATTCTGATGATGAAAGGTTTGCTGCCTAGATCATCGGAATGTTCTGATACCAGATCTTGACTCAGCAAAAGTTATTTAATAATCAGTGTAAGTTCTAATCAGATGCAAGATCTGGTATCGGAACATTCCGATGATGAAAGGTTTGCCCGCTACATGTACATCATCGGAATGTTCCAATACCATTTCATGACTCTGCAAAAGTTATTTTACAATAAGTATTAGTTCTGATCTGATTTCAGATCTGGTATCGGAACATTCCGATGATGAAAAGTTAGCTGCCTACATCATCGGAATGTTCCGATACCAGATCTTGACTCTGCAAAAGTTATTTTACAATCAGTGTTAGTTCAGATCAACTTGCTGTCTACATCATCGGAATGTTCCGATACAAGATCTTGACTCTGAACAAGTTATTGTACAGTCAGTGGATTCTGATCAAATTCAAGAGATGGTGTCTGAACATTCCAATGATGAAATGTTTGCTGCTTAGATCATCGGAATGTTCCGATACCAGATCTTGACTCTGCAAATGTTGTTCAATCTGGTATCGGAACATTCCGATGATGAAAGTTTTGCTGCTACATCATCGGAATGTTCCGATACTAAATCTTGACTCTGCTAAAGGTATTTTACAATCATTGCTAGTTCTGACCAGATTCAAGATCCTGTATCGGAACATTCCGATGTTGAAAGCTTTGCTGCTACCTCATCGGAATGTTCCGATACCAATTTTGCCTCTGCAAAAGGTATTTTAAAATCAGCATTAGTTCTGATCAGATTCAAGATCTGGTATCTGAACTTTCCTATGATGAAATGTTTGCTGCTTAGATCATCGGAATGTTCCGATACCAGATCTTGATTCTGCAAAAGTTATTTTAATTAGTGTTAGTTCTAGCAGATGCCAAATCTGGTATCGGAACATTCCGATGATGAAAGGTTTGCTGCTACATCATCGGAATGTTCCGATACTAGATCTTGACTCTGCTAAAGGTATTTTACAATCATTGTTAGTTTTGATCAGATTCAAGATCCTGTATCGGAACATTCCGATGTTGAAAGCTTTGCTGCTACCTCATCGGAATGTTCCGATACCAATCTTGCCTCTGAAAAAGGTATTTTAAAATCAGCATTAGTTCTGATCAGATTCAAGATCTGGTATCTGAACTTTCCTATGATGAAATATTTGCTGCTTAGATCATCGGAATGTTCCGATACCAGATCTTGATTCTGCAAAAGTTATTTTAATTAGTGTTAGTTCTAGCAGATGCCAAATCTGGTATCGGAACATTCCGATGATGAAAGGTTTGCTGCTTCATCATCGGAATGTTCCGATACTAGATCTTGACTCTGCTAAAGGTATTTTACAATCATTGTTAGTTTTGACCAGATTCAAGATCCTGTATCGGAACATTCCGATGTTGAAAGCTTTGCTGCTACCTCATCGGAATGTTCCGATACCAGATCTTGATTCTGCAAAAGTTATTTTAATTAGTGTTAGTTCTAGCAGATGCCAAATCTGGTATCGGAACATTCCGATGATGAAAGGTTTGCTGCTACATCATCGGAATGTTCCGATACTAGATCTTGACTCTGCTAAAGGTATTTTACAATCATTGTTAGTTTTGATCAGATTCAAGATCCTGTATCGGAACATTCCGATGTTGAAAGCTTTGCTGCTACCTCATCGGAATGTTCCGATACCAATCTTGCCTCTGCAAAAGGTATTTTAAAATCAGCATTAGTTCTGATCAGATTCAAGATCTGGTATCTGAACTTTCCTATGATGAAATATTTGCTGCTTAGATCATCGGAATGTTCCGATACCAGATCTTGATTCTGCAAAAGTTATTTAGCAGATGCCAAATCTGGTATCGGAACATTCCGATGATGAAAGGTTTGCTGCTTCATCATCGGAATGTTCCGATACTAGATCTTGACTCTGCTAAAGGTATTTTACAATCATTGTTAGTTTTGACCAGATTCAAGATCCTGTATCGGAACATTCCGATGTTGAAAGATTTGCTGCTACCTCATCGGAATGTTCCGATACCAGATCTTGACTCTGCAAAATTTCACAGTCAGTTCTGATCAGAGTCAAGACCTGATATCGGAACATTCCGATGAGGAAAGATTTGATGTCACATCATCGGAATATTCTGAAACAGAATATTTGGTTCATATGTATTGCTGTCTTTTTTATCATTAAAAGTGACATTTATTCTTGCTTTTTTCTTTATCCTGCTTCAGTTTTGAAAATATATCATCGGAATATTCCGATTATCATCGGAATATTCCGATGTTTGTCCGTAACGAAGGCTGTTTTTATATGTTTTCGAACACTAACAGTTCACGAACACTAGCATTTTTAGCATGAAATATGGCCAAAAAGCGACTGAAAAGACCATCGAATGGCAAAATTGCCTTTTATTTGGCAATGAGTTATATTTGGCTCGTTGATTCCATTTTACTTGTTGCTCGTGTCAGAAACATAAGTTCATCCGCGGTTTTGTAAGGGGAAAGAGTGTGTGTGTGTGAATTCGGGTTTAACGTCGCTTTCAACAATTTTTCAGTCATATCACGACGGTGTCTGGTTGTGACAGGGAGCTCAATGCTCACGTTTATAGTGCTGCCTCACTGAAGTATCATGTCCTAGACACATTACATGATACCACACCCAGTCACATTATCCTGACACTGGATCGACCAGTCCTAGTTCTACCCCGTAAATCTGAGTGCCAAGCGAGGAGCAGCTAGTACCATTTTTAACGAATTTGGTATGTCGCGGCCCGGGATCGAACCCGAGACCTCCCGTTCCCCGGAGCGGACACTCTACCAACTGAGCTATCGGGGCCGGTAGTAAGGGGAAAGAGATAACTACCTCACTCTGATTATTTCAGCCATGGGTAAGCTAAAAAATAAAAATAAAATTTTACATGTATTGGTGCGTTGGTTTTATAGGATGGCACGGGCCTCGAAGTGTATTATGCCGCTGAACATGAAATATACGTCATCACTAACTTTAGACAGCATCAAAGTGATCGCGGTGTCCTAATTTGGAATTTAACAAAAACTTATGCGAGAAATAATCTATCATGGGCGTTTGTAGTTTATGGAAAATCCGTCCCGCGGAGCACAGCTTGTTATCGCTCCGCAAAACCTCGCGATGCCGGATGTCTGTATAGCTTTGTGATGCTGAAAAGTGTTTCTAAGTGAGGATTTATCTCTCCACCCCTCACACCCATGAAAGATTCTTATATTGTGGGCCTTTAAAAATATGAACTTTCAATAAATCTTTACTTTCTTTTTACTCGCTGCTTCTAGGAATGGTATGATAATAATTTGAAATGGGATCCCGAGGAGTACGGGGGTGTAGATCGTATTTATATTCCCTCGGAGCTAATATGGCTACCAGACATAGTTTTATACAATAAGTAAGATGAAATCACGATATGGTGTGCATGGCTTTTCATGTTGTTCATTCGGATGACTCGCCTATGTGGTATAATGTTATCTGTCCTTCTGACGAAACTTTCAGATATTGATTCAAATATAGCTTCAAACATAGTGTGGGCGCCTCCTTTAGGTGGTTCTAACCAGTACCCACAACCTATATTTGAACAAGAACAAGGAAACACCTTTGTAAACCCATCTTTTCTGTATAAATCATCATGAAAACATTCTTATATATTGCTGATCCCCTTGAACTCCCACTTTTATACAGTAAAACTTTGGTTTACACGTGTAATATGTTCTAAAAAGGGGTTATCCTTTGAAAGAAAAGAATACACCAAAGAACTGGAAAATATAAAGTGTGCTTGTTCTCTGGGTAAACCTTTTTTGTCTTATTTCTGCTTTAAAATATAGATTGTGGGTACTCGTTAGAACCACCTCAATGAGGCGGTTCTGACATGCACCCACGATCTATATTTTAAGCAGAGAAAAGAAACGGTCACAATTTTTCAGCTTAAAATCTTCGCTTTTTTTTCGCGGTAAAATTTACAATGTAGAGGCGTGCTTTCGTATTGAGGGTTTCCAAGGACTTGATAACGTGATGAAGTTGTTCACTGTGTCTCGTGTAGTCTAGTACATGCACAAGTTCTTATTCCTTTTTGCTAATTTCGACCAATTTGTTGTTTTACATGTACGCTATGCACTATAATTAGAGAAACTTATGCTACTTTCTGCGACTTTTATTGATATTACTTTTACCACTTGAGATGATCTGATACACTGAAATCCTGTTTAGTTTCTCTATTTGTTTTCTTACGACATGAAAGCCGTAACAAAGGAAAGAATCATAGCCTGAAAAAATCCCCGCCTATGGTGGGGTTCGAATCCGGGCCCTCGGGTGATAGTCAAGTGCTCTAACCGCTGAGCCAAAGAGCGGTTCGGGCCGCTCGGGTGATAGTCCAGTGCTCTAACCGCTGAGCCAAAGAGTTCGAATCCCACCATAGGCGGGGATTTTTTCAGGCTATGCTTCTTTCCTTTGTTACGGCGTTCATGTCGTAAGAGTTTCAAATAGAGAGCATTTTATTTAATACCTCATGCATGCCTAGCGGCTCAAACAAAATGGGACATTACCCTGATCAGACGTAGCAGACCGAAACGTCTTCACTGCTTGCCTAATTTACGGGATCGATGTAAAACGTACTACCATTACGAAAATACGCCTATACTAATGCATTGTGAACTTTATCGCCGAAAAAAAAACGAAAAATTTAAGATAAAAAAATTGTGATATTTTTATTATTTCTGCTCAAAATATAGATTGTGGGTATTCGTTAGAACCACCTCATCGAGGCGGTTCTAACGAGTACCCACAATCTTTATTTTAGAGCAGAAATAAGAAAAAAATGTTACCCCTGTAAACCCCAGTTTTAATTTATAAAAGTGGGGGTCAAGGGGGGCAAAATTATATAGGCGTGTTTTCATGATCTAAACCGTACACTCCTTTCAGTGTCAGGTAGACTCTTCAAATCTAGTAGCTAGAAGATTCGTTTTGCCATTAGGTAACAAAACCTACCATCCTCGAATGGCCAATTACAATCTCGTGGAAAATGGTAGGTAAGGTGATGTGAATTATTGTTAATTTTGGGTCGATTGACTAACGATCAATCCAAAATGTTCCATGTGTATCAGGTCATCTTATAAGCATGTGTATGCTGCAAGCCTCTCGCCTTTGTTGTGCTAGCGATAGTATTTTCTCTGTGTTCGTGTGTGTTATAGAACATCAGCATTGCTTAGTCAGCGGTACTACATCTGTATTTAGGAATGGACTGATGTGAGTCTTCAGTGGAATCCGGAAGAATATGGTGGAATCAAAACCCTAGAAGTCCCCTCACAAAATATTTGGCTGCCTGACATCGTCCTATACAATAAGTGAGTATGAAAGTTGAATGGTAAGATATACAGGTAAGAAAATTTTGAAGATCTGCAATGGTTTGGCTAACCTGAACTAACAATAATCACGACACCTTAACTCCACCACATTTGATGAAACTTGCACAAATTAGCATTATGTGAAACAAAGTATGGAGCTCACATGCCTCAGTGCTAACTACATGTAATTAAAAACAAAACACACTCCATAATTTAGTAACACATGTGTGCGAACGATAATCTGATTCATGTCATTTCTAAAAGATCAAATACATAGATCTAAAACGAGGGGTTATTTCATCTGAATTTATCTGTTTTTGAAACAGGCCTCTGAATAGTCTCATCAATTTCGTATGAAACAGCCTCGAGCGTAAGGTTCGGTTTATCATATAATGCGTGTAAATCGAAGTTCATGATTTTAATATAACTTAGGAGAAATAAAAAAACAGCACAACTCAAGAAATACTGCAAACTAATTTCAGACTTACTTGAGGGTCACGCATGAAGCCTAATTGGCCGAAACTAGCTAGTCTGACCTAGAAAACATGCACACTTCATATTTTCCAGTTCTGGGTATTCCTTGCTTCCAAAGGATAACCCTTTTATAGAACATACGCAATCCTTCTTCAGTTCACAAAATGGCTGAATGTTACTGTGAAATGTTTATGATGTTACTATGTGACGTCAAAACGCAAAATATAATTTCAATAGACAAAAAACGGTTGCTACTATTTCAATATTATCATGATATTACGCACCGGTAACCATGTGTTCATATTACAAGTGTGGTCGTATGATTTTAATGACATGGTGTTATCCAATAAAGGACAGTGACCTTATATGATAATATAGGGATCAACCATGGTTTTTCATCCATTAACATTTGCCTGGTCCCGAGGATTCTGTTTGAACATGAGGCCACTAGGACGAATGTTTACATATCTTCCGAGGCACCCGGCAAATGTTAATGCACTGAAATAACCATGGGTGATCGAATGAGGATTGGTCCTGTATAACTTGAGATTCCGACAGCAAAGTTAGATGAAAACCACCAAAGGCTCCATATAAACTCTTCGAATACGACCGGCAAACCAACATGACGGCTGCCTATTCGAAATTCGCAAAATTGCAGTATGTTTCCTCTGGCTTTCTTTGCCGGATCATTACAGGGTCACTGATGAGACTTCGATATAAAAATATTGGGTACAACATGGATATTATACGACAGACTGCATGCATGGTAGTTAACCCAATCACGGTTGGCAACTTTGCTTCCCTCTTTAATTGCACGCCGGTGGGTCAGGCCTCAGATTCTATGACGGCTCCAACGTAAAGGCTTATTGAAAATTAAAGAGATAATGTTGGTTGGTGCCTGATTCTCTGTCTCTGGTCGGGCTCATCGGAGTCTAACTGTTGGTTTTCTTTTGCTCCAGCATTTCAGTGGTTTCTTGCTGTCGAGTCCTCACCGTTGTCTCACCTCTGTGGTTCTTTGATTTCTGTGTTCACGGAGATGTTGCACTGATGAGTTAGGAGGCCTTCATGCGGACTGAACAAATTATTTGTCTAAATCGCGACGGAAGTAAGGGCGAGGATTGTGGCCACGTAAAATCGATTTAAGCCCCCCAGTGGAAATCTTCCACTGACGGTTCCAAGGCGGCTCTTCTGTGGCGATTTATTTATGTTGTTGTTTGTTACTTACTGTGTGTATCACTTGTGTCTTTTAATTTTGGATGGCCATATGGCCATTTTGTGGGAAAGTAACTGTCCATATGGCCTTCCTTTGTTTAGGTTTCCATTATGGTCTGGTCGCTTAATGTTTGTATTTCTTTCCCTTTGGTGTCTTTTATGGATGGAGTAAGTTAATTGTATCAATTCCTGATCTTTGTTTTACTTCTACTTTTTATTAGCCGAAACTACGTAGTATGACCCATCTTCTTTCTTATGAATGTTTTCATTGCTCTTAAAGGAACTCATTTTTTTATTTTTAATTGTTCAGAATGTTGTATACAATAACGTTGTAACGCAGTAACCTTCTGACGTGATCATAGAACCCTAAAACTATACGTTCAGAGCGATAACGTTACGTCGCCCAACGTAACGTAAACAAAGCTAGACTCATCTTCTGATATCAAAATCTCAAAATCCATGTTCAAACAACACGCGAATTTCATGATTTGAACATTGTTGTTGTTGTTTGAGCACGACTTTCGGTCGATTTGACAATGGCTTCAAACAGTCATGTGCATAGGTATTAATGCAATAATAAAGTTCACTATGTTAACGTTTTGTGCTTATGAAAAAGGCTATCTCAGGCAAGTGTCTGCAAAGCGAATAGGCAGATCAATAGGCATCATAATCTTCACTGTGAACATGCATCGCACTATATGGATGGCTTGTCCAATAGTCCAAAATCTCGTTTGGACTCTCACTAGAGGACAATGGATTAGAAAAAAAGATCGAATTACTGGAACATTTTAAATATATTTTAAAGAAGAGTTAGTTAGCTGGCTTAAAAGCAGCACTTCACTGCATTTTAAACGTTTGTCGTCTGCTAATCTATTTTTTTATTTCAGGTATATACTACCTTATTATCTCAACCGTGTTGGAATAAAGAACATGAATTCAGTAGCTTTCTAAATAGAGCAGACATATGTCTGCACGTTTGGCTGTACCCCTTAACCTGGGGTGAAATGTCACCCAACTCTTAGGGGACAACTATTCCCTTTGTCCTTCATTTTAGGGGATAGGGTGAGAGCAGAGTAGACTGTACACAGAAACCTCCGATGGCTGGCCTTTATTTTACTTTGAACTTCACCTTTGTTTTATGCTTATTTCCCGCTTACAACTAGCTTAGTGTAAACTGCGTTATGTACATACATGGTAATTGTCCCATTTGAAGACTTTTTGTCTATTGATGTTGATTCCCTCTAAAAAGGAATGGAATATGAATGCGATGCACCTACTTACATCCGAGTTCTATTATTGATTGTAATTGATTTTGTTTTGTTATACCGGTCTCTCTCTCTCTCTCTCTCTCTCTCTCTCTCTCTCTCTCTCTGATTGTCTGTTTGTTAAGTAAAGTCATATCATATGTATTTTCGGTGTAAATATGAGTTCCGTAGCTGCATTTCATTTTTACTTTACATGCCATTGGTGACGGTTAAATGTAAATTGGTTGCGGTATACATATACCGATATTGCGAAATACTAAGCAAGCTAAGACCATTGTGATGCATGAAGCTCTTCATCACTTTGGATGACGTTTATCGCTGCTCAGATTTAACAATGCCGGTACGAGGTGACGGGGCTTACATTGCCTTCTATTTGAGCGGATTTTTGTTACATTCTCATGGAGATTTAAACTGTTATGCAGCTTAAATAGAGAGGTAGAATTTCTTCACAACTTTTACGGCATCGTGCATAACACATGTTATTTCGCACGGAAGCAGAATGCAATAATGTAGTTGGTTATGTCTTCTGCAAAACGTTTTGACTGAAACAAAATGACAAACACAAGTTGGTGGACAGATAACTTATTAATGAAATCTCTATAAAAAGTGATATTTTGCAGCGCTGATGGGCAGTATGAAGTGACGCTAATGACGAAAGCTACACTTGACCATAACGGTGGTGTTGTATGGGAGCCACCGGCAATCTACAAAAGTTCCTGTACCATTGAAGTAGAGTTCTTCCCGTTTGATATCCAAGTCTGTACAATGAGGTTTGGGTCGTGGACGTACGATGGAAAACAGGTAGACCTACTTCACATGTGCTCCACGAATACTGGTGCAAAGGAGGTCATTATGAATGGTATAGACTTGCGAGGTTTCTACGAGTCTGGAGAATGGGACATTCTAGATGTCACCGCAGAGCAGAACATCAACTACCATGATGCTCCGGAAATTACGTTCAACGTCACCATACGACGCAAGACATTATTCCACACTGTGAATCTCATCATTCCCTCCGTAGCAATATCCTGCTTAACCATCCTGGTATTCTACCTACCCTCCGACAGTTGCGAGAAGGTTACTTTGTGCATATCTATTCTGCTCTCACTTAATTTCTTTTTCCTGCTTCTGGCAGAAATTATTCCGCCAACGTCGTTAGTTGTACCACTGATAGGGAAGTATCTGCTGTTTACCATGATACTGATAACATTGTCTATTATTGTAACTGTGATCACGCTAAATGTCCACTTCCGATCGCCATCGACACATACAATGGCGCCATGGGTGAGGAGAGTCTTTCTAAATATACTACCAAAAATGTTGCTCATGCGAAGACCAAACTTAGAACATGAGAAAATTGCAAGAACTTTAGTAAGAACTTGTAATGGTTTAGAAATGCGTGATCAGTATATAAACAGACAAGATGCAGAATTCGACGGTTCCCGGCTTTCTCCAGCGGCACAGGAACTACTTTCTAGGGCAGACGGAGAGAATGTTTTACTCCAGAGCGACTCATTAACTCCAGAAATCCAGGAAGCTGTGGATAGTATCATCTTTATAGCAGAACATTTAAAGAAGGGCGACTACACCGCTTCGGTAATTTGTTATGTGACAGTATGTTTTAAGGTTTATATAGTATGCAATACATCTTATTATTTAAACAACTATTCAAGGCTAAGATCTTCAACGTTTTCTGTTTTCGAAAGACCTAGACTGTCGCGGTGGATTTTGTTATGACTTGTCATTGATTGTATGTATCACTTATATTCTTTTGTTTTGGATAGCAAATCGACCATTTTAAGGGAAAGCCACTGTCCTTTTGGCTTTCCCCTGTTTTCATTAGGGTCTAGCTGTTTCATGTTTGTGTTTCTTTCCCTTTGGTGTTTCTGATTGGAGCTGTGGGTTAATTGTATCGATTCCTGATCATTGCCTTCACTTCTATTCTATTATGCAGGCAGCGGAAACTAAGATGCCGATCAGAGCAAACTGCACTGTACCTTTTTTCTCCACATATGACGAACACAAAACCAGCACAACGTGGAGGTCAAGCATGTGTACAAAACGAAGACTGAGCATCCGTGTAGTCTGATTAATGTCTTTCGTATGCGCTATACGGATGATAATTGGTCCAAAGCTTCACGTTGACAAGTCAGAGAAGTGAACACCACACTACACCACACTTTATATAGAGAGAACTATGGTTTACAGGGGTGTATATTATTTTTTCTTATTTCTTTTCCATTCTATAGGTTGTGTGTACTCGTAAGAACCAACCACTTTAGGCGATCGATTCTAACGAGCACCTACAACCTATGTTTGATGTATGAATAAGGAAAAAAATCACAAATCGACTTTACGTGGCCACAATCCTCGCCCTTACTTCCGTCGCGATTAAGACAAACAAAGTTAAATATCGTTAAACATAAAACGACCTCATATTTTTATGTTTTTGTAGATTGTGGAAGACTGGAAATATGTTGCCATGGTACTAGACAGGTTGTTTCTGTGGGTTTTTACTGTGGCCTGCGTAGTTGGAACTTTCGGAATCATTCTTCAAGCGCCGACAATCTACGACACCCGTCAGAAGTTGACACCTGTTCGGGAATGGGATCTGTGTGAAACACAAAGCTATTATTAATTTGTAATTTTTTAATGCTGCCACTCTTACTATTGTACCATTATTCTCCACATAATTAACATATCAAAATGATTATTTAGCTTTATTTATGTAACTAACAAATATTCTAACACAGCGCGCCTAGATAGGCAATGGAAAACAACTGTGTTTTATTCTGCAACAAATCATAGCTCGGAAGAGCGTGGCGAGTGACGTCATTAAAAACTGCCATTTTATGACGTCAGTGGTCGATTTTCTTGACGTTAGACGGTGTAACGTCATTTTCTCACATCGAAAACGTAAGAAAAGGATATAAATGCATGTGTTTCAGTCGATAATTGTAGCGGAATTTCTTCTAACAATGGCGAAAGGTTGTGAGATTTTGAAGGAAACAACAACATTATTGCCGATTTTCAGCGTGTTAGAATCGATATAGATCAGCACTAGTCTGTGATATGTTGTGTAATAAATCACAGTTTGTCGGTCAGTTGTAAGTAGACAAATCACGCGCGATACGCGCTCGTGATTTGATCTACTTTACAACTGAAATCTAATCTAAACTGTGATTTATTACTCAACAAATCACAGATAGAGCTGATCTATTTCTTAAATAATAGTCATTGTTGTTATATCGAGGACCCTCGTTTGTTCCCCAACTGTTTGCCGTTATGAGGAATTTTTCACTATGAAGGATCCGTACAGTAGATATTAGGTAATACATACATAGAGGACATTTAGTTTTGAGGTGGATACCCAAAATATTTTCATCGAGGGTGTTGCAAAGATCCGAATTTTCACGAGTGCGAAGCACGAGTGAACAGTTGTATGCTTTCAAGACGAGATGACATACTTTTGGTATCCGTCGAAAAAACAAGTAAATGTTCTTTTTTATTTTATGATTCCGGTAATTGATCAATTCGTCACAATTTTGACCTTGCTATGGCATTACAACTGTCAGTTTCAAAACATTTACATATCGACATTTTGAATACAGCATTTTTACCGTTCAAAAATTGCTTTTCAAGGTATTTTGCAGAATGCTGCGTGCTTATATGCAGTCCATTTCATTTTCTGATGGCTCTTAGTGAATGTAGCCATCCACTGTATAATTGATTCAATGTGTAGCAATTGGTCGCGGTCGGTTGTTCACTCTGGTTTGAGCACTGATTTCCCTAGAAACTACTTCCTCGCGCAAACTCTTTCCGGCATGCCTTGTACATTTGTTCCAAAAATAGCTAAATCTGTGAGGGAGCATTTTTGTGCCATTTATTCCTGAGATGTGTGTCATGCTGTTGATGGGGCACCTATTCATTCAATTTTAATTTTAATATATCTATCTCTATATATCTAAAGGTATGAGCAAACATTATTTTTGCAAATGAAACGAAAATGTACCATTTTCGACCAGAACGTGAACAAAATATTGGTTCCCGCTCATTACATGTTCAATGAAACAATATAAATGGTAACAGTCACTAGTGAAATGATACGATATCATATCACATTTCACTAGTGATTGTTATCGTTTTTATTTGTTTCAGATAAGCATTGGTTTTACTGCTAAGTGTAAAATAAATATTGTGTCGTTAATTACGTTAAGGAGCAAATGTTATGTCTGTTTGTTACAATCGACTGGCGGAGACGGTTTTAACAAATATCCAGAATATTTGTTCGTTGTTTTTAGTTTTACCGGCCTTAAATATTGAATGCCTCCTTTGGCCCGTCTTGAGCTAAGGATTTATTCCTTTGGAAATGCCATTACATCGAGTTCTGTTGTTATATCGAAGTTCGATATAAAGAAGGTTGACTGTAATTGAAAAGGATGGATGAACCCCCAGGGGCTGTAACACTTTCAAAAAAGTAATTGTCTTCCACGTAAGAAGCATACGCGTAAACAAATGTCTTTGTCTTATTCTTCAGGAACGATTTCGTTCTTATAAGAGTAGACCCTCTTTTCTCATAGGAGCTTAGATCATAGAAAAATTGCTTTAGGAGCCTCGAATGTTGTCTCCCTTGAAAAACTGGCGGAAGTATTCAAGGTTTATTTATTCCCCTATCAGAGCGTCATGTAGGAGGATAATTGATACTTTCTTCTGTATTTTTGGGTCGATTGTTTTGAGACGCATCACGAAAACACGCCTATATAATTTTGACCCCCTTGAACCCATATTTTATATAGTAAAACTGGGGTTTCCGGGGGTATACCTTATTTTTCTTATTTCTGCTCTAAAATATAGATTGTGGGTACTCGTGAGCACCGCCTCGATGAGGCGGTTCTAACGAGTGCCCACAATCCATATTTTGAGCAGAAATAAGAAAAATATCACAATATTTCATCATACAATTTTCATTTTTTCGGCGATAAAGATGGCAATGTATTTGTATAGGCGTGTTTGCATAATGGTTGTCTCCCTTAAAAAACTGGCGGAAAGTATGCAAGGTTTATTCATTCCACTATCAAAGCGTCATGTATGAGGATAATTGATCCTTTTTTCTGTATTTTGGGGTCGATTGTTTTGGGACGATTGTTTATAGGTCAACCCAAAATTACTAAGCACAAGCAGCTCTTTGTCGCTGATGTCCAAGTGACAATCACATATATCAGCCCCGTCAGGCGAATTTGTGTCTTCGAGCATTCCGTCATGCCAAATTTTAACTGCGCATGTCCAGCCATTCAGAGGGGCCAGGGATATGGCTTTCTGTCTGAAGGTTCCTCTTAATTCAGTACTGCTCGCACAGGCAATAAGTACCAAAACCGATTGACGGGGCCCATATATGAAACCCGGGTATTAGCTGGTGCAATTTTACATGAGACTGATCTCTATGCAAAGAATAAATCAGTCAATGTTTTCGCCTAGTAGGTCGGTTTTCGTAAACCTCTCGTAAATTGTCGACATCTCGTGAATAGCGACCCATTTACCGACCTCAATGTATTGCAAAAGCAATATCGAAATCTTCTGAAAACGGCAAAGATAAATAAATGCATTCAGCCGGGTGTTAAATTATGGTTATAGAGGTCATCAGGCGC
This sequence comes from Lucinisca nassula, assembly GCA_963580285.1. Lineage (NCBI taxonomy): Eukaryota > Metazoa > Mollusca > Bivalvia > Lucinida > Lucinidae > Lucinisca > Lucinisca nassula. The sequence continues at coordinate 134,269,865 of OY757018.1, read as the reverse complement.
ATGCCAAATTGCATTGGCTATAACGGTAATTTATAGACAATTACCGCTGTGAGGTCAGAGTGTGAGTGAGTGAGTTTTAGTTTTGCGTCCCACCAACAGCTAAGGTCATACGGAGACGGGACCTCGGTTTAAAGACTCATCCGAAAGTCTGGAGAAGCCCGGGATCGATCCTGCGATCCCTGGTTTACAAGGCGAGTAGCGTAACCACTGCACCACGGAGGCTTCTAAGAGGTCAGAGTGTTGCAGGGGGTTATCAATACAACCTTGAGTGGACTCATTAGTTCAGTTTGGCAAACAGTGTCCACTGTTTGCATGAAGTACTGGAATTTAAGGGTTAACCGAATCATAGACATTGTCAATATTTGATAAATCACCCAACTATCTAGACGGCAAGCTGAATATTTTCTAGCTTTCGGGCTCATTGGAGTCTAACTGTTGGTTTTCGTTTGCTCCAACATTTCTGTTGTTTCTTGCTGTCGAGTCCTCACCGTTGTTTCATCTCCGTGGTTGTTTGTTGATTTTTGTGTTCAAGGAGATGTTGCACTGATGAGTTAGGAGGCCTTCATGCGGACTGAACATATAGTTTGTCTTAATCGCGACAGAAGTAAGGGCGAGGATTGTGGCCAGGTAAAATCGGTTAAAGCCCGCCAGTGGAATTCGTTTCACTGACCGTTCAAAGGCGGTTCTTCTGTCGCGGTTTATTTTTGTTATGGTTTGTCTTTGGGCGTTTGTGTCGCTTGTGTTGTTTTGTTTTGGATAGCCTATTGGCCATTTTGTGGGACAGTAACTGTCCTTTTGGCTTTCCGCTGTTGGTGTTTCCGTTGGGGCATGTTGCTTCGTGTCTGTGTTTCTTTCCCTTTGGTGTCTCTGATGGGAGCTGTGGGTTAATTGTATCGATTCCTGATCATTGCCTCTACTTCTATTTTTAATATCAACAGAAAGGGACATCATGAAGTCTCTTTCATAACAGAACAAGGAAATGTCAGGCACAAGGTATGCGCCATTCGTAACCAGAACATGTCCAAACAACTTACTACTAACTCTTATATAAATATTGTCAAGTAGGAAGTAGAGAGCTTCACACACTTGTTGACATGAACATAATGTGAAGTTTTATGCTCTTTGGAAATGAAAAAGCATTTCTCACATTACTTGCAAGATTAGGAGGGGTGGGGTTCTTCTCTATAGAATGTCCATTCAATTAAATCATTCAGTTGTTAGTAAGATTATGAGGTAGTATAGTGTGAGGCGTGGGAATATCATACGTAGACAGATTAAATTCACGAACAGGTCTGGATTATAGATTTCCAAAACAGATTTCTCCACGATCGTTCATAGATTTTTTCGCAATATTGAACCACGTGCTTTTTCAAGGCAGTAAGACATGCAGTTAATAATTTAGAAATTTTTGTATAGGTACAAGAACTTGTTTTTGCTAAACCGTGCTTTTTATGGTCTTCATTGAAGATTAGGTAACCAATATAGCGCTGCTATAAATAACAGGAAACATGTATTTTGTACATGGTTAGCGATAGTCACGTGGATATAGCAGTTAATAATACTTTCAGAGTATAAAAATGAAGTGAAGGCAATGATCAGTAATCGATACAAATAACCCACTGCTCCCACCAGAGACACAAAAGGGAACGAAACACAAACATGAAACAGCTAGACCCTAAAACACGATTGTGCATGGAAACGTTTCATATACAACCCTTGGAGAAATACATATTGAAGTATAACGACGCCAGTAGCGATAAAATCTAAATTTAAACAGATTTGTGTTTCAATTTCTCGGGTGATAGGTTTGTTTTATTTGTTGTAAGATTTCGGGACACTGGGTATAGAAGTGTGCACTTACGTCACTATGTTCTTGATCCAATCCTTGAACTGCACAAATTGCTCAAGGATACCCACATCATTTGAAATAATTTTATCGTTTGTTGCTCTATAACGCTGATACATTTTTCTACTGGTTGGTCCCAAACAAATGTACGTACAGTCAACAGGACAGCCTTATGAAAAATGGACATCAAGCATAAATTTTATTTATAAAATAAACACACTTAACAAGAATCAAAATGCTACACTAAGATAATATGAAAAAAATAGGTGTCACCTATAAACGAGCATAGCAAACTACACAAGGAAGCTGATGGATATCTAAACCAAAATGTCTGTATAATATTGATATGCAAAAGTTGGAAACCGCAAGTCAACTGCCGAATACTTAGTTCTGACTGGAAAATTATTTGCACATTGCCTTGTCTTTTACAAGTGATGCAACTTAAAGTAGTATGTGTCTAATAACCAAATGTTTTATTTTGAGTGCCAATAGCACCATTGGACTAGCAAAGTTGATCAGAGTGCATCACTGGGTCTGTTCGCTTACCACGGGAACCACTGGCTGCAAACGGTATTTACCATTTGCAGCATACTTTGGAGACGCTTTAGAGCCAGGGCAAAAAGAACCGCACGGGAAATTTTCGTCGAGATAGAGGGCATGAAATATTTAACAGCCGAAGTCAGTGCGATAACAACTGTTTTCCCATGACCATAACTAACAATTTTTTTTTCCATGACCGAGGAGACACTGAAATATATTTCAGACAGTGAGTTGACATATAGTTCTTTTTCCCCCTTGTTGGTTTCTTGTCCGCTTGCACTACTTGACTAAAATGTGCTGCAATGTTTTGGAATCCAGCTGTAACTTTCTATGTCTATAACTACCAGTATTTTGAGTATACTTGAACAGTAGCTATTTACAAGTGTGAAGTCCTGTACACCTAAAACTGTTTTAAAAAACTCACCTAAGCCCCAGATCACTAACCTTTAAACTCTGATGGAAACTGTTGAGCCGTGTCAGGTATACGAAAAAAACAAACAACAAAAAACAGGGGACCAGTGGTTCTGGGCCGATCACCTGAGTGCTGAGAGCTTATGGAGCCATTTTATTTCTGAGAAGATTTAAAAGGTTTTTTTTTTACCATGGCAGACTCTTGGACATTTGACCTGATAATGGGCCTATTGGTTCCGGAGAAGATTTCTGAAGGGTTTTTACCTTATACGCCTGTGGACACAAACTGTTCAAGTTCGTATGAAGAATCTCTTTGCAGTTTGACAAAGATTTCTAAAATTAGATCAAGCAATTGATTGTTCTCATTTTGGCAAACACTGTCTGGTTGACATTTGAGATGTATTTTTGATTGGACAGTGTAGGAGTCAGCAATGACATGTGCATATGTACACCACCTTGTGTTTTGAACTTATTTCTGTCCGGCAGTTGACTGGCAGGATGATGGGATATATTGAATGATGTTCAAGTCAAGATGAAATGAAGCCCATCGAAGTTTGAACGGATCTGTGTTCACAGGTATATGGGCACGGTGGCCATATTGTTCATGCGACCAAACTCATATTAAACAAGAGGCCCATGGGCCACTATGCTCACCAGAGCTCAGGGGGCACTGCCGACTGGCAGCAAAGTATTTTAATTAACCATGGAAGCCCTGCGCCCAAGGATGCTACAGATAAAAGTTGGACCCGATCAGCCTAGTGGCTTCAGAGGTCTGATGTCGCGTGATTGTGTTGTTGCAGGACAACAGATGACAAGTGACAATTTCCCATCTGTGGCAACCAATAGGCCTAAAAGAACATTATTAAAGGAACATTTCTATGTAAGTTTGACAAAATATTTTGAAAGGCATAAATGTCATTTTTTCAATTTTCCCCATTATAAGTCAATGGAAACTCTTAACTTGCAATAGCAAACAAACCAAAGAGCCAAATTACATAACCCGGAGCTCAGATGGACACTGCCCAATGGCAGACATGTATTTTTTATCATGGTATGATTTTAATCTACCAATTATAAAGTCTCCCAAACAACCCCATTCCCAAATGAGCACACATGTGGACTGTATCTGAAATATTAGGTGTTTTATATAGTAGAGAGGGTGGGGCATGAACCAATGGAGCCCTGGTTGGTGTCACTAAATGTGTCTTATGAAAAGGAACAGAGACATATATGGTTTAGCGGGGGGATATGTATGGCTCCTGAGATGTAAGGCCTTTTAAGCAGTGGAGGGATTCGGGCAGGGTGGATTCCAGAAAAGCCCAAGATTGTTGCAACCTAATGCTGAACAGTTTCTGAGATATGAGGCCCTTTTATGAAGTGGATGGGAAAGATATGGCCCCTGCAGACCCCACAAGATGGGGTGCCTGAATGTGGCTAATAACAATGAACAAGAATATATGTGATTATTAGCTGGGGATTTGAATAGTTTATATGATATATGGCCTATTATGAAGTGGGATCTTATCATAAGGAACAAGAATATATGGTTAAGGGGTGGAGATCTGACCGGTTTCTGAGATATATGGCTTTCAATGAAGTAAAGGGGTGGGGCATGGCCCGTGGCACCACAGGTGGGTGGGGGGAACCCTATGTTGGCGTCACTGATTGTGTCTTATCACAAGGAACAAGAATATATATGGTTTAGGGGATGGAGATCTGAATGGTTTCTGAGATAAATGGCATTTTATAAAGTGGAGGGGGTGGGGCATGTCCCTGGCACATCTTGGGGGACCCCCAGGTTGGTGTCACTTAATGCTTCTCATCATTAGGAACAAGAATATATATGGTTTAGGGGTGGGGATTTGTAAGGTTTTTGAATATTTGGCCTTTTATGAAGTTTTGTTTGTTTGTTGTTTGATTTGAGGTTAAACATCCCCGTCAACACTGTAAAGGTCATTTCGGAGATGTTGCTTCCAATTTTGTGGGACTTTTACCCGACATTGAGATGAAATGACATCTCAAGCCCTGTCGCCCAATGAAACCAATAGGGTTTATTCACACTGCGGTTCCTGGACAGGCTTAGATCCTCTAAGCGGTTTAGCAGAACTAGTGTGCGGGCCGGATTCAGCTCTGCGTGGAACCATCATGCAGCCCATATATTTCTTCATGACCCTATGGGCGGGGGCCAATCTTTTACGAAGTGGATGGGGTTGGGCATGTCCCCGGCACATCCCAGGTGTCCCCCATGTTGGTGTCACTGAATGCAACTTATCATAAGGAACAAAAATATATTTTGTTTAGGGGTTGGGATCTGTTAGGATTCTGGAATATTGGGCCTGTTGTGAAAGGGAGGGGTGGGGCATGGCCCAGGCACATCCCAGGGGACCCCCAGGTTGGTGTCACTGAGTTTGTCTTATCATAAGAGACAAGAATATATACAGTTTACGGGTGGGGATTTGAATGGTTTCTGAGATAAATGGCATTTTATGAAGTGGAGGAGGTGGGGCATGTCCCCGGCACATCCGGGGGGATCCCCAGGTTGGTGTCACTTATTGCACCTTATCATAAGGAACAAGAATATATACGGTTTAGGGGTGGGGATCTGTAAGGTTTCTGAGATATAATGCATTTTATGAAGTACTGGCAGCAGGGCATGGCCCCGGCACAACCTACTGGGGCCTTAGGTTGACACAAAAGCAAATGGCTGAGAGAAGTTTACTAAAGAAACATTTCTATGAAACTTTTGTCAAAATATCTGCAAAGAATTTGTAGTTAATGCCTTTTTTTTTCAATTTTCCCCATTATAAGTCTATGGAAAATCTAAGTTGCCATAGCAATCAAACTAAAGAGCCGAATTTCATAAAAAACACAAAATCTGTAAAGGCAAATATGGGGAATATTTTCATAAACTCTCAGCCTCATAGAGCATACGGTTTCTGAGGAGATGATTTTTTAATTATTAGTTTTTTTATTTATTTTTTTTTTCATTTTGGTTTCCATGGCAACCAATACAAATGAGCAGTAGGCCTAAATGCATAATTATGGCAGATAGTAGATTGTATTTTTTCAGTCAAAGCAATCAGAAATGGAGCAATTTCTGACTGAATCAGTCACCAGCTATGTTGAAAAAGTGGCCCAAGATGGTACCTATGCGGACCATGTTTGCATACAATCCCTTGCAAACATGCTAAAAGTGAAGCTACACATCACTCATACTGAGGAGCCCGATCTTCTGATAGCACCTTCTGAGCCTGGTCATTATGGTCTTCTTCGCCTGGGATACCTACCTGACCTTCACCACTATGTTAGCCTAGCTCAACGGTGAGTAAATGGAATGTTAGCGCTAAATAGAGGAGTTAATACAAACTAGTACATGTATTTCAATACTAGCCGGAACCCCCAGGTTGCATGATGCTTGCAGAGCCTGGTTAGATGGTTAATATGGTAGTGCATCAGTCAAACCACTCACCTTACTTTGTGTTACTAATGCCAGCTAGCACTAAGCAGAGGGTGATTAATAACCAAAGGGTGCATATATAGAAAGCAAGCAGTGCTACATGTAGAAAAGACAGAGTTTGTAAACAGTGTGTGTTACTGAAGCAAGCAATGCAAAATAAGTAGTGTTAAAGCATTTATAAGCTGAAGGCTACATGCATGCAGGAACAATCTATATCAGTTGCTTTTACAGCTTATTATTCAACATTTCAGCTATAAGGAGGAGGCATTTGTCCAGCAAGACCAGGTCAACAGTCCACAAGATGTTCATAGCAAAGGTATGGTGAAATATTTTACCAGTATTAATAGAATATAAAAAAATGCATTCTAAAATACCTTTCAATTAAAACGTATTTCCCCTACTATATTTTCACTTTTACATATCAGCTTGAATTATTAATGATCAAATTATAGTCTATACCAGCCTACTTGTTGATGCATTTTAATAAGACACTATTTCTTTATCGAACTCTATTGATACTTTTTATTGTATAGGTGATGAAGTTTGACAGTGCAGTCACAAGTGCTACGGTTAATGAAAGAAGTTTCACCCACTGTCTATACCTGGCCGAGCCAAAATGATGTCTCCACCAACCCACATTCCGATATAATACAGAAGCTTTCACCGCCGAGTCTACTCCCTGTGAGAGGAATCAAGCTCAAATTTATACCTCATGAGATTCAACAATGAAGAAATAATCTGTAGAAAAAAATGAAGAGTACTGAGACAGATATTCCAAAAGGATTGATTTAACAAAACTTGCTTGAAGGTGTCAGTATCAAGATTTATTGATGTGTAACAAAATGTATATATTATATTGGCCTTTGCTTCATATAACCCAATATGGGTCACTGATTAATAATTCTTGATAATGAGACCTTCAAAAGAGCAATTATGATTAGTTAAGAGGCCTTAAAAGAGCAATTATGATTAGTTAAGTCAAATGAATTCAGTGTACACTTCAGAGACTATGTTAATCATATTTTAAAACATTAAGATCAGGAGATCAAATGAAACCAGTATTTAAGCTAAATTTGTCACAAGTGTAACTTTCAAGTGACATTCAGTTTTTTTACTCCAGATTTGTATTAATATTTTGAACTCAAAATGAACTATTTTAAATGATAAGACAATAGATTTACATTGACACAATAATGTATTTCAACACTGATAGAATGAAATCTGAAAACAATCTAGTCTATGTTGGATTATACCGGTACTGTTTTATTATATTTGTTTCTTGTTCCAAAGTTACTTTAAAGTGGAAGAATTAATTTTACTATCCAGTCTAGTCATCTTATTTGCCCAAATATACATGAGTGCCATACTGTTTTGTCCACGAAATTGAGCTAGAGACTTTAAAAGTTTGAAACTAACATTGTCACAAGTGTAACACTTTAAGTCACTTTCGAATTAAGCCTCATGAATGTAGCTAAAGCTTTGATCTTAAAACAAATTGTTTATAAAATGATGGTATAAAGGATAAATGATGGTAAAACAAAATATTTCAATAGTTTCAAAATGATATATCTGAAAAAATACAATATGCAGAGGACAACAGTTTTATAGTATTGTTTGTTTACAAGTTCTGTTAAAAGTTCATTAAATACTTGTTCATATATTCTCTAGTCTTTGTTCAATCCAAAAATTATTATGTATGTCACAGCTTTTTTCCTCAGATTAAAATTGTAGCCATTTAACTTCAGTGATGAAATGTGTCACAAGTGTAACATTTTGTACCTGTTAAATGTAGCCTGCAGATTGTACCCAAGACTTTAAGTTTCAAATAAACTGTATCAAAATTGTGATAACATAGATAAATATTGGTAAGATAATATACTCAAACACTTTTTATGTGAAATACTGGAAAAAAATATTTCTTCTGTACATAGGGATAGTCTGTTCTATAATTTTTTATTCAAAAGTACCGTTGAAGTTGGAGACTTACTTTCTGAGACGTATCTTTGTTTCCTTTCATTACCAAAATATGTAAAATGTAACACTTAATTTGATAAGAAATGAAAAATTTAGGCATTATACAGCAGTGCTGAAACTGTCACAAGTGTAACAATTTTATAGAAAATATACATGTTTTTGAAAGCCACCTAAAATCATAAATATTTATTACAATCAAATGAAATTTTACATTTGTTTTTGAAATGCCTCTAATATTGCTGAGAAATAAGATTTTTCTTAAACATCTTGCCTACTTTTCTTGTGAAAAAAACTTTATTAGGTGTGTTTTGAAAAAATATGGGTCTAATATTGCAAAAAATCCCTAAAAAAATATTAAGTGGAACTAACTTTCAACTAAGTGAGAAAAAATTGGCCAGAATGATGGATATGTGTACCCACTAAAAGTTACAGAAGAAAAAAAATGACATTTTCTTTCAAATCTTGGTGAAGTATCACGTCTAATGTTTACTGAGGAATAGCAAAAATGTAATGAAAAATGGTGAAAATAATAATTAAAAAGCGCATGGGTTTTGTCCTTTAAACACTATAAAATTCTTAACATTTGATGTTCACTGGTCCAAAAAATGATAAAACCATCATGATATATCTGGTTTGAAATTTGACCCCCATTGTCACACTTTTGCTGCATTTTTTTTAAGTTGCCCATATCTATAAGGCATTTTATTGCTGCCTATGATCTCCTTTTACGCAGAAGATCTCCAGACTGGAGATTTTCCTTATATAAGTCTTTATAATGCACTAGTCTAGGTCATTTGTAACCACCCCCCCCCCCCACCACCTACTGGGATAGGCGGGGGAAAGCGGGGCTCATGTGCGGGATAGTTACCCCCCATGTTCCCCTGCAGTGCCGGGTTAATGTGGGGGTTTCGATATTATGCAAATATACCCCCAGTGGAATGAACTACATGTATTGTGACCTTCTACATGTCCCCCCCACTCACCGTGTAGGGCTGCGAAAAGTGAAAAATTATTGTTTCCCGCTATCCCTGTAGGTGGGACGGGGGCAGTGGTTACAAATGACTGTTGCATAAAACCAAAGGGCCTCAGGGCAAGGACAATTTTGGCCTTTGGGCTATAACTTGAACAATCTTGGTAGAGGTTCTCTAGATGAAGCTTTATACCAAATATCAAATACCTGGGCCTTGTGGTTTCAGAGAAGATTTTTAATTTAAATATTTTTCCCCATATAACCCTATGATACACCAAAGGGCCCCAGGGTGGGGGCATTTTTGGCCCTAGGGCAATCATTTTAACAATCTTGATAGAGGTCCACTAGATGAAGCTTCACACCAAATATGAAAGACCTGCACCTAGCGGTTTCAGAGACAAAGATTTTCCCTATATAAGCCTATGTAAAACCAAAGGCTCCCGGGGCGGGGGCATTTTTGGTCCCAGGGCTATAATTTGAACAATCTTGGTAGAGGTTCACTAGATGAAGCTTCATACCAAATATCAAAGACCTGGGTTTAAGTTTTAAGTTTTCAGTAAAAAAAAAAATATATATTTAGCTCTTGTGGCTGGAACCATTTGAACAACTTTGAAACCGGACTACCTAAGAATCATTCCTGTGAGGTTTGGTCAAAATCCGATCAGTAGTTTAGGAGATGTCGTTTGAAGCAAAAGTTTATGCATGGACGACGGACAAAAAGTGATCCCAAAAGCTCACCTTGTCACTGTTGGTGGTAGTTGCTGCCAATTCCTGGTGTTCATTCCACATATGGAGGATCCATGTTTGGAAAAGCACATCACTTGCCAGAGTACATATCAAAGCAAAACATTATCATTGCAGCTGCACCACAAAAAACTGTCTGGGGTTTATCGACTAGAAAAATCAAATTTGTTTGCATTTGCTGAAGTCCTCAGTTCCATTTATAAAGGATAACTAGACCCCCCCATCCCCCCAACATCCATCTGAAACCAACCGCACAGGAGTACTTGTAAACTGCTTAGAGGGTTCAATATGCCTGCTCAGGCAAAGTGGTGCTCGTCAGACCATCCATGCATATAAACCCTATTAGTTTAATTGGGCAGCAGGGTTTGAGGTGTCATCTCATCTCAATGTCGGGTAAAATTCCCACCAAAACTGGAAGCAACGTCTCCAAAATGACCTTAATAGTGTTTGCGAGGATGTTTAACCTTAAATCAAACAAACAAAGGATAACTAGATGGTCTGTGCAGACAGCAATAAGAAAATTTATGTATACCCCTGTAAACCCCAGTTTTACTACTCAGCAGATATTTGACGTAATGACGTTGATTTTGAAAGTTTTTCTGACGTCAGAAAACAGACGTCAATCTGACGTCAGAAAACAGACGTCAAGCTGACGTCTTAAAACCAATGTTGATTTAACGTCGGGTTTCTGACATCAGAATGACGTTGGATTTACGTTGATTTTGAAAGTTTTTCAGACCCCAGAAAACAGACGTAAAAAATTTGACATCCTAAAACCAATGTTGATTTAACTTAGGGTTTCAGACGTTGAGTAACTCTTTCCAGCTGACAACATTTGGACATCTATATGTTGTCTTTTGACGTTTCACTGATGTCTGTTTTAGGGCCCCACACATAAGGCAAGTGTGTATATTATATATCTCTCATTTAAAAGTTTCAATAAAACAGAGTCTGATATAATTTTCCTTCATTCCAAAGGATTGTTCTGCTTTTTCATAATTTATCATGATTATGATATGAAATCTGTACCACTCCACCACAAATGTTGGGCTTTATGATTGTTTAGAGAACTCACTCCGCCACAACAAGTTGGCCAGAAGATGACAGCATCATATCATTTTGTTTAATACCAATCTGAAGGGTTTTGGAATCTGTACCACTCCACCATGAATGCTGGGCTTTAAGATTGTTCAGAGAACTCACTCCACCACAACAAGCTGGCCAGAAGATGACAGAATCATGATATCAGTTTGTTTAATAATGAAATCTGTACCACTCCACCACGACTGTTAGGCTTTAAGATTGTTCAGAGAACTCACTCCGCCACAACAAGCTGGCCAGAAGATGACAGAATACACATTTATTAAAAGTTTAAATTTCTGTGCTATATATTTTAGATTTAACGATAATGTTCCTGAATTTTTGGATACACTTGGGTTAACAGTGAAGACTCAATTAGCCTGCTTCTGAACTGGATCTTCACCGTTTGCCATTTTGTCTGAATCCTTCGCCTTTATTATTCCATGTTGAAATTTTAGGGTTCTGACAGGCAATATTAGGTGCTGATTTTTACATGTATAATTTTTTTGTAAAAAGAGATCCTTGGGAAATACATGTACAAAGTTTTAAAACAGCAGACTCTGTTTTTTTAGTCTATTCATGAGAGATAATGAATGGTAGATGCGACAGACATGTACTTTGTCCAAAGCCTGACGCAGATGAATTATACTACAGAGCCAGTGCATCAAACCATATGCACAGCTATGACATGCCGAAAAAGATTAAATTAAGAAAATTATATATATACAGTATGTACGTACAGGTCAGTCCTGTTATTACTATCCGGTTCCATGTGGTTAGCCTAAAATGCAGAGTTTTAATGCCTCCAAGGCCCAAATTTTCTCTTCTGACAGTGAAAAAAGCTATCTTTTTCAATATTTCAAAGTCTATGTCTCCTAGTTTATTGTTTCTTATCTGTTTAATTCTGAAATGGTTTGCTTTTTCACAGGGTTTTTGTAACAAATGATGTGTGGGTGAATCTTGAGAGTAAAAATAAATCTATTCAGCTGGACAATGGTTCAATGTGAGAAACAAGCCGCAAAATTATCCTTAAATAGGTCCATATATATAAAGCACCTCTAATATAACATACTTTCAGTTTCATCAGGCCATGCAATGTACACGTACCAGGTCAAATGAATATTTAAGACTGTTTCTCACATGAGAATAGTAAAAGATCAGGCAATCAGTCGGCTAAAGGGGTGTGGTATTGCTAAACTTATCCAGCATTTATTTCATTTACGTGTAGAATAAAGTCGGACAAAAATATCAAAAGGTCTTTTTCAGAGTGACAGTTACATGTACAAGGGTGGAGAAAAAAAACATGGCTTGACTGGGACTTGAACCCAGGGCCTCTTGCATACCATGAGAACACTCCACAGACTGAGCTACCAAGCCACATGGCCGACCTGGCTAATGAGATTCTTCCCTAATCTCTGTCCTATCTCATTCTTCATACTATTTCATGCTCTCAGACGCGGTGCTGGACCCACACTAGGCCACCAAATGTCACAGAGGTTGGCAAAAGAACATGACTTGACCGGGAATTGAACTCAGGGCCGTGCAAAGAATCTACGGAGCGAGCTACAAGCTGTTACACGAGTAATAGAGTATGTCTTGATTCTTAGTGTTGGACATTGGTATGCTACCTGTCTATCTTCATATGCTGTGGTCAGTCATATTTGATCATAAATAGCTTATGTACACACAAGGTTTGCAGGATGGGAGCCTACACAGTGATCATGTAATTACGGTCGAGGTCTAAACTTAACCTTCACAAGGGATGACTCTCTTTGCACAGGGGGGAGGGGGCTCTAGTTCCGAACCAAATGACAGTGTACATTTTTACATTCATCACTGCAAATGATGCTAATGGAGCGTATTCGGACACCGAAATAATCAACGCTGCCAGGGATCAAACAGGGGGCCTCTAGCATCAGAGGCAAGAGCACTAACCACTGAGCTCATGCTCCAATAGGCAATATTTTTATCCATCTATCTGTCTGTATATATATATATTTTTAATTTATGTTTAGTTCTGATGAAAGAAAATTTTTGACAATATAGACTTTCAGGGGCAGGGACACTAATTTTCGAAACTCTATTCTGCATTGTTGATTTGAATAAAAAAAGAATTTGCTCCTTGGGAGCAAATTCTTTCCTTTTAGAAAAAGCCCTCTTTTCGGAAGGGAAAACAAACAAAAACAAGTATATGTAAAATATATGTGATATATAATATGCAAATGATTAGTTAACATATCATGGTGTTGCTCCGACGTTAATTTTAGTGTCTGACAGAATTTTGAATAGTCAGATAGTCGCGAAAACATATGCCAATTGAGTAAATCTGCAATAGTTCCATTCATTTAAGACACACTATTAAACAGATTACCTGCTGGTTGATTTTGAGATTACTTTGTTTTTCTGATGCGTCATAATTACTAAAACACTCACAATGTGACCTTATAAGCCCGTTTTCAAGTTGCAGATTTCTTCAATGTTGACCTCCCGCAGGAAATCATGGCGCCCGATTTCAAGTTTATGTAAATACACAACAATCAGCTTTTTAAAAAAGCTTGAGCCTACGCTAAGCACACAGGGTTTTTAATCTATCTGTAATTAGAACTCGCGTGTTAGGACACTAAAACACCATTGATTTATTTTCAGTTGCAAAATGTCTATTTTTTCTTTACTTCTCCAACACTGTAATCAACCCCCGCCCATCGGGGCTTGAAGAAATATATGGGCTGCATGATGCTTCCACACAGAGCTAAAACCGACCCGTACACAAGTGCTGGTAAACCAGTTAGAGGATCTAAGCCTTCCCAGGCAAAGCGGTGCGAGTCAGCCCGTCCATGCTTATAAACCCTATTGGTTTCATTGGGTGGCAAGGCTTGAGCTGTCATTTCATCTCAATGTCGGGCAAAAGTCCCACAAAATTGGAAGCAATTAAGTCTCCAAAATGACATTTACAGTGTTGACAGGGATGTTAATCCTTAAATCAAACAAACAAAACCAACAAACCAACCATGTAGAGATGATAAGGCTGACACCAATAATCGATTAATCGATCAATAGATTCCCCTAAACTGATTATCATGTATTTAGTAGTAATCGATCGTTCGATAAGTATACCGTATTCGCCCTAATTACCGCACCGGGCGCTTAGTTTTTTCAAAATCATGTCAAAAAATCACAGTGAAAATCTACCTAATTAGCGCACATTCGATGCGAAAACAATAGCCCCCGAGATTATGCATAGCCTACTGATATTTATTGGGATGGAAAATGATACTAAAGCATTGCCTTCACTGTTGAAGAAATAACGGTTAGTTTTTTAGCGATTTATTGTGAGAGCTTCCAGGGGGAGGTTACTGTAAAGTTTGAGCTTATGCATTTCCTTTTCAAAAATATCTTTGATGTGTGCTTATAGGAGCATGTGCGGTAATTAGGGCGAATACGGTAATTTACAACCCAATTTATATCTAAAATGGCTGGATAAGTGGCAAACAGTGCAGACCCTGAAGAGACAATGCATTCTGGGTCTACACTGTTTGATCAGGCCTGTCTGTCCTAATTCAGGCAGTAATGTATAACACATGATAAGAAAGATGTTATGGCAAGAGGTAAAAATATGACCAAATCTCTAGTATGTTCAGTGGTTACTAATTGATTATCGATCACAATGACAGCACTGATGATCATTTGATTGCTATGAAAGCTTACTGGATGCTATCATGCGTGTACAGAATTATATAGACATGTTTTCGTGATGTTCGTTGATCACAATACTCATATAGGCTGTTATGATAGAATGAGAATTTTATAACCAACAAGAGCCGTCACTATAAGTGAGCAAGGCCCCCGTGGGAGCCAATTTGAGGGGAAAACAAGGGACATTTATAACTCCAAAATGCTTCATCCGAGCAGAATGAATTTTCTGTTAGGCACATCTACATATCATTGCAAATGCATATGCAAAAATTTAACAAAATTGACGGAGAAATGTGGAAGAAGTTTGCGACACAAGGTTTAAAAATGTGTTTTTCAGAAAATAAAGGGCTGTAACTCCTTAGCAGATGATAGAATTGACGTGAAAATTGTGTTAGGTACCCCTTTACCTCACAAGGAATACATGTGCAATGTTTCAGCTCAATCGGTGAAGAAATGTGGAAGTTGTTCGCACCACAAGGTTTTCGAACGCGTTTTTCAGAAAATCAAGGGCCATAACTTCTTTGCATGTGAAAGGATCAACTTGAAAATTGCGTTAGGCACCACTTCACCTCACAAGGTAAGCATGTGCAACGTTTCAGCTCAATCGGTGAATAAATGTGGAGGTCGTTTGTGTCACAATATTTTTAGTGCATTTTTTAGAAAATCAAGGGCCATAACTCCAAAATGCTTCAGCCGAGCAGAATGAATTTTGTGTTAGGCACAGCTACATATAATTGCAAATGCATATGCAAAAATCTAACAAAATAGTCAAATGCGGAAGTAGTTTGAACCACAAGGCTTAAGAACGCGGTTTTCAGAAAATTAAGGGCCGTAACTCCTCCGAAGATGATAGGATCAACATGAAAATTGTGTTCAGCATCCCTTTACCTCACAAGGAATGCATGTGCAAAGTTTCAGCTCAAACGATGAAGAAATGTGGAAGTAGTTTGCATCACAAGGTTTTCAAACGCGTTTTTTAGAAAAGCAAGGGCCGAAACTTCATCACAGATGATAGGATCAACGTGAAAATTGTGTTAGGCACCCCTTCACCTCACAAGGAAAGAATGTGCAAAGTTTCAGCTGAATCAGTGAAGAAATGTTGAAGTAGTTTGCATCACAAGGTTAATAGCACATTTTTTAGAAAATAAACGGCCGTAATTCCTTCGCAGGTGATAGGATAGTATATGCAGTGATAGGCAGTAAATTACACAGGCTTTCTTCCTTGAGTTATCTTTAATATGTACATGTTCATGTATTAGTGGCGATGACAGTATGGCACACTGTGATACTTACAAAATGTACATGTAGTAAGAGCACTGGCTTCAAATTTTATAAATATAAATAAATGAAATAATGTGTGTGTGTGTGTGGGGGGGGGGGGGATCACAAACTCCTATCTCATGATAGTGTTTTCAATGAGTTCTACATAGTTGTATATAAATCATATGAGTAACAAACACAATGACTTCGCTTCTAACTTGAACCCCCAGGTGTGTGTGTGTCGCTTTCAACAATTTTTCAGTCATATCACGATGGTGCCTGGTTGCGACAGGGAGCTCAATGCTCACTTTTATAGTGCTGCCTCACTGAAGTTTCATACCCCAGACACATTACATGATACCACACCCACTCACATTATCCTGACACTGGGTCGACCAGTCCAAGCTCTACCCCGTAAATCTGAGTACCAAGCGAGGAGCAGCTAGTACCATTTTTAACGACATTGGTATGTCGCCGCCCGCAATCGAACCCGTGACCTCCCGTTCCCCGGCGCGGTCACTCTACCAACTGAGCTAGGTTTGAACCCCCAGGTCCTTCTGTAATAAGTTTGTCTGGCTAATGGCTTATATGGGCATATAAACAGATACCACTCAGTCCCTACAGCTACAGTATGCTACAATAAGCATTTAAGAGGGCATTTACAAGCCAGAAGGGGCATAAACAGACACTACTATGGTAGGTACTGATGGTGTAAAGGTGATGGGTTTTTTTATCCTTGGCAGGGCTATTAATTTCAATATCCGAACATGTTTCACAGGCATCAGTTGAGGAATGAATGCCCCTTTTACTGGAAATCCCCTATCAAAGATCTCTACAGTAATCTATTACATGATCACTCTATAGGCATCATCCACATTGCTGCAAATCTGGAGTGTATGTAATGAACAGCTGCAGATGCCGCATAACTAGAGTGATATACAATCCCCAGGGTATCCTGTCAGGTTCTGGTGGCATTCTGGGGTTGGGTCAGTTCTATCAGATTCAGAATTGTTACTGGTGACATGTCAAATGATACGATTTGACATTAAGCAGGATATAGTGACAACCACCTAAGGTATTGTTGAAAGAAAGTTTTAATCTGCATAACAGAGGTGGTGCTGTTAGCAGAGGTGCATTCTGGCTCAAGCATTATGAGTGCATGAGTGATGAGTGACAGACCTGTTATATGACTATGCAAATAAGCACTGCTACCCAATCCCACATTGGTAACTCAGAGTCCCACATTGGTAACTCAGAGCTTGTCATATGGTAATTTTAGCAACAGTGCCCAACAAACCATAACTTGTATAGTCCCCAACAGTCCATGAACCAAAATGTTAATATTTGGTAAATGTATAGCGAAAAAGCGAAAAAGTTTTTTTTTTTTTTTTTTATTTGAGGTTCTACATCCCCTTCAACACTGAATACATGTAGGTCATTTTGGATTTTGTGGGACTTTTACCCGACATTGAGATGAAACGACAGCACCTCTCGCTAAGGCTGACACGATTAATTGTGTAATCGATCGATAAATCCCACAAAAATGATTATCATTTCTGATTTGCTTTTAATCGCTTACTTGATACATGTAGGTACAATTTACTACCCAAAGTTATGCCTAAAATAGCTGAATGAGCGGCAAACAGTGCAGACCCAGATGAGACGCCACATCATGCGGCGTCTCATCAGGGTCTGCACTGTTTGCTCAGGCCTGTCTGTTCAAATATACATATGGTAAAGTGCAACAGTTATGGTAAGAGTCATGCTCAGACAGAAAGCCAGACAGGTAAAATTATGACAGAAACCTTAACGATTACTAATCGATTATCGATCACAATGGCAGGACTGATAATCGATTATCTTTTCAGCTCCGATTTGCCAGCCCTACGAGAGGCCAATCAGCCAATGAAACCAACAGAGTTTCAATGCAAAGTTGTAAGTACACTGCAGATTCATGGCAATATACCTGTGAGAACAAGGGGACAAATGATTTTACACCTGTTGGAACTCCAAGGAAACATTGGGATACCCCTTGATTGGTGTGTACATTATACAGCTGTAATTGTAATTTTAACGGTTACCTGCACAACCCTGCTGTCTAGTTGTTTAGGCTGGCCGCGTTTCCAAGCAAGACCTGTGCTATATCCAACTGTAAGCCATTGCAACAGCACAAGGTACACACTGTGTGTCCCCTGGGTGCATCTTATTTAACATATGCAGAATTCAATCTTCAACAGATTTTTGATTAACGTGCAGGTACAGGGGCAGCGTCCACATAATTGGGCCCCCTTCCAGGTAGCTGGCTTGCTGCACGCATCGCAGATCTTACACCAGATCTCCAGGCTTGTCTATCATGAGGATCGTTAGCAGAGAGCTTCCATTCTCTGCAATCTCTTTCTGTTAGCTGCTTCCAGGTCATCTTGGGCCTTCCTGGCCCCCGCTTTCCACCTACCTGTATGTCACAGGCAGTCTTGACTGCACCGTTGGAGCGTTCCACATGTCCATACCAGCGAAGTCTTCTCTCTTTCAGGATGAGGTCCAGGTCCTCAATACCAAGACGCTCAAGTAACTCACTGGACCTGATGGTGACAGTGTCCTGTGGCTTGACATTGCAGATCTGTCTGATCATTGCCCTGTCATTTTGCTGTAGACATCGAGGTTTGGCTTTGTCAATGGCCATGTCTCACTGGCATGGAGCATTGCACTCCGCACACAAGAGCTATACACACGGCCACGTGTCTTGAACGCGAGGTGGCGGGAAGAGAGAACTGGTAGCAACTCCTTGAATTTCTTCCAGGCTGTTTTCACACGTGATGAAGTTGAAAGGTCGCAACCACCCGCTGCAGAGAGCATATCACCTAGGTAGCAGAAGGAAGCTAAAACCTCCAGCTTGTCGGATCCGACTTGGACTTCCCTCTGTGGTCTGCCATCTAAGGGGCGTGCAGTTCCTTGGCACCGTGTACACCTGTAATCAGGGTCCTCTATCAAGGGTTTGAGTCCACTGCATTTCTTGTGCACCCAGAACTTGCAGCCATTACAAAAGATACTGTTGCTGCCCACTCCAGTGCGACATACAGCGCACAGGAACTGGCCTGTACTAGATGCAAGAGGTCCAGACCTGTACCACAGATCATGATCTTTGTCTTTCCTGCATTCACTCTCAGCCCTTTCGCCTCCATTGTGTCTTTCCAAGTTAAGAGCCTCCTGACACATTCCTCAAGGGATTCAGCTATGATGACAAGGTCATCAGCATACAGGTCCTCCCAGGGGACTCCAGAGCGGAACTCGCATGACAAGGCTTCAAGCAAAATGATGAAAAGCAGTGGGCTGAGAACAGAGCCTTGATGAACACCCACCTTCACCTCGAATTCTTCACTGTAAACATGACCAACGCGGACACGGCTCCGAGCATTAGCATACATCCCTTGGACCAGTTTCACAATCCACTCATCCACTCCAAGTTTTCTTAGTGCCCACCAGATGACTTTACTAGGCACTCGAACAAATGCCTTCTCCAGGTCTACAAAGCCATGTAAAGTCTCCTGTTTGCCGCCAGATACTTCTCTTGCAGCTGCCGTACAACAAAAATTGCGTCTGTTGTGCCTCTTCCTGGGACGAAGCCAAACTGGGAATCATCGATGGACACCAACTGCCTAATGAGGCTATCCACAATCCTCTCCAGGACTTTCATGACCTGTTCTGTCAACTTGAGACCACGGTAGTTGCCCTGTTCCAATGCATCGCCCTTGCCCTTGTAGAGACAGACAATGAAACTCTGTTCCCAGTCAGAGGGTACCTTCCTTTATCTTATCCTTATACCTTATAATGCTGAGGAATTGTGTGATTACCCTTCTTCCACAAGTTCGGTGCATATCCACGCCGGTAGTCACAAATGTTAATCTTTTTCATCATCGCCCCATCAACGCGAGGTTGTGCGGGTTAAAAAAATAACGGACGGTGTACTCCATGATCTGGGGTGTTCATTTAAGAATATTTACATTTCCAGTGTAAAGTCTAATGTAGACCTATAGAAAAAAAATTGCCTTCATACTTCTATGAACACATCGAATCACATGATTTTTAGTGACGTCATTTTAAACCATTGTTCTCTACAGGGTTGATGACATCAATGCTGCTCCGCTCTTTGTAGAAAAACAGCGTGTAAATGTTTTTTTTAGCTTTAAACGTTTACCCTACAAGCATTTTTTCGCTCAGTGATGAGGGGCAAATAATGTAAATATAAAAAAAAAGCTTTATTTTTCTGCTTTTCATGAAAGTATGAACAACAGTGGGTCGCTAGCAAAGTTTACATGAACCCTTTTGGGGTTCATTTACTTTGCGGGGCCCACTACGTTCATACTTCCATGAACTGCAGAAAAATAAATTGTATGTCTTAATTTAACCACCCCCCCCATGCCAACACAGAGTTGCATGCAATGGTTAAAAAAATTGCTGCAGTTGTATTGCATTAAGGTCATTTTTAGCCAGTCAGTGCTTTCTTTCTTTCTTCCAATACGTCTTAACCCCTCCGAGAGGGACATAAGAGGGGTTCCGGCAAACCAAGTGTTGAAGGGTGTAGGAGTTGATGAAATCATTGAAATGGGTTTACAAGTACAGTGTGAAAAGAGAAGGTTAGTATAGTTAAAACCTAAAAACATAAAATTGGTCTTTTAACCCATATTGTATCGGAAACCCCAAAACGGGTAGTTGCCAAACAATACAGCCTGTCAGGCCTAGGTCAGATGCCGCAGAACACAGTGTCTCATCAGGGCCCAATCCATCCGGGCTTGAAGCAGATGGGCTGTATGATGCTTCCACGCAGAGCTGAAACCAACCCGAACACAAGTACTGGTAAACCACTTAGAGGATCTAAGCCTGCCCAGGCAAAGTGGTGAGAGTCCATGCTAATTGGAGGTTTTAGGAATTACGTTTATGCTGTCATTCTTGCGCATGCGCAAAGTACTGGCCACCAATTGAAACTGCCATCACTATTTAAATGTATTGGCGGAACTTAAAATGGTAACAATATTCAGACATTTTGAGAGAAAATATACCCGTTTTCATTGAAATAATGCCTCGAGAAGGAAAGAATGATATTTCGCTTTTATTACCGAAAGGAAGTGGCTATTGACAGCCGGCTGTCTCCAGCGAAAGTTCGCTAGTGACAGCCGGCTGTCTCCAGCGAACTTTCGCTGGTGACAGCCAGCAAAAATATATAGAAAGTATATTGTCCAGTAATAAATAAAAGTCATTTAATGGAACCCTTGTTAATAATTTAAATAGATAGATACATGATGTATATTGTGGTCCTAAAATTATTAAATTACCATTAATTTAACATTTTAAAAACATGCAGTAATCTCATTCTATACATTTACATTTTTGGTTGGATATACATGTATATAACACGTTTTTCTAGCATGCTTTGTACTTTGTTCCCAGATATCAATGTTATAAAGAGGTTGTGGTGATTTGAAAGTCAAACAGATATATGAGTATATGTCTATATTAAACAAGTGACCCCTGGGGTAAGGCTACTTTTATCCCAGGGCTATAATTTGAACAACTGTGAACAAATATGAAGCTTCATACTAAATATCAACGTTCTGGGTCTTCTGGTTTCAGACAAGAAAATTTTTAAAGGTGTCACCATTATTATTCTATGTAAAACCAGTGAGTTTCAGGGCTTTCTGGTTTCATACTTTTAAAATATTTTCCCCAAATGTGGATTGATACATGTATTTACTGAGGATGACAATGATGGTGGCTGATTACAATAGCTCCCTTCAGAGCCTTCGGCTCAAGTGAGCCAAAATAAGATACAACTTGTGTGAAGTCTCCCCTGCCCATCATCCCCCCCCCCACACACACACTCACACAAACAAGAGGCCCATCGGCCACTATGCTCACCTGAGATCAGTTGGGCACTCACTGGCAGCCATGTATTTTAAAACTTTTTATACTAAATGGAGTGGAGTCTATTTTGAAATTGAGGGGTGAAAGGTTGTGTTTTCTTTAAAAATTCGGAAAATAGCTGAACTTTTGCAAACAGTCTAGGCCCTGATCAGACGACGTGTTCTGCGTCCTCTGCAGGGCTACAGACTAAGCATTTTGCTTTAGGCACCCAGACTGCCATAAATCCAAATCCTGCATTAAGTTAACAGGCATTTTAGTCCAAAACTTAGGCTCCTAGGCAAAAATTTAGGTGCCTTGGGAGACTGGGCACCAGTTAGTCTGTATCCTTGGTCCGATCTTGGCCTATACTGTTTGCTAGGGTATCCCTTTTGGGGTTTGCAGTACAAAATGGGTGAACATGATATGATTTTAATCCACTGATAATAAAGTCTGCCCCCAACAAAACCCCCGTTTCCAAATGAGCACCCACATGCACCCTGTATCTGAAATATTTGGCATTTTATGAAGTGGAGGAGGTGAAGCATGGACTGGTTGCTATCACTGAAAGCATCATATCATAAGGAACAAGAATATTTATGGATAAGGGGCGGGGATCTGTTCAATTCCTGAGAGGCCTTTTAAGCAGTAGAGGGGCTGGGGCTTGGCCACAGCAGATCCCAGGAAAGCCCAAGATTGTTGTCACTGAATGTGTTTTATCATAAGGACCAAGAATATATATGGTTTAGGGGTGGGGATCTGAACTGTTTAAGATACATACATACATGGCTTTTTATGAAGTGGAGGGGGTGAGGCATGACCCCGGGGCACCCCTGGGCTAAGGGATTTGGTGAGATATGAGGCACTTTTATGAAGTGGAGATGTGGGGGGTAGAGGAATGGACCCCATCCCCACCCTACGTTGGTGTGAGTGAGTGTTATGTCCCACCAACAGCTAAGGTCATCAGAGATGGGACCTATTAAAGACTCATCCGAAAGTCTGAAGAAGCCTGGGATCGATCCTGCGATCCCTGGTTTACAAGACGAGTGGCGTAACCACTACACCACGGAGGCTTCTAAAACTGAATGTGTCTAATTATAAGGAACAAGAATATTTATAAGGTATATATGCTGGGGGTGGGGGGGAGCATACAAAATTGGAATTATTATTTTTATTTTATTTTTTTTTCAAATAAAAACACTCAAAACAAGATTTCTGCTTCAGTGGTTCTTCGCCCCCGCCTATTGGGCTTGAAGAAATAGATGGGCTGCATGATGATTCCACGCAGAGCACACAAGTACTTGTAAACCACTTAGAGGATCTAAGTCTGCCCAGGCTAAGCGGTACGAGTTGGCCTGTCCATGCTTATAAACCCTATTGGTTTCATTGGGCGGCAGGCAGGGCTTGAGATGTCATTTCATCTCAATGTTGGGTAAAAGTCCCACAAAATTGGAAGCAACATCACTAAAATGACCTTTACAGTGTTGACGGTTCTCTTTTAATTGCTGCAGTCTGTTGGGCTTTTTACAGAAGAAAAATTTCATTTTTGATAACTTGCCCTCATCCAACTTAGGCCCCCAAAGGGGAGCTATGTTGTCTTCTGACAACTCTTGTTTGTCAATATATATCATCCATATATTTCAGCTGGGGCATTTAACAGTGTAATAGAGCCACCGCCCATCGGGGCTTGAAGAAATAGATGGGCTGCATGATGCTTCCACGCAGCTGGTAAACATCTTAGAGAATCTAAGCCTGCCCAGGCAAAGCTGGGCGAGTCTGAGTCGGACCGTCCATGCTTATAAACCCTATTGGTTTCATTGGGCATCAGGGCTTTAAAGTCCCACGAAATTGGAAGCAACTTTTCCAAAATGACCTTTACAGTGTTGGTGGGGATGTTAAACATCAAATCAAACAAACAAAAAATATATTTTAGCTGGCTGTCTCCAGCGAACTTTCGCTGATGACAGCCAGCTTTCAAAAAATAACTAATACAAGTATTTAAAAATGATAGAATTCATATACTGATATTCAAAACCATAAAAAATTATTCTGAAAGCATATTAATAGAATTAAAATCAGTGAATAAGTTACTTATTTATCAATATATCATCTGTATATTTTAGCTGGCTGTCACCAGCGAAAGTTCGCTGGAGACAGCCGGCTGTCAATAGCAATCGCCTTACCGAAATTCATTTATCCTAAATCCGTTATTAATTGACGAAAATCTTTTCGTGAAGACCCATGTCAATGGCTTGAGATACCGTTATTCATGAAAGCTTACTTACAAAATAAGTTTTTGCGTAACTTTCGTTTTATTCGCTATCTATCTGTCTATCTATCTATCTATCTATCTATCTATCTATCTATCTATCTATCTATCTATCTATCTATCTATCTATCTATCTATCTATCTCTATCTATCTATCTATCTATCTATCTATCTATCTTCGTTTTATTCGCTATCTATCTATCTATCTTTCTGTCTACATGTGCAATTTAAATGTCCATATTGACAGTCGAAATAAACTTATGAGTGGACTGACGGAGGGGCGTTGAGTCAATGTTGGTTCGACGCCATGCCGTCGACACCCACTCCAATTCACTTAATTGTCACATGACCGTTGGCATGGGAGAGAGAGAGAGGTTTGACTGACAAACTGATAGTAGACAGACAGACGACAAAAAGACCGACTGACTGAATGAATGACTATCAGACGAATGATGGGACTGTTAGGCAGACAAATAAACATACTGACAGTGGAAAAAAAAAACAACAATGAGTGGACTTACAGACGGGCGTCGAGTCAACGTTGGCTCGACGTCATGCCGTTGACAACCACTCTAACTCGCTTCAATGCCACGTGACCGTTGAGACGAGAGAGCAGTTTGACTGATCCCTGTATCCAAGAAGCCCATAGCCTTTTTATACCAAATGGAATCTTCCTCTTATATATAGCAGAGTCATTTCCAAAATTTAGGGGTGTCAGGGTGTGTTTTCTTCAAAATTTATTTGGAAAATGACCAAACTTTTTGCAAACAGTGTAGGCCCCAATCAGACACTCTGCCGGTTCTGATCTGGGCCTGCACTGTGTGTCACTTAACCCTTTTGGGGTTTCCGGTACCAAATGGGTAAATGTAGACCTAAGGGCTAGGCAGGTTGACCCAATCTACAAATCTACCAGATTTTACTGTAAAGTCTTGCACTTGCGAAGGAGTGTTTCATTTTTATGCACTGAAAGGGTGTTCTACGTTTGTTTTGAATTTAATGTTCCAATCCCACTGAGTCTTGATGGGTCCGAGCACTGGGCAAATGATATTTGTTAAGCAACACCGTATTATCGCCAACACAACGTTCTGACGTTTAATAGATGTTGCAATGTCCAATTCAATGCATCGCTTTGAAGTTGGTTTGGTGTAGACACGACGTTGCGGACACGCTACATGTCGGTTGACGACAAACTGCATTTACATTTGCCTGCGCTAGCTAATTGTTGGTGCGCTGAGAGAGAGAGGGTACCTGTTGGGTCGTATGTACAATATTTCATTTTCGAAATGCGAAATTTCATATCTGGCAGCATATCGGTGTTTCTCCCTTTATCTTACATTAGAATTCCCGAAAATTTTAAAAGAATTCCACTGTTTTACGCTGTAATTAACACTATCTGTCCCACTGCCTTTGAAGCAATATGACAGATGACGGCCAGGCCTTTTCCCGTTCTATTTTTAGAACTGGAAGTACGTCACGAAAAAAAGCTCCTATAAACTCTATTGGTTTCATTGGGCTGCAGATATCATAACCATCTCAATGTCGGGTAAAAGTCCCACAAAATTGGAAGCAATGTCTCCAAAATGACCTTTACAGTGTTGATGGGGACTTTAAACCTCAAATCAAACAAACAAAAAAAGTTGTTAGGGCCTACATTGTTTGCAAAACATTCAGGCAGTTCCTAATAGATTTTGAAGAAAACACCTGATACCCCTAAACTTTGAAACAGACTTGTGCTATATTCACATGATATATAAGGAGGAAGATTCTATTCGGTACAAAATGTGTTGACTTGGCGGTTGAACTCCATTGCAAACAAAAGGGGCTTGAAGAAATATATGGGCTGCATGATGCTTCCACGCAGAGCTGAATCCGGCCCACACACTAGTACTGGTAAACCCCTTAGAGGATCTAAGCCTGTCCAGGAACCGAGGTGTGAGGCGGACCGTCCATGCTAATAAACTTATTGGTTTCATTGGGCGACAGGGCTTGAGATGTCATTTCATCCCAATGTCGGGTAAAAGTCCCACAAAATTGGAAGCATCGTCTCCAAAATGACCTTTACAGTGTTGATGGGTATGTTAAACCTCAAATCAAACAAACAAACAAAATTTACCTGCATGATAGTCCTCTTAACGGGGTTGCTGCAGTATAAATAGATAGACATTAACTTAAGATGAAATGACATCTCAAGCCCTACCAATCATTTTTCCTGGGAGTGGTCTCCAGTTATGGCAGTATTCAAGTTCACTCGGTTTCAGTTCTGGTGTATGAATGTAATTTGACGTGTCACCAGTAACAATTATACTGATTCTGAGTTCCGCCTGATGGGAGCACCGCGCTCCCTGATGGGCGGGACGAAAAGACCAAGAATTATTGGTGTTGTTGTTTGTCAAGGACAAGGGGTCGAGATGTCCTACAATGAGCTTGAACTGCCCAAGTTGTTGCTTGGGCCGAGTTCGCTAGGTCAATATATAGAAAAAAATCACACACCTGAGCCTGAAAATCTCTTACGTGTGGATTGTCCGATTAAATCATCAGATTCATTGTTTTTCGAGTGCTTCCAGTACATGACAGAAATAAATATGGCGGCGTAGAGAATTCCTAAGGTTATGACTCGACCTCGTGACGTCACTTTAATTTATTCATAAATAATAACAACAAAAATAAATACAAAATGTACAAATTTATGCCAACACATAAATAAGAAAAATATATTAATTGACTGATATGCCAAAGTTGATTTTTTAGCTATTACAACTAACCGAATCACCAATCAGCCTTGCGACACACTATTCATCCGGTGACGGATACGGGTTACATAAGCTTTTTGAGGCTCTGGTTCCCGACTTCATACATGGTTTGAATGGGATACATGGAAACCTGAAAACCGGTTTAAGCCAGTTCCGAGGCGCAAGCAAACTTTCTTGCATAGATTGTGTCTTGTGATGATACGCGTTACCTAGATACGAGCTCGCTCGACGCCCGCCTTCGGCGGACGTCGACGGCTGCCTTCGGCAGCCGCCGCTATGCTCGTTATAAAACAACTTTCTTCAAGCTGACAACTAGTGATAATCTGCAAACAACAACCAATTTCAATTTTGACCATTTACGAATCATATAAGTTAGTCAATTTGTTAGTCTAGGAAACTGATGCCTTTACGAATATGTAAGACTTGAACCTGGTAAAACCAATTTGCTGTAAATTTTCAAAGCCTATAAAAATCCATATTAAAATTGTTGTGATTATTGCCCAGCAACAATATCTGTTAAAATTGGAGACGTTCATTATCGAATAATATCAGTTCAGTAAACATTAGCGTCGATGATATTTGGCGTCTGTAGCGTTTCTTTTGATATCGATTTATGCCAATTCATGTTTTTGATGCAATTGCCCGTCAACAGCTGATTCCTTCCTGCAGTTGGTAATTTAAAAGTTTCCTAATTAAATTATTATTGTAGGATTTCGAAATATCAGTGGATATAAGAGATTAAATAATAATACATAACCACACAACGTCTGCAAAATCAGCTCTAAACATTTTTGCCTGGAAGCTGACTCACCATCTAGCACATTAATTTCAAAGAAGTTCGGGAATTGAAAGCTTCAGCCAGACCATTATTGATGTCATTAAAGATGTATCCCGATGTTTGAGTGAGCTGAAGAAAAGCGTCTGCGACCAAACAAAAACTGATTTATCACATGACGTCGCGTCTGAGAGTGTAATAACGCCATGTATTATTTTCGATAATCCACTAGTGGATTAAATATGCAAATTAGTTAGATACGTCCCGTAACGTTACATGTACGACGTCCTTAACGACGTCGCGTTTTCTAACGGAAGAATATTGACATTTTTGTAACCAATCGTGAATAAAAAGCGTTTTAAATGTCATATGGTAAATAGAATCTTGCATTCGTGCTCATGTATTATTGAATTTATTAATCTCGTTGAGGAAAAGGGATAAAATGCTCGGCAGAGCCTCGCATTTTATCCCTTTTCCTCCACTCGTTTAATAAATTCAATAAGTATTATTGAATTTTTTAAACTCGTTGAGGAAAAGGGATAAAATGCTCGGCAGAGCCTCGCATTTTATCCCGTTTCCTCAACTCGTTTAATAAATTCAATAATACATGAACACTCATGTATGATCCTCTATGTCAACAATTTATTAAACTCGTTGAGGAAAATGGATAAAATGCTCGGCAGAGCCTCGCATCTTATCCCGTTTCCTCAACTCGTTTAATAAATTCAATAATACATGAACACTCATGTATGATCCTCTATGTCAACAATTTATTAAACTCGTTGAGGAAAAGGGATAAAATGCTCGGCAGAGCCTCGCATTTTATCCCGTTTCCTCAACTCGTTTAATAAATTCAATAATACATGAACACTCATGTAAGATCCTTTATATAGATAATGTCATTTTTAGATGAAGCGTTTTTAATTCTCTTGGGTGTACTTGGCTGTAAATGAAATACAGTCGAACTTCAATGGCTCGAACACCTTTGGGACCTCGAAAATCTGTTCGAGACAGGGGTAGTTCGAAGCACTGAGGTTACTGTCAGGAGGCATAACGAGATACTTTTAGGTATTTTTTCGGTGTTCTATAATGAAAATGTATGCTGTGTGTACTCGTTAGATTCGCCTCATCAATGCGATTCTAATGAGTACACACAGCATACATTTGCAAAATAAAAGACTAAACTCTCCTCAATTATCACCCACTATTTCTTATGTATGGGATTTCGTTAGGGGCTCAAGAATGGGTTCGACACATCCATGGTGAACGAGCCATCGGTGTTCGAGCCATCGAAGTTCTACAGTACATGTCACATGCATATGCTTAGGCAAAACTGGGGAAATATGACGTAGCACGGCACCCTACTTCCCTCCTTATGGTGACACATCCGTGTGACACAGCGCACTTATTCTTTTCTCAAAAAAGGTCTGTACTCCAGTCAAAGGTTGCGGGTGCCCGTGTGAACCGCCAACGAGGCGGTTTTAACGATTGCCTTCAACTTATGTCTCAGTTTAGAAATAAAATGTACTCCTGTGGCCGAGTTTATACAATGGTTTACTCATTCAACGGACTTACTTACGCGATGTACCGAAAGCAGAGTTCAGAAGGGTGCTCACTTTCCCCATAGCTAACATGATGTCCTAAAAGATCATCATAACATTTTAATTTGTCTGCCTGGTGTTAATTAAATGTCATGCATGTTGTTGTAGTGTATTTGTTAAAGCTTCTATATTTCATTGTTTTGTGTATAAATAACAGATTACAACCGAATACTACATTTTCAGACAACTTGATTATACTTGTGTACGAGTCAGTAGTTAAGTATGCAACACTTTAACTAACAGGCATCATTTTGATGTTAGAACGTTCGAGCAGTTAATTGTCTTGTTCTGCTTAACTCTTTGCAAAAATCCAGAGAAGATACCTGATCCAGATCCTCGTTGTTTGTCATCCAACTTGTGAATTTACAGGAATAAATTACTATCATCATTAATCAAGTAATTTGATCGGTTGATAGTTAATGTGGTTTTGGAATAATTTAAATTAATCAGAAGAACAAGTATTAAGCCAGTCTAAACATTTTGTTAAAACTAGAACGAAATATTTTCAATTTGCGTGCGAAATTAATATGGGCGGCATATATGACTTGTTTACCACGTAAACTAATTCAAAAAGTTTATGTTTTGTCGCGTTTGATCGACGATAACGTTATCTTTATTGTTAGTATTTGTTTTTTATTTAATATATTATGCAAATCGTGAACAAACAAAAGAAAACATTCAGATCGCTGTTTGGCCCTCAGCGCTCACTGGTCAATTTGATTCCCGTTTGATGGACCTTAAGCTCTGGTATTTAACAAGGCTTCACTGCTCTTCTAGATAGCTGCGTCTACCACCTTAACATCTTCAAGTTTCACTGCTTTATATTTAACATATCCACAATTACAAATGAAAAACAATCACATCCGATATTGCCGTAAAATCCAAAGCTGCTATTTGCTGATTTGTACTTGACAACTGTTTTAAACGGTATATTTGATTCGATATGTTTAAACATATTTTAAATAAATATGAAACTGTTTAGATGTCTGACGTCATAATACGGGTCAAGGATAACCTAAATACGCCGTTTTATTTACGTTAATTGCACCTATTATATGATGCTACATTATCATGATTCAATACCATCTTTTCAGGGGTTCCGGTAGTTTTGTGTTTTTTATCCATCGAAGGATACACGAACACTATGACTGTAACCAGCGTTAGAAGTTAAAACAAAATATGTTTTAACATAACCAAACGTAATGAGCAGGAGCCAAGTTTACTGATTGGCTTTGTCCTTGTGCATTCACATAGGTTCCTAGTGTACGTGCTCCTATAACACAGATTGCAATGATTTAGAAAAGTTCGTTGTTTTGACATTTTGCCATGCAAAAACTAGGTAACAGAATGCGACATTCCCATGAAACAGACCAAAGTCAACGTCAGATCATATTTGCACAAACATTGATCTACTTAATCATCTGAAGTAAGCAATTGTTTATTTAATTTCTAAAATACATCTGCGTGGTGGCAAGCTTGGTCATGTAACGTGGACTGTTCGAACAATTTTCCGAACAAATAGGCAGCTGCATTAGAAATCCAGAGAAGAAGGGCTTTGAAATCGTGCCAGTCATTGAGAATAGCAGCATGGTGCCACGGTGTCCATATAGTACCTCCTAATATAGACAATAATATTGACTAGGAAAATACCGCATTATTTTACCTTTTTTCGAATTGGGCCAAACTTGACCTTGCCGTAAAATAGGTTATTGTCAATATTTGAACAAAACTTAAGCATTGTCACCTGATGCTACTTGCCACCTGCATTTTATTATGTACAATAGTTTCTATTTCTGCCTCAGGACATTATATTTTTATCAGAAAATTAACGTTTTGGAGATATGAAAGAATGCACTTTGTTTCACAGATGTGTTATCGTAATACATATCAAGAGTTTACATATTCGGTCATTACGCAAACACGCCTATACAAATAAATTGCCACATTTATTGCCGAAAAATTGAAAATTTTATGATGAAAAATTGTGATATTTTTCTTATTACTGCTCCAAATATAGATTGTGGGCACTCGTTAGAAGTACCCACAGTCTATATTTTAGAACAGAAATAAGAAAAATAAGGTTTCTGCTCCAAATATAGATTGTGGGCACTCGTTAGAACCGCCTCATAGAGGCGGTTCTAGTGAGTACCCACAGTCTATATTTTAGAGCAGAAATTAGAAAAATAAGGTATACCCCCGGAAACCCCAGTTTTACTATATAAAAGTGGGGTTCAAGGGGGTCAAAATAATATAGGCGTGTTTTCGTGATGATGTGCTTTTCGCTCACCCACACTGTTAAAATGACCAGTTCATTTAAAAATCACATCTACATGTATATATGGATAAACCTAGCTTTATATCATAATGTAGACATATTCAAACACAAGAGATGCATGCTTTCAAAAAGCATGACCTTGGATCAAACAGTATATATGAATAAGCTGAAAGCTGAATTAATTAAAATCTAAAACATACCATTGTTAAGGGTTTTTCAAGGTAAATATTTGCATTGAGGACACCGAGAATGTTTAAATACCCATAAATGCCCACATTAATTACTCTTTAGTAAAACAGTCTGTAAAATTGTAAAAGAATTCTTTAAATTCAGGTATGGCGAAAAAAAAATTACAAAAAAAAAGAAAAAAAAAAGCGAATTGATCACAGCTCTATTTAGGCATTTCAGTAATTGAAAAAAATGTTTGAGAAGATCGGGGGGTGCTTGCTTCCCTTATACAACTTTCGTTCAGGAATTAAAACTGAAAAAATAAACTTTATCGCCGAAAAAAACAGGGTATTTTAAATTTAACAAATTAAAGTCAATCAGAAAACTGTAGAATACTTTGATGATCCTAGCTTAAAATATACAATAATCTTCTGTTCGCTGCAGTTCCTAAATCTTTCATATTTGTTACAACGTAATATCATCGTTTGAAACAAAAGGTGTCATCCCTAAAATAACAAATAAACAATATTGGATAGATCTGACTTCTGTTTTCATTTTTTCAGTGCTGATGGACAGTTTGAAGTAACCTTAGTTACTAAGGCAACACTATTCTACAGTGGACTCATCATCTGGGAACCACCAGCTATTTACAAAAGCGCTTGTATTATGAACGTTGAGTTCTTTCCTTTTGATATTCAACACTGCAGTATGAAGTTTGGATCATGGACATACGATGGCTTTGAAATTGATTTAGTTCATGTTTGTGCGGATGACCCGGATTCAACACAGCCTATTGAAAATGGGATCGATTTAAAAGATTTTTACCAAAATGTAGAGTGGGACCTACTTGCTGTTACGGCTCAAAAGAAAATTAAACGCTATATATGCTGCATTGAGCCATACATTGACATAACATTCAACATAACGTTAAGGAGAAAAACGTTGTTTCATACAGTAAATCTTATTCTTCCATGCACTGCAATATCATTTCTGACAATACTGGTGTTCTATTTACCATCAGCTAGTGAGGAGAAAATTACACTATGCATATCAATTCTTTTGTCTCTTACAGTGTTTTTCTTGCTGCTGAATGAAATCATACCGCCTACATCCATCGTCATTCCTCTTATTGGAAAATATCTTTTATTTACAATGGTGCTTGTGACACTGTCTATATTCTCTACTGTATTTGTCCTTGCAGTTCATTTTCGTTCATCTAGTACTCACAATATGTCGTCATGGGTAGCGTACACGTTCTTAAAATTGCTCCCTAAACTACTGCGCATGCGCCGGCCTCCTAAGGACAGCATCTTCAGAAGTAAATGCAATGGCTATTTGAATACCGGATCAGTTGACATCACCCAGCCCGAGGTAAACCATATACAATGGCAACCGCCTTCTGACATCACCTCGACGCCGCATATTTCACAAGCTGCTGATGAACAGGAGACAAGCAATTTGGTGATTCACAGAGACGTCAAACAAATCTTGAATGACGTCAGCTTTATATCTGATCATCTGAAAGAAGAGGACGAGGAAATGTCTGTAAGATGTTAGATTTATAAGTTTGTCGGGTGTTAATTTATACCGCAATCAGGCATTCTAGTAACTTAATAAAGGGGGTCGAATAACTGCACGCTATAATCGGTAGTGACTTATTATACCTTCTACTGACCTAAAATACGCCTAGTGACCGTTTATAGACCGGACCTACTTACAGGTCAATAATTTACAAGTATAAACAATAACGTGCAACCTTTATACATGTGAAAACAATGAAACTGCAAGTTACAATATTTGCAATATTTATTTGAACAGATTTTCAGCTAAATTCTTACCTTCTCGGCCTTTCCTGGTTTGAATGGCCCATTGGAATAACTGCGCGCTGCTACTGCAGTTGCGTCTCAACCTCGAAAATAATTTCTAAAGCTAAACTAAACTATTTATTTGCAGATGTTCATACAAAATGTAAAGCGCTGAGAAACTTCAATTCGAGCGTCCATGTTGTTTTCTACGTCTTTGTGACGCGGTGACGTTAGAAAGTTTGCACTCGTTGACGTCACGTTATAGTACGTGTGCGCATCATGGCATGGTTAACATGCCACACTGTCTGCTGTCTTTTTTGCTTAAATTATCTTATTTATTGCAAAACCCCTTGATTGTTTTGAATTGCGGTATAAACTCAATACATGAAGCTCGCCTCTATAAAATTGTCTAAGGCTCGCCGACTATATTTTATTATTAAAGACACTAACCATGTATTTACTATATTCACGAATAAAAATAAGTTTTAGAAGTGTACAATTAAGAAATAACATTCCGAAAACACGCCTATACAAATACATTATAAATTTTATCACCGAAAAATGAAAATTTTCTGACGAAAAATTTCGATAATTTTCTTATTTCTGCTCGAAACAAAGATTGTGATACTCGTTGGAACCGCCTCGTCGAGGCGGTTCTAACGAGTATCCACAATCTATGTTTTGAGCAGAAATAAGAAACAAATAGTGTATACACCTGCAAACCCCAGTTTTACTATATAAAAGTTGTGTTTAAGGGGGTCAAACTTATATAGGCGTGTTTTCGTGATGCAAAATTTGGTGACCTGTAATATTATAGATTACATCTCCAACGCAGCGCCTAGCGCGTGTGATTATATACGTACAACTGACCGACAATCCGTTTATTCCAACTCAACAATTCACACACTACAAATGATTTATTTCGATGCCAATACACTAAAATCGACATTTATTCTGGTGTTTCATTCAAATTCTCAAATCATCTTGCTATTCTTTCAAGAAATCCTGCAAACACTACTGCGTGTAACACTTTGCTTTAAATATGAGACCAGAAAACGTTACACTGTCAAATGTCTAAGAAACTATAAGCGTAAAACACCATTTAACCATAGGCTTTCGCGTCGCACTCTAACGGCTTTTTTGTTTATTGTTTTAAGGCCATTTCAAGATTATTTCACGCATGTCGAGTCGATCGTTAATCAGAGGTGGGTGAAAACGGAGTACTCGGAGAAAAACCACCTGACCTTCCATTGCAGAACTTTGTGTCTCACATGTGGCCCTAGCCAGGCTCGAACCACCGCAGTGAGAGGCCTAATGATTACGAGTCAGCGCTCATATCCACTAGGCCACGGGCCCGTCCTTACGGCATTTCATTTTTTATTTCACCGCAAAATGAAACAGGGTAAGAAATCAAAACTAAATTTCCTTAGCGTTTTTTGTTTGTTTGTTTTTCGTGACTAACGTGGGCAGTAAGAGGGTAGATAGCGAACTATTCAGTTAGCGGATGTGTCGTTTGTATTCACAATTATCACTTGGAGAGGTTCATAGGCGGAAATACGTTCGGAAATTTCGTTTTTCGACGATGTGTATAACGGCATTTGCGACCGAAACACCGACGATTTACCTCCCGAAATGACAATTTTGAATACAGTTATCCCCATTTTATACTATTTTGTAGAAAACGGCAAACGCTGTTAGCTGCGAAAAACCAAACGCCAGCCAATGAAAAGCGACGTTACGTGATGAGGTTGGGTTTCCGAAAGTATATCGCAGAATACACTGTCGCAATTTTTTGACGTTATCCAATCAGACGTCGCATTATATACGCAAGTGCATTAGAAGATGAATTCATAATTCATAGTTTTTAATTATTTGGACCCCATTTTGATTTATATCAGTCTTTGAATCGACTGCCTATTCGAAATTCGCAAAATTGCAGGTTTCCTCTGGCTTTCTTTGCCGCATCATTACAGGGTCACTGATGAGGCTTTATTAGCCGAAACTACGTAGTATGACCCATCTTCTTTCTTATGAATGTTTTCATTGTTCTTGAAGGAACTCATTTTTGATTTTTATTCATATTCGCCTGTTTCTGCTAACGGCATCTTTTAATCATGGTTAAAGACGCTAAGTGAACATTCTATTGCTTCTGAAATGACAAATAAATGAAATAGTAACGAGTAATAGTAAAAGATTACTCATCACATGAACAAGTCCGTGAAATAAAGACCCCCTTAAACCCCACTTTATATAGAGAAAACTGTAGTTTAAGGGGGTAAACATTATTTTCCTTATTCCTGCTCCAAGACATAGGTTGTGGGTACTCGTTAGAACCGCCTCAATGAGGCGTTTCAAACGAGCACCAAAAACCTCTGTTCTGAGTATAAATAGCAAAAATATCACAGATTCTCATCAGAAAAGTTACCTTTTTTGAGGTGTGAAAAAATGCACCATATCACACGGATGTATTATCGTAATGGAAGGCAACTTTCAATGCAGACGTCGACAAAAGCAACAGTTTCACCCGATGTCTTCAAACGCTTGCATTGTGATTCGAAAATTTTCAAATGATGTCCTACATGTAAAAGGAAACCATTCACGTCACGCTACGATAATTCAGCAATGAGGCTTGTCTGACTGTGCACGCGTGTTTTTAAGAACATTTTTCGGTAAATGCTAAGGACTATTTAGTTCATGTGTCAACTCGGTCAATTCACCATATTTGCATTATTTGCTGGCTCCCAGCTTGCACATTGTCAATATTGGAAAAAAAAAAACAGGTAAACAGACCCCCCTGACCTTTCAAGGTTTTTCCAACACAGATAATCTTCAGACAGGGAACCAGCAGATAATGCAAATAAGGTGAATAGTAATTGCACTCAGGAATGTGAAATGCTCTTAGACATTTAACTCATAGATGTCAATGGAATCTTCCACGTAGTAAATTTGGAAAGGTCCATTTCTAAATATAGAGGTGTCAGGTTTGTTTTTGTTTTGGGCAGATGTTACAAACTGAATTCATTTAAGCACACTATGTAGTTCCAGATCAGACGCCACGTTTTACGGCGTTAGATCTGGGTCTGCACTGTTTACCAATGTCTCAGTAAAGGACCGCTAGGTACTGTCCGTCGAGGAATAGTTGACAGTGACGTCACGACTTGTTTTTGTTCTGAACAATGCAAAGCTTATGGGGCTAACGGTAAAATAGCTCAAATAGTCAGCTACGTCACTGCCAGCTATTTGTTGGCGAACTATAAATATGGGTTAAAACAACTGAAATAATCTCGTGTTTCAGTATTTTTGTGTTTATTTATTATGACCCCACCCCGCTGAAAGGGGCAGAGGCATAGTTTGTTCTTGCCGTATGTCACTCAGTCTGTCTGTCACAAAATCGTGTCCGTCCCCTTACTTAAAAAATCATGAAACTCCAGAGAAATACAAAAATATCCCCAGACGGCGTGTAGACCACAAGAACGGCAACTCTTGTCTGTATATCTATATATTTTTGCAGTTATTTCCCATTTGACCATGGTTATTTCTTGCCCGCTGTATAACTTTAAAACCGATCAAGACATTTAAATGGAACTTAATAGCAATATAAAGCATCATCAGGCGACGTGCAGGCGCCAAGAACTATAACTCTTAACTGTCCATCTGTCCGTCAGTCGGTCTGTCACAAAATCGTGTCCGCTCTGTGTCTTGAAAATCGTTAAACATATTTTCATGAAACTTCATAGAGATATAAATCTCCTTCAGACCACAAGATCCATAACTCTTGTTTATATGTTTTGGAGTGCACTTGCCTGCTATATTGATTTACAAATAGCATGTCAAAATCTTCTATATGTGAGTGGCAGTAAGGGTTGGGTACATTTTTGTTCAAATGCCTATAGTTATTATTACTATTATTATTGTTGTTATTTCTAAGGAAAGAGGCGGTTCAATGTCACCAACTTGTTGCGATAGGTTTTCTCCTTTGAAAAGTTGTGGCTCATTTATTCACTTTATTTCAGATTGTGGAGGACTGGAAGTTTGTTGCCATGGTTTTAGACCGGATGTTTTTCTGGGTATTTACGTTTGCCTCTGTGATCGGAACATTTAGCGTTTTGCTGCAAGCACCTACGATATATGATCATCGAGATCCTTTGACAGCTGAAACAGCGGATAGAGCAATATGTTGAAATAGATCTGCAATGCTTAATGGGGGCTAATTATCCATTTGGATTACACACCCATGGGATGTGTTTATATCGTCATCTCCAAACCGTTCTTTTTCTGATACAAATTCTGAAATAATTCTTATTTTTACTCCAAGCATAGATTGTTGGTGCTCATTAGTACCGCTTCATTGAGGCGATTCTAATGAGTACCAAGAATCTATGTTTTTGAGCATAAATAAGGAAAATGATGAATACCCCCTTATACCCCACTTTTCTCTATATGAAGTGGGGTTCAGAGGGGTGCTCATTTGTTGTATTCGTTTACGTGTTGACAACGTCCAACGGTTATATTTTATTGACTTTCTCCAAACGCCTTAAAGCGGCGGTTCTAACGAGCACCCACATTCTCTAGCTGCTGCTGAAAAAGAAATGTATTGCAAATAATCTTCAGAAAAAAATGTCATTTTGGAGCCATTAAAGAATACAAGAATATAATATAGGGTCCTGTTGTAAATGGGGAGTGGGGGTAGGGGTGGCAAAGGTGGTGTGTTTATGTTTTGCAACTGACAGTTCTGACGCCATAGTCAAGTCAAAAATTGTGACGTAAGATCCGGTTGATCAATTACAGTAAGTGTCCTAAAATGTTATGAAATAAAAAGAAAATTTACTTTTATTTTTTGATAAATACCAAAAATATTTCACCTCGTGTGTTGCAAACATCGCACTCGTGAAAATTCTGATATTTTCAACACACTCGATGAAATATTTTTGTTATCCATCCCAAAAAAGTAAATATCCTCTATTTATCTTATTTTTCTCCAAGACTAACGAGCCCCGAGTATAATTAACAGAAACATAACAAATTAAGTAGCTAATGTTGGAGACTATGTCGCACGGGTGTGTTATCGTAATGAAACTTTGTTGACTCGAACACCAATGGCTCGTGTACATCATTACGTTAACACACCAATGTGAGCGCGTGTATTCTGTCATATCTCCAAAAGGGTTACATTGTCTGAAAAAACACAACAACAACAAAACATTATGATATTTTGCTTATTTATGCTCCAAATATAGGGTGGGAGTGCTTGTTAGAACCGCCTCATTGAGCCCGTGTTGCCGTCGAATTTCTGCCTGCGTTGTCGTCTTGGAATTTGGTCTACGTAACGTAACGCTGGCCAGTCAAGTTATCATGATCGTTCAGGGTAACTTGACTGGCCAGTGTTACGTAGAGCAAATTTTAGGCCCAGTGGTTGTCCCATTCGCCCGGCGCATTGGTGGGAACTTCGAGTTCCAAGACGACAACGCACGCCCACATCGAGCCCGTGTTGCCGTCGAATTTCTGAGACAACAAGGTGTATGGACACTGCCGTGGCCAGCCAAATTCCCCGATATGTCGCCGATTGAGCACATTTTGGGATGTCTTGGGTCGCCGCGTGCGCAACAGAACGCAGCGTTGTTAATGCAACAGCTTGGCCAAGCATTGCAAGAAGAATGGCGACGGATACCAAGGGAGAGAATCCGTCGAACAATCACTAGTATGTCCAGAAGGTGGCGTGAATGGATCAATGCTCATGGGGCATGGATCAGATACTGATCCTCTTTGCCTGATCACCTTCCCTGTGACATTGAAGTTTCGCTTCTTTCTATTTGAATTTGGGGGTTCCCTTATTTTTGTCCCTAGTATATATAAACCGATTAAATACAGTCGAACTTCAATGGCTCGAACACCTTTGGGACCTCGAAAATCTGTTCGAGACAGGGATAGTTCGAGCCACTGAGGGTGACTGCCAGGAGGTATACGATATACTTTTCGATATCTTTTCGGTGTTTTGTAATGAAAATGAATGCTGTGTGTACTAATTAGAATCGCCTCATCGAGGCGATTCTATTGAGTACACACAGCATACATTTGCAAGATAAAAGACTAAAATCTCCTTAATCATCCCCCACTATTTCTTATGTAAGGGATTTCGCTAGGGACTCAAGAATGGGTTCGACGCATCCATGGTAAACGAGCCATCGGTGTTCGAGCCATCGAAGTTCTACTGTATCAGAAAGGCCTCTGTGTCACTAAATTTTGTATAGCCACGCCTTAATTGCAAGCACTGGGTCGGTATCTCTGCTCGTGGATGATGCGTGCGTCCATGAGGGTATCGTCAGCTCAGTATCAGTTCCTTAGTGTTGAGGTTGATACTGCGGTGTTGACGTCAGTACTCAAGTACTGATTTAAATAAAAATAATATATCTTTAATTTTTGCAGTATAAAATTCTAAATTTCCTAAAACTAAGACTGACTTGTCAGTAGCGGATTTGGTTGCCACTTTTTGTTATATTTTAAATTTTGCAAGTCTCGCTACTTTGGACATCACTGACTTCCGCAGAGTGTGGGTCATGTTTGCTGATATTTGCTCGGTGGGGGACGCCTATAAGTCCTAGGGTAGGCATCTTTTGCCTGATGCCTCCAGTTGACCTATCCAATGAGCTACGTCGGTCGGTGTGTGGTCGGAGGGGGACGTGCTGTGTTTGCCGGGTCTTGTCTTGTTCAGAACATTGGTGTTGAGACACACTGATGAAGATTAGATATCAGAAAGGCCTCTGTGTCACAAAATTTG
The DNA here is from genome assembly GCA_963580285.1 of Lucinisca nassula. Taxonomy (NCBI): domain Eukaryota; kingdom Metazoa; phylum Mollusca; class Bivalvia; order Lucinida; family Lucinidae; genus Lucinisca; species Lucinisca nassula. Next base: position 134,229,580 of record OY757018.1, on the reverse strand, counting down.
GTATAGGTACACCTTAATAGCACCGAAGAGCTTTTTTGCTTAGTTGCTTTGGGGCGATTGACAAAGAATAGATCCAAAAAATGGCACATTTTTTAAGTTTTTCCAATAATCCCGGACGTACACTAGATAATAATCACTGACAGATATATGTTATATGTCTTATTTGAAGAAAGCCAGATTACGTTCTGGGACAATAAGACGGTGACACTTTGAAGACAAAAGGCTAATATTCCCTCATGTAATTGATGTGTCGAACATATCTGAACAACAGTGATTAAACAGATCAAATCACTAACAGCACTGGTGCGGCGATTGTTTCTGCCGTAAAAATGTCCTTAATGAGGACTTAGATTGTATCATTTATGCCTCATACATGTATTTCTGCATATTAAGAAAACAGAGCAGAATCTAATCCGTCGCGATGTCTGCGGCGACTGATCTTGATACACTGTTTGCCAGTGTCCCTTAACATGAGCCCAGTCCATGTTTTACAGATAATGCCGTTTAGACAACACTTTGACGTAACGTTGACAATAATAAGACGGCAATTCATAACTGAAAGACAACTACCTGCAGCTGGATTTCGTACGTGAGAGTTAGTCACGTGGACCCCAGCACTGGAGCTTTGCTAATATAGATTGATAAACAACTAACCCAAACAGTGACCTGGGTTTTTTCAACTTTAAGATGTATTCATCGTATGACGTTGCGTCTTAGAATGTAATAACGCCATATATTGAATTCGGTAATCCACTAGTGGATTAAATATGCAAATTAGCTAGATACGGCAAGTAACGTTACACTAATGGCGTACTTAACGACGTTGCGTTTGTTAACAATCGTGAATAAAATACGTTTTAAATGCCATAAGATGAATAGAACCTTGTATTCGTGTTCATGAAACAGCGAAAATTCGTTTGATAAATTCATGAACACTCATTTAGTATCGTTATTACGGAGATAGAGTAAACTTTCAAGGCAGACAATAGTTTGAACAATACATCACGAAAACACGCCTATATAATTTTGACCCTCTTGAACCCCACTTTTAAAAAGTAAAACTGGTGTTGTAGGGGTAAACCTTATTTTCCTAATTTCTGCTCTAAAATATAGATTGTGGGTACTCGTTAGAACCGCCTCGACGAGGCGGTTCTAACGAGTACCCACAAACTATATTTTGGGCAGAAATAAGAAAATTATCACAATTTTTCATCTTAAAATTTTCATTTGTTTTGGCGATTAAGGTTACAATGTATTTGTATAGGCGTGTTTTCGTAATGTTTGTCTTTCTTGTCAATATACACGTCCTCTTCCTCACTGAGGCAGTTCTAACCACAAACCGTAATCCCGGCCCCGCCCATCGGGGCTTTGATAAATAGATTGGCCCGGGCTGTATGATCGATGCTTCCACGCAGAGCGGAAAACAACCGCAGATGAGTACTGGTAAACCACTTAGGCGGTCTAATCCTGACCAGGCAAAGTGGTGCGAGTTGGGACCATCCATGCATATAAAACCTTTCGATTTCATAGGGCGAGAGGGCTTGAGATGTCATTTCATCTTGTCACGGGAAAGATTTGTTGTTATCACGGGTTGTTTGTAGGATTGATGAATGGATTTAAGGTGGTTGTGGCCACATGATGAGTTGTTGCTGTTGATACGACGTTAGAACTTCTCCCGCTTTCTCGAGGGGGTTCGGGGTTTAAGAGACGACAACTCTGTGTGATAATTTCATGTTTTTGAGTTATGTCAGGAACCTTCTCCCTCTCGACCTCGTCATCTGAATAAATATTATAAATATCCTAAGAAATTAGGAATAACATATAGATGGTGTCCGTCAGGTGGTCGTGAGACCTACCTTCGCCAGGGACAAAGAAAGTCTGACTCTGAGGTCGAGAGATCGAAATGGCAAGATATGAATAATCACGAAATTATGACAATTATGATAATTTACAAATGTTCAACATGATAATGAAATAAAGTAAACGCATACCTGAATAAATATTATAAATATCCTAAGAAATTAGGAATAACATATAGATGGTGTCCGTCAGGTGGTCGTGAGACCTACCTTCGCCAGGGACAAAGAAAGACTGACAAAGGCTGAGGTAAGAATGTGCGCATGCGGTGTTAATCAGTGAAGTGAAAAGCGCGCGAGACTTACATAAGGACACCGGAAATTGATATACGCTACTCAGGAATGCTTAATGCTTAATGAAATATGAAATATATGAGTATATGAAGTATGAAAAACGACGACCAATAGGGGAAAATAACTGGAGACGACTAGAAAGTCCTAAACGCAAGCGCTCCTCCAGTTTCCATAATTTCACTCTGTGACAATCTCATTATCGGGTAAAAGTCCTACGAAATCGAAGTAACTCGGCCTGAATAGTGTTGACGGGGACATTAAACCTCAAATCAAACCATCACGAAAACACGCCTATATAAATTTGACCCCCTTAAACCCCACTTTTATATAGTAAAGTGAGTGAGTTTTAGTTTTACGTCCCACCAACAGCTAAGGTCATACGGAGACGGGACCTCGGTTTAAAGACTCATCCGAAAGTCTGGAGAAGCCCGGGATCGATCCTGCGATCCCTGGTTTACAAGGCGAGTAGCGTAACCACTGCACCACGGAGGCTTCTTTTATATAGTAAAACTGGGGTTTACAGGGGTATACATTATTTTTCTTATTTCTGCTCAAAAACATAGAATGTGGGTACTCATTAGACCCGCCTCATTGAGGCGGTTCTAACGAGTGTCCACAATCTATATTTTGAGCAGAAATAAGAAAAATATTGAAATTTTTCATCTGAAAGTTTTCATTTTTCGGTGGTAAAATATACAATGTATTTGTATAGGCGTGTTTTCGTAATGAAAAACAAACAAACCTTAATCTGTGTTTTTTTTTTAACCAAAAATATGAAAAAAATGAATAGTCCTGTAAACCCCAATTTTCCATATTCAAGCTGGGGTTTACAAAGGTATTCAATTCACGGATGTGTATCAGTTATGCAGGGGAGCAATTGATTCAAGATTATCAACAGGACTCTCACGAATATAGGTGACACCATTGAGACAACTTCTTTTCCCTCACGAAAACAAGTCTATATAATTTTGACCTCCTTGAACCCCACTTTTATACAGTAAAACTGGTGTTTGCAGGGGTAAACCTTATTTTCCTAATTTCTGCTCTAAAATATAGATTGTGGGTACTCGTTACAACCGCCTCGTCGAGGCGGTTCTAACAAGTAGACACAAACTATATTTTGGGCAGAAATAAGAAAAATATCACAATTTTTCATCTTAAAATTTTCATTTTTTTTGGCGATTAAGGTTACAATGTATTTGTATAGGCGTGTTTTCGTAATGTTTGTCTTTCTTGTCAATATACACGTCCTCTTCCTCACTGAGGCAGTTCTAACCACAAACCGTAATCCCGGCCCCGCCCATCGGAGCTTGGATAAATAGATTGGCTCGGGCTGTATGATCGATGCTTCCACGCAGAGCTGAAAACAACCGCAGATGAGTACTGGTAAACCACTGAGGCGGTCTAATCCTAACCAGGCAAAGTGGTGCGAGCTAGGACCATCCATGCATATAAAACCTATTGGTTTCATAGGGCGGCAGGGCTTGAGATGTCATTTAATCTCATTATCGGTTAAAAGTCCTACGAAATTGAAGTGACCTGAATAGTGTTGACGTGGACATTAAACCTCAAATCAAACAAAAACAAACGAACCTTAATCTGTGTTTTTAACCAAAAATATGAAAAAAAATAATTGAAAACTCCTGTAAACCCCAATTTTACATATTCAAACTGGGGTTTGCAAAGTTATTCAATTCCTGGATGTGTAACAGTGATGCAGTGGAGCAATTAATTCAAGATTGTCAACAGGACTCTCACGAATACATGTGACACGATTGGGACAACTTCTTTTCTATCACGAAAACACGTCATATACATTACGAAAACACGCCTATACAAATACATTGCCACCTCGCCTCATTGAGGCGGTTCTAACGAGTACCCACAATCTATATTTTAGAGCAGAAATAAGAAAAATAAGGTATACCCCCGGAAACCCCAGTTTTACTGTATAAAAGTTGGGTTCAAGGGGGTCAAAATTTTATAGGCGTGTTTTCGTGATGTAGTAAAACTGGCGTTTACTATGGTGAGCCTTATTTTTCTTATTTCTGCTCTAAAATATGGATTGTGGTTCGAGTACCAACAATCTATATTTTGAGCAGATTTAAGAAAAATATCAAAATTTTTCATCATAAAATGTTCATTTGTTCGGCGATAAAGGTTACAATGTATTTGTATACATCATGAAAACACGCCTATGCGAATTTGACCCCCTGGAACCCCACTTTTATAAAGTAAAACTGGGGTTTACATGGGTAAGCCTTATTTTTCTTATTTCTGCTATAAAATATAGATTGTGTGTATTCGTTAGAACCGCCTCAATGAGGCGGTTCTAACGAGTACCAACAATCTATATTTTGAGCAGAATTAAGAAAAATATCAAAATTTGTCATCATAAAATGTTCATTTATCCGGCGATAAAGGTTACAATGTATTTGTATACATCATTTATACACGCCTATGCGAATTTGACCATCTTAAACCCACTTTTATATAGTAAAACTGGGGTTTACATGGGTAAGCCTTATTTTTTTTTATTTCTGCTCTAAATTATAGATTGTGGGTACTCGTTAGAACCGCCTTGTCGAGGCGGTTCTATCGAGTCCCCGCAATCTATGTTTTGAGCAGAAATAAGAAAATATCACAATTTTTCATCTTAATTTTTTTTTTTTTTTGGCGATAACGGTTTCAATGTACTTGTATTGGCGGGTTTTCGTAATGTAATGCCTTCCGTGAAGTCACCTTTCAGCAGGAGCCTGATACATTACGAAAACACGCCTATTAAAATACATTGAACTTTTTTTTTTGGCGAAAAAATGAAGATAACGATAAAAAATTGTGACATGTTTTCTTATTTCCGCTCAAAATATAGAGTGTGGGTACACTTTAAAACCGCCTCATCGGTTCTAACGAGTGCCCACAATTTATATTTCAGTGCAGAAATAAGGAAAATAATGTTTTTCCCAGGATAACCCAAGTTTTACTATATAAAAGTTTGGTTCAAGGGGGTCATAATTATATAGGCGTGTTTTCTTGATGAAAAAAAAAACGGAAACAAGAGAGTCATACATGCTGCCTTTGATAAAACTGTGAAAACAACCTGATGCTGCATGATCACCAGCTGCCAGCTCTCTGATGGACACACAGTAACGACTGGGTTATATCCCTTCAACAGTGTTCATTAACAAAGCTGCAAGATTCGCCATCCGTTTAAAGGGAAATTACTCTAATATGTCTGTTTGTCGGAGCTGTTCAATGTATTATAATTAAAGAGAAAATTGACAAAATGAAATTGTGTAACCCACTTCAAAACCCATTACGAGAAGGTTTTCGTTATTTTTGTCAAAACCTACAACAACAAGATTTATAAAAGAAAAAAAAAGGATACTTATCACTTCATTTTGCAGAATCCTACGTCACAGCAGCTACATGTATTTTATGGTTCGCCCTTATGATAGGAATAAAGTGAACAAATAGTCTGACTGACTGTGGTTTTTAAGGTAACCGGGCGCCAAGAGCACATATGGGGCTACCCCCAGTTCGCCAACTGGGATAAGTTGTAGGTACTGTTCTTTTTCCTAGGCTGCCAATATGCTGACTCGTGTCAATTTGACAGTTACCAGCTAGTCGATTGGGAGTGAGGTGACTTCTTTCGCGGAGGATGTAAGACGTAGGTCAATCCCACCTCTCACATTCCCCGCTCAAGATGCCATGCAGGCACAGAACGCACCCAATGACAAGCGTTTGTCCTGTAAAATGAGTAGTCCTCTGGCGGCTTTTGAATTGTGAATGCAGATGCAGACCAATGGTCGGGCTCTAGAATGTGGTGACACGTTGCCAATTCCGGCTGCAAAATGTGTCAGTACACAGCCCTTTGTCTGACCGAGGAAAAAAGTTTCTCATGCATTATCGGGTTTTGGCTTCCATTAGACTCTACCCCAACTCGTGTCATGGTAGAGAAAACGCCTGCGGGCACGGTGCTTGTTAACAGGGTGATAATGCATGTAATTTTGAAGTTAGAACGGCGGCCAAAAGTGAGTCAGGAAGGGTTACTATTAGACCAGCCAATTTCGGCTATTGCAAAGTGTCCTAGTGCCCGTACTCTACCACCCTGAAAACACGCCTATGTTTTGTATCCACCCCAAGTCTCTGCTAGGGTGTTCTTGGTAGTATCGTATACTACTGGGCCCTAGCTGCGTTTTGTTGGGATGTCATGTTTTGGTGTTTTGCTTGTTGCTTTTTCTCTTAGTTAAGTGAACAAATAGTGCTGAATATATCAACCAATCAAATTACTTGATGTAATTTATTGCTACAAATTCATAAACTGAATGCCAAACAGTGTAGATCCTGATCAGATGGCTTCCTCAAAAGTCATCTGATCTTGGTCTACACTGTTTGCAAATATAGGGGTTGTCGTGAACAGCAAGATAAGGGTTAAATTTTGACTCTGCCCTTTGTCTGGTCATTTGAAAACTAAAATGAGAAATGATCAGGAACTGATAAATAAGATCCCAAATTCTTCCCACAGTAAGTCGAAACATGGAATGACAACAGTAAACAAAATGGACAACAGGTATAAAAAAAAAAACAAAAGTCTACTCTTACATGTATGTACATGTATAAGCATTGCTCTTGATCAAGTTTAGACCTATAATAACCAAGGAGGCCAATTATTTTTGAAAGAATTGCTGCCTTGTAAGGGAAGCTTTTCCACCTATGTCTCTACATTCCATCTGTTGTCAACATGTATGATTAACCCATATCCCGCTGCATATTTAACCCTTGTCCTGCTGAATATTCATATATGCCACACCAACTACTGATTATCAACCAATCAGATTACTTGATGCAAATTATTGCAACAAATTCATAAACCGGATGGCAAACAATGAAGATCCTGATCAGATGGCTTCTTCAGAAGCCATCTGATCTGAATCTTCATTGTTTGAAAGATAAGATATATCCGGGATCAGCAGGACAAGGGTTAATTTAGCCACACTCATTTCTGACTTTGAACCAATCAGATTTACTGATGTTATTTATTCCGCAAATTCACTTTAAATTCCCAAAGTGAATGTCAAACATTGTAGATCCTGGAGAGATGGCTTCAGAAGCCATCTGATCTAGAACTACACTGTTTGCAAAGGGTGGGGTTGTCGTGAACACCGGGATTAGGGTTGAATTTTCTTGTTTCCTTAACACTATATCGTTAGCAGGTCTGTATAATAATACAGAAAAATGAAGTTTGCATGGGTATACATAATTTTCTATGAATTGGCTTTAAATGGAGATTGTGGGTACTCATTAGAACCGCCTCATATATTAAGACCACCTTTAGAACTATTTAAAAGTGGTCTTTAAGACCATTTTTAACAGTCCCAAAGGTGGTCTCTGACCAGATGACACTGTATTCAGAAATCACAAAGAACGAAGGCTTGGGGCCTACTGAATAGGTTTTTTTAAAGTAGAATATGCCTTAATTTTAGATGGACTTAATCGCAGAATTTATCAGTTACCCCCTGTATATAGCGCATTGTAACACATTGACCTGATAAAGATATGCTATCTCAGGACAAGTGACCTTTATCACGTCAACGTGACATTGCACTTTTTGAGTGAACCGGACAACCGGAAAAATGGCCAAAATGTTATTATTACTGGAAAAATCGGAAAAATTACGTTAAAAAATACCAAAAGAAAGTAACGGTCAGATGATAGTAAATATACTGATCGATTATATTCCGCGCCGGAATGTTGGGACACACTCAGGACAACCGGTAAGTGATCGTAAATTGCCAATTTAAAGAGTTTACAAGGGGATAAACTGATACATGTAAACAGAATACCAGATTCGTGTCATTTGATATCAAGTTTATCAGGCTCGGCTTCGAGAACGCATAAGGAATCGCTCGGCAAGCCTCGCGATTCTACAAGCGTTCTCGAAGCCTTGCCTGATAAACTTGATATCAAAAGACACTCACCTGGTATTAACTATTTCTCTGTATGTATCAGAAACAAGGAAAATACAACACAAGTCATTTATGGGAATCTCGGACATACCCTTCCCGGCATTTACACCATTTCTTCGTTCGGGTCGATGGGCATGGTGGGCGAAGCTTGCTTACCAAGTAATGCTTACTATCCGCGGACGCCTGGTTACACTCTTCTGGAGTCCATATCTGTTGATCCGAACATTGATATTTGCCATTTTGTCTATGGATTAACGATTTTGGATTAAGCTTTGGTACTACGACCTAAACTACTTATGGGACTATTTCACATGTATGTGCTATCATAATGTTTATTATTGTCTCCATTTCTTGATGTTACTATAGGCTCAACACATTACGATAACACACCCATGCGACATAGTGCATTTTTCACATCTCCATAATGGCAACTGATCTGATGAAAATCCGTGATGTTTTTCTTATAAATGCTTAAAACATATGTTACTGGTGCTCGTTAGAACCGCCTCAATGAGGCGGTTCTAACGGGTACTCACAACCTATGTCTTGGAACAGAAATAAGAAAAATAATGTTTACCCCCGTAAACCCCAGTTTTCTCTATATAAAGTTGGGTTTAGGGGGCTTCCTTTTAACGGACTTGTTCACGTGATGAAAACAGTTTGTTATAAACTATTAACAATGTTAGTTATTTGCTTCAACATGGCAAAATAAACAATGAGATTAAAGGGATTGCTTTACTTTTATTGTTTTCCATGGAGATGTATATCCGTGCAATGTCTAGCATCATTCTCTCTCTCTCTCTCTCTCTCTCTCTCTCTCTCTCTCTCTCTCTCTCTCTCTCTCTCTCTCTCTGTCTGTCTGTCTGTCTTATTCTCTTGTCAGGGTATCCTCCGATGCTCGTAAGTACCGCGACACTGAGTCGGTTCTGAAAAGAATTCATAAGGGTAAATATGAACAAATAATTGTTATGCGTATAAGGTTTACCTACAGCTTTTACTGTAGGGTCTTTACTGTAGGTACTTTAGGGTCTGTTGTTTCATTTTTGTGTTTCTTTCCCTTTAGTGTCTCTGATGGGAGCTGTGGGTTGATTGTTTCGATTCCTGATCATTGCCTCTACTTACATTTAGAATTTAACTTGCAGAGATACACGGTCACGTTAAAGGAATGTATACATAAGGGACCGTGAGTTAAAATCTAGGTTGATTCATGCGGACTGAACAAATCATTTATCTAAATCGCGACGGAAGTAAGGGCGAGGATTGTGGTCAGTAGGTAAAATCGATTTAAGTCCCCCCACCCCCCACCCCCACCAACCCCAACAGTGGAATTCGTTCCACTGAACGTTCCAAGGCGGTTCTTCTGTCGCGGTTTATTTTTGTTATGGCTTGTCTTTGAGTGTATATATCGCTTATATTATTTTGTTTTGGATAGCCAATTGGCCATTTTGTGGAAAAATAACTGTCCTTTTGTCTTTCTGCTAGTGATGTTTCCACTAGGGTCTAGTTGTTTCATGTTTGTGTTCCTTTCCATTGGTGTCTCTGATTGGAGCTGTAGGTTGATTGTATCGATTCCTGATCATCACGTGGACAAGTCCGTGAAAAGAAGACACCCCTAAACCCCACTTTATATAGAGAAAACTGGGGTTTTCGGGGGTATTCATCATTTTTCTTATTTCTGCTCCAAGACATAGGTTGTGGGTACTCATTGAGGCGGTTCTAACGAGCACACACAACCTATGTTTTGAGCATTTTTAGAAAACAAATATCATGGATTTTATCAGAAAGTAGCCATTATGGAGATGTGAAAAAGCACTCTGTCGCACGGGTGTGTTATCGTAATGATCATTGTCTTATTTTGATAATGTTTTTCAGACAGGTCTGAAAACCGAGGTCCAGTTTAAATATGATATATCGAGAATACCAGGTTCGTGTCATTTGGTATTAAGTTTATCAGGCAAAGCTTCGAGAATGCTTGTAGAGAAGTGAGGCTTGCCGAGCGGTTCTACATGCGTTCTCGAACCCGAGCCTGATAAACTTGATATCAAATGACACGAATCTTGTATTCTATTTATCCGTTTATCCCCTTATACACTCTTAAATTAGCAATTAACGATCAATTATTGATGGTCCTCAGTGCGTCCCATCATTCTGGCCGTCGATATATTTAGTATCAGCTGGCTATATTTTTCCTATGATATATATATATATATTTTTTTTTTCAAGTAATATTTTCTTTTTTTTTCCAGTAAAAATACTATTTTTGTCATTTTTCCAGTAGTCCGGTTCATTTGTAAAAGTGCATTGTCACGTTGCCGTGATAAAGCTCACTTGTCCTGAGATAGCATATCTTTATCAGTTCAGTGTGCTACAATGCAATTAATATAGGTGGTGACTGATAAATGTTGATTTGGGGTCACAAGACGGCATACTTGCATGTAAATACATACATTTACATGGCACTGCTTTTAGACTTTAGCATTTTTAAGAACGCAGATCACGCTAAATATACACTCCAACCTGTATTTAGCAAGCACCTCAGGGATGATGAAAATGTGCTTGCTTGAGACAGGTGCTTGCTTAAAACATGTGAATTTTAATGCATTTGCCTTTTTCGGGAACTTAATGCCCGCTTGCTTAAGACACCTTAATACAGGTGGCCACTAAGTCAGGTTTGACTGTATATCAGGATCGCAGTTCGACTGAAAATTGTCATCGAGGATATGACGGTCAGGGGCTTAGCTGTGAGTAAAATTACAGTACGCACCTAAGAAGGGGTCTGGAGTTCCTCCCGTATCGGGGATTAAGGGTTCAGAGACCCTGGGAGGCGGCAGGAGTGGGGGTGCGAAAACGAACGGTACTTTTTTTTCTTTAACTAGTTCATTAGTTCATACTTGCGGATAAAATGTGTACGCACAATGTGCATACATTGCATTCGGCCCCGCCAATCGGGGCTTGAAGAAATATATGGACTGCATGATGCTTCCACGCAGACCTGAAACCGACCCGCACACGAGTACTGGTAAACCATTTAGAGGATTTAAGCCTGCCCAGGCAAAGCGGTGCGCACGTGTTGGACCGTCCATGCTTATAAACCCTTTTGGTTTCATTGGGCGGCAGGGCTTGAGATGTCATTTCATCTCAATGTCGGGTAAAAGTCCCACAAAATTGGAAGCAACGTCTCCAAAATGACCTTTACAGTGTTGACGGGGACTTTAAACATCAAATCAAACAAAACAATCAAACTTTGTTAGCTGATGCAATACAATGAAAATCTATACAGTAAGGCCACGTTGACATTACGAAAATACGCCTATACAAATATATTGTAAATTTTACCGCCCAAAACGTCAAAATTTTAAGGTGAAAAATTGTGATATTTTTTTCTTTTTCTGCTCTAAAATAAAGATTGCGGGTACACGTTAGAACCGCCTCATCGAGGCGGTTCCAACGAGTGTACCCACAATATACATTTTCGGGCAGAAATAAGAAAAATAAGGTTTACCCCTGTAAACCCCAGTTTTTCTATAGAACAGTGGAGTTCAAGGGGTCAAAATTATATAGGCGTGTTTTCGTGATGGATGTTAAACTGGACGACTGAAGAGACCCTTCTAAACTTATCATGTTAACAAGTCCGCGAACAAACCGTCATGTAGGGAAACCTGGGGTTTCATAGGCATTTTGTTTCTTATTTTCAGTCAAGAACATAGATTACAGGCTCTAGTATGAGCAGACTTATCGAGGCGGTGGAAATGAGCAGTATACGAATTTAATCTTAAAATAAGCTTTTTCATTACAGTCCGATGTCATTACGAAAACACACCCGTGCGATACAGTGCATGTTTTCACATCTCCAAAATGGCTACTTTTCTGATAAAATCCTTGATATTTTTCTTATTTGTACTGCAAATATAGATTCAGAATCAGAATCAGAATTGTTACTGGTGACACGTCAAATGACATTCATACACCAGGACCTGTGATGTGGGAAGTTAGTCCCTAGCTCTAACCAAAGAGGCAAATTTAGCTACACAATCATCAGCACCTTCAGCTGTCGAAATAATCGAATCGGGAAGGGCATTCCAATCTCTAATGGTTCTGGGGAGGAACGACTCTTTATAAATGTCAGTTCTTGCGCTAAGGGTCTGAAACGCCAACGAATGGTGATTTCTACAGTGTCTAGCTGGGGGAACAAGATCATCTGTTGGATTGCTGGCAGCACCCTTTAGACCTTTGTATAAAAGGATTAGCCTATTGTCTTTTCTCCTTTTCTTGAGAGACTCCCATTTTAATTTTCCAAGTATTCCAGTCATGCTCCCAGTTTCAAAGCAGTAATTGCCTGTTACAAATCTAGCAGCTCTATTCTGAACTTTCTCAATTTCATCGTTAAGGACCACTCCAATGGGGTCCCAGATACAACTACCATATTCCAAGACTTTTATATGCTGCCTCTTTTGCATCCTGAGGGCACTGATGAAGATTTCGCCTCAGGAAACACAGCGTTCTATTTGCCTTAGTACACATGTTGCTAATATGAGTATTCCATCTCAAGTTGTGTGAGATTGTCACTCCAAGGTATTTAATGGTGTCCACATTCTCGAGGACCGTTCCCTCTAAGGTGTAAGAAGCCTCAACTTTATTAGATCTCTTCCTAGTTATCTGCCTAATATTGCATTTAACTGGCTGAAATCTCATGCCCCATTTACGTGCCCAACACCCTAATCTATCTATGTCAGCCTGAAGTTTCAATGATTTCCCGGTTCTAATTTCCCGGTAACAAACACAGTCATCTGCGAACAGTCTTATTTCTGAGTCAATGTCAGTGGAAATATCATTGATGCAGAGGGAGAACAAAAGTGGACCAAGAACGGTCCCTTGCGGGACTCCAGACAAAACTGCAGCCCGCTCCGAAGATTCACCATTAACAACAACCCGCTGTTTTCTGTAGCAAAGAAAGGAATCTATCCATTTAAGGGTCTTTCCCCCAATTCCATAACCAAATAACTCAGATTTAAGTAGTTCATGAGGAGGGGTGTCAAAAGCCTTCTCGAAGTCCAGAATAAATGTGTCCACCTGTCCCCCTTTGTCCAAGATTTTTGCCCAGTCATTAATAACTGTGCTTAGCTGAGTTTCATAACTGTGCCTTTTCCTAAATGCGTGTTGTCTGTCTGACAAAAGTTTATGTTCGTCCAAGTGGGCCATGATGTTTGAGCAGACTATATGTTCCAGCAATTTACACAGAACACAAGTCAGAGACACAGGGCGATAATTACGGGCAAGAGCCCTATCTCCTTTTTTGAAGAGTGGACAGATGTTTGCTAAGAGCCATTCTTAGGGGATTTCACCTGTATCAAGAGACTGTTGAAACAAATGTGCAAAAACTGGACCCAACTCATTTGCTAGTTCCTTCAGGACTCTAAGATGAAGCTCATCAGGTCCTAAGGCCTTACTGAAGTTTAAGCCTTGAAGTAATTTGATCACTCCTGCAGCTGTCACAACAATATCATTAATGAATGGGGCCGATCTTCAAGTCAATGGAACCTCCGTGAACTCAGTTTTATTAAACGCATCATTGAATTGACCAACTAGTTCCTCTACCCTTTCAGAGTCTGATTCAGCAACCCCGTCCCCTCCTCTTTTATTAAGGGGCGGGATACCTTGCCTGTCTTTCTTCTGGCTATTAATATTTCTGTAGAAGTCTCTGGGATTTGCCTTTACATCACCGACCAAGTTATTCACATACAAATCATGCTGATTTTTTATATCAGCCTTGATTTCACGTCTCAAGTTTTCAAATTTTGTCCGGAGTTTACCACTTCCCGTCTTTTTTGCCTTTGCATGAATCTTATTCCTTCTGCGAATGTTCCTTCTTATCTCTGGAGTGATCCAGGGAATAGAAGATACAGACCTACTAGTTTTTGAGGGGATATGATTTTCGGCCGAAGTATGAATGAAAGAAGTTATCAAATCAAAATTCTCCTGTACAGACCGAGCATCTGAATGACCATTAAAGTAATTCTCGTTTGCAAATCTGAGTGCATCCTTCCTCATAGTTTCATAGTCACCTTTCTGATATGAGTACACCTTCCTCCGAGGTTTCTTTATTGGTGGGATGTGAATTTTTAAATATCCGGAGACAACATCGTGGTCACTTAGTTTATCTGGGGAATGAATGTCTTCGAATAGTCCTGGCAAGGTCGTAAGGATCAGATCCAATGTGTTCTTATCACGACTGGGGAAGTTAACAATTTGTTCAAGGCCATGATCGTTCATAATGTCAATTAATATTTGTCCTTCCGACTGACTCAGCATTGTGCCTTGTTTGCTGAGCCTGTCGGGCCAAGCAATGTCACTGAAGTTGAGGTCACCTAGAACATGTACAGCCGGGAGCTTTTTACCCTTATGCTGCAATTTAATGCAATCCAGTTGGTCTTTAAACAACTGGAAGTTTTCGATTGTACCATTTGGTGGTCGATACCAACTTGCTACGAAGTGGGAAGTTTTATTTGCAAAAACCTTAACCCAGACCGATTCGGTGTCATTTTCAAGTTCCATGAAAGGCATGTGAGGGATGTCTCTATGAATGAGCAACATCACCCCACCGCCATGAGAGTTCCTATCTTTTCTGTACACACAGTACTCACAAGTTTCAGGGAAAAAGTAACGTCGAGGCGGTTCTAACGAGTACCCACAACATATGTCTTGGAGCAGAAATATGAAAAATAATGTATACCCACGTAAACCCCAGTTTTCTATATATAAAATGGGGTTTAGGGGATGTTAAACGTTCATCTCATGGACGTTATTTGTACCCGATCCCTAGGAAAACATGTTCATGCGAAATAATGTTTGTTTGATTTGAGGTTTAACGTCCCCGTCAACACTGTATAGGTCATTTTGGAGACGTTGCTTCCAATTCTGTGGGAATTTGCCCGACATTGAGATGAAATAACATCTCAAGTCCTGTCGCCCAAAGAACCCATTAAGGTTTATAACGATGACCGGTCCGACTCGCACCGCTTTGCCTGGGCTGGCTTAGATCCTCTAAGCGGTTTACCAGTACTCCTATGGTTCGGTTTCAGATCTGCGTGGAAGCATCATGCAGCCCATCTTTTTCTTAAAGCCCCGATGGGTGGGGGCCGCCATGCAAAATAATGCGTCCAACATTGTGTCAGAAATAAAACAAATATTACGTAAAAAAATTGTAACATCTTTCTTATTTCTGCTTTCAACATTGACTGTGGGTATTCGTTAGAACCGCCCCCAAATCCTTTACGAAAATACGGCTATACAAACCCATAGTAAATTTTACCGGTGAAAAAAACGACAATTTTCGGATGAACTTGTGATATGTTTCTTATTTCTGCTCAAAATATAGATTGTGGGTACACGTCGAGGCGGTTCTAACGAGTACCCACAATCTATATTTTAGAGCACAAATAAGAAGGTCTACCCCTGTAAACCCCAGTTTTACTATATAAAGGTGGCGGGGGGAGGGGGTTCAAGGGGGTCAAAATTATATTGGCGTAATTTCGTAATGATACCGGAAAAAAAGGGTTTATTTTGGCGTTCTTTAGTGGGTTTGTCGAGGTATAAACATAATTGCGCCCCAAGAGCTGACTGATGTTTTTTCCTATAAATTAAATTTATACATGTAGACGCATGATTTCTTCGTGCACCCTGCACACACTACGTAAACTGGTATTTGAAATACAGTAAAATTGCGCTATTAAGACCACCTACAATTAAGACTAAATCTGCTTTTTGAAGCTTATTTACTAGGTTGCAGTTATTCTTTCTTTGTCTTTTCTGCATACACTGTCCTCTGGTCAGAGACCATCTTTGGGACTGTCCAAAAGTGGTCTTAAAGACCACTTTTGAACAGTCCGAAAGGTGGTCTTAATATAGGAATTTTACTGTGCGTGTCACTGAAGCGATAGTTTGTATAGATGAGGATTGTTTGTTTGTTTGATTGGAGGTTTAACGTCCCCGCCAACACTTTATAGGTCATCTCAGAGACGTTGCTTCCAATTTTATGGCACTTTTACCTGGCATTGAGATGACATGGCATCTAAAGCCCTGCCGCCCAATGAAACCATAAAGGTTTATAAGCATGGACGTTCCGACTCTCACAGCTTAGCCTGGGCAGGCTTAGATCCTCTAAGCGGTTTACCAGTACTCGTGTGCAACGGGTTTGGTTTAAACTGTATTTTATTTGTATCATAACATATATAACATGTAGAGATTACAAACAATATATCAATACAAATGGGATTCAGAAGGAAGTCATTTGACTTATTATTGCAACGGGTTTCAGCTCTGCGTTGAAGCATCGTGCAGTCAATCTATTTCTTCAAGCCCAAGTGGGCGGGGGCAGAGTTATAAATGAGGAAAATACCACGAATTTTCACCAGAAAAGAAGCCATTTTGGAGATGCTGCACGGGTGTGTTGTCGTAATGCATTGTATTTGACTTCGAGTACCTATGGAACCTTAACTTTCAAACAATACATATAAATGTATTTTGTTCAAATATACTTTTCTCACCATGTTTTTCATAAATGTAGTTTTATTTCAGACGAAAACAACTTCAGTCTTGTTTAGACAAGAAAATGATACCAAAGCGCAAATAAAGATTTTCTCGATTATTAGATTATTAAAACATTTCTCACCGATAATTAGGATCTTCTGTCTAATCTGACTTTCAGAAGCGCTTCTTATCGGTTCCGACATATGTTCTGACGAAATAACACTGAGATAATCAAAATATACAAGATCGAGGCCACCTCGATATTCTCGAAGATTGGCTGATAGTGTAATGTCATGATAATGGAAATCAGGTACAGAGCTGTTTGAACGGTAAAATGATCGCTGAATCAATAACTCACACAAAAAGATAACCAATCATTATAATCATTACTTCAGCAATCAGTACGTACGAAATAAGTACTATATTGACCCATTCAGTACCAGCAACCCCTAAAGGGGTACCCTGGCAAACAGTGCAGGCCCAGATCAGACGCCGCTGAACGCGGCTTCTGATCAGGGCCTACACTGTTTGCAAACATTTCCAGACTGTTTCAGCCATTTTCCTGATAAATTTTGAAGAAAACACAACCTGACACCCCTAAATATTTAGATGGACTCCTGCTATATGTAAGGTGGAAGATTCCATTTGGTACAAAAAGAGTTAAATAGGCGTTGAATATGTGAACAGTAGATATCATAAACTCATTTAACAGCGTTAATGGACGATTCCATTCGAAGGGTGGCAGCTATAATAGCCATGATTACCAATTTAACCCTTCTCTTGCTGAATATTCAGTTTAGCCATGCCCATTTCTGACTTTGAACCAATCACATTACTTGATGTAATTGATTTCTACCAATTCATAAATTGAATGTCAAACAGTGTAGATCCTGATCAGATGGGCAGAAGCCATCTGATCTGGATCTACACTGTTTCCAAAGATAGGGGTTGTCGTGAACAGCATGATAAGAGTTAAACTTTATTTGCGTGGTCTGAATCTCAAACGCCAGCAATAAATCTAAGAATGTTTTCACAGTTAAATCTAACATATACAGCCAATGAAAAGCTTGATTAATTATTGTGCGTATTATAAAAATAAATAAATGAATAGAAAATGTTATATGTATGGTTATCTTTCCCGCTTTTTCTCATTCGGCGGAGGTGAAAGCTTCGATTTCGATAGCAAAATGTGTCTCATATTTTGTACCGATAATCATCAGAAAGTAAAGACCATACTTTATAAGGAACAAAAATAAAGGAGAAGTCTTTGTCAGATATTCTAAGGACAGATTTGAAAAAGTTTCTGTGCGCATTTGGTAAGGTCAAAGAGCAAAATACCTGTATTTTCACCTCCCAAAATGGCGATACTCAGCGGAAATGACGTCACGTCGTCGTTATCAACTTTTCAAGTATGATGATAGTTTCAAAACGTTACGTTTGAAAATATCATCTCAAGTTATATAAAAGGTAACATTATATAGGAAAAAGGTCACTTCAGACCCTCCTATTAATCCTTTATATACCAAATGGAATCCCCCCCCCCCCGCCATAAAAACAGAAGTCAGTTTCACAATTTAGGAGTGCCCGATTGTGTTTTCTTCAAAATTGATTTTGAAAATGACTGATCGTTTAGCAAACAGTGGAGGCCCTGATCAGACGCCGTAGAACTGAAAATATGGAGTGTACAAGTTCAGCTATTTTCGTGCAATAAGGCATCATCAGTGACGCTTTGATATTTTCCAAATATCATTGCGGAATCAATGACCCTAATGACTAGAAAATAGTAAATACATGGTTAGTGACTTTAATAATAAAATATAATCGGTGAGCCTTAGACAATTTTATAGGGACGAGCTTTAGCGAGCTCCTATAAAATTGTCGGGGCGAACCTATTATATTTTATTATTATAGACACTATCCATGTATTTAGTTTATACCGCAGTCCAAAACAACCAATGTGTTTTGCAATAATTTAGCAAATTTAAGCAAAAAAGACAGCAGACAGTGTGGCATGTTAAAGACATTCAGTGGCATGGCGCGCACTCCTAGTATAGCGTGACGCCAACGAGTGCAAAGTTTCTGACGTCACCGCGCCACAAAGACGTAGGAAACAACACGGACGCTCGAATAAAAGTTTCTCAGTGCTTTACTTTCTGTATGAAAATCTGTAAATAAATAGTTTATTTTAGCTTTACAAATTATTTTCGAGGTTGAGACGCAACTGCAGTAGCAGTGCGCAGTTATTCCAATGGGCCATTAAAACCAGGAAAGGCCGAGAAGGTAAGAATTTAGCTGAAATTTCTGATAATGTGTTTAAATAAATATTGCAAGGATTTTAATTTGCAGTTTCGATGTTTTCCCGTGTATGAAAGTTTGAATGTTATTGTTTATACTTGTAAAATAGGTCTCGTATATAAACGGTCACTAGACGTATTATAGGTCAGTAGAAGGTATTATAGGTCACTACCGATTATAGCGTGCAGTTATTCGACCCCCTTTATTAGGTTACTAGAATGCCTGATTGCGATATTAATAAATTTTAACTGCTATAACATCATCTATTCACGGTGACACTAATTACAATATGTTCCAAAAAAAGGTTAACCTTTATGAAGCAAGTACAACTCCGTAGAAATGAACAGTATGGAGTGCACAAATCATCTGGGCCATACATGCTAGTTTTAGCCAAATAGCCCTGCAGTCCTCATCCGTAACCCTTAAATATGTTCAAAATTCCACAATGGAATGAATGACACCAAAGGTTCGGTCTCATCAGTGAGCCGCAGATATTTTCATAATTCCATAATGAAATCACTGTTACCAAATTTCTAGAAAGTATAATCTACACTATTAAACTTTATCCTAAGAAGGCAGGGGATTGTGTTTGTTTGATTTGAGGTTTAACGTCCCCGCCAACACTGTAAAGGTCATTTTGGAGACGTTGCTTCCAATTTTGTGGGACTTTTACCCGACATTGAGATGAAATGACATCTCAAGCCCTGTTGCCCAATGAAACCAATAGGGTTTATTAGCATTGACGGTCCGCCTCGCACCGCGGTTCCTGGACAGGCTTAGATCCTCTCAGCGGTTTACCAGTACTAGTGTGCGAGCCGGATTCAGCTCTGCGTGGAAGCATCATGCAGCCCATATATTTCTTCAAGACCCTAAGGGCGGGGGCTTACAGGGGATTGTGAAATCTTTACTGAATTGGGAGTCGGGGAGCTATTTCGGTCGGTCCAAACAAAATGTTCCTAATTCCAAAATGGAATGAATGATACCAAAGGTATCACAGCCTTCACTTCTATTTTGGTTTCACCAGTGACCCGCAGATATTTTCAAAAAGCCTAGGAGGACCACTTTCAAAAAGAAAAAAGTATTAACGCGATAGCTATCTCCTTATAACGAGATGGCTATCTCGTTTTAACGAGATAAATATCTCGTATTAACGCGATAGCTATCTCGTTAGCTATCTCGTTTTAACGACATAAATAAGTAATCTTCAGCAACAAAGTTTTCAGCTACTAGTGCTAGAGGGGGCTCAGAGAAAAGTGCTTTTGGCACCGACGAGAAGATCCGAACTAACAACACCACTTCCACAACAGCATCTTCATTTAACACATGCATATACACAGGCATATGGACACGCGTGCACAGAGGCATACATACAGACACACACGGACGTATCCTCCCCGCTAAACACCCCCACGCACATATAAGTAATGACTGTGAAATGTGGGAGATATTGATTATGCTGCTTGGTTGGCTCATATCATATGGCCCTCTCAACAACAATGCAGTCGTTCTGAGATGGGACCTCGGTTTGAAATCTCATTCAAAATACGAAGGACCAAGACACTTATGTTTGTTTGCTTGAATTGAGGTTTAACGTCCCCGTCAGTACTATTAATGTCATTTTGGAGATATTGCTTACAAATGTGTGGGACTTTTACTAGACATTGAGATGAAATGATATTTCAAGCACTGTCGCTCAATGAAACCCGATAGGGTTTATATGCATGGACGGTCCGACTCGCGCCACTATTCCTGGGCAGGCTTAGAACCTCTAAGCGGTTTACCAGTACTCATGTGCGGTTGGTTTCAGTTCTGCGTGGAAGCATCAGTCAGCCCAATCTATTTCTTCAAGCCCCGATGGGCGGGGGCCATCGCCTTATGTATGCGGCGAGAATGAGTAATTACTTGAAAAAATCAATGGATATTTCTTCTTCGTCTTCGTCTTCTTCTTCTTCTGTGGTGATAATGAGTTAATTATCTCGTAATACGGAGGTAATTTTCTCGTAATTACGAGTTAATTTTTTCGTTATTACGAGTTAATTATCTCGTAATAACAAGATAACTAAGTCGTAACAACGAGATTACTGACTCGTAATAACGAGATAACTAACTCGTAATTACGAGAAAACTAAGTCGTAATAACGAGATAACTAACTCGTAATTACGAGATAATTAACTCGTTATAACGGGAATTGCAACAACATCCAGAAGTCTTACAAGGGCCATTGAGACCTGGTTCCAAGTGATCCTCGGTACTTTAGCTCACCTGCATGTCAGGGCTCAGCAAGCAATAATTATGGGAATCTGTTCTGGCAGTGGTAGAGCTGTTAGCGGTGCATACCACTTCCACATTTACTACCATCTTCTCAAGTAATCACTCATTCTGGTACATGTATATAAGGTGTCGTAGAATAATCCCTGCTTATCAACGTTTTTAACGTGATTTTAAACCAAGGCCCCGTGTCAGTATGGTCAGAGATGAGAGAAAATGACGTTATCCTGTTTACGTTAAAGAATCTAACAGTAAGGTCATGAAACGGCGGCTATTCACGGTCAGATTCAGCTCTGCGCGGAACTTGCGGCACCATGCAGCCAAATTAATTTGTCCAAGCCCCGATGGGCGGGGACGACATGTATCCACGACCATGGAGCTAAATTATGTTTGAATTTACACAAAGTGAGAAGCCCCTTCAGACCATGAATTGCTCCGGTCATGATGCTACAAACCCTCTCCCACGCCCAACCCACTATATGAAGCCGATCCTGCTCAAAAAATTCCAAATGCAAACAATTGTTGGCATTATAAAATTCTTGAGCAGGACAAGCAACATTCTTCGCTCATTTGAGCACACAAATTGCCTAATTTGTTTAAATACTGGAAATGTTGAGCATTACAAATTTCATGCTCAACCAAGCCGAGCAAGAAAAATAGCCACCAGCCCGGGACCAGACCTAGAAGAATCCTCATAAAGAACTCAAAACCATGCAATAATGACAGTGTCAGGGACTATATGGGACGGAGCACAGCATGTGAGTGCGCCCAGCAAAGGCCAAGATCAGACTGCGCATCTGCGCTGTCTGATCCAAGTCCCCCACGAGCCATATTGAAAAAATAACAGACTGAGTACACAGTGAAGACCCCGACTAAACTGTGAATACCAACAGGCCTTTCCAAATCTCTACAGGGTATTCTATGGCCCTCCCAACAGCAATGTAGTCATACGAACATGGACCCTTGGTTTAAAATCGCATTAAAAAGACTATTCTTCGACACCTTATGTACCAGGCGAGAGTGAGTGATTACTTTAGAAGGTGGTGGTAAATGAGGAGGTGGTATGCACCGCTAACAGCACTACCATTGCCAGAACAGATTCCCATTATTATTGCTTGCTGACCCCTGACAGGCAGGTGAGCTAAAGTACCGAGGATCGCTTGAAATCAGGTCTCAATGGCCCCTGTAAGACTTCTGGACGCTGTTGCAATTCTCGTTATAACGAGTTAATAATCTCGTTATTACGAGTTAGTTACCTCGTTGTTACGAGTTAGTTTTCTCGTTATAAAGAGGTAGTTATCTCGTTATTACGACTTAGTTATCTCGTTATTACGAGAAAATTAACTCGTTATTACGAGATAATTAACTCGTAATAACGAGAAAATAACGAGAAAATTAACTCGTAATTAAGAGGAAATTAAATCGTAATTACGAGATAATTATCTCATTATCACCACAGAAGAAGAAGAAGAACACGAAGAAGAAACAACCACTGACATCACAAGTAAGTAATCATTCTCGCCGCATGCATAAGGTGTCGGCCCACCCCGCTTGAGGAAATAGATTGGGCTGCCTGATGCTTCCACGCAGAACTGAAACCAACCGCACATGAGTACTGGTAAACCGCTTAGAGGTTCTAAGCCTGCCCAGGAATAGTGGCGCGAGTCGGACCATCCATGCATATAAACCTTATTGGTTTCATTGGGCGACAGTGCTTGAAATGTCATTTCTTATAACTGTTTAGTAAAAGTCCCACAAAATTGTAAGCAATATCTCCAAAATGACCTAGCTAAATAGTATTGACAGGGACGTTATACCTCAAATCAAGCAAACAAACATAGGTGTCGCAGAAGAATGCCTTGCTCCTTCGTTTCAAACCGAGGTCCCATCTCAGAACGACTGAATTGTTGTTGAGAGGGCCATAAAATATGAGATAAACGATACCTGCCACATGTCACAATCATTACTTAAAAGTGCGTGGGGGAGGTGAGGGGGAAGGGTACATGCGTTGGTTGGTTGGTTGGTTGGTTGGTTGATTTGAGGTTTAGCGTCCCCGTCAACACTTTAAAGGCCATTTTGGAGGCATTGCTTCCAATTGTGTGGGACTTTTACCCGACATTGAGATGTCATGACATCTCAGGCCCTGCCGCCCAATGAAACCAATAGGGGTTATAAGCATGGACGGGCCGACTCGCACCGCTTTGCCTGGGCAGGCCTAGATCCTCTAAGCGGTTTACCAGTACTCGTGTGCAAGTCGGTTTCAGTTCTGCGTGGAAGCATCATGCAGCCCAACTATTTCTTCAAGCCCCGATGGGCGGGGGCCGAGGGTACATGCGTGTGTGTCTGTCAATGTGCCTTTGTGCACGCGCGTCTATATCATGCTCTTGGCCTGGATCTATGTGTGTTTAATGAAGGTGCTCTTGTTGAAGTGGTGTTGTTAGTTCGGCTCTTCTCGTCGGTCGGTGCCAAAAGCACTGTTCTATGAGTTCCCTCTAGTACTGGTGTGAGTGAGTGTGCTAGGTCGGGTATCCAGTAGCTGAAAAATGTGTTGCTGAAGATTACCTATTTATCTCGTTATAACGAGATAGCTATCTCGTTATAACGAGATAGCTATCTCGTTATAACAAGATAGGTATCGCGTTAGTACGAGATAGTATCTCGTCAATACGATTTAGTTTTCTCGTAATTACAACATAATTATCTCGTAATAACGACATAATCATCTCGTAATAACGACATAGTTATCTCGTAATAACGAAAAAAGTTTTCTTTTTTAAAGTGGTGCTTCTAGGCTTTCGTAGAAATCAATGATACCAAAGAACTAGAAAATATAATCTAAACTATGACGCTTTATCCTAAGAAGGCAGAGGATTGTGAAATCGTGATTGAAATGGAAATAGGGGAGCTCTTTCGGTCCAATCGGGTTTTCTCACTACTTTCAACAGAAGTCAGAATGTCATAATCTGTAGATAAAAACAATATATCTGATAACTTCATAGACTAAGGCGCAGGGGTCAATCATGCACATTTTTTTTTTTTTTTTTTGTTGTTGTTGTTTTCGTTTTTCTCTGCCTAGTTCCCCCAATCTCTTTCTTTTCCCTTATGTACACGTACTTTGTTCGGCGTATCTCAATTTATTGTGGTCACGCTTGTTTGGTTGTTTGGTACCGGCGAAAAGTCGTCTAGAAAGAAGCAACTTTATCTGATTTTGGTCTTGTGACCGTTGTAGAATTTATGAAATGTTGTCGTACAAAGGGTTTCTGGGAATGTAATGACATTAATTTCGAACATGCAGAGAATACATACACTTGTAACCGCCGCTTTATGCAGATAATACAGAGATGAATGTATTTTTTTGGGTTTCGGTTTGGTTTTACGGCCCTTTCAAGGCCGGCCTCGGTAGCTCAGTCAGATGCGCGTCTGACTGGTGGTCAGGGGGACGCGGGTTCAATACCTGCCGGGGTCGGCAACATTCTTTCGTGGAGATTGGTCATGAAATCTTTTCTATGATCGTTCTCTCCCGCAGATTCAAGAAGGGCAGTTGTCAGTTTATGGCGAAAGACTGCGCACTGTACTGGTAAACCCCTTACGTATTAGCCTTCCCAGGAAAAGTGTGGATAGGCAAACTGACCGGCTCAAAAATTTACCTAAATAGTGTTGACTTGGCCGTTAATGGCCAATAAAAACAAAACAAATAGCCCTTTCAGTATTATTTCACTCATACCGAGCCGCTCGTTAATCAGAGGTGGGCTAAAGCCGGAGTACCCGAAGAAACAACATCTGTCCTCAGGTGCAGGACTTGGCGTATCACATGTGACCCGAGCGAGACTCGAATCATAGCAGTGAGACACCTACTGAGAAAGAGTCAGCGCCCTTACCAACTAGGGCATGAAGGCCCTGAGATAAACGTCATTTTACTTATTTATGCCCAAACAAAAATGTTAGTACTCGTTAGATTAATCTCTGTGTTTTGTTTGTGCTTTTGTGTGTGTCTTCAATTCAACACGTCTTCCTGTTCATTAGGTCTTTCGCCGCTCTGGGGACCGAGCAAAGAGGATATTGAGTATCAGATTATTCCTTGGGGTGTCTTCTCTGTTTATTGTTCATGACAGTTCCTGAATACATGTTACATCACACGAATACAGCATGTCTACATGTTGTGCACATAAGATTAAATGTTTCGATATCCATTGGTAGTGTATGGCCATTTTGATTGAATTTAATGACAGAATGAAATATAATCTTCCCTGCTGTGTCTGTTGCAGTCTTTCATTCAATGTCTGGAGATCCAGCAAAATCAAATTTTAGAAGATAAATTACCAAACCAATACAAACTTGGAAAAGAAAAACAGAAGCGCTAGTTTCTCAAATTTCTTACAATCATGCAAAATATGCGCGCCAAGCAAATCGGGAATTAAGAATGTTTTCCCCAAGCGAAGACTCAGATCACACTGTGCATGCGCAGTTTGATCTGAGTCTTCGCTGTGCGCTATTTACATTTCAGTAAATCCAATGCTTCCCCACTCATATTCTGACAGAGAAGATATGCAGGCTGATTTTTGCCTTCGTGGTTTAAGTCACATTTTCCTTGTTGCATATCAAGTGTTCCCTAATTATCATCGCTGTTATCTTTTTCCATAAATCAAAGCTGTCTTAAATGGTTGAAATCTGGTTTCTTATCGGCATCATCTTTCCATTTCATTTTGCTTTTTGTCAGAAAACAAACTGCTCCAATTAGAGTGTTTTGGGATAATGCTGTCAATGTTTTGGCAAATTGATGTTCTTGTTGCAGATAATTCAAAGAACGTGTGTCCAACGGTTACAAAATTGGGTTCGTGTAAGGCACTCTATACAGAAAAGGGAAGACGAAAATACATGCCATTAAGGACATGGTGCAGGCATCATCGACAGTAACCGGAGACGACATTGTGTGCTGGTAAGGACAGGGTGTGGGCATCTTGAATAGTACAGGAAGAAGAAACTATGTGTTCAGTAAGGACATGGTACAGACACTCTAGAGAGTAAGGGAAGACGAACATGAGTGCGGTTAAGGACAGGGTGCAGGCATCCTCGACAGTAAGGGGAGATGAAATTGTGTGTCGGTGGGTACATGGTGTGGGGGTTCAAGACAATGGTCGAAGACGCAATAGAGGTCGGGTAAGGACCGGGTGTAGGCATTCTAGACAATTAGAAAAATGAAAATGTGTGCTGGTTAGGTCCAAGTTGTGGACAGACTTCAGAGTAAAGTAAGACAAAAGTGAGTGTAGTAGGGACATGGTGTGGGAGTTCGAGACAGTAATCGAAGGCGCAAATCAGATCGGGGTAAGGACCGATCTAGCCACTCTAGATAGTAAGGGAAATGAAAATGTTTGGCGGGATAGGACAGGTTGAAGGTCATCTAGACATCTATACAGTAAGGGAAACGGAAATATGTGCGGGTTAGGATAAGGTGAAGGCAGACTGGACAGTCAGGGAAACGAATACGTGTGCCGGTAGGGTCAAGGTGCCGACAGTCTAGACAGAAAGGGGAGCGAAAATGTGTGTGGGTTGGGACAATGTGCGGGCAGTCTAGACAGTAAGGGAAACAAAAATGTGTGCGGGTTGGAACAAGGTGCGTACAGTCTAGACTGTAAGGGAAACGATAATGTATACGGGTTGGAACAAGGTGTGGGTACAAAGTGGTCTGGACAGTGAGAGAAGACGAAATTTAGTTCGGGTAGGGACCGGATGCAGACATTCTAGACAGTAAAGGAAGAGAAGAGGTCAGGGTTAGACGATCAGTGAAGTGGCTTTCGGTCTTCTGCTGCTGGACTGATCCACAGTTTGTCTGACCAATCGGGCACCCAGGGCACACAGGCTCTTTGACCCCATTGACGAAGCCGCCCCAAATAAAATAAAAGTCAGCGAACATGTGCGCCCAGTGAAGACTCTGATCAGACTGCGCAGATGCGCAGTCTGATCAGAGTCTTCGCTGTGTGCTAAAAGATTCATGCAGTGCGTCTTGATGTAGTCAAGGACAGTTGTAGGCTGACTAAGGATGTTTCCAAACTGATTTCCGAACTTGTTGACAGCGCATGCTCGAAAAACTCTTTTCACTCGTCGTGGCCAAAAGTTACAGAAACGGTGCTCAATAATACTCGTATTGCTCCTAATAGCTGCACTGTACTGGTAAACCGTCTACGCACAAGCCTGCCCGGGTCTACGGTCATGCTCTCCCTTCCGCTGATTCATGAAGGGCAGTTGTCAGTTTCTGGCGAAAGAATGTGCACTGTACTTGTTAACCGCTTACGTATAAGCCTGCCCAGGAAAGTGTGGATAGGTAAACTGACCGGCTCAACATGACCTGAATAGTGTTTACTGGGCCGTTAAACTCCAATACAAACAGACAAAACCTGGTTCAAGACAATCACGTTGTTTGTTTGTTTGTTTGATTTGAGGTCTAGCGTCCCCCTTAACACTATTGAGGTCATTTTGGAGACGTTACTTCCAATTTTGTGGGACTTTTACCCGACGTTGAGATGAAATGACATATTAATTCCTGCCGTCTAATGAAACCAATAGGGTTTATACACAGGGACACGGTTCATAATGATTTTGCTCTTCTAGAATGAAATATAAGCGTACTAGTATATACAGTGTATATATATAGTGACCAGGGAGGAAAGCTATCATTACACCGGTTGCTACCCCGACCAAGTTCTGTTGCCGATTACTAACAAACTTGATTATGCTCATTCATGACACCTACCTCTATCTATTCCTTAGACATTCTTGTTTTTCCTTGTGCTAATAACAAGTTCCAGTTTCCCTCCCATTTTGGTGAAATTTAAACGTTTTCTAGCAATTGTGAGTTTCGTCTCTTCCATGCCAGCAAGCCAGCACCTATATATAAGCTCCGCCCACTTGTGAATGGGTTTATTTACCGGTCCTTTAGGAGACGGTCTTCGTTCCGGTAGTGGTGGGACAATGGTTTATCTCTCGGTGAATAGTGGTACAAATTGTTTATGTGTGTGTGTGTGTGTGTGTGTGTGTGTGTGTGTGTGTGAATTCGGCTTTAACGTCGCTTTCAACAATTTTTCAGTCATATCAAGACGGTGTCTGGTTGCGACAGGGAGCTCAATGCTCACTTTTATAGTGCTGCCTCACTGAAGTATCATGTCCCAGACACATTACATGATACCACACCCAGTCACATTATCCTGACACTGGGTCGACCAGTCCTAGCTCTACCCCGTGAATCTGAGATCCAAGCGAGGAGCAGCTAGTACCATTTTTAACGACTTTGGTATGTCGCGGCCCGGGATCGAACCCGTGACATCCCGTTCCCCGGAGCGGACACTCTACCAACTGAGCTATCGGGACCGGTACAAATTGTTTATATGAAAAAGAAATAGTGGGTAGCCAGCTATAGCGTGATTTCTTAAACACTTACAAAATTGGAAGCAGCGTCTCCAAAATGACCTTTACAGTGTTGACGGGGACGTTAAACCTCAAATCAAGCAATCAAAACGGGCTGCAAATACTTTAATTGCACGCCGGTGGGTCAGGCCTCAGATTCCATGACGGTTCCAACGCAAAGGCTTATTGAGAATTAGAGAGATCTAATTCAAGGTAATGTTTGTTGGTGCCTGATGATCTGTCTCTGGTTGGGCCCATCGGAGTCTAACAGTTGGTTTTCTTTTGTTCCGGCATTTCAGTGGTTTCTTGCTGTCGAGTCCTCACCGTTGTCTCACCTCTGTGGTTGTTTGATTATTTAAGTTCACGGAGATGTTGCACTGATGAGTTAGGAGGCCTTCATGCGGACTGAACAAATTATTTGTCTAAATCGCGACGGAAGTAAGGGCGAGGATTGTGGCCACGTAAAATCGAATTAAGTCCCCCAGTGGAATTCGTTTCCGGTAACCGTTCCAAGGTGGTTCTTCTGTCGCGGTTTATTTTCGTTATGGTTTGTCTTTGGGTGTTTGTGTCGCTTATTTTATTTTGGATAGCCTATTGGCCATTTTGTGGGAAAGTAACTGTCCTTTTGGCTTTCCGCTGTTGGTGTTTCCGTTAGGGTCTGTTGTTTCATGTTTGTGCGTCTTTCCCTTTGGTGTCTCTGATGGGAGCTGTGGGTTGATTGTATCGATTTCTGATCATTGCCTCCACTTCTATTTAGAATACACCCTGTACGACTTGAACACTGATCAATTGTTTTTTGTAACTGAATGCTACTACTTATAAGGAACAATAATATATGTGTTAAGGGGTGGGGATATAAATTTTTCTGAGGAATAAAGCCTTTTATAAAGTGGTAGAGCAGAGGCATGGCCTCGGCGGACCCAATGAAACCCCAAGAAATAGTGTTACTGAATGTGTCTTATCATAAGGACCGAGGATATATACGGTTGAGGGATAGAGATCTGACCAAATTCTGAGATTTGAATTGAGGTTTTACGTCCACGTTAACACCATTTAGGTGATTTTGGAGACGTTGCTTCCAATTTGTAGGACTTTTACCGGACATTGGGATGAAATGACATCTCAAGCCTGCCGCCAAATGAAACCAATAGAGTTATATGCATTTGACTCTAAGCGGTTTACCAGTACTCATGTGGGGAGTGGAAATATCATGCAGCCAAATCTATTTCTCAAGCCCTGATAGGCGTGGCGGAATAATAATAATAATAATAATAATAAGAAGAAGAAGATGAAGAAGAAGAAGAAGAAGAAGAAATAGAAGAAGAAACATGAAGTCTCTTTCCGCGTCGTTTGGGAGACTTAAAATAGAAAACAAAAATAAAGTAATGCATATAAAGAACAAGGTAGCAGCCCCAGCTTCTCGGAGCTTGGAGAAATAGATTTGGCTGCATGCTTCCACGCAGAGCTGAAACCGACCGCACATGAGTACCGGTAAACAGTTTAGAAGGTCTTATCCTGCCCAGGTAAAGTGGTGCGAGTCGGACCGTTCATACATATAAACGCTATTAGTTTCATTGCAAGGAAGGGATTGAGATGTCATTTCATCTTAATTTCGGGTAAAAGTCCCACAAAATTGGAAGTGACGCCTCCAAAATTACCTAAATAGTGTTGACAGGGACGTTACAAACAAATAACAACGTAGATGACAAAAATAAACAATCTCAACAAGACAAAAATAAACAATCTCAACAAGACAAAAATAAACAATCTCAACAAATACACCAAGATGCGCGCCTATGTAAGCAATGGAAACGAACAGCGATTTATTCTGCAATAAAGCACGTCAGAGAAGAGAGTGACGCAAAAGCCGCCGTTTTTACGTCACTCGCAGTAGCTTTGACGTTAGACGGTGAAACTTTATTTTCTCGCATCAAAAATGTTACAAAAGAACTTAAATGCATGTGATACGTCCATATTTCGGCAGGATTTCTTCAAATACTGGTCAAATGTTGGGAGAATTTGAACGAGGAGACAACAGAAAAAATTTATTGTCGATTTCTAGTATGTTAGAATCGTTATAGATCAGTTCTAGTAAGTGATGTATTGAGTAATAAATCAGTTTGTGGGTAGTTTTAAATTGACAAAGCACCCGCGCTTGTGACTTTATCTACTTTACAACTGGCCTCCAAACTTTAATTTATTGCTCAACAAATCACAGGTAGAGCTGATCTATTTTACAAACTAGTAAGAAAAGGTAACTCAGAAAAGGCAACAATCTAAGAACGCATTCTGTCTCAAGTCACCTACAGAAAGTGACACGGAGGCACACACAAAAACAGACGAAACCTGAACCAACGACACAAAGCCAAATAACAGTCAAGACACTGCAAAAGAACGACCGCCTTGGGACGGTCAGTAGTAAAACTACTGGGGGGGGGGGGGGTCAACTCCGGAGTTTATGAAGTTTCAGCTCCAGTACAGTATCAAACAAAATAACAATAACAAATTGGTCCGCATGGAGGCTTTCTGGTCAAGAGTGAGTCATAATAAAATACATGGTAAAATGGTTATGTATAGATTAATATTATCATGGATCAGGGTTGAGAACTCAACAACAATCCGACGTCAGAGCAGAAGAAAACCACCAGCTAGATCACGGAGGGCGAACCCAGGAAATATAATTCTAACACAACACGCGTATATAGGCAATAGATAGTCTGCAATAAATCACAGGGTGGAAGAGTGTGGCGCGATAACTCGCCGTTTTATGACGCCATTGGTAAATTCGTTGCTGTTAGATGCTGTTACGTCATTTTCTTGCTTCAAAAATGTTGCAAAAAGACACGTTTGATTTTAGGTTTAACGTCCCCGTTGCTTCCAATTTTGTGGGACTTTTACCAGACATTGAGATGAAATGATATCTCAAGCCCTGTCGCCAAATAAAACCAATATGGTTTATAAGCATGGACGGTCCGTCTCGCAACGCTTTGCCTGGTCAGGCTTAGATCCTCCAAGCGGTTTACCAGAACAAGTGTGCGGCCTGTTTCAGCTCTGCGTGGAAGCATCTTTCATCCCATCTATTTCTGCAAAGTAGAAGTAAAACAAAGATCAGGAATTGATACAATTAACTTACTCCATCCATAAAAGACACCAAAGGGAAAGAAATACAAACATTAAGCGACCAGACCATAATGGAAACCTAAACAAAGGAAGGCCATATGGACAGTTACTTTCCCACAAAATGGCCATATGGCCATCCAAAATTAAAAGACACAAGTACTACACACAGTAAGTAACAAACAACAACATAAATAAATCGCCACAGAAGAGCCGCCTTGGAACGGTCAGTGGAAGATTTCCACTGGGGGGTTTAAATCGATTTTACGTGGCCACAATCCTCGCCCTTACTTCCGTCGCGATTTAGACAAATAAGTGCAAGCCCGGATGGGCGGGGGGGGGGGGTCACACATGCAGATATCAAGGTCCTTTGTATTTATGGGATTTCGTTTAACAATAGCGGACGGTTGGGAGAATTTGAAGGAAACAACAACACACTGTCAATTTTAGTGTTAGAGTCGAAATAGGTCAGCTCTAGTGTGTGAATTGATAAATAATAAATCGCCAGTTTGTTAGTTGTACGAGTAGATTAATCACTCGCGTTGTGCGCTCGTAATATTATCTATTTAACAACTGACCTCCAAACAATGATTTATTGCTCAATAATTCCCTGTTAGAGCTGGTCGTTTTCATAAGTAGAATATTTTCTTGTTCTGCTTCTTCCAATCAAGTACAAGGTCATTTTGTCTCGAATGGTTCGAGTTGTATCAAACACATTGGGCCCGATCTGTCCAAAGTCTTGCTTGTCAGGCATCTACATGGTTTATCTTTGGTTTGCCAAAACCATTTGAAATGGTCTTGGTTTGCCTAAGACACGCCTAGTCAGAAAGTAATCCAAGATTAGTCTGTTGGTAAGACATAACAGGGTATGATAAAGATGTTTCTTGATCGTCAATTTCCGCCTACCACTATAAGGAAGCTGTGACGGTTGTCCATATTCGCCCCGAAGCTAAACAGTCAGTATTAAACTGGTTTCATTTTGTTTTATACCAATGCACCAATCCATGTTTAAAATATGCTGGTGTTGCGAAGATGGCGTGTATCTTACGTCACAGGGGCGTTCAACTGATATTGGCTTACTGTTGGGCAAGGCTTTTTATCCGCTTAGCACATAACGATAACACATCCGTGTGATATAGTGCTTTTTTCATACCTATAAAACGGTCATTGTTTTCTGATGAAAAAGCTGATATATTACTTATATATGTTCCAAACATAGGTTTTGGTGCTCATAAGAACCGCCTCAACGAGTGCCCTATGTCTTGGAGCAGAAATAAGAACAATAATTTAACATCCGTATAGATTTTACCCCAGTTTTCTTTATATAAAGTGGGGTTTAGAGATATGCTCATTACACGGACTTGTTAACATGATGGGGTAGGTGTAGAAGGGGGTGTTTTTATTTCTTACTTTCTTCACTTTCATTCCTTCTGTGAGACAACTTTTTAGGTGATGTGTATCTTGCGTTGCTGAGTCGTCCAACTGATATTGGCTTTTTGGACAAGGCCTTCTGCAGCAGATAATTTTTGGGAGGGGGTCTCGTTATTTATTCTGTTTCTACATTTCATTCATTTTCCTTTTTCTCCCCTGCTTCTCTCTGGGAGACGACACAAAAATGATCCACAAAGGTTGACGTGTCATTAAACTCAAATCAATCAATCATTTCCCTTTTCTCTTTATTTCTGTCTTTTTCTTTCATCCCACCTGCAATCTCTCTCTCTCTCTCTCTCTCTCTCTCTCTCTCTCTCTCTCTCTCTCTCTCTCTCTCTCTCTCTCTCTCTCTCTCTCTCTCTCTCTCTTCCTCCCTTTCTCTGCGAGACGGCGCAAAATGACCCAGAAGTGTTGGCGTGTCGTTATACCCCAACAAAATCAATTCACAATATGCTGTGATAGTACCGACAAGGCTGGTCATACAGATCTAATAGATTATGACGGTCGAATTCTTGACAAGGAGGGACTTCCTTTGTTTTCATACTAGTTATACTCATTACTGTTTTGTTTGCAACCAGCCATTTGAAAAAAAATTTAATCACTCTTTTGTCTGGAGTCCAACAAGGGTCTGTTCTTGGTCCACTGTTATTCTCCCTATAAATCAATGCTATTTCCACTGACATTGACTCAAAAATATGACTGTTCGCAGATGACTATGTTTGCTACCAGGAAATTAGAGATACAGATGAATCCCTGAAACTTCAGAATGATATAGATAGATTAGGATGTTGGACACGAAGGCAAAAGTATCTTGCGTCACTTGGGCGTCCAACAGATATTGGCTTACAGTTTGACAACGCCTACTGTCCTAGTCACAGTTAAGGGTAGACGGTTTTTTTTTCGGTTTCTACAATTCCATTCGCTCTCCTCTTTCTCCCATCCCTCACATGCATCTCCTCTATTAACTCTTCTATCCCTTTACTCCATATCTCAGGGGGACGACACAAAAAAACCCACATAACTTGACGTGTCGTTAAACACAAAACAATCAGTCAAAATCTGAATTTTTCTGTTTTATTCTGTTCTACACTCACTATCTCCATATACGGAGGAGGTCACATGCATTTAGCATACCTCAGTAATTTAGAATTCAGCTTCAAAAACTGTTATACAAAATGCTACAGACGGCATGAATGCCTTAATAATTGTTTTGTTCTATTTTTCTACTCTTGCCGTTTACATATCACAGGATCCATCAAACACTTGTGGGTTGGTTTTACTATGTATAAAAGATAAAGAAGCTTTTTTTAACGTCGCATGTTAGTAACAATTTACATAAGCTCTGTTGAGTATTTTTTGCGACAAACAAAGTATCCTTTAACAAATACTTACCTGTCTTCATTTTTCTTCATAGGACTACCCCTGAAAATGCGAGCGTTAGCCATGGAGCACCTACTACCATTTTTTTCACGCCTTTAGTATGGCGCGACCGGGGATCGAACCCGCGACCTCCCGAACCCGAAGCGGACGCTCTACCACTGAGCTGTCGGGGCCAGAATATAAATATATTTTTCAACAACATCAACAACGACATATATGTGTATGCCATCTATGGGCCTACGTAAATGGAAAAAATGTTCTGTTCTATTCTATTCTATTCTTTTCCATTCCATCAGGAGACGTGCACGAAGAACGTACAATCAGAAAGAACTGTCCTCTTTACCTAAAAATATCCAATAATTGGCCGTGCAGACTTAGCAAGTGATCAGGAGGCAGTTCGCCATGATTTATATTGTTCAAAAAATCTACCGACCCTTTTATGGGTAAAAAAACTTTTTAAATTTGCCGCAATTCAAACCGGGAAACCGTTCGACTTCCGTCATCCAATCAAATCCACCATACGCAATGCCATGACCTCGTGGGCGGAGCTTAGGTGCTGGCTTGCTGGAATGGAGTAGACGAAAATCGCGATTACTAGAAAACGTTTAAATTTCACCAAAATGGGAGGGGAACTGGAACTTTAAATTAACACAAGGAAAAACAAGAATGTCTAAGGAATAGATAGAGGTAGGTGTCATGAATGAGCATAATCAAGTTTGTTAGTAATCGGCAAGAGAACTTGGGGTAGCAACCGGTGTAATGATAGCTTTCCTCCCTGGTCACTATATATACACACTGTATATACTAGTACGCTTATATTTCATTCTAGAAGAGAAAAATCATTATGAACCGTGTCCCTGTGGGTTTATATGCATTATAATCTCACACTACTTTTCCTGGGCAGGCTTAGACCTTCTAAATGGTTTACCAGTACTCATGTGCGAACGGTTTCATCTCTGCGTGGATTTTTGTTTGTTTGTTTTGGAGTTTAACGGCCCAGTCAACACTATTTAGGTCATTTTTGAGCCGGTCAGTTTACCTATCCACACTTTCCTGGGCAGGCTTATACGTAAGCGGTTAACCAGTACAGTGCACATTCTTTCGCCAGAAACTGACAACTGCCTTCATGAATCAGCGAAAGGGAGAGCATGACCGTAGAAAAGATTTCATGATCAGTCTCCACGAAAGAATGTTGCCGACCCCGGCAGGGATCGTACCCGTGTCCTCCGGATCACCATTCAGACGCGCATCCGACTGAGCTACCGCGGCCGGCCTAGCTCTGCATGGAAGCATCAGACGTCCAAACTATTTCTACAAGCCCCGACGGGCGGGGGCAGCAGCAATCACGTTAAAAATTTTGAAAATGAACACGCTTGCGTTTCATGGGTACAAATTTTGTTTCGGTTGTTGGTACTTGATTGATTGATCGACTTGATGTTTTACTTCCCCGTCAACACAATAAAGGTAATTTTGGAGTCTTTGCATCTGAGTGAGTGTTTGTTTTACGTCCCACCAACAGCTAAGGTCATACGGAGACGGGACCTCGGTTTAAAGACTCATCTGAAAGTCTGGAGAAGCCCGGGATCGATCCTGCGATCCCTGGTTTACAAGGCGAGTAGCGTAACCACTACACCACGGAGGCTTCTAATGTTGCTTCTGATTTTGTGGGACTTTTACCAGGCATGGAGATGAAATGACATCACAATACCTTCCGCCCATAGAAACCGCTAGGGTTTATCACTTTTCCTGGGCAGACTTAGACCTAAGCTGTTTATCAGTACTCTAGTTCGGTCGGTTTCAGCTCTGTGCGGAAGCACTATGCAGCCCCTTCTCTTTCTCCAAGCCCAGACGGTCGTGGGCGCGTTTTTAGTTCTACTTCAATGAAAGTTATACTACACTTGGTCTCGAAGGTAAGGAGGCTGTAACAGGAGAATAGTGACCAAGGGCCCATAACTGTATTAGTTATGTCCCTTCATATGTTTTCAAATTTTAAAATACATTTTGCTTAATAACTTTTATGTTTGTGGTCATACTATAGTGAGACTATACTGCATTTGGACTCTAAAGTAAGAAAGTTTTAGTACATGTAGCAGAATAATGAACAGGTGTCCATAACTCCTGGAGCAATGTCCCTTGGTAGTTTCTCAAACTTTACCATTCTTGAAGATTTTTGTAACAGATTTCTCAGGAACTATGAAAGCTAGATATGAACATGGACAATGACTGGATGTATTGTGTTTACACGAATAAGGGTTAATAATTCTGTTAAGTTATGTCGCTTGATAAGTTTTCAAATTTTGAAATGCATTTTGCTTAATAACTTTTATGTTTGTGGTCCTACTTCAATGAAACCTGTAATACACTTGTTCTCTAAGATAAGGAAGGTGTCATAGCAGAAAAGTGACCAAGGGCGCGTGACTGTTGGAGTTATGCCCCTTGGTATGTTTTCAACAGATTTCTCCGGAACTACAAAGCTGTTTTCTTAATATAAACATGGACAATGACTGTATGTATCTTGTAAACCAGAATAGGGTTCAAGAGTCCATAGCACTTTGAGTTATGTCCTTTGATATATTTTCAAATTTTAAAATGCATTTTGCTTAATTATCTTTATGTTTGCGGATCTACTTCAATGGAACATGTATTACATATGGTCTCTATTAAAAGTAATGAAGATGAAATAGCAGAATAGCGACCAAGGTCCCATAACTCTTGGAATAATGTTCTGTGGTAAATTGATTGGTTTTCAAAGTTTGCCATTCTTGATCATTTTCGTAACGGGTTTTTCAGAAACTGTCGAAGTTATAAAGCTGAAACTTGTGCATACCGGAATAGGGGTCAAGGCCCATAACTCATCGAGTTAAGTCCCTTGGAAGGTTTTCAAATTTTACAATTCTTCCGGCCCCCGCCCATAGGGGCTTGAAGAAATATATGGGCTGCATGATGCATCCACGCAGAGCTGAAACCGACCCGCCCACAAGTACTAGTAAACCGCTTAGAGGATCTAATCCTGCCCAGGCAAAGCGGTGCGAGTCGGCCCATCCATGCTCATAAACCCTATTGGTTTAATTGGGCGACAGGGCTTGAGATGTCATTTCTTCTCAATGTCGGGTAAAGGCCCCACAAAATTGGAAGCAACGTCTCCAAAATGACGTTTACAGTGTTGACGGGGACGTTAAACCTCAAATCAAACAAAAACAAACAATTTACAATTCTTCACCATTTTCGTATCAGATTTCTCAGAAACTATGCAAGCTAAAAAGCTGAAACCTGGTATATACATAGACAATGGCTGGCTGTATCGTGAGCTATACCGGAATAGGGTCCCAAGAGTCCATAAAAATTGAAATGCAATTTTTCGCTTTATCATTATAGTGAAATTATTTTGTGTTCGTGTTTCTTTCCCTTTGATGGTCCCTGCCCATAGGGGCTTGAAGAAATATATGGGCTGCATGATGCTTCCACGCAGAGCTGAATCCGGCCCGCACACTAGTACTGGTAAACAGCTTAGAGGATCTAAGCCTGTCCAGGAACCGCGGTGCGAGGCGGACCGTCCATGCTAATAAACCCTATTGGGGTAAATGACCTTTACAGTGTTGACGGGGACGTTAAACCTCAAATCAAACAAACAAAAACAAATTTTTCCCTTTGGTGTTTTGGATGGGAGATGTGAGTTAATTGTATCGATTCCCGAACATTGCCTTCGCTTCTACATGTATAGAATCTTTTGGCAAAAAGTTTCGACCCAGATCAGACGCCACAGAATGCGGCGTCTGATCAGGATCTACAATGTTTGTTTTAAGTACATGATTGTAAGGGTTAAACGAACCGTTAACTGTTCATTTTTCCAGCCTACACTCAGAGACAATCGACCCACCAGTGCCGTCAGCGTTTTTTAAGGGAAATGGATACACTTTCAGGGGAGACAACTCCTGCAAAAGTATTTTTGTCTCCCATGTCAATAGGAGTCAACCCTCAAAGGAAAGAATTTGCTTCCATGGAGCAAATTCTTCTCTTTAAGAGTTGACCCCATTTTTGCATGGGACAGAATTTATAGACAAGAGGGCCATGATGGCCCTGGATCGCTCACCTGATCCATAGAGTTAACAAGTAGGCCCCCGGGAGGGCCATAATTGACCCCAGGGTTATAATGTGCATAATGTTGAGGGAGGTCTAAAAAGGTGAAGCTTCATACCAAATATCAACAGAGGCTATAATTGTCCACTAGATGAAGCTCCATACCAAATATCAAAGACATGGGCCTTGCAGTTTCAGAGAAGAAGATTTTTAAAAATTTCCCTATATAAGCCTATGTAAAACCAAAGGGTCTCAGGCCGGGGGTATTTTTGGCCCTAGGGCTATAATTTGAACAATCTTGATAGAGGTCCACTAGATGAAATTTCACACCAAATATCAAAGACCTAGGCCTTGTGGTTTCACAGAAGAAGATTTTTAAAAATTTTCCCTATATAAGTCTATGTAAAACCAAAGGGCCCCAAGGCCGGGGCATATTTGGCCTCAGTGCTATAATTTGAACAATCTTGGTAGAGGTCGACTAGATGAAGCTTCATACCAAATATCAAAGACCTAGGCCTTGTGGTTTCAGAAGAGAACAGTTTTGAAGATTTTCCCTTTATAAGTCCATGTAAAACCAAAGGCCCCAGAGCAGGGGTATTTTTGGCCCCAGGGCTATAATTTGAACAATCTTGGTAGAGGTCCACAAGATGAAGCTTCATACCAAATATCAAAGACCTGGGCCTTGCAGTTTCAGAGGCGTAGATTTTTAAAGATATTCCCTATATAAGCCAATGTAAAACCAAAGGGCTCCGGGGCGGGGACATTTTTGGCGCCAGCACTATAATTTGAATAATCTTGGTAGGGGTCCACTAGATGAAGCTTCATACCAAATAGCATAGACCTGGGCCATGCAGTTTCAGAGAAGAAGATTTTTAAAGATTTTCCCTATATAAGCCCATGTAAAACTAAAGGGCCCCGGGGCGGGGGCATTTTTGGCCCCAGCACTATAATTTGAACAATCTTGGTAGGGGTCCACTAGATGAAGCTTCATATCAAATATCAAAGACCTGGGCCTTGCGGTTTCAGAGAAGAAGATTTTTACAGATTTTCCCTATATAAGCCCATGTAAAACCAAAGGGCCCCGGGGTGGGGGTATTTTTGGCCCCAGCACTATAATTTGAACAATCTTGGTTGGGGTCCACTAGATGAAGCTTCATACCAAAAATCAAAGACCTGGGCCTTGCGGTTTCAGAGAAGAAGATTTTTTTAAGTTTTCCATGAAAAAATCTATTTTTGGCTCCTGTGACCTATATGTGCAACGGACCGGAACCATTTGAACAACTTTGAAAGGGGACCACCTAAGAAACATTCATGTGAAGTTTGGTCAAAATCCGATCAGTGGTTTAGGAGGAGATGTCGTTTGAAGAAATTATTTACGCACGGATGACAGACAAAAAGTGATCCTAATATAAAACACAAGAGGGCCATGATGGCCCTGGATCGCTCACCTGATCCATAGAGTAACAAGTGGGCCCCGGGGTGGGCCATTATTGATCTCAGGGCTATAATGTGCATAATGTTGAGGGAGGTCTAAAAAGGTGAAGCTTCATACCAAATATCAACAAAGGCTATAATTTGAACAATCTTGGCAAAGGTCCACTAGATGAAGCTACACACCAAATATCAAAGACCTGGGCCTTGCAATTTCAGAGAAGAAATTTGTTTTTAAAGATATTCCCTACATAAGCCTATGTGAAACCAAATGGCCCCGGGGCGAGGGCATTTTTGGCCTCAGGGCTATAATTTAAACAATCTTGATAGAGGTCCACTATATGAAGCTTCACATCAAATATCAAAGACCTGGGCCTTGCTGTTTCAGAGAAGAAGATTTTCAAAGATTATCTCTATAAAGTCTATGTAAAACCAAAGGCCCCCCAGGCAGGGGCAGTTGTAGCCCGAGGGCTATAATATAAACAATCTTGGTGGAGGTCCACTAGATGAAGCTGCATACCAAATATCAAAGACATGGGCCTTGCAGTTTCAGAAGAAATTTTTTTAAAGATTTCCCTATATAAGTCCATGTAAAACCAAAGAATCTCGGGGTGGGGGCATTTTTGGCCCCAGGGCTAAAATTTGAACAATC
The DNA here is from genome assembly GCA_963580285.1 of Lucinisca nassula. NCBI lineage: Eukaryota > Metazoa > Mollusca > Bivalvia > Lucinida > Lucinidae > Lucinisca > Lucinisca nassula. The sequence continues at coordinate 134,188,885 of OY757018.1, read as the reverse complement.
TTGGTAGGGGTCCACTAGATGAAGCTTCATACCAAATATCAAAGACCTGGGCCTTGCGGTTTCAGAGAAGAAGATTTTTAAAGATTTTCCCTATATAAGCCCATGTAAAACCAAAGGGCCCGAGGGTGGGGGCATTTTTGGCCCCAGCACTATAATTTGAACAATTCTGGTAGGGGTTCACTAGATGAAGCTTCATACCAAATATCAAAGACCTGGGCCTTGCGAATTCAGAGAAGATTTTTAAAGATTTTCCCTATATAAGCCCATGTAAAACCAAAGGGCCCCGGGGCGGGGGCAGTTTTGGCCCCAGCACAATAATTTGAACAATCTTGGTAGGGGTCCACTAGATGAAGCTTCGTACCAATTATCAAAGACCTAGGCCTTGAGGTTTCAGAGAAGAAGATTTTTAAAATTTTCCCTATATAATCCTATGTAAAATCAAAGGGACCCGGGTCGGGGGCATTTTTGGCCCCAGCACTATAATTTGAACAATCTTGGTAGCGGTCAACTAGATGAAGCTTCATACCAAATATCAAAGACCTGGGCCTTGCGGTTTCAGAGAAGAAGATTTTTAAAGATTTTCCCTATATAATCCTATGTAAAACCAAAGGGTCCCGGGTCGGGGGCATTTTTGGCCCCAGCACTATAATTTGAACAATCTTGGTAGGGGTCCACTAGATGAAGCTTCATACCAAATATCATAGACCTGGGCCTTGTGGTTTCAGAGAAGAAGATTTTTTTAAGTTTTCAGTGAAAAAAAATCTATTTTTGGCTCCTGTGACCTATATGTGCAACGGACCGGAACCATTTGAACAACTTTGAAAGGGGACCACATAAGGATCATTCCTGTTAAGTTTGATCAAAATCCGATCAGTAGTTTAGGAGGAGATGTCGTTTGAAGAAATTGTTTACGGACGGACGGACGCACGCACGCACGCACGCACGCACTGACGACGGACGAAAAGTGATCCCAAAAGCTCACCTCGTCATTACATGACAGGTGAGCTAAAAAGCGAACAGGAAGTCCCAAAAGTTGTCTCCCTTTGACAAATGGCGGAAAAATCTCACCGAGGTGGTTCTAACGAGTTCCCATACTCTTATGTTTTGAGCATAGAGTGTTGGAACACTCTATATGAGCAGAAATATGAGAACTAGCATGTTTCATCTGAAAATTTTATTTTGTGGTGGTAAAATTTTCAATATACTTGAATAGGCGGTAGTGGCTTTTCTCATAAACTTATATCGGCTCCACATGAAACTATTAAGATTACATCGAGCGATATCTCACACTGCTGATTAAATGTATATTTATGGTTTTCATTATGTTTATTTTTAGTGAAAAAATAACGAAACTATTTTTTTTGCGATAGATAAACAAAAAGAAGAGAAAACACTTATCTTTTAAAATCAATCAAATTAAACAATCGGGGCCAGTTGTTCAAAGCATCGTTAGGCCAATGAGCTCGTTACATGTAGTTGTCAAATTATTAATTGTTCTAGCGATACAATATCAAGTTTTAAATTAGTGTTACTTTTGCTGAAGAAAAAAAATGTTATCTTTTGCATTTGCAAAAGCTGCTCACATTTATTTAAGCGTAATTGTCAAATGAATTGAGCAAAGTTTTAACAATATGTTAACTAACGACATGGCCACGTAAAATCGATTTAAGCTCCCAGTGGAATTCGTTTTCTCTCCCCGTTCCAAGGCGATTCTTCTGTCGCGGTTTATTTTTGTTATGGTTTGTCTTTGGGTGTTTGTGTCGCTTATATTATTTTATTTTGGATAGCCAATTGGTCATTTTGTGGGAAAGTAACTGTCCTTTTGGCTTTCCGCTATTGATGTTTCCATTAGGGTCTGTTGTTTCATGTTTGTGGTTCTTTCCTTTTGGTGTCTCTGATGGGAGCTGTGGGTTAATTGTATCGATTCCTGATCATTGCCTCCACCTCTATTTCGAACAAATGATCCTGGAATGTTAGAGCAATGAGAAAACAATGTCAGCATAAATTTGTAACCTGGAACTACATGCGGCATAATGCTGTGGTTTCTGTTTCACTAGACCCTACTTATTCGGAAGCTGCATCTTGGCGGTAATTAATTAAAAAAACATATTAAAGCATCTGTAAACCTTTTCGATAATTTTCCTACTTTTTAAGTCTAAAGAAAGGCATGTACAAGTCATGCAAAATGGAGGAAATGTCCATTCTGGTCACGATATATTGAAATTGTGAGCCATTTACGAGCACTAAAGCATTTTTGAGGGGAGGGGTGGTTACGCCCCTTTCAAGATTATTTCACTCATATCGAGATGATGGTTAATCAGAGTTTGGTGAAAACCGGAGTACCCGGGGAAAAACCACCTGACCTTCCGTTACAGATCTTGGCGTCTCACATGTGACCCAAGCCAGGCTCGATCCCACAGCGGTGAAAGACCCAATGATTAAGAGTCAGCGCTCTCATCCACAAGACCACGGAGGCCCATACTAAAGCATTTTGAGGATATTTGTACGATATCAATCATAGAGCAATCGTCCCGTGTTTATTGCCAACATGATCGTCTTAAATATATTAGTTCCAGCGCAATAAATGATTATGCTACATGTAAATGAATCTGTTACATGTAAATGAATCTACGGAACCCTGGAAGGGAGATGAGTTTTTATTTTTATTATGTTGTGCGAAGAAGATAATATCTTGAGCGGACAAGATATTATCTTGTTCGGACAAGATATTATCTTGTGCGGACAAGATAATATATTGTGCGGACAAGATAATATCTTGTGCGGACAACATATTATCTTGTGCGGACAACATATTATCTTTTGCGCACAAGATAATATCTTGTTCGCACAACTTAATATCTTGTTCGCACAACATATTATCTTGTCCGCACAAAATATTAAGTTGTGCGAACAAGATATTATCTTGTGCGCAAAAGATAATATGTTGTCCGCACAAGATAATGTGTTGTGCGAACAAGATGATATCTTGTCTGCACAAGATATTAAGTTGTGCCAACAAGATAGTATCTTGTCCGCACAAGATAATATGTTGTCCGCACAACATAAATTATGTTGTCTGCACATGGATATCTTGTCCGCACAAAATATTATCTTGTGCGCACAAGATAATATCTTGTTCGCACAACTTATTATCTTGTTCGCACAACATATTAAAAAAATTATGTCCCTTCCCGGGTTCCGTATGAATCGCCTGCATTATCGTAATGCATTGCCTTGACGAACATAGTGTTTATTTTTGTGACACCTTTCCATATGTAAATTCATACACAAAATTATTCACAAGTAGTTCCTGCTATGCTAGAAGATTCGTACTGGTACAAGTTTAATGCAAAGGAATGGGTGTTACATATTGTTATAATTGGTGTATGTTCAGTTTGTGAATTTGAACTCTGACTCACAGCATTTAACACATATTAGGACCGTTGCATACATTACGAAAACAAGCCTATACCAATACATTGTAACCTTTATCGCCCCCAAAAAAATGAAAATTTTAAGATAAAAAAAATGTGATATTTTTCTTATTTCTGCTCAAAATGTAGATTGCGGGTACTTGTTAGAACGGTTCTAACGAGTATCCACAATCTATATTTTAAGAGCAGAAATAAGAAAAATAAGGTCTACCCCTGTAAAACCCAGTTTCACAATTTAAAAGTGGGGTTCGAGGGGGTAAAAATTATATAGGCGTGTTTTCGTGATGGGTACCCTGGTGTATGAATGTCATTTGACGTGTCACCAGTAAGATTGCTGATTCTGATTCTGATTAACTTTAGTTAACATTCTGTTAAGATTTCACAGGAAAAGATCTATTTTCCAGGCGTAGGCATTATTGTAGTCTTTTTCGGACCGGTGCTTTTAAATGTTGTTGGGATCACAGGCACCAAATGCATAATATTATTATTGTTCCATTTTATGTCGAGCATTCTGTTTGCTGCACAGTCCCCCCACACCCCACAAAAAGTAAAAAAGAAAACAAAACATGTTCAGTTAACTGGGGCACTGTCTTGTATTTCCAATCACGTAAACAAGTCCGTGAAATGACCCCCCAACCCAACTTTATACAGAGAAAACTGGGGTTTACAGGGGTATACCATATTTTTGTTATTTCTGCTCTAAGACATAGGTTGTGGGTAGTCGTTAAACCGCCTCAATGAGGCAGTTCTAACGAGCACCCATAATCTATGTTTGCATTACAAAAAAGAAAAATATCACGTATTTTCATCAGAAAACTAGCCATTGTGGAGATGTGAAAAATGCACTGCGTCGCACGGCTGTGTTATCTTAATCTTATGGACATCGGATTGATTCCTGTTGTGGCCCACATGATTCAGATAAAATCTCTATAACAGTTGATCAAACATCAAGGCTTCATAAAACCACATTTATATGGTAATAAAATGGAAGACGATAAAGCCGAAATAAATCGCTGTCTTATTAAACCTCATTATTGACGTCTTTAATATTGCATCTTGGGCTGGTCACTCTAACTCGCGCCAGAAAATATTTGGTAGTACACAGTGTACGCGGGAACTGTGGAGGCTGCGACTGACATCGCGAGGTGCACAGTCACTGCTTGCAAACTGAATTAAATGTATTGACTAGAAAATGCATCGGTCCATGGTTTAGCAGTGTCCGGATTTGCTTTCACGTGAACCACTAGTAAGCATCGTATTATGTGTTTTTTTCTTGCATCGCGGCTACTGGAAAATCAGATATTTAAATGAGACAGCAACACAGGAAAGAAAGGGATCTTATGGAGCAATGATCTATGCGTAGCCCAGTTGCATTTATTATTTGGTATTAGTTCTCTGGCATGTTTCCGACGATTCGAATTTGCATGTTTATGTTGAACGGCATAGAAAGCTCTGTCGGTTCTGTCGAGGCTGTGTGCAGCATATCAAAACCTTCGTTGTTCGCCTAAGCAATCTGAAACTTGAAGTGCCTTCCATGGAGCCGCTCAAAAGGAGAGCTAGTCACTATAATAATTCTTCCGGCCAAATTGAGCGGAAGTTGAATCAAGGCTGTATAAGACAAAGTTTGCGTGCATAATGTCGAAATGGAAAAGAAACGTTTACCCTTTCATTTAGTTTTGGACAAATTATGGAATACTGACTTATTTATCTTCATCTGCATATATCTGCATGCTTTAGATAACAGGGGAGGATTTGGTAGAATCAACTGATGCATTGCCGATATGTAGAAAAGTTTCAGAGATAGACCATTCCCATTCGAAGATGGGTCAGCCAATTGATTTTATCGCGTGTAAAAGTTGGAAAATATTTGAGGGTCACTGATGAGGCCTGGCTGGCCGAAATTAGCTAGGCTGGCCCAGGAAAAAATAATTTGAACACTCCATCGTTTTGAGTCCGCCCCGCGCATATGAGCTTGAAGAAATAAATTGGCTGCATGATGCTCCCACTCAGAGCTGGAACCGACCGCACACGAGTACTGATAAACCGCTAAGAGGATTTAGCCTGCCCAGGCAAAGCGGTTTGAGTCGGCCCGTCCATGCTTATAAACCCTATTGGTTGCATTGGGCAACATGGCAAGAGAAGTCATTCGATCTCAGTGTTGAGTAAAAGTCGCACAAAATTGGAAGTAACGTCTCCAAAATGACCTATACAGTGTTGACGGGGACGTTAATCCGCAAATAAAACAAACACATCAAACAAACCATCGTTTTGAGTTGTCTGCTTCCAATATTCAGAAAATTTACTTTATCACAGTTGGTGTTTAGGCAATGTGTGACGGTCGTAAATGTTCTCACTGCCTTTCGTTGTATGTATTATGTGCGCCTTTTAGAATCAATAATTTGAAAATATTCACTGATGAGGCTTAATCGGTCGAAACTAGCTGCTTTGCCAAGAAAAACTTCCGTCCTCTAGTCTTCATTATTTTATTTCCGTGCTCTAGTCTAGTATCCAAAGGAATACCTTTGTATAGAAATTAATTAGCAAACGAACTTCAATAGCTTACACACACTTTGGACGGAGAAGGACATCACAAAAATACGCCTATATAATTTTGACCCCCTTGAACCCCACTTTTATGTTGTACAACTGGGGTTTACAGTGGTAAATATGTTCTATAAAAAGGTTATCCTTTGGAAGCAAGGAATACACCACAGAATTGAAAAATATGGAGTGTACATGTTTTCTGGGCCAGACTAGCTTGTTTCGGCCAATTAGGCCTCATCAGTGACCCTCAGATATTTTCAAAATTCTACGATGGAATCAATGATCCCAAAGGACAGGAAAATATAATCTACACTATGATGTAGGACAGGGAGACGTTTTACCGCCGCCACACATTCCCACACACCAGCTGTAGTGAAGTTAAATATGTTCTTTAAAATGGTTATCCTTTGAAAGCAAGGAATACACCACAGAACTGAAAAAAATATGGAGTGTGCATGTTTTCTGGGCCAGACTAGCTAGTTTCGGCCAATTAGGCCTCATCAGTGACCCTTATTTTTCTGCTGAATGAAGTAAACCTTATTTTTCTGCTGAATGAATTTGTATTTGTTACAAATGAATCACATGAACCAATCAGACGGTTCAGTTTGCGAAACATAGATATACTGTTCTAAACTGAAGCGATGTAATTCGGATAAATTCAAGTAGCAGATTGGTATTTAAAGACATTTTGTGGCGTGTGCAATGACCTGAGGCTAGCTGTCTTCAAATCACCGTTAGCTTAATGAGTTCCTTGGTAGTCAAATATAACATCTTCTACCAAACACACTACTTTTTGAAGTGGCATATTCGCTAAACATTGTGAGTTAATTTGTAAATGCAAAAAAAAACAATCCAGATTTTTCAGCAAAATCACAAGCATATTGGCCATTTTTAATAAGTAAGGTTAATATATGTAAATAACGACAACGTTAGTTTTAAACCATCGGCCCTAGGTATGTGCTGTCTTAACTGGAAATTGGTCTTGCACTACTAAAATGACTGATAAACGGTTATTATTCCATTTCGGTATAACCGCTTTACCTACTGTTTGAAAAGGGAAGGAGAGCGACCTCGGCATTTTGATCCCAGTATATAAAACAAACGAACATGCATGGTCTTCGATTTTAATTCCCAGTTGTGTTATTTCTATCGAAAGAAAAAACTTCACTTTGCGTCTGTCGCAGGAGGTGTGCCATTAGGACAACGCTGTGTGAAAAGTGCAGTCGTTCTCCAAAACTGGCATTTTTCCTATGGACATTTATGGTAATTCTCTTACATTTACTGCAACATAGATTGTGGTTGATCATCAGAACTGCCTTATTGAGGCGGTGTTTGCAAGTACCCACAAGCTATGTTTTTTATTGAGGCGGATCGTACGAGTATCCTAGATCTGTGATTTTAGCAAGAATACACCTGGCAATGAATACCTTGGTGAACCCCATTTTCTAATATAAAGTGGGGCTTACAAGAGAGTATGCATTGCAATGACTGGATGACATTATGTTGTTGGCCGTTCTAAGATCCGCCTCAGAAACATTACTATCTAAACGTATTCAGGGTGTTCTCAAAAGCGTAGATGTTGCGGCACTACGACCTTGGTGTGCTGCTGAGCGACTTGTCAATATTTATATTAGATTCGGTACTAAGTTATTTAGACAAAGTGTGGGTATTCCGATGGGTACGAATTGCGCACCTCTTGTGGCTGATCTGTTCTTGTATTGTTATGAAAGAGACTTCATGTTGTCGCTTTCCATTGATAACCAATCTGAAATTATTGAAGCTTTTAGCTCCACTTCTAGATATTTAGATGATTTATTAAATATTGATAATACCTATTTCGATGGTTTGATCAGTCCGATTTACCCCCCAGAACTTCAATTAAATAAAGCAAATTCTGCTGATACCGAGGCCCCGTTTTTGGATTTACATCTATCTATTGTAGATCGGTTTGTTTCGTGCAAAATTTATGATAAACGCGATGACTTTGATTTTGAGATTGTAAATTTTCCTTTTTTGGATGGTGATGTTCCTCGTGCGCCATCCTATGGCGTTTATATTTCGCAATTAATTCGATTTGCTAGAGTGTGTAGTAATGTAACTGACTTCAACACTCGTAATAAATTATTAACGGCTAAACTCCTTAATCAGGGTTATCGGTACCATAAACTACGCAAAGCATTTTCAAAATTTTATAGACGCCATTCTGATTTAATTTCCAAATTAAATATTCGACTTAAATCTCTTCTGCAACAAGGTCTATCGGAACCCGAATTCTATGGTGACTTAGTATATAAATTCAGAAAAATATATAACCGCAATGACTTCAGCACCCATTTTCGTAAACTCATTCTTCGATATAAAAAGATCGGGTACAACATGGATATTATACGACCGACTGCTTGCATGGTAGTTAACCCAATCACGGTTGGCAACTTTGCTTCCCTCTTGAATTGCACGCCGGTGGGTCAGGCCTCAGATTCTATGACGGCTCCAACGTAAAGGCTTATTGAGAATTAGAGAGATAATGTTGGTTGGTGCCTGATGCTCTGTCTCTGGTCGGGCTCATCGGAGTCTAACTGTTGGTTTTCTTTTGCTCCAGCATTTCAGTGGTTTCTTGCTGCCGAGTCCTCACCGTTGTCTCACCTCTGTGGTTCTTTGATTTTTGTTTTCACGGAGATGTTGCACTGATGAGTTAGGAGGCCTTCATGCGGACTGAACAAATTATTTGTCTAAATCGCGACGGAAGTAAGGGCGAGGATTGTGGCCACGTAAAATCGATTTAAGCCCCCCAGTGGAAATCTTCCACTGACCGTTCCAAGGCGGCTCTTCTGTGGCGATTTATTTATGTTGTCGCTTAATGTTTGTATTTCTTTCCCTTTGGTGTCTTTTATGGGTGGAGTAAGTTAATTGTATCAATTCCTGATCTTTGTTTTACTTCTACTTTTTAGATCCTGTAAGCGGTTTACCAGTACTCGTGTGCATGTCGGATTCAGCACTGCGTAGAAGCATCATGCAGCCCATATATTTCTTCAAGCCCCGATAGGCGGGAGCCGTTTATTTGAACCGCAGGGCTTGAGAAGTCGTTTCATATCAGTGTCGATAAAAAAGTCCCATAAAACTTGAAGCAGCTTCCTCAAAGTGACCTAAATTATGTTGACTGGGACGTTATTGGATTGTAATTGTAATGATGAGTTTGAAATGCTTCATGCGGACTAAATAAATTTTCTACGCCATGACAGAACCAACGGCAATGATTGTGATAAAGTACGATCGTATTAAATCCGAACGTAAACAAGAAAAGATATGACACAAGTGTCATATGTGATTGCATTTATTCATTTTGGAAAGAAAACGGCAATGATATCTCATTATTAAATCCGTTTAGTTATAAATTTATATCTAGAATTACATGATCAGTGAATTTGCAGTATCAATGTCGGTTGTACATTATCATTGTTTTTGTTGAATTCCATAGATTGAATATCTAAATTGACGTATAAACCGGTGTTAAATTTAACAATGTATATTTCACATAGTTGAATTTGACCATGATTGATCATCGAGCACAGCCTTAGCGAAATTATAAACCGATAAGCACAATCAGCAAAAAGTCTGATCTTCTTCATACTAACACCCTCCTTTCCAACATCAAGAACAACACATGATTATAATTATTATTATTATTATTATTATTATTATTATTATTATTATTAAATGTTCTTTCCTATAAGCAATATTAGCTACGGTATTTTTAGTGTTTATCCACTTTATTTTCATCACTTTAATAATTATTATTATAGTAATAGTTGAAGTAGTGATAGTTTTGTTTGTTTGATTTGAGGTTTAACGTCCCCGTCAACACTGTATAGGTCATTTATGAGACGTTGCTTCCAATTTTGTGGGACTTTTACCCGACATTAAGATGAAATGACATCTCAAGCCCTGTGGCCCAATGAAACAAATAGGGTTTATAAGCATGGACGGTCCAACTCGCACCGCTTTGCCTGGGCAGGCTTAGATCCTCTAAGCGGTTTACAAGTACTCGTGTGCGGTCGGTTTCAGCTCTGCGTGGAAGCATCATGCAGCCCATCTATTTCTTAAAGCCCCAATGGGCGGGGCGATAAGTAGTGGTAGTAGTAGTGATAGAAGCAGTAGTACCATTAGTAGCAATAGCATTTGGAATAGTAGCAAGATATAATTATTATTATCATCGTTTTGATTATTATTATTATTATTATTATTATTATTATTATTATTATTATTATTAGTATTGTAGTACTGAATTGTAGTAGTGGAAGTAGTAGTTAGTGTTTAATAAATATTGACATCGTTTTTATTTTTGAAATTATTATTTTCGTTATTATAAGTAGTATCATCAGTAGTAGTGGTTTGTTTGTACATGTAATTTTATGTTCCCGACAACATTATTAAGGTAATTTTTTTAGATTTTGCTTCCAATTTGTGAGAATTTTACCCGACATTGAAATGAAATGGAATCTCAAGCCCTGCCGCTCAAACAAACCAAAAGGGTTTATATACAGGGATGGTCCGACTCAGATCACTTTGCCTAGGCATGCTAAGACATCCTAAGCAGTTTACCTGTACTCATGTGCGATCAGTTTCAGCTCTGCGTGGAAGCATTTTGCAGCCCAATATATTTAAGCCCCTAAAGGCGGGGGCCCAATGATAGTAGCAGCAGTGGAAAAATTAGTAACAGTATAATATTTATCATCAATTTATTATTAAAATTATTATCACTAGTAGTACTAGTTGTAGTAGAAGTAGCAGTAGCATTATTATTATTACTATTATTATTATAAATATGTATTTTCATACAGACCATATTGGCTTGTTGTATCCAATTTTATTTTCATCACGTTAACATTCTCATGTATAGTTCGAACAAATTGACCTGAGACTGGTGAACATAATTTCGCACCCGACAGAATGCATGTTATTTATCTTCGCCGACTCTCGAAAATGGCGATGTTGTTATTCAATACATAGAGGTCGGTAAATGGGTCGCAATTCAGGAGGTGCCAGAGATTTACGAGGAGATTACGAAAGCCGACGTATTAGGCGATAACATTGACTAATTCATTCCTTGCATAAAGGTCAGTCTCATGTCAAATTGTTCGAACTATAATACCCTTATGTCAAGAAAAATAAGGTTTATATTTGAACCCGCAAGTTCGTTAGAGAAATGCCATTTTCACAGAATAATTTTGGGTAAATAGCAAATTGTTTTCAGTTCCTTTCAATTACCCGTTATAAACGTCATTTGAAACAAATAACTAAAAAAGTATCACAAGAAACATAATAAAACGATATATTGTGTACAGCTATAAATTATCTTTGTGACTAAAGTGCTACATCTTATAAGTTAGCATATTGTATCGCTTCTCTCCAAAATCAGGGCACAGCAAAATGCACATGTTGGCAGGTTTGAAACACAACTTCCAATACAAAAAGGCCAATGGCATTGAGTCCACTGAGTTTCTAATGCACTCTCATAATATCCGTCAAATTATCTTTTAATATTCTATCCAAAAAACTCAGACCAGATCTTATTTTTATTCACAAAGTGTCTATGGAAAAAAAATTGCTGTCAATAAATGTGACATAAAAATCCTTCTCTCTTACTGAACTGCAAGGAATATACACAGTTCAACTAATAGATCGTAAGCAACTTGTGTTAGAATTAATGTGTTGAAGTAATGAAAACTGATATGAGTGACTATAAAGAGTTAGGTAGTCAACAGCCCGAGTCACAAAAAATACTGATCGTTTCAAGGTGGTTTCTTATTGTTAAAGGTGGTTTGTTATTGTCAGAAGATTGCAAGCCAAATCCAAAGTGCAGACAGAGGTGCTAGATGAGTTCCTCTTTGCTGATGACATGACAACAGATGCTCCAACAGAAGAAAAGATGCAAAAAGGTATATATCAAGTATCTGACTCCTGTTATAGCTATAGTTTCACAATCAGCATCCAAACGATGGTGGTAGTCTATTAGCCAGCACGGCAAGCCTTACAAAGAGCCCACCATCACGATGAAAAGTCACAGATTGCAAGTGGAAGACAAGTTTACCTACTTTGGGAGCACACTGTCTAGAGCCGTGCACATTGATGATGAAGTCAATGCCAGAATTACCAAAGCTTGTGCAGCATTTGGTCGACTTCGTGGTAGTGCCTTGGATAAGTGAAATAAGACTTGACACAAAACTGAAAGTCAACAGAGCTGTGGTGCTGCCAACACTATTGTAAGCATGTGAAGCATAGAGAGTTTACCAGCCGAATGTCAAAAGACAGAATCACTTCCATACAATCTGCCTTAGAAAACTCTTTATGATTAAGTTGCAAGACAGGATTCCAGACACGGACGTCCTGAACAGGGCAGGGATGCAAAGTGTACATACTCTTCTGAAATTGGCACAATTAAGATGGACAGACAAACTTACCAGAATACCTGAGCAGCGTTTGCAAAAGAAAATTCTCTACGGTGACCTAGAACGGGGCAAACGCTCCGAAGGCGGCCAGAAGAAGCGCTTCAAGGACGCCCTCAATGCCTCCCTCAGGGACTTCAACATTCCAACAGAGTCGAGGGAACAAAGTGCAGTGGCGAGGTATCGTCAGAAGGGGTGCCAGTGAATACGAGGCAAACAGAATCAGTGAAGCTGAGCTTAAACGCGCACAGCTCAAAGTCAGAGCTAAGACACCACCAACAGAGCTGTCTTCCTCTAGCCTCTGTTGCTCTATCTGCAACAGACAGTTCAGACCTAGAATCGGTCTTATCAGCCATCTTAGAATAAACATATAGTAACATTGGTCATTGTCAGTCATGACAGACGAACTATTATTATTATGGTTTTTATAGTTTGTCGTTGCATGCGTGAACTGCAAACATATGCATATCGATAGCCGTTTGACCATTTTGTGGAAACGAAACTGTCCGTATGGCGTTACGGTTGTGAAGTTTTAATTATGATGAAGTTGTTTCATATTGTTTTTACTTTCCCTTTGGTGTCCGAAATGGGAGATTTTGTTGTTTATATTGAATTTTAACGTCCCCGTCAACACTATTACGTCATTGGTGAGACGTTGCTTCTAATTCTGTGGGACTTTTATCCGACGTTGAAGGGAAATGACATCTCAAGCCCTGCCGCCAAATGAAACCAAAAGGCTTATATGCACTGGGAGTTCTGATTCACAACACTTAAGCCTGGGCATGCTTACCCCTCATAAGTGGTTTACCAGCACTCATTGGTGGTCAGTTTCAGCTCTGTGTGGAAGCACCATGCAGCCCAATTAATTTCTCTAAGCCCCGATGGGCGGGGGCGACCAGAATGGGAGATGTTAGGTAATTGTATCGATTCCTGATCATTGCCATCACGTTTTGTTAAGATGGCTGCTTGCTGTGTTCTTCTTTTAACTGCGGAGGAAACCGAAGTGCATGTAACTGTACATGCGGAGTTGGGGAGATGAGTGAATCTGCTAGTTGACCCTCGAGTTCACCGAGTAAGTCGGCTGGTGTATCGATGTCTTGTGTCATGAGGACGGAAGCTAACAAGATCATTTTTAGGTACTGTGACAGCTTATCAGAGCACAAGAACACTACCTGCACTAACTTTATTCACGACAAACTGCGCTGGAATAATGCTTTTTGTTTGTGCAACTAGTCATTTTGCTTCAAAATATATCATACAGGTTTACATACCTTCTCGTTTATTTTGGGTGTGTTCCAGCTCTGTTTGCAGTCAAATAACCGTTTTACAGAATAAATCTATCAAAAGCGTAGCTGCGTAATCAAAGCTTACATTAAATGTGTACAAGTGAAGAATTACATGAAAGCTTTGTATGTATTGTATAAAAATGATTTGAAGTGGAATCAGTACGGGTGTTCATCACAAGAACATGCTAACGTGGTTTGTTGTCTCATTTAGCATTGTGAACGTAGATTCCTGATCATTGCCTCTACTTCTATTTTGATTGATTCTATTCAAGAAATGAACAGGTTATGTAGCATCTCTCAAGCATACCAGACAGAATGACTACAGAATAATTTTATAGAATACAAAAACCTTGCGAATATCAGCAAGTCATTTCATGAACTTTATTTTATATTAACGAAAGTGGTGGTTACCATTTCGAAAACACGTCTACATGTCTATACAATTACATTGTAAATTTAACCGCCGAAAAAAAAGAAAATTTTTAGATGAAAAATTGTATTTTTTTTCTTATTTCTGCTCATAATATAGATTGAGGCGGATCTAACGGGTACCCACAATCAATATTTTAGAGCAGAAATAAGACCCATCTTCTTTCTTATGAATGTTTTCATTGCTCTTAAAGGAACTCATTTTTTATTTTTTATTTGCCGCTGTGAACCCCAATTTTACTGTATAAAAGTGGGGTTGAAGGTGTCAAAATTATAAAGGCGTGTTTTCGTGATGCTATGGAAGTTCAAAGCTGATGATCCCTAATTTGCCGAAACTAGCTAGTCTTGCACAGAAAAAAGACGTGTACTCTCCACAGTTTTTAGTTCTGGATTGCTGTCCTGGTCTCCAAAGGATTGCTTTATTGACTTGCACTTTACATTGCCTGGACCTTTTCTATAGTCACTGTAACTATTGTAGCATATTTTAGACATAACAATTCTTCAAATGAATTTGCACACATTGTCAAGTAGTTCAGCAACAAAAGGATTTACGTGTCACAGTTTGATTGAGAACATTTAAAGTCTACGCAGATTTGTTCAAATGAACAATTAAATTCAGTTCTGATTATTTTGCAAACACTTTTAAAAGATCATTTGACGGCGACTGTATGTTTTCGGCTTTTTTTTGTGCTTTTTTCTTTTATATGGGAACTTGTACATTGTGCTGTACCCTGGCTCATTTTTTCGGAGAACGACAATTTACAAGTCTGTTCTTGTTGTATGTGCTTATGCATGCATATCATTTATTTATGTATTTATTTATTTATCATTACCTCTACCTGATGCACCGTGATCACCTCTTGTGGCTCGTTTATTTCCTGCTTTGGTTTCGTCATTGTTAGTTACTTATTTTTTTGGTACAATTGGTAGGCAGTAATCTTTGATCATGGCCTTCCATGGCCAACTATTTCTATAATTTGCTGTAATTTTGCTAAGGCGGTACCCACTTGATCAGTCTTTGCAGAACTCAACTCAGTCAAATGCTACACGTTTAAATTCATCGCATATGAATTCACATAACAAATTATATATTTCCACAAATTTTAACTAAAATCAGCTATTACATATATGAAAGTCGATAAAAATTGTCGAAAAGGACGACCGGTCTCGTTGAATCTGATACTGCAAATTCAATGTTCATGTCTATAATGCATATAAATTAAATATGTCGGTTGCAATATGATGATATCTGGGCATTAAGGGCGACCGCTTTTGTTGAAATTGATACTGCAAATTCAATTTTCATGTGGAACAAATCTAAAATAATTGTACTTGACTGAGAATAACTGGGATATCACAATATGATTGCATTTTACATGCCGAAATAGTGCAATGTTATCAAAATCGAGTCACTTGATATGAGACTTTGTGCCATATCTTTTCTTGTTTGTAGAACATATTAACAACGATATTATTGACACTATGTTCTGTAGGAGTGCATCGTATGTATACACTATGTTTTCTATTATGCCATGAACCTATACATGTAATACGAAGGGTGATATTTTTTTTTTTTCTTTTTTGGAATGCAGGGTAGAAAAGGGATTTCAAATAATTTTGTATGGTGCATAGCAATTAAGTACATGACAATTATATAATTTTGATACCAGAGCATATATTGTGTCGGCATCAACTATGGTATATGGCGGCACTTGACGGGACTATAGACGTCATCGTTGTGAATAGTGTTTCCTGTGTCATGTGTATATGACACTAATATTGTATACGGAACCAAAAAAGAAACGCAACTCCAAATATAAATGCGAGTATTTGCAGAAACAATCATGTTTGCATAAAATCGATTTAATGATGCAATAATATAATAATTCCTGAATGTAACTACCATAGACAGTTCAATTTCCAGTGAGAATGTTTGGAACACAAATCCGTTTTGTCATAGAGGTAGTCATTTCACAAGTTCAAAACAGAAGCAGTTAATAGCGAGTATGTCCTCCGTTTGCATTCAGTCCTGCACGCACACGCCTGGTCATGGACAGGATTAAACGATTAATCTCTGCCTGGGGAATAGCATTCCACTCCTGTATGAGCGCGAGACGCAAGGCTTGACGCGTTGTTGGCGGCTGGGGGCGGTTACGTAAGCGCATATCCAAGACGTCCCACAAATGTTCTATAGGAGAGAGATCTGGACTATACGGTGGCCAGTGCATCACGTCAACGTCGTTTTGCTGAAGAAACGCCATGCTGAGCCTTGCTACATGCGCCCGAGGGTTGTCCTGTTGAAACGTAACGCTGTGCTGTCGTACATATAGAACAACTACCGATCGTAAAACTACGTCAACGTAACGCTGAGCCGTCAAAGATTCATCAATGAATACCAGGGGCGTTCTATGACCATAATATATGCCAGCCCACACCATCAAACCTCCGCCTCCAAATCGATCACCTTCAACCAAACAATTATCACCATAACGATCTCCGTCACGCCTATACACATGTTGACGCCCGTCAGCTTTGAACAACAAATACAGGACAGAAAACATTACGTTACGCCACTTACGAAGGGGAAACAGGTTTGGCCTATGTTGTGTGAGTTACGCCATTTTAACCTGACGTCGTCGTGGTGGTAATGGCATACCAACGTACGGACGACGAGGACGTAAGCCAAACTCTCGAAGGCGTTTCCTGACAGTCTCTGCACTTATTCGATTGCTGTGTGTTACTTGTGTCACCTGAGACGTCTCGACGGCTGTTCGGAACCGATTACGAAGGTGGGTTAGACGTATGTATCGGTCCTGTCGACGTGTCGTGACGCGTGGACGTCCACTTCTGGGCCTGTCATTTGTCGTTCCCGTTTGACGTAGACGCTGGTACACGCGAGTTATCGTCGATTTACTCACTTGGAAGTTCCTGGCGATGACAGCATGAGACGTCCCACGTAGAAGCATTTTGACCGCTACGTTACGTTGAACTTGCGTCAAACGTACCATATTCCGTAGAGAAATTTTACCGGACTTTTGAAACCTAAACTGCAGGTAACACAATACGCCAATATGATGAGGTTACTGTATACATTTAATGTACTGCACGAGGAAATGTTGAAAACAACGAATTGCCAAGTGGAGCGTTAAACTGTACAGATATCGCCCAAATGTTTTCTGCATAAGAAAGTTTAAAAAGTATGAAAGTAAATCGCAAAATGATTTTTCAGTCAACCTGATGGTTGCATGAAAATCCTTTGGGTTAAAAAGTTGCGTTTCTTTTTCGGTTCAGTATATGTTAGCTGCAAAATTACATGGTGAATTATAGCGAATTTATCTGCGTTTTCTATTTTTGAATTGTTTGCACATTGTACATAATATTAAAGCCCTCAATCGAACATTTAATCTTCACCAAAAAGCTTTTTTTTTCTAAATGCAGTATTTCTCAGAAATTGTACATGCACATGGATCAGTCAATAAGTAATTGAGGGGGCGCTTAAATCGATTTTACGTGGCCACAATCCTCGCCCTTGTTTCTGTCAACGTTTAGATACATAATTTGTTCAGCCGGCATTAAGGCTTTCTAACTCATCTGTGCTACATCTCCACGAACATAAAAACCAAACGAATACAGAGATGAAACAGCGATGAGGACTCGACAGCATGACACAACTAAAAGGCAGGAGAAAAGAAAACCAACAGTTACGAGACTCCGGGTGTGCCCGACCAGAGACAGATCATCAGGTACATTCCTACGTTACCTAAAATTTAAGTAAGCCTTTACGCTCTATCCGTCATAGAATCCTTGGCCTGACCCGCCGGTATGCAATTAAAGAGAACAGCAAAGTTATCAACCGTGACAGGGTTAACTATCATGCATGCAGTCTGTCGTATAAAAAGTAGAAGTAAAACAAAGATCAGGAATCGATACAATTAACTTACTCCACCCATCAAATACACCAAAGGGAAAGAAACACAAACATTAAGCGGCCAGACCATAATGGAAACCTAAACAAAGGAAGGCCATAAAGACAGTTACTTTCCCACCAAATGGCCATATGGCCATCCAAAATAAAAAGACACAAGTGATACACACAGTAAGTAACAAACAACACCATAAATAAACCGCCACAGAAGAACCGCCTTGGAACGGTCAGTGGAATGATTTCCACTGGGGCGCTTAAATCGATTTAACGTGGCCACAATCCTCGCCCTTACTTCCGCCGCGATTTAGACAAATAATTTGTTCAGTCCGCATGAAGGCCTCCTAACTCATTAGTGCAATATCTCCGTGAACACAAAAATCAAAGAACCACAGAGGTGAGACAACGGTGAGGACTCGACAGCAAGAAACCACTGAAATGCTGGGGCAAAAGAAAACCAACAGTTAGACTCCGATGGGCCCGACCAGAGACAGAGCATCAGGCACCAACCAACATTACCTTGAATTAGATCTCTCTAATTCTCAATAAGCATTTACGTTGGACCCGTCATAGAATCTGAGGCCTGACCCACCGGCGTGCAATTAAAGAGGGAAGCAAAGTTGCCAACCGTGATTGGGTTAACTACCATGCATGCAGTCTGTCGTATAACATCGATGTTGTACCCAACCTTTTTATATCGAAGAAAGATTTTACGAAATTGGGTGCTGAAGTCATTGCGGTTATATATTTTTCTGAATTTATATACTAAGTCACCATAAAACTCGGGTTCCGATAGACCTTGTTGCAGAAGAGATTTAAGTCCAATATTGAATTTTGAAATTAAATCAGAATGGCGTTTATAAAATTTTGAAAAGGCTTTGCGTAGTTTACGGTACCATTAACCCTGATTAAGGAGTTTAGCCGTTAATAATTTATTACGAGTGTTGAAGTCAGTTACATGACTACACACTCTAGCAAATCGAATTAATTGCGAAATATAAACGTCCGAGGATGGCGCACGAGGAACATCACCATCCAAAAAAGGAAAATTTACAATCTCAAAATCAAAGTCACCGCGTTTATCATAAATTTTGCAAGAAATAAATCCATCTACAATAGAGAGATGTAAATCCAAAAACGGGGCCTCGGTATCAGAAGAATTTGCTTAATTTAACTGAAGTTCTGGGGGGGGGGTAAATTTGACTGATCAAGCCATCAAAATAGGTATTATCAATATTTATTAAATCATCTAAATATCTAGAAGTGGAGCTAAAAGCTTCAATAATTTCAGATTGGTTATCAATGGAAAGCGACAAAATGAATAAAAATCAAAAATGAAGTCTCTTTCATAACAATACAAGAACAGATCAGCCACAAGAGGTGCGCAATTAGTACCCATCGAAATACCCACAATTTGTCTGAATAACTTAGTACCGAATCTAATATAAATATTGTCAAGTAGAAAGGTGAGGACATCACACACTTTCTGACATGACCAAAGTGTATAATTCTTATGCTCTTTAGAAGTGAAAAATGTGTTGAACCCAATCTATTTATATCGAAGAATAATTTTACGACATTGAGAAGTGAAATCATTGCAAGCATATATTTTCTATCCATAAAATTCGGGTTCCGATTGGCCTTGTTGCAGAAGAGATTTACGCCCAACATTGAATTTTGAAGCTAAATCAGAATGACGTCTATAAAACTTAGAAAAAGGCTTTTTATAGTTAATGATACCGATAACCCAGATTAAGAAGTTTAGCTGTTACAATTTATTAATAGTGTTAAAGTTAGTAACATGACCAGACACTCTGGCAAATAGATTTAATTGCGAACTAAAAACACCGTAGGATGCCGTGCGAGGAACATCACTATCAAAGTAAGGAAAATTTATAATCTCAAAATCAAAATGATCTCGTTTATTATAAATTTTGCAGGAAACAAATCCATCTACAATAGATAAATGTAAATCCAAAGAAGATGCTTCGGTATCAGAAGAATTTGCATCATTTAGCTGACGTTTCGGAGAATATATGAAAGAATTCGGTATTTCGGTCCTTATGAAATTATATTTCGTATCCTAGCATGCAAGAGGGGAAAACTACGAACAATGACGTCACACAGAAACACCAAGGCTCTCGCCCGTCGGGGCTTGAAGAAATAGATGGGCTGCATGATGCTTCCACGCAGAGCTGAAACCGACCACACACGAGTACTGATAATCCGATTAGAGGATCTAAGCCTGCAAAGGCAAAGTGGTGGGAGTTGGACCGCCATTGCTTATAAACCCTATTGGTTTGATTGGGCGACAGGGCTTGAGATGTCATTTCATCTCAATGTCGGGTAAAAGTCCAACACAATTGGAAGCAACGTCTCCAAAATGACCTTTACAGTGTTGACGGGGACGTTCAATATCAAATCAGACAAACAAAACAAAGAAACACCAAGGCATTCGCCATATTGAAAGGAACTCTCGCTTCGGTTAGTATTTTTGTGTTAAACAAATTATCACAATCTGGACATAGCTATTGTCGCAGATTACGGACGAAATTACAATGTTTTGCCACCAAAAAGAAATTTGTGTAGGGATGAACTCTATAAGACATTTTCATTTAATGGTAACGTTAACACTCGATCAGAAAGGAGATGTGTACACTTTGAAAACTAGCATATGGTTGTTTCTCGTGACAATCTGAAAATCAGGATAAAAGGCGGCAAATTCTCTAAAGGGTTACAAGTATCTCTGATAAAAGTGGTGGCCAGATAAACAGGCGGTTGCAATTTCCACTCTCTTGTCACATAAGAAGGCATAAGGAATAATGATTAAATTGCAAGTAATCATATGACCAGCAGCAGGATAGCAATACACTGAGTCTTTACAATCTAAGGTATCAGCTGTAAAACATGTACCTCCATAAATAGAGATCCAGTGGCATGAGAAACTAACTTCACACCTCGTATGTATACATGTGGTTAATTATTGTGATAAAATATGCTACTCTTTGATCATAACATAGACTAACATCACGAAAACACGCCTATATAATTTTGACCCACTTGAACCCCACTTTTATATAGTAAAACTGGGGTTTATAGAGGTAAACCTTATTTTTCTTATCTCTGCTCTAAAATAAAGATTGTGGGTACTCGTTAGAACCAACTCGATGAGGCGGTTCTTACGAGTACCAACTATCTATATTTTAAGCAGAAATAAGAAAAATATCACAATTTTTGGGCTTAAAATTTGCATTTTTCGGCGGTAAAATTCGTTATGTATTTGTAATAATAATAATCGACCTTATTTATGGAGGGTAACACATTTAGTACTATCTTCCATGTGGCCCTCTTTTCCTGGGTGGGAACCAGTACTAAGCAATGTGGATAAAGTTTTGTGCTCACGGAAACAACACGTGGCGCTTGCGAGGATCGAACCGGCTACCTCTCGATCTCAAATCCGATGCTTTACCACTGCACCACAGCGCTCCATAGACGTGTTTTCGTAATGAAGCCATGAAAAAACACTTTGCCTCACATGGATTTTCATATTTGTCCCTCAATGGACATGCTACCGCATCTATATCTCTACAGACAGGCTATTAACATCAAAGTTCAATAAATTGTCATGAAGCTGTTACATAACGCAACGGAATCAATTTCCACAAACACCTTTATCTACGACTACGAGTATTTCATGTACTCGTGTACATGTGTCACGATGCTAACAAGTGTATAGCTAGCGTCCAAAATGAGGGGCATCATTAACCAATACGATAAGTCATATGTGTCCTAAAATGGCATCTTATCTCTAAAATAGCGTTTTTCGGTCGAAAATGTTTGATATTCTCCTTATTTCTAGTCAAAACATAGACTGTAGGTGCTCGTTAGAACAGTTTAATTGCGGCAGTTCTAACGTGTACTCAAAATTATTTTTGAGCAAAAAAATGATACACATGCAAACCTCAGGTTTCCCTATATAACGTGGGGTTTAAATGAACACCGGATATTCATTAAACGCGCTACTTTCTTGTTATCAACGATGCAGTGCAGTTTTAGATCTGTCACCGCAGAACGCGCCACTCGACTGCCTGGCAAACCGCTAAGAGGGTCTAGGCCTGTCCAGGCAAAGTGGTTCGAGTCGGACCTTCCATGCTTATAAACCATATTGGTTTCATTGCACAGCAGGGCTTGAGATGCCATTCCACATGGGTCTTTGCCTCACATGAGTTACAGATTTTGTTCAGTTTCTCTAAAACTGCGTGCGTGAGAGTTAGTTTTACGTCCCATCAGCAACATATGGAGACGGGACTTCGGTGTAAAGACTCATTTGAAAGTCTGGAGAAGCCAGGAATGGATCCAACGACCCCTGCTTTGCGAGGCAGTATAAATCTGGGATATTGCACCTGAATAAATATATAACTTAACCCGCATATGTTGGCATTATATCAAGGGCTGTCATAAGACAGTTCCATCAGACTGCATAGCTCGCCAGAAAAAGTGTCATTTTCATATCTATGCTCAAAACAAAGATTTTGGTACTCGTTATAAGCGCCTCGACGAAGCGGTTCGGTTCTAACCAGTATCCAGAATCTATGTTTTGAGCAGAAATAAGAAAAAATATACATATACATACCCTTGTAAGCCCCAGTTTTGCGATATAAAAGTGGGGTTAACATCACGAAAAATTTGACCCCTCCCCCCTTGAACTCCACCTTTATATAGAAAAAAACTGGGGTTTACAGGGGTATATCTTATTTTTCTTATTTCTGCTCTAAATAAAGATTGTGGGTACTCGTTAGAACCGCCACGTTGAGGCGGTTCTAACGAGTACCAACAATCTATACTTTGAGCACTCGAGGCGGTTCTAACGGGTATCCACAATCGATATTTTGAGCAGATTTCGGCGGTAAAGTTTACAATGTATTTGTATAGGCGTGTTTTCGTACATGAGCGTGTTTCCATGTTCAGTACCCCGTAAACCCAACCTTTCTTTAAATAAAGTGGGGTTAAGAGGGTGTTTATTAAAAGGCTTGTTAACCAGAAGAAACATAAATTAAGAAAAAGACAATAAATAAATAAATAAAAAAAAGAGCCACTTCTGTGAGTGAGTGAATGAAAAATGTTTATTTCGGATTTTGACTTCTTGAATAAGTGAAGATAATGAGGTGTTATTGTAACCCAGTTTAGGCGGGAAACCCCTAAATTGGTACCTTGGCAAACAGTGCAGGCCCAGATAAGACGCCGAAGAAACGGACCTGCACTATTTGCTAACATAGCATTCCATCAAAAAATGAATAAAAACGTAAAAATGGGCCGGACACCCTTTATATGACAAATGGAATTGTCCACCATATAGCAATGGAAGAGTCCACTAGCATATAATGAGATAAATAACCAGCTTTATAGCCCCCAGGTGCACCTGGGTGTCATAAAACTGTTGCTCAATAAACATCCTGCATTTTGGCAGTCACCTTCAATCACCATGCAGTATCTATATTTTACCATTTACCCCCAGGAACATTGCACAGTTTTACTGTAAATGAATAAATGGCTTGTCCATTTACTTTTATTCTCTGTTTCCATTTATTCTGTTTCTGGTTTTGGAAGTAATCGATGATAAAAAAAAAAACTTAAACAACCAAATTGGAAGAAAAGATGTAAAAATGGCGATAAGCGCGAAATAGTTACGCGGTATTGATTGGTTGCTTTTGACACGCAGAGGAAGTTGGGTCTGCGTTATCGACACGCAGGCTTGATTGGCTGATCAAATATCGCGATATTTGCACAGTATCGCGTTTTTCATTAAGAAAATTCATTGGCTAAAATGTAATTGGCAGTTGAAACGCGTGAACTGCGAGTGCGTATCTCGCGCGATACAAACGCAAGACAAGTGAGTGTGCGCTGACAACATAATCGCAAGCGTATCTGTATGTTATGGATTGTCTTTGAGTGGGTGCATCGCTTATATTTTTGTTTTGTATAGTCAATTGGCCATTATGTGGGAAAGTGAGTGTCTTTTTGCCTTTCCTCTGTTGGTGTTTCCATTAGGTCTAGTGATTTCATGTTTGTGTTTCATAAATGGACGCACTACTTTCTTCAAGTTGTTAACATCGATGCAGTGCAGTGTTAGATCTGTCACCCCAGAATGCGCATGGAAGCAATGTCTCCAACATGACCTATATAGTGTTGGAGGTGACGTTAAACCTCAAATCAAACGAATAACTTGACATTCACTGTTTGTCTTACCGTAACAGTTATTGTCGTAAACTTACCATTAACCGATCTTTTGAACTGAAAGCAGATTTAGTTCAAGGTTTGGATGTTTTTAATTGAGTAACCCAGATTTGCCTAGCGGGCTCTTTTGGGACATTGGCAAACATTGAAGATCAAGACCAGAACACGGCGTCTGATCTGAGTATACAATGTTTGCTGAAAATACATACACATTTACAAAAGTTACCGTTAACAAAACAACCCTGAAACCGCTATATTTGGAAATTGACCACTCCAAACTTATTAAATCTTTTGTCATATATGGGTTAATTGCGACTTGGGGAAACCATCAATAGTAAGAAACGATGCTGTACAACAGGTCGAGCCTTGTATGAACAAAAGAACGAGATCAGTGGTCTCAATATGATGTATATGTATGGAGTGTTTATTAAGTAGCCATTTGTGACCAATAAAAACGATATATTGCGTCCAATTCTATATAAACAAATACTTTGGCGGAAATAAACGCCGCATATCGCGTGTGAACTGGCTTACTTGCTGATTATTAGACAACAATGCCTTTCCAATACAACTTCATTTTCAACCGGCCTAGGAAGTAGATTTGAGTCGGCGGCTAAGCCCATCACGAAAACATGCCTATAAAATACTCACCCCTTGAACCCCACTTTTATCTAGTAAAACTAGGGTTTACGGGGTAAACCTTATTTTTCTTATTTCTGCTCTAAAATATAGGTTAGATCAGGCGGTTCTAACGTGCACCCACAATCTATATTTTGAGCAGAAATAAGAAAAATATCACAATGAACTGACCGACGAACGGACGGACGGATAGAGTATTTTCTTTGTTAAAGATATACCCAACAATATGTTCAAAGTGTCCAACAGTAGCCTTTGGAATAAAGGGTATAGTATATAGAAGTATCCAATAGGCCCATTCGTGTGCACACACGGACGGAGAGAAAGTCAATCCGAACGACCGGCCAATGAATCAATTAATAGACTAGCTGACTGAATGAATGACTGACAAATCCGCAGACACAAAACGTATACTCAGCATTCATTAAACGTTGCTACAACGTTATTAACGTTGTAGCAACGTTTATTCAATTTTGAGTGTCTTTTGGGAGGAACTGAACCAGGAGAGCCATCTAATGATTACATTTGACAGAACATTTTATGTCATTGCATTTTGAAAAGATTTTACTAAACTTTGCTCATTATGACTCCTGTCGTTTCACTCTGCTTCAGTTTCAGTCGTGTCATCTATTCCTGTCTCGAACAATGTTTCATTGTCCCCTATCATTAGATTAGCTCCTTTACAAATATGTACATTGTAAATTTTATCGCCGGAAAAAGGAAAATTTTCAGATGAAAAATTGTGATATTTTTCTTATTTCTGCTCAAAATTTAGATTGTGGCTACATGTTAGAATCGCCTCATTGAGGCGGTTCTAACGAGTACACACAATCTATATTTGTTTGTTTGTATTGGAGTTTAACGTCCCAGACAATACTATTTAGGCAATTTTTGAGCCGGTCAGTTTACCTATCCACACCTTTCCTGGACAGGCTTATAAGTTAGCGGTTTATTCGCCGGAAACTGACAACTGCCCTACTTGAATCAGCGGAAGGGAGAGAACGACCGTAGAAAAGATTTCATGATCAATCTCCACGAAAGAATGTTGCCGACCACGGCAGGTACATGTATCGAACCCACGTCCTCCTGATCACCAGTCAGACGCGCATCCGACTGAGTTACTGAGGCCGACACAATCTATATTTTAGAGCAGAAATAAGAAAAAAATAAGGTTTACCCCTGCATACCCCAGTTTTACTTTATAAAAGTGGCGTAAAAAATACATAGGCGTGTTTTCGTGATGCATTATATTAGCGTGTCACAGCAACTATAATTTAGAGCTCCATATCTGTTCCATCTGCGCTACAGCTCTGTAAGATAATAAAGATCAGATGATTGATTGATATAATCAAATCTGCTTTCTTCTCATTCGTATGTTGAATGATTATGTCCGGACATACTAACAAGCTTGTTTTAGCACAAGAAACAATCAGAAACAATTTATGTCAATTTGTCTGGTATAATTTGGTTTTATGGATGATAAATCATTGATCTCTGTTTCCTGCACCGCTGAAATACTCTCTAAAGCTATTGTATGCAATACTCTTTGAGCAAAAATACAATTTGTGCTTAGCATGTACACAACGCATCATTCTTGCATGATATCATTGATCATTGATAGAAATTCTTATCACAGCCAGGTTATCCTATCCAGGGATTGGATAAAAATCTAGGATTTTCCGTGGTTGAAACTGCTAAACTTCTTAATCAGGGTTATCGGTATCATAAACTTCGCAGAGCATTTTCTAAATTTTATAGATGTCATTCCGATTTAATTTCAAACTTCAATGTGGGACTTAAATCTCTTATCGGATCCCGAATTTTATTGTGAATTAGTATATAAATTCAGAAAAATATGTACTTGCAATGATTTCAGTACTCAGTTTCGTAAAATTATTCTTCAATATAAAAAGATAGGGTACAACATAAATGGTATACGACAGACGAATGCATGCATGGTAGTTAAACCAATAACTTTAAGTTTGATTCCCTCGTTAATTGCACGCCCTCGGGTCAGGCCTCCTGAGATTCCATGACTGTTCCAGCGTAAAGACTTACTAATGTAATGTTGGTTGGTACCTGATGCTCTGTCTATGGTTGGGCCCATCGGAGTCTAACTGTTGGTTTTCTTTTGCTCTAGCATTTCAGTGGTTTAGTGCTGTCGAGTCCTCGCCGTTGTTTCATCTCTGTGGTTGTTTGAGTTTTGTGTTCTCGAGATTTTATACTGATATGAGTTGGAAAGCCTTCATGCGGACTGAACAAGTTGTTTGTCTAAATTGCGACGGAAGTAATGGCGATGATTGCGGCCGCGTAAAATCGATTTAAGCTCCCACCCACACCTCCAACCAGTGAAATTCTTTTCACTAACCGTTCCAAGACAGTTCTTCTGCCGCGGTTTATTTTTGTTTGGTTTGACTTTGAGTGCGTGTATCGCTTATGTCTTTTTGTTTTGGATAGCCAATTGGCCATTTTGTGGGAAAGAAATTGTCCTCTTGGCTTTCCGCTGTTCGTGTTTCCATTAGGGTCTAGTTATTGTATGTTTGTGTTTCTTTCCTCCTTGGTGTCTCTGATGGGAAGTGTAGGTTAATTGTATGGATTCCTGCTTATTTCCTTCACTTCTATTTTGAATAGGAAATTACCTTAATTTTTACCTCACGGTACGTAAACTGACGTCACTGAACGCCACATTACGTATTGTTATCAAAATACGGCGGACGTCGATAACTGGAGTCGCTGCGCTTTTATTAAAAAAAAAATAAAATAAAGGTTTGTAAGAAAAAGAATATTGCATGGTTGTGAGGGTTATATAGAAAATATCCTCCCTCACTCATTCGGCAAGCCTCGTGATGCAGGACAGTGGCTTTTTCTTGCCAAGCCTCGTGATGCCGGAAAGTGACCCTCGGGACGGATTTTTCTATCCATCCCTTACACCCATGTAAGATTCTTATATTAAAATGACAATCCCATGATCTATAATGGCGACTTTCCTATCCTTCAGTTGAAGGTACAGATAATAACTGTAGTGAGTTTACCTCTTTCCCAACTTACAATATCACAGGTCCTGGTGTATGAATGTCGTTTCCATAAGTTATATGCCAAGAAATAGTTTACATATGAAAAATGCTAGTTCTGCAGATCAAAGTCGGAATCAGAATTGCTACTGGTGACATTTCTTGGACACACACCAGTAGCAATTCTGATTTTGATCTGCAGAACTGGCATTTTTCATATGTAAACTATTTCTTGGCATATAACTTATGGGATACGACACGCAACCTTGCCGACGCCCCTTTTATCAATTAATCTATACATGCATTACGGTAACGTGTGTTTAAATGACGTCTTTGTTTCTGTGTTTGTCTACCCCACAGAAATACAGCCGTTGGTTACCTACAGTGCAAGTTAACATTTCCATTTTTATGCAACAACAAGTATAAGCTTTCCCTAGAAGACAAAAAGCGACACATAACAAGTAAAAGCTTTCACACAAAAAGAGGCCCACGGGCGGAGCTCTGGCAAAGAATTGCTATAACATTTGTACAACCCCATATTTGCTGTGATATTTGTACAGGCTAATACAAAATATACATGAACAAGCTCTCGACCACGGCGGATCAATGCCTATCCTATAAGCTCCCCAGAGGCGCCTCACATTCCTTTCAGCTTTGGTGAAGTTAACTGTTCTGAGAAACGGGTAATCATTTGGAAGCAAGAGTCCAGCACAGAACTGAAACGTATGGAATGTACAAGGTTTTTATGGGCCAGACTAGCTAATTTATGTCAATTAGGCCTCATCCGTGACCCTCAGATATTTCCTAAATTCCGCAGTCAAATCAACGATCCCAAAGTACTACACAATATAACCCACACAATGATGACGGGCAGGGAGACTTTTTACGGCCGCCACACATTCGCTTAACACCTGCTGTCGTGAAGTTAAATGTTCTGAGAAAAGGGTAATCATTTCGAAGCAATGAGTATAGCAGAGAACTGAAACTTGTGGAGAGTACAATATTTTTTTTTGGTGTCCGACTAGCTAGTTTCGGCCAATTTGGCCTCATCGGACCCCACTTGTCACCATATAAAAAGGTGTTTACAGGGTGTTCAGCACACGGACTTAATAACGTGATGACTTAAAATGGCCATATCAAGTATCAAGAGAGGAAAGCTGAATGCGATTCTGACATTTTCTAGAATTGATTGAACTGGAAACATTGTGATGCGCCTAGCACAAGAAATTTTGTCGTCAGGCATCCACATAGCGCTAAGCGAAGACCCATATCAGTCTGCACATCCGCTCGGTCTGGCCAGAAGTTTTTCCGTGCGCTTTATTGTGGAACTCCGTTGGTTCAATATGGTCTATAAAAGGTTATCCTATGGAAGCAAGGACCACACTATAGAACTGAAAAGTATGACGTGTACAAGGTTTTGTTTCTGGTCGAGTCCTAGCTAGTTTTGGCCAGTAAGGCCTCGTCAGTGACCCTGAAATATTTTCAAAACCCGACAACGGAATCAACGATCCTAAAGGACAAGCAAATACAAACTACATATTGTTTAAGAGCAGAGAGACTTTTTACGGCCGCCACACATTTCCCAGCTCTAGTGACGTTAAGTACAGTAGAACTTCGATGGCTCGAACATCGATGGCTCGTTTACCATGGATGAGTCGAACCCGTTCTTGAGCCCCTAGCGAAATCATCTACATAAGAAATAGTAGGGGATAATTAAGGAGATTTTAGTCTTTTATCTTGCAAATGTATGCTGTGTGTACTCATTAGAATCGCCTCGATGAGGCGATTCTAATGAGTACACACAGCATACATATTCATTATCGAACACCGAAAAGATGTGTAAAATTATCTCGTTATACCTCCTGACAGTAACCTCAGTGGCTCGAACTACCCCTGTCTCGAACAGATTTTCGAGGTCCCAAAGGTGTTCGAGCCAATGAAGTTCGACGGTATGTGCTTTAAAAAGGTTGCTTCAAGAGAACGGAGATAACTTGCTTCCATTACAATAACTTATCCATGTGTCATAATGCATTCTTTCAAATCTTCAAAATGATGAACAATTTTAATATTTTTCTTATTTAAAATACAAACAGAGGTTGTTGGTGCTCGTTAGAACCGCCTCAAGAGGCAGTTCTAACGAGTACCCACAGCATATGTCTTTGAGCAGAAAATAAAATAAAAATAAATTATGTATTCCCCGCGTGAGCTTCAGTTTTCTCTATATAAAGCGGGTGTTATTCGGGTGTTCATATTTTTTTTTTGGGGGGGGGGGTGGGGGGTGGGGGGGGGCTGGAGCCGAGCGATGGTCTCCCCACTCATCGGACCCCACCAGCTGACGACCCGCGACACGGGGTAACTGGAAACAACAACGGGTGTTCATCATCAAGTTTCAAGAACTCGTTAACGTGATGCGGCTAAGAGGGCACGCAGACAAATCTGAGTCTTCCCAAATCGCACATGCCTGACAAGGCATTTTCTCTTCATAACGATAACATACCCGTGCGACATAGAGCATTTTTTCACATCTCCAAAATGGCTACTTTTCTGATGAAAATCTGTCATATTTTTGTTACTTTTACTTCAAACACAGGTAATGGGTGCTCGTTAGAACCGCCTCATTGAGGCGGTTCTAACGAGTACCCACAACTTATGTCTTGGAACAGAAACAAGAAAAATAATGTATACCCCCGTAAACCCCAGTTTTTTCTATATAAAGTGGGGTTTAGGGGCGTGTTCATTTCACGGACTTGTTCACGTGATGTTGATGAATCTTAAGGAGTAAATACTTTAACATGTTAGGGCAATTTGTGTTACATGTACATCTCACCAACATCAAAGGCCATATGGAGACGGGACCTCGGTTTTAATACTCACCTGAAAGTCTGTCTGAAGAATCCCGGAAGACATCACGAAAACACACCTATATAATTCTGACCAAATTGAACCCCACTTTTATATAGTAAAACTGGGGTTTGCAGGGGTAAACCTTATTTTTCTTATTTCTGCTCTCAAATATAGATTGTTGGTACTCGTTAGAACCGCCTCGATGAGACGGTTCTAACGAGTACCAACCATCTATATTTTGAGCAGTAAAAAGAAAAATATCACAATTTTTCATCCTAAAATTTTCATTTTTCCGGCGATAAAGGTTAGAATGTATTTGTATAGGCGTGTTTTCGAAATGTAGACCTCGTATCCATCGATTATGAGGCGCATTACGTTAACAAGTCTGTGTAATGGATATCCTGTAAACCCCAGGTTTTATAGAGAAACATTGGGTTTACAAGAGCATACTTTATGTTCTTTATTTCTGCAAAAAAACATAGATTGTGAAATGTGAATCACCTTAACGAGGCGGTGGTTCTAACGAAGGCCAACAGTCCATGTTTGGACTAGAAACAAGAAAAACCACGCCTATGTAATTCTGACACCCTTGAACTCCACTTATTCATAGTAAAACTGGGGTTTACAGGGGTAAATCTCATTTTTTCTTATTTCTGCTCTATGACGCGTTTCTAACGTGTACCCTCAACCTATATGTATATTTTAAGCAGTAATAAGAAAAATATCACAATTTTTCATCTGAAAATTTTCATTTTTTACGGCGCAAAAATTTACAATGTATTTGAATAGGTGTGCATCATGATATTACATATTTGATGATATGACATACGCCTTTGTAGCGCGCGGGGTGTTATCTTATGATTGTGTTCGAGTTTAAAGTCCCACCAACAACAAATGTCATATGGAGACCGGACCTCGATTCAAAGACTCATCCGTAAGTCTGGAGAAGCCTGGAATCGAACACATAACCTCTGGTTTACAAGGCAAGTAACATTACCACGACACCAGTGTGTTATCGTAATGAAGTAGCTTAAGCACTACACCAAGGAGGCTTCCACTATAGGGAGTGGATATGCCACCAAGACGGCCCCCGTCTATCGGGCCTAAAGAAATAGATAGGCTGCATGATGCTTCAACGCAGAGCTGATTCCGACTCGTCACACGAGTACTGGTAAACCGTTTAGAGGATCTAAGCCTGCCCAGGCAAAGCGGTGCGAGTTGGACCGTCCATGCTTATAAACCCTATGGGTTTCATTGGGTGACAGGGCTTGAGATGTCATTTCATCTCAATGTCGGGTAAAAGTGCCAAAACATTGGAAGCAACGTCTCCAAAATGACCTGTACAGTGTTGACCGGGACGTTAAACCTCAAACCAACCAAACAAACAAAACCAAGAAAGGCACCTCTTTTTAAAATATGCTTGTCTCGCATGTCAGCAGGCGTCCAGTCTTTCCTTTAAGACAAGACCCCCATTTTCAGAGAGATTGCAGGCATGAAGACACAAAACACGAAAAAAGCATAAACATATGCTAGGTGCATTTGTTTGTTTGTTGGTATAGAAGTTTCACGGCCCAGTCCACACAATTTAAGCCATTTTTGAGCCGGTCAGTTTACATATTCACACTTTTCTTCTGCAGGCTTATACGTAAGCGGTTAACCAGTACAGTACACATTCTTTCGCAAGAAACTGACAACTGTCCTTCTTGAATCAGTGGAAGGGAGAAAATGACCTTAGGGAGATTTCATGATCAATCTCCACGAAAGAATGTTGCCGGCCCCGGCAGGTTTCGAACCCGCGTCCTCCTGATCACCAGACCGTGAGACGCGCGCATCCAACTGAGCTACCGAGACCGGCTCTGCTAGGTGTAGCATATAGTAAGATAGTTCCGCCAAGCTAAGCTTTTCTGGCCGTGATCCATTGTGTTACAACATAACAGTAAATAAGGACCTAATGATTGATTGATATAATCAAATAATAAAATCTGGTTTCCATTTATTCGTGCCGTGAAAGATTATGTTCGGACATACTAACTAGCTTGTTTAAGCATCAGAAACAATTTATATCAATTTGCCTTGTTTCAGATGGCTTTTGCTAATCAAAATCTTGTTTGCTGTTTATATATATAGATAGTGGGGGTACGGCGACATATTCGTTGTCCGTCAGCACGGACAATGAATATATCACCAATTTGAGCATAAAAAAAAAATTATCGCCCCAAAAAAAAATTCACACACTCCAGAGGAAGGGGTACTGTAACTAAAAAAGAGAGAGTCCGTCTATGAAGAGATGAGGCGGGTAGAGCACAGAAAAATAAAAAAAAGTTAGGAGAGGGGGAAAAAAACATCAACAGTGACCTCGGAAAAATTGTAAAAATGTAAAAAAAAAAAAAACACCCACTATAAAATCAGTCCGCGGACTCCGGCATGGGGTGAGGAATTCTACCTAAAATGTTTCACAGATTTTAAAAATCAAATCAAAATTTAGCAAAAGCCGCATCTGTTACAGCACTTTTAACCACCCGGCACTGGGCAGAATTCTTTACACACACACCCCAGCACCGGGTAGTGGCTGCCAGCCCCCTTTCTTAAGAACTCCTGCCTGTAGGCTCACGACAAGCTCTCCGCCCCAGGGTCACCTTTAACCCCATATTCCCAGCCTAGCCGAAACGAACAGCTAGACCGGTCTGAGGTAAGGTGAGCACAATGCATTGTGAATGGCGACTTCAACGGGGAGAATTCTATTTGTGCGCGCGCAACCCATCAAAGTCACCCTTCACAAATGCATGGCATCGAGCAAGCCATTTACCCTTAAACAGACAGGTGAGCGTCATACTCAGAGACCAGACAAACCATGCTGTAACAGACACAACCAAATATTGAATGTGAGTCTCTTATATATATACATAGCACTTACGAATATCATTAAAAAATGGGTTTTAAATTTGCATATTTTTAACAAATGTATCTTTTTATTGTGTTAAAATGTGTACTTTTTGTTTCACTATCTAAATTGCCAAGAAAACAACTCACCATAAAACTTCCTTCTAAAATAAATATCCTTGAATATAAATGTTTTAACACCATAATAAAACGAGGAAGTGAAAATATGGAAGTGAAAAGATAAATGCGTACTTATTCTATATATAGAACGAGCATGATAAATACCAGTCCAATTACAAGTTTTAGCTTTTATCAATAGCCATACTGTTAACTATTGATAAAGGTATCTTTTAGCATTTATGAATAGGGAAGACCCTGACCAGACTGCGCACCCTTATAGTCCGAAAGTCGTTACGGATATAATCAAAGTACAGAAAGGCCTGGAAGTCGTTACGGATATAATCAAAGTACAGAAAGGCCTGGAAGTCGTTACGGGAATAATCAAAGCACCGAAAGGACCGTGAATCACCGTAGCTTTTAACAGTCAGTAAAAGAAATTTGTATATTTAGTTTACGCTCCTATAAATAGGTGGTGGGTCATTATTTACTATTGTAATTTTATTAAATAAAATCAAGCATCCCCTATTTTTTTTTTACCTCAGCTAAAGCCTGGGCCTTTCCTTCCTCAATAAGTTTTTTTCTTTCCGCCTCACTTAATCCTGTTTGTTTTGAGTGTATGCTATCTTTCAGTTTATTATATTTGTCTAATTCATCTAAAATCAATTTCAAAAAAGGGGGCGTGTTATTATCACTTTGTACCGCAAAACATAATACGTAATACCTTCCCACGATAAACCACTTACACAGATAATGAAGGGACTATTTTACTTAAGTGTATAAATATTTGATAAACCTTATCAAAAATGTGTGATGCGTCTCAGTCAGTGTTCAGATAACAATAATTAGAGGTGATATTAAAAATCTGCTCCGACAAAAGTCGCGGATAGACACTATATAGAAACATATTAAAAAGAATTTTGAAAATTCCACTTTGGGGCAAAAACTTTAACCCCTCCTGAAAGTGCCTTTACATAATCCAATGACCACCAGATTTTGCACATATAACAAGACTTTAAGGCTGTATAACATATTAAAATTCCAAGTTCCTATGACAACTTTTGGAATTTCTGAAAGTCTTTGAGTCTTCCTAAAAGTGGAATCCCATCAACCGATTAGTCTCAGATTTTGCATATGTATTTGGGTTGCATATATACATATTATCACAAAATTTCAAAGTTCTAGCATCATTTTGGAATTTCCTGCAAGTCTTTGAATTGTTGTAAAATAACATTGGTTCAACTAATTACCACCAAACTTTGTACATTTGTTTCAACATACAAAATGCACATTCTTATAAAATTTCAACATTGTAGGCCAACTGGAAGTGAAGCAAAAAAATATTAACTTTCATATTTCGGTGGTAGGTCATTTACTATTGTAATTTTATTGAATAAAATCAAGCATTTTCTATCTTTTTTTTCATTTCATTCTTCGCTTGAGCCTTGCCTTCCTCAATAAGTTTCTTTCTCTCACTTTCACTCAATCCTGTTTGTTTTGAATGTATATTGTCTTTGAGTTTATTATATTTGTCCAACTCATCCAACACAAGTTTAAATTCATTCTCAGATATCTGTCCGTCTGTCAAAGCCTTAGAAATCAAATCCTTTATACTATTCAACTTACTATCAGCAATAGTTTTAATCTCATAATGTTTCTGTGCTTTTGAAGTCATTTTACGCCTAATTAGTTTAACACACACACCCAAACTCCCACACACAACAGCACCAATCTCTAAAGGCAACATAATTGGAACAGTTAATCCAACACCTGCCAAAATAACACTTGTTGATATCAAACCAGTATCAACTCCATCAGTAATATTTATTCCACGTTTGTATTTTTTGTATAATGCTTTTCTCACATCTCTCTCATTAATTAACGTCTTCTCTATCTCAGATATCTTCTGTAATCTATAATTTTGCCCATCTTCAATAGGCAACTCTGGATATAGCGGTGCATTAGGTTGTTTCATTTTTTTCTTGATAACATATATTTTTTTTATTCAATAAATAATTCAATTATCATCGAAGCCACAGTATTAACACATGTAGCATTATTAGTCTGACAAACAAAATCAATTGCATCACCAGCCTCAACCTTTAACGGTGTATCAAAGTTATCGTGTTTTCTTAAAATATTATTCAATGATATATCATATCCTGCTTGTGGATTTCCATTAATTGCAATCGCCACAGACACATCGCCTTTTGTTCTTTTACTCGACAGTCCAACACCTATTATCTGGCCAGGAAAGTTCATCACATATCCAACACCTACTTCTCTACCACCATTTCCAAAGCCAAACACTTCATTCTTCTGTAAGGAACCTTTACTCTCCGCACAAATGCTTATCAATTTTCTGTCTGACATATTATCAACCTTATTATATAATAATCGATGATTGACATACATATCCCGAAATCTATCTTGAAGTCCTGTATGTCTATCATTCAATGTATTTATTTGTGTAAATGCTTGACTTCTCATATTAAATATTTCTTGTTTCAACCCTAATGCATCTACGTGTTTTCTCTTAGCACCAAATATACTCATTTTTTTTATTATAATTATATAATCTCCAAAACGCAATTAATTGGTAGATGATTAATTGCCTTGTTGTTATTTTCATCCCTGATTTCTAATTTCAATTCTGCTATAGCATCATTCACCAAACACTTATATTCTGGATGCTCAAATCTCACTGTTGTTATCTCTCCAAACTCTTTATTTTCCACTGGAACAACAGCCAACACAGTACTCGGCATACCATCTAAATAATTATTTGAAGTATTAATCTGTTCCAAATGAACATACAATGATTTATAAACAGCAAAATCTACAGCTCTCTCACCATAATGAGTTTCATTAACAGCAAACTTTCGCTTATTTCCAAACCCCAACATTTGTTTTAAGCCCTTGCTTATCTTCAATTCATCCGGTGTAATTAAAGAAGCAATTCCATTTGTTTCATTTACAGATAATGTAATATTATTACTTTGAAATAAATCTGCTATTTGTTGGAAACTATAATAACCATCTATAATCTTATGAGGTCTCTCTTTAGTCTTCTGCAAATATTCATCAACAACATTATACCATCCAACACCATATGTTATAGATTTCAAACCAATACGTTTATTCCCATCTCTGTTATCAATGTATTGTTGCAAGTTTATTGTCTTGTCAATATTCGAAATTGTATGATACATTTTTATTTTTTATATATAATCAATAATAAAAATGATACCTAAAGAATTCAAGTACAATCCCAATGCATCATATAACCCCAATACTAAATATACCGAAAAGAATATTGAACTTATAAAACAAACGATTTATGTTAACAAAGACGACCATTTTCCAGTCACGTTTCCCGACTTATTTCAAAACTATCAAAATCCAACATTACACACCAATGAACCGTGGAATACATGGCTTCATTCATCATTTGACTGGTGGCAATGTCAATTAAATTTTGCTGTCTGGTGTGCCACTGCAGGATGTGGTGTAAGTTATCAAGACCATTTGCAAAACACTTCAGGACTAACTAAAACAGTATATACATTTCATGTTTATTATTGTATTGCTCGTATTTTGAAAGAACTTCAAACACCTTTACCAACAGATGAATCATTTTGTTATTACAAAAACCCATACGACAAAGCAACCTATCAAAAGTTATGCAATGAATTCAATGTTTCACCTAATACAGATTGGCGTCAAAAATTAGAAAGTAGTTCTAAATGCAGTGGTCTAGGGAGTTACACACAATATTTTAAACCAAGTGGAAAATATAGACAAGATCATAGAAGTGATGGACCATTCTTTAATCCAAATGATAAAATAGCACATACAGTAGATATTTGTGACGCCTGGACAATGTTTATATTAGACAAATCAAAAGGATTAACAAAAACAGGTATTGAACGAATTAACGAAAGTATTAGAATGTTTGTATGGGCTCTATTAGGAGCACAATCTCAAACACGT
The DNA here is from genome assembly GCA_963580285.1 of Lucinisca nassula. Taxonomy (NCBI): domain Eukaryota; kingdom Metazoa; phylum Mollusca; class Bivalvia; order Lucinida; family Lucinidae; genus Lucinisca; species Lucinisca nassula. The sequence goes on along the minus strand of OY757018.1, from coordinate 134,151,112 downwards.
GTAGAAATACTAAAAATAGGCACAGGATTTGATGCTCAGAAACAATTTCTTGCTAACATTGAAGACGCTATTAATAGTCCAGTTGATTTACCAAGTCAAATACAAAGATATCAAAACACACTCAAATATGCAAGAAGTAAAGTAGATTTTGTTTATGGTATTGGATTATATATGTCTCCCAGTAATATGATTTTACAAATTGGCACTATCGCTGGATATAATAATAAAATTGTAATTGCAACAGAAAATCAAACACTTGGTTTCAATAGTGATGTAAATGTTAAACCTGTTGCACCTACTACACAACCTGCAACTATACAAGGCACACCAACAAAGAAATCTCTACCAGAACCAAAACATCAGGAAACAAAGAAATCTCTACCAGAACCAAAACATCAGGAAACAAAGAAATCTCTACCAGAACCAAAAATCAAATCTCTACCAGAACCCGTTGAAAAAAAAGAAGCAATACAACACGAAGACAACAAAACAGCATTAATAGTTGGTAGTATTGCAATTGGACTATTAATTATGTATGAAATTTATTAAGTTCTTTTTTTTCTTATAAACTCTCTTGCAGATGCATATAACAATCCAGCAACCAATACAACTAATGCCCATAGATGTTCTCCAAACCAATTAACAACTTTACCCGCAGAAGACAACAACCAAGACACAATAGAACCAATAATACCTGGTAATGCTGCTGCTACTTTTCCTGCAAGGGTAGAAAGTAATTTACCAAGATTTGATAATTGTTTCTTAACCCAATCTTTTACACCATCTTTAGGAGGAGGCTTTGGTGTAGTTCCACCACCAGTTGTAGGAATAACAGCCTCAACAATAACAGCAATAATCATTCCAAAAGCAGTTAAAACACTAACAATTGTAATGCCTTGTTCTCTGAATAATGTTCTAATTCTTTCACCTAATGTAGTGTCTTCTTTTAATACTTTGTTTATAGTTTCTTTTATTCTATTTACCTGACTACGTAGTTTTTCTTTATTAACATTAATAACTTCCAATCTTGCACTTCTCTCACTTTCTAACTCTTTGATTCGACTACTTATCCTTTCTATTTGAAATTCATCATTGTCTGCTTTGGCTTGTTCTAATTTGGTATTTTCTTTTGCTAACTCTTTATTTGTTTCATTCAGTTTAGCCAATTCATTTGCTATCTCTTCTTTGACTGTTGTCATTGCATTTGCTATTCCATCAATCTCTCTTTTTGTCCAATCTGTTTGTGTTCCTGCTTCACTATTAACATTTTCAATGAATGATGTCTCTAATGTTTTCACAGATGTTTCTGCATTATTTGCAGTTTCTAATAGTTCTTGTGCTTCTTGTTGTGATGATACATCATTATCAAGATTCTTGAATTTTTCTGATAATAAATCAGATTGTGTCTCTCTCAACCGAGTATCTAATAAAGCTGTGAGTGCTTCTCTACCTTCTTTAAGTCTTGTAGCAGATGGTTTAAAATCATCTATACCTAATACATTCCTAACAAAATCAACACCATATTTCCTTTGCAAAGTATTAAATGATAAAAATGTTGCTATTTCATCAGGGTTGTTAGATTTATACCATGTTAATACAACATCATCACCAGCTTCATCTTTAATATATAACATTGGTCTTCCAAACTTATCCTTCTTGAGAGACAAACCTTTGACTTTGCGTGTAGGTTCTTCATTCCTTTCGTAAAATCTATTTAACATTTTTTTACCTATGCTAATACGCAAAGTTTTCCTATCATCACTGGTTAAATCATCTACACTAGCAAACTGACTATTTAATGTTCTCTGAAACTCTTCTTCATCTGTAAAAGATGTTTCTGCTTCTTCATCATAATCCTCCCTGTCATACTCAGGATTTTCATATTCAGCCATTATTTATTTATTATTTAAAAATATTTTTTATCTTTTAATAAAAACATGTCAGCTTACGGAGATAAACTTAACCCTTACAGAAAATTAAGAGAACCACGTGGTGTAAAAGGCATTCGCCAAAGTGTAGTAATAACAAATAACCCTTCAACTATTGACCAAAATCAACAATTGTTAGTGAGATTTCCTAATCTAAGTGGTAATGATGTTATTGTTCCCGGAACAGTCAGATTAGCATTTGAAATTGAACTAAACTCTAAAGATGCAAATGCAACTATATTTCAAAACATAGGAAGAGCAATTATTAAGAAAACAACAATTAGAATTAGTGGAAATGAAGTTATGTCCATTGACGATAGTGACATCTATCATTGTTATATTGATTTATGGAAGACTATTACAGAACGTGTAAATATGGCATACCAAGGCATTGGCAAAGAGAACATGTTGAAACATAGAGTGGGTGCAGGAAACGCAACAGCGGATAAAGAAGATCAAGCCATCGCAAAAGCATATGGAAACAGGTTTTGCATCCCACTTGATTTTGAATTATTGGAAACCCATATGCCTTTTTATCAAGCTGGATTAGGAGATAGACTTGAATATGAACTTACATTCAATGATTATAATAAAGTAATTAAATCAGGCGATGCAACTTCATCTTATACAATCAAAAATATTTGTTTGGAATTTGATATTGTTTCTGATACTGAATTAGCAAGACAAATAAGACAGCAAGTTGATGGTAAAATGGTTATTTTGTATGACAGAATACTAAGACACAGAAAAATACCTAAAAACAAATCTGATACACTATGGAATATCAATCTAAATGTTCCTGCAAGAAGTATGAAAGGAATTCTTATGCTATTCGAAGATCCTGAAAGGGCCAGCACAGAAGAATATTATAATCCAGAAATTACAAAAGTGGAAATGACAATAGAAGGGATTCCGAATCAATTGTATAGTCAAGGAATGAAGTCCCACCAACACTGGGACGAAATAAATAAATTCTTTGCTTTGAATTCAAAAAGAAACAAAGAAACAAGTATGGTTGTTAAAGATTTATATTTTACTGATACAACAATAGAGAAATATCTAACGAACAGGTATGCTTTATGGTTGGATTTACGTTCAACTGATGATAATACACTTCATGGTTCTGGAAGAAGAATTGAAAATGCATCAGAAGGTATCACAATACAAATAACGAAAGAAGCAGGAGCAGATGAACCAATCAATCTTTATTTGTTTGTTATACAAGATGCACAAATCAACTTTGAAGATGGTAGATTTAAAGAAGTCAGTTATTAATATTTTTTTACAAATAAAAATGGAACTACCAAAATATCCTCATTGTGCTATTATATGTGGTCAAACTGGATGCGGGAAAACAGAGTTTGTCCTTGACCTTTTGGAAGAGGAATATCGTCAAGTATTTAAACATATTGTTATACTTTGCCCAACCATTCAATGGAACAAGGCTTATAAAAATCGTGAGTGGATTGGTGATGTTAGAAAGCCTAAAACAAAAAATATAACAATTATTAATCCTATTGTTAATGGAGAAGAAAAACTACAAGAACTATTAAGAATGTTCTTTAATAAATATGCTGGTCATTCTACTCTCTACATTATTGATGATTGCAGTGCAACGAAAGAACTAACAAAGAAAAAAGATATGTTATCAGAATTAGCATTTTCTGGTAGGCATGCAGAACAATCAGTGTGGGTTATTTCGCAGAGATATAATTCTGTGTTAAAAGATTTAAGAGAACAAACAAAATGGCTATGCATGTTCTACACAAAAGATAGAGATAGTTTTGAAAATTGTTTAAGAGAGAATGATGTTATTCCTACTTTGGAAGAACGACAGAGAATAAAAGAAGAACTGAAAAAAAAGAAGCATCGTAAGTTAATTTTGAAGACTGACCAGCCTACTGGTTATTGGTTGGTTGATTGATTATTTTTTTAGCAATGATTAAGTAATGTTTATGCAATGCTGTAGCAAATCTTAAGTAATGCTTATGCAATGTTTTAAGTAAAATAGCAATACTAAAAAACAATGCTGTTAGAAATATTATCAATCACTGCAATCTTATCAATAATCATAACAAACACTGCAATCTTATTAATAGTCGGATATGCGATGTTTTATTTTTTAAAAATAAAAAATAAATTACATAAAATAAAAATGAATGCTGAAGAATTATTACAAGACATTGAATGTGAAAGCACTTATGTAGAAAATAATGAACAAGAAACAAAACGTGAGCGATTATCAGCCATTGTTGCTGGTGGTGGTAGTAAGCAGTATCTTGGTAAAGACTTACAACTATCAGACATTGATACTATGACAGCAGAACAAATAAACAAACTTTACTGCAGATATGAAGCAAGATTGGGAGCAAGTATGACTAAGACATTGGGTAATTCTTTCATTAGCTTATACGTTATGGGTGTATCAAAGTATTTCAATGTTGTTAATCCACCTAAACTGATACAAGACTTAGAGGAAGACCCTTTTATCAATCACGCTTTGACAAGTTCGTGTTGTGAATTGTATTATAGATATGGAATGTATCTTGCTCCATTAACTGCAATGCTAACAACAGCAAGACATATTGATTTTAATAAAAAAGAAAATATCCCCTTAGAAAAAAATGAGTGATACTGAAGTTAAAACAAAAGACCCAAGACGAGTATCTGCTGGTAAGAAAGGTGCAGAAGCAAGAAAAAGAAATGCAGAATTAAGAAGAAAGGAGACTGAAACTATAAAGAAAGAAAACATGGAATTAAAATCTATAACAAAAGATGATGAAGTCGGCTCTCCAAATTCACAGAATATAAATATATACAAAAATTATATACCATTATGCATAACAGTTGGAGTTGTTGGAATAGGATTGTATATGTACAAGTCTAAACAAGTTGTACCACAACAACCTATGATGCAACAACCTGCACCTATTATACAACAAAAAGAAATTGACCCATTTGAATTTAATTAATTTAAAAAAATAATATTCTCATTAAAAAAAAAATGACAACCTCAATAGACGGAAAACAAATTGCAAACATGTTATATCATGCTGGAGTGGAAACTGTATTAACTGTTGGATATTCAGAATTAGGTAGAAAACTATTGAAAAGACCAGCACCAAAAGTAGATTTTAATATGACAGATATTGGTATGTTGTCCATTGATATATTACTTGCAATGGCAACAAAGGATATGCTTGTTAAGCAAGGTATTATTCCTGCAGATATTATGAAGTAATTTTAATATTTTTTTTTCCATTATATAAAAATGGCAAGTGCAGTAGCATTAATGGTTGGAGGAGCAATTACAAACGCCTTAGCCTTTTCAGGTAGTAATTATTTATTTTCACATATGGGTAGTAATAGTGATGAAGAGAGAAAAAGACATGATAAGGCGATGGAACAATTAGAATCAGCAACAACTGCATGGAATGAGAAGAGAACACAAAGATTGGATTTTATTAATGAGCAACTGAAGAAGGAACATCATGCTGTGGATGAGTTCAGTGATGCTGACACTGCTATGAAACAATATTATTATATTACAGGAAAACAATTGCCAGATAATTTATCCACACCATTACCACCAAAACCTACATTGAGTGATTTTTACACTCCATCAGAAGACCAGAAAAATAGAGAGATTGCATTTGTTGTTGGTGGTATGGCATTGACAGGATTTGTTGCTTGGAAGTTGATGTAGGTAAAAAAAAAAATATTTTTTGACATAATCTTTCTTTGGAAAAACTAAATCATAAGCATGATATTTATTTTTTTTATTATTCTTACATGGTTTCAAACCAAGTGGTCTTACATAAAATGGTGGCTCTTTACCTTCTATCTTCTTTGTGAGATGTGCAGGACTCCATACTTCACCATTGTCTTTGAGAGTTAAAATTACACTCACACCATTGTCTGTGTTAATTTCTCTGTAGTCAGTGATTGTATAAATGTTGTTGATTTCTAAATCAGTCCATTTCTTTGTGTCAAATTGACTTTGTTCCTTTAACAGCTCTTCAAACTCTTCTTTTGTAGGTGTATAGTCATCATCAAGCAATTGTGCTATATTTTGCGTTTGTGCGTTCTTTGACATCTTTTTATATATAAATATTTTTTCTTAAATAAAAATAAATGGAGAAGATATACTATAGTCCAAAAGGTTTTTTTCCAAAAAGTGTCCAAAAGGACACTCAGCTGTTGGTAAGTTAGCAAAAGAAGCAAAGGTTAGTCAGAAACAAGCATTATGGCAAATATATTTACCTGCACCTAAGAAAATAATAAGACCAAAATTTGATGTGTCTGCAGAGAATGAAGTTCATCAGGCTGATTTGTTGTTTTTACCTCACGATACTATTGGTAGGAAGACATACAAGTATGCATTGACAGTGGTTGATATTGGAACAAGATATAAAGAAGCCGAACCTTTGACGTCGAAAGATAGTAAAGAAGTTGCAAATGCTTTTGAGAAGATTTATAAAAGACATTTGAAGTATCCTAAACTATTGCAAGTTGATCCTGGTAGAGAATTTATGAGTTCCGTTTCAACTTTGATGGAAAAGCATAATACCAAAATAAGAAGAGGTAGAAAAGAGATACATAGAGACCAAGGAATAGTAGAAAGATTTAATAGAACCTTAGCAGAAAGATTGTTTGGTTATCAGTATGCTAAAGAGATTGATACTAAAAAAAGAAACAGAGAATGGGTTAAGAGATTATCTGATGTTATTAAAGCATTAAACAAGGAGACGAAAAAACCTCCTCCAATTATAACAAGAAAAGTTGATGCTGAAATTTGTCCTTATGCAAATGTTAGATATTTGTATCAACCTGGAGAATTAGAAGGTGGTGGAAAGAGAAGGGCTACTGACCCAGTATGGTCTGTTGATATACATAAAATTGATTATCACATTATAACGCAAGGCATAAGAGTTTATTATTTGAAATCTCCTGCACCTAAGAGAGGGTTTGTCAAAGAGGAATTACTTATTGTTCCGGCTGATACCCATACGCGTATGTCGTGATTCCATCGTCAGTTATGTATCTTTTTGTGTCTAAAGGAGAAAGTGTAGTCTTATTTACTTTTAATCCATATATGTTGTGATGCATTGAGCGTAGCATGTTCATTGAGTGTGTGTATTTCTTTTTGTTGAATAATGCATCTCTGTAGTTTTCAAAATTGATTTGTTTTTTTGATTACATATTTTTTTGTTCCTTTCGCTTTTTTGATGACTTGTTCATCTGCTCTTAATACTGAATATAATTTAGGACGAAGACCAATATATTCTGATATTGGAACACCAGCACATTCATCCTTCATCTTACCTATGACCTTCTTGTTTGTTTCATCGTATAGTGGATGTTCTTTTGGATAATCAGAGAAATCAAATTCATCTTTCATTTCAGACATATCTTTGTAAGCATCTTTGGTTTTGATATCTACTAATAAACTGTCTGTGTCGGTGTATAACAAGGTGCAGTTATTACCATACTTCTTTTTCAATGTATTATAATACCAATCATACATAAGATGTTTTGATAAATCTAAAACACAGAAGCCAACATATATTGGTTTATTTAGAGTTAATCTTGTTTTATTCACTTGAATGGCAGATAACTCATCAGAGAACTTTACTCTACGATTGAAGTTTGGTTTGGCTATTATCTTGCGGATTTTTTCATTTTCACTGCCATCTGTTTTGACTAATTTAATATCAACTCTTTTACGTATGTTTTCCATTGTTTTGCCAAATATTGAGTTGTTCATAAGTTTAAAGAAATCTTTTTCAAATGTAGTCTTTGCTTTTTTACGTAATTCTGTATTCAGACGTATGTAAGGTTCCATCCAAGGTTTCTCATCAAATTCTAATATTCTGTGTATTTTTGTTATTTTCATACCAAGTTGTTTGTATAGTCTTAAGTTTTTGCAATGTACTACATATTTCTTCTTATCCATTAGATTGGGGACAAGTTTTTCTGTTTTTAACATACTATTTTCAATTAGTTCATTTTGATAGTCGGATAACCATTCTTTTTTAATTGCTAATTTTTCAGGTGCAAGTGGATAGTCGTTATGTAGTTTATGTAAATGTTTGGGATATTCTAAATCTACTTCATATATTCTTCCTCTACCTTTTTGTAATTTTGGAAGTTTTCCATCTATTAAATCTTTATTAGTTATCCATTTGAAACCACCAAATGGAAGTGGTTGGCTCATTGAATGACCATATAAATTATTTTCATCTAAATACATTATGTAATTGTCTTCTTCATTTGGATTATAATCTGCTACATATTTATTGTTTGCTTTTGCGTGTCTTTTAGAAACCATACTTATTCCACCTCTCATTCCTTTTTCAATGAAAAGATGCATATCCAAATCTGATAGAAGTTGTAATTCTATTTCTGTGTATTTTAGAAGAGCATCCCAAGATAGACCAGGTGCAGTGTAGTAATGTAGAGGGTCAAGTTTATAGTTATTCATACAGGTTTCTCTAAACTTTTGAAAAACATCTGCAAGTAAGAGAACATCTGTTTTGAGATATAAATCATGATAATCACCAAGTGTTTTACAGTTAAATTGTTTCCATACTTTTTGAGCGTGTTCATAGTCTTTTTGTTTGATACTTTCATCTGTAAGACTGCTGTAGAATTTGTCTATGGGTGGTAGTTGTGTTTCATCAAATCTATCAAAACTATCAATGTATTCATATGGATAGATACCTTTACGAGCAAGAAGATGTGAGTTAGTTGTATGTTTTACAGTTAATGGTAAGTCTGATTTGTTGAGTTTTTTATATCTTGTATTGTGACATTTTTTACATTTTGCTGTTAATAACCAATTTTCATTGATGTTTATTTCTTCTGTACCTTTACCAGTTTCACATTCTGTCTTTACACCAATTGCTCCATCTACCAACTTTTCAAGAGAGGAAGCCATTTTATATCTTGTATTGTGACATTTTTTACATTTTGCTGTTAATAACCAATTTTCATTGATGTTTATTTCTTCTGTACCTTTACATTTTTCACATTCTGTCTTTACACCAATTGCTCCATCTACCAACTTTTCAAGAGAGGAAGCCATAAATTGAAAACTGTCTAAGAATTTCAGTTGTCCAATACTGAATGAGATGAATTTCTCTGAATTATTTGCAATACAAGTAATGTTTCCACTTGCTTTGTGTATTTTCTGCATTATTAGATGGCTATCATAACCTTTTAAGTTGTGGAAGATAACTGGAATTTTGGTTTTATTTGGTTTGATTGCAAGTTTGAGATTACAGGATTTGTGTGCTGGTCCTCTATATTCTCCTGTGAAATGACAGTGGTCTTTTACTTTTGGGTTGTTTTTGTTATTTCCTATTTCTTGTTCGCATATCCAACATTTGGTTGCATTTTCATAGTCTTCAGTGTTTTGCTCTGTTAATGGTTTGGGGTGAGCAAAGATGTTATTGATATTGCTAACCTCACATTTTAAGTGATTCAAAAATACTTCAACAACATCTTTACCTCTGTAGATAACAGGTTTTTCAACTTGACCATCATATCTGACAACTTGATAACCAAATCCACAAGCTTCGTGTTCACTTGTTATTTCTGATTTATCTCCTTTTTGTTCTGTTTTAGGTTTGATTATACTTTCAAAGTCGGCATAAATGACATATGGAACGGGCATTTGATTTTGATGGTTTTTAAACTTGATAGTACCGTTTGAGGGCATTTCTATTCGCATTGGAGATTTATTTATGCCTTCACAGTCTTCTTTGTGTTTGATTAGCAGGTCTTCTCTTGTAAAACCGTGAAGACATCTATCACAGAAATGTGTTTTATCTTTGTGTTTATTGTTCTGATTGTAAAGTAATCTATTAAGGTTTTTAATAAAACAGTAGTGATATTTTGTTTCCTTTGGTGTTTTTTCATCTGGATTATAATTTTCATCTATTTCTCCTTCTTCATTATCATCAATTTCCTCTTCAACTTCTGTTATCAAAAGCAGGTTAATTCTTTCTTTATCATTTGATTGATTTGAAATATGATATGGAAATACAGTAAGTTTCTCTGTCTTTTTTGTGATTGTATATCCATAAACATTGATTGCTATATTGTTTTGTTTCTCAACTTTTGGTATTTGTGAGATTGGTGTGGGAAAGTCAATTCCTTCCATATTCAGATTAGGACATTTTGTATAACTATATACATTATTCAAGTGGTTTTTTGCTGGATATAGAGCAGATTTCAATGCCCATTCTAAACATTTATTATCATTGTTCTTCATATTAATTATTGCTTGTTTGTTTGCTATTACTTTTGGAAGAGGAATATATGAAGAACCTTTGAGTGGTTCATATTTTGCTATGTTGAGATAGAGTTTGATACAGTGGTCAATTTCTAAACCTGTTGCGGTATTTGTGAATTTTTCAATCCATGTTTGTAAATAAGCTGTTTGTTTGTTATAGTGTTCATCTAAATTATTTTCATTAAGAACTGCACATTGTTCTCCGTGTGATGCAGCGTTAACTTCTTTTCTTTCGCCATCAAGTTCATCTTTAAAGAATTTTAGAGATAATCCTATTGAAAATTTAATACCATTGTATTCTTTTATGTCTTTCCTGATTTGGTCTAAGATGATAGATTGTTTATCATTAAACAAAATATTTGGGTCTTTATATTTATGAGCATCTATTTCATACGCTTTGAAGTAATTGCATAATGGTTTATCAACCAGTTTCAGAGCATTTTTCTCTTCTTTAGTATCATCATCTATATCTTCATCATTAATTTTTTCACTTGTTTTAACAGCATTTTGTTGCTGTCGTTTTCTTATCTTTTTATCTCTACGTCTTTTGCGCAGATTATCTAATGTAGAAGTTTGTTGTGGTGCATCACTCTTCTGTTCTAAAGATTTAAGAGCTTTATCTAAAGCTTCATCACTAATTCTTCCTTCGCTGTGTAATTGTAATAGTCTCTGTACAGCACTCATGTTTCTTTTTCTTTTAACTAAAAAAATATTTTTTTAATATAAAATAAAAAATGAGTATAGAAACACAAAGTATGCAAAATAAATGTGCTATGTTGCCGTTAGGTTCAAATAAACCATGTAAAAACAAATCAGTAAAAAATTCTATCTATTGTAAAGCTCATAATCACATTATGAAACATAACAAAAGTAAAGTAGTGCAATGTCTACAATGTGGTAACGGTACTACAGCGAAATATCAAATTTGTGATAAATGTGGTGGAGAAAATGTCAGAAAAAAGCATGGATATATAGACAAAATAAAGCCTTGGAGGCAGGAAATTGCAAGATTGAATAGGATAGAGTGTTAGTTCTGCGGTAATACTGCAGAATAAAACGAAAATGGGGTCCTGATGAGTAGGATGGATTACGCGTAATCATCAATAAAAAGTCTCAACAAAATGGATTACATGTAATTGATATATAGACAAATATATCACCGATTACAGTGTAATCATCAATCGATTGTTTCAACGAACAGAGTTACTGCAGAATATATGTGCAATATATATGTATTATGCTCAAATTGGTGATATATTCATTGTCCGTGCTGACGGACAACGAATATGTCGCCGTACCCCCACTATCTATATATATTGTTTCTTTTCAAGGAGAGAAACAATAAATTGTGTGTCCAAATGATGATGCAACAGACACATGGCGCTACCGATCAAAACATTGATACCATGTTTTTTTCTTTCTTCCATTGTGCCTTAATTCCGGGAAGGGACACAGACGGTGTTCCTTATATACATTGATTACGAAAACACGCCTATACAAGTACATTGTAAACTTTAACTTGAACATTTTAAGATGAAAAATTGTGATATTTTTCTTTCTTCTGCTCATAATATAGATTATTGGTGCTCGTTAGAACCGCCTCAACGAGGCGGTTCTAACGAGTCCCAACAAGCTATACCGGCCCCGATAGCTCAGTTGGTAGAGTGTCCGCTCCGGGGAACGGGAGGTCACGGGTCCGATCCCGGGCCGCGACATACACACACACATCCACACACGCACACGCACACACAAGCTATATTTTAGAGCAGAAATAAGAATAAATCGACGAGGCGGTTCTAACGAGTACCAACAAGCTATAGAGCAGAAATTAGAAAAATAAGGAATACCCCCTGTAAACCCCAGGTTTACTATAACCTAGACAAACAACCTGTTCAGTCCGCATGAAGGCCTACTAACTCATCAGTGCAACATCTCCGTGAACACAAAAAAAAATCAAATGATATTGACCTTTGGAATTAATAAACGTAAATTCAGCTGATTGCAAATATCAATTCTGATGCCACAGGCGGCAATAGAATCAGAAAAATTCAATGTGTTGCCTTTTGTCATACCAATGTCTCAGTGACCAAGGTAAACAGCTAATCCCCAAGTCCCTAATTCTATACACCAAGTCTGAAGGTCACTGGGGTCCGTAGGAGAATAATGTTAATGGATTTTACCATAGTAGGACATGGCAGCCATTTGGGTCATGTTATCCAGTCCTTACGAACAACTGTCTGTTCCCCCTTCCCATAGAGGCTCCAAAAATAATTTAAACTCCGTTCAGAATATCTGAATCATCGATTTATTCGTTTCTTCCTTTTAATACTCATTTTAGCCCATACCTGACTATGGGAAAGTTTTAGACCTGACTCTCCGCCGACTTCTCCAGCAAGTCGTATGCCTCTGCGACAGTCAGGAAAGGCTGTGATTATTTGGAGAAAATTGCAAAACAAAGAAATGAGACCACAGACTAAGTCCATTTGATGATGATTGTCAGGTAAAATAATACATATTCAAATCCATGTGATGCACTTTATAAATAGATATGCAATTACGACATACCTTACATTCGAATGGCCAGATAGAAGCTCACTAAGCACGGGGAGCCACTAGCGCGATGCGCTGTCAACAGTGGTCAAAATGAATTATACCGATATCAGATGTGTGTCACAGCTTATGATTTTCCATGAAGTGATCTTGCAAATAAAATATAGACGCCCTTGTAATTTACAAGAGCAGTTACCACTTCTATATATGGTTTAAAAGGGTGTGTCGAACCTGTCAGAATGTCTTAGTCTGTGAACGAAAATTTAGATTTTGCAATTTTCTCCAAATAATCACAGCATTTCCTGGCTGTCGCTGAGGCATACGACTTGTTGGAGAAATCGGCGGAGGGTGAGGTCTACAACTTTCCCATAGTGATGTATGGGCTAAAATGAGTATTAAAAGGAAGAAACGAAAACATCGATGATTCAGATTTTCTGAACGGAGTTTAGTTTCAATCATATTATTATGATGCAAAATTTTGGTATTTTGCAATAAATCTGAATGCGTAATTTAGATTATCATGTTTGGTATCACAATGTTCCTTATAAAAAGCAGATTCTGAAATTGTCATTTTTACCTTTAAAATATAAAATTTTAGTCAAAATTGTTCATTTTGTTCATTTTTGCATTTTTGAAACAAAGAAACAAGTCTCAACCTTTAGACTAATCGGACTAGCTTTTAGCATGTTTTGATGTATGATTAGTTAATCTTGGTTTCGCGTCCTGGCGGAAGCCGTGCATTGAATTGTAGAATAAGCCGGTTAAGTTCTCACTTTGTTAAGCAAACACGTTTTTGAGACTGAGATGTTAATCTTGCTAAAAATGCCAGTTTGGCAGCGGAAACCATTTTTGTTGTTTGTAGTTTTCACAGTTTATGTGAACTGAGCATCTAAGTTTAATGCGTAAAAGTTATTGGTTGATAAGAGTTTGTTTGTTTGATTAGTGGGCGTTTCTTTTTTAGTTTTGTGTGAATTTGTAGATTTTTGAAAATTGTAGAATCAGTTAGGAATTTCCAACTAAACAGTAAAGGCGTAAAATAATAGTTAAAATTGATGCTTGGAGTTTACCAGCAAAATATTGTTGAAATTATTAAATTGCTAAATTGAACTTTGAATGTACATGTAATTTGAATGTTGCCAATTACTGTATTGTGTTGATATGATGAACTGTTGAAAATAATTAAAAGTGGAAAATAGAACTTTATACTGTCTCCTGTGTTTTGGACTAATTCCCCACATTTAGAGGAACATTTAAGAACTGGATTTTACCAGCCCTTAATAATATTAGACGTCTAACTGTTGCAAGAATCTTTAGCTAACGAGCTAGTTTGTGATATGAATGCCGTTAAGGGGCCGTTACATGGCATGTTATAACCTGCACGCAAAACCATGCAGAATGTAGACATGCATGTTTTTTGTTGTTTTTTTACATGCCAATTTTTCACTTGTGTTTTCATTTTCCCGCGTATAACCTATTAATACAAATTTTGCACAACAACTAAAGTTGATACAACGTTGCACACTCGATGTGTGGCCGCTGATTTATTACGCTTGAATGGGATTCAACAGAGTATACAACGCTCACACTAGCCATTAGCATACGTTTGGAAATAAGAAAGTCCATATACATGTAAAAAGAAGCTTTAGTTTATTTTGTTTGATTTGAGGTTTAACGTCCCCGTCAACACTGTAAAGGTCATTTTGGAGACGTTGCTTCCAATTTTGTGGTACTTTTACTCGACATTGAGATGAAATGACATATCAAGCCCTGTCACCCAATGCAACCAATAGGGTTTATTAGCATGGACGATCGACCTCGCAGCGCGGTTCCTGGACAGGCTTAGATCCTCTAAGCGGTTTACCAGTACTAGTGTGCGGGCCGGATTCAGCTCTTCGTGGAAGCATCATGCAGCCCATATATTTCTTCAAGCCCCTATGGGCGGGGGCGAAAAAAAAAACAAGAAGCTTTAGACTGTATGTCTTAATATTTCTAAATACTGGCTTGCATTCTGTTGAAACAAAATGCGTATAATGATTGCACTGGTGACAAAAGTGCTTTAGACAGTTTCGAAAAGAAAAGCTTTGTAATTTCTTTAAAGCTTCTGAGCTGTTCTGCAGCAAGAATAAAAATTAAAAGCAAAATGTTGTAAAAAAACACCTTCTAGTTGACTAATCATAATCCGTCAATCAGAAGACAAGCAACACCCCCGCACCAACATACACACACACACACACACACACACACACACACACACACACACACACACACACACACACACCACAACCACCACCACCCGCGAAAAAAATACCAAAGACTATGGATAGTCCCAAAAAAGTAAGTTTTCGAAGTGACTCCAAAATTATAACCGCAAAATATAGTAAAATGAAAAAAAAAAGTGCGAGCCTAAGTAGTAGGCTAAATTCGGAGTACCCAACCCTCACCTCAACATGGGCTTTAATCCTGCTGAGTGACGCATTTCTTTCCGCTTTTTCCAAACATTCTGGTAATAAAGTTTTCCATAAATGATATTCTGCTTGATATAAATCCACTTATCTTTGATTTTGTTCTTTCTTTAGGTTCTTTGCAATGTTAAGCTTTTTTTTTTGCAACCGTGTAAGGGACAACCTTTTCCAGGAACATTTAGCTCAGTGACACATTCTCTGATTGGTTGAAATGCCATGTTTTAACGTTGGGAACAGAACAAGTTCTACATTGTATTGCTCACGTCCTGGACACCTGCCCGCTAAAGCTAAGACATTGCTGGTTTAACACAGCATGATTTGACCTGCAGTTCAAAACCAAGATGAAAGAAACATGCCGTGTAAAGGCCCCTTCAGCCGTTTTCGCAAAAATCCATATTTAATACTGTGGCATTATACTGGTAAACGTTAGTAGCTTTCACTACCGGATTTTTTTTTGGCAAAAAAAAAAAAAAAAAAACTACTCTAGATTTTGTAACGATACTTTAACTAACGACTTCATTTGTTTTGAAGGTTACCGGTCATTTCGTTCCCAAGTCATATCGTACCCAAGTCATTTCGTACCGTTTTGGTCATTTCGTACCCGTTTTATTTTTCATTTTGGTCATTTCGTACCCATTTTGGTCATTTTGTCCCCTCTTTGGTCATTTCGTACCCACCTTTATTTTTTTCTGGGAATCGTTTTTGGTCGGTTCGTACCCGTTTTATTTTTCATTTTGGTCATTTCGTACCCATTTGGGTCATATCGGACCCGCTTTGGTCATTTCGTACCCACTTTTATTTTTTTCTGGGAATCGTGTTTGGTCATTTCGTACCCATTTCTTCAAAAGTGGGTACGAATTGACGTTGGTGTGTTTAATGACTGGAAACCGTTTAGAACAACTGCACCCTGATTTTTGACTATTTTCGATATTCCTTGGGTAGCTGGCAATGATCTTGCTATATACATAATTCATATGTGGTACTTATCGATTCCTGATCATCGCCAATCAAAAGCGTAGTATTGAATACAACTTAGTAGCCAAAGAACAGGCGTAAACGAGGCGGGAAACAAGATGGTGATTAAAAAGAATCCCTACTGACCAAGGGGTCGGTCTGCGGAATTACTTTATTTATTTGTTTATTTATTTTTTTTTTAATTGAAAACGATTTCACTTTCAAATGGAAGAACCAAACCTATGTTTCAATCCTTAGAGAAATTTCTTCGGGCGCATTCTCTCTAACCCACTCTGACAGACAAGCTTTTAACAACTTCCTATAAATTGCCATAAAGATCATACTAAATACCGCCAAGTCAATTTCCTTCAATAGCTTAATTTGTGATTTTGAGAGTTTTCGTGCCGTGCTATAAGGTTAATTTTGGAAATGAACACACAGCTAAAGGCAGATAACAGAGCAATCTTGCAATCGATACATTTAAGTACAGCATCAATTTTCATCCAGTCAAATAATTGGAATCAATCAGACTCCGTAAGGCAATATAGGGTATCAATTAAGTAGCCGTTTGCTGAGAAATAAAACAGCACACATAGACTCAGAGGGCAAGGGACAATTATTTGGATGGAAAGAAAGTACAATTGTTGCATTGCCTGTTGATAACAATAATTGTATATGATTCTGACGTGCAGCAAACGTAAGTGAGCCTACCACCATAATTATTTACTTTTGTCCTGCTGAATATTTTAATCTGCCACACCCACTACCGCTGATCAACCAATCAGATTACTATATGCAAATTATTACATTAAATTCAAAAGCTGAATGACAAACAATGTAGTTCCTGATCAGATGGCTTCTTCAGAAGCCATCTGATCTGGATCTACAATGTTTGAAAAATAAGGCGTATCCGGACTCAGCAGGACAAGGGTTATAACGTTACGAACTGGAAGGATGTAGAATTCAAGATTTAGGATATGACGTCGCGTCTGAGAGTGTAATAACGCCATTTATCATATGACGTCGTTGATAAGCAGTTGATAACGTCGTGTAATAAAAATCGTATGACCACACGTGTAATAACACTTTGGCGGGATAAAGCAACGTCATGACGACGTCCATGTCAACCAAGCTATTTTGTAAATAAAAATGTCAAATTTAAAAGCAATAAAATCCAATTTAAAGTGGTCATATGATAAACAGAATCTTACACTCGTGTTCATTTCATATCAAATTTATTAAACTCGCCAAAGGCTCGTTTCATAAATTTCATATGAAATGACCACTCGTGTAAGATCCTCTATGTAATAAATTCAATAATCCACTAGTGGATTGAATATGCAAACTAGTTAGATACGCCCCGTAACGTTACATGTACGACGTCCTTACTAATGCGTTTACTAATGGCGGAATATTGACATTTTGATAAACAATCGCGAATAAAATGCGTTTTAAAAACCAAATGATAAATATAATCTTACATTCGTGTTCATGTATTATTGAATTTATTAAACTCATTGAGGAAAAGGGATAAAATGTTCAGCAAAGTTATTAAACTCGTTGAGGAAAAGGGATAAAATGCTCGGCAAAGCCTCGCATTTTATCCCTTTTCTTCAACTCGTTTAATAAATTCAATAAAACATGACCACTCATGTAAGACCCTCTATATCCAAAACAGCCTCTTGATATCAGATGGAGCAGCTGTAGCGGCTATCTGCACTTCTAAATATGTTCTATAAAAAGGTTATCCTTTTAGAGCGAAGCAAAGAATGCACCACAGAACTGAAAAGTATTGAGTGTATATGTGTTCTAGGCCAGACTAACTAGTTTCGGCCACTTGGCATTATCAGTGACCCTCATTTTCTTCAAAATTTCACAATGGAATCAATGATCCCAAAGGACAAGAAAATATAAACTACACTATGACTCGGACCCACGAATACGAAAATATTGTTGGGTCCGAGACTATGATGAAGGGCAGGGATACTTTTTACGGCCGTCACGTGCACACATTCCATTAACATCAGCTGTAGTGACACTAAATATGTTCTATAAATGGGTTATCCTTTGGAAGCGAAACCTTCATATACCGGTTCTTATAACTGGCCCAGAAAACATGTACACTTCATATTTTCCGGTTCTGTAGTGTATTCTTTGCTTCCAAAGGACAGCCCTTTAATAGAACATTATAAAAAGGAATTTCAAAACCTCTTCCTTGGTACAGCGCGCGATAGCGGTAAAAAGTCTCCTTAAACTTTATCATAGTGTAGTTTACGTAATGATCCAAAGTATTGGGACAGACAGGCATAAGCAAGCAGTGCACATTTCGATTACACACCCGTGCGACATAGTGCATTTTTCACATATCCAAAATGTCTACTTTTTTGATGAAAATACGTTATATTTTTCTTATAAATACGGTAAACATAGGTTTTGGGTACCCGTTAGAACCGCCTCATTGAGGCGGTTCTTACGAGTACCCACAACCTATGTTTTGGAGCAAAAATAAGAAAAATAATGTATTCCCCCGAAAGCCCCAGTTTTCTCCATATGAAGTGGGGTATAGGGGGGGTCTCCATTTCACGGACTTGTTCACGTGAAGAGACCAAGATTAGACTGCTCCGGATCAGACTCTACACTGTTTACAATGCCGTTCGCACCTATTAAGAATTTAAAAATATATAAAAATAAGAGAATTACAGCACGTCCTCAAGGTGCCCGCACATTTCGGCTGTTACGAGTCGTATATGATCAATTCACTGGCTTAAGAAATATTTTGTTCCTTTTCGAGATTTATAGTGAGTAAAATGTGTTTTACATAACGATTCCACAAATTTATTGCCTTTTCATTACGAAAACACGCCTATACCAATACGTTACAAATTTTAACTCCAAAAAGTGAAAATTTTAAGATGAAAAATTTTGATATTTATCTTATTTCTGCTCAAAATATAGATTGTGGGTACTCGTTAGAACCGCCTCGTCGAGGCGGTTCTAACGAATACCCACAATCTCTATTTTAGAGCAGAAATAAGAAAAATAAGGTTTACCCCTGTAAACCCCAGTTTTTCTATATAAAAGTGGGGTTCAAGGGGGTCAAAATTGTATAGTCCTGTTTTGGTGATGGTCTTAACCCTTGAACTAGCATTATTTTCCAGCTGAAAATGTTCATATTAGTCCTATTTCTAATGAAAATATAGATAATTGGCGCAAACCGCCTCATTAGGGCTAATCAAACGGATTTCCATAATCTGCATAAGCAACATTCAGGAAAATAATGTATAGCCCACTTTCATCTTTACAGTGATTTTTTGGGACGTTCATTTCACGGACGTGTTCACGTTAACCGGCTGGAGGATCTATTATGCCTGTGGACACAAATCAGTTCAAACTGTGATGAGCTTCATGTCAATTATGATCTGATGTTTCATTCAATATTTCCTTACATCCTGTCAGTCAACTGCAAGACAGGAATAAATTCAAAACACAAAGTGTTGTACATTTCATTGTAGATCGTGCACTGTCCAATCAGAATACATCTTCAATGTCAATTAGATCTAAAAATGGAAAAAGTGCTTGCCACAATAAGACCAATCAATGTATATTGCTTGATCCAGTTTTAGACTACATGTACTTTGATGAATGTGTGTGTGTGTGTGTGTGTGTGTGTGTGTGTGTGCGTGTGTGTGTGTGTGTGAATTCGGGTTTAACGTCGCTTTCAACAATTTTGCAGTCATATCACGACGGTGTCTGGTTGCGACAGGGAGCTCAATGCTCACTTTTATAGTGCTGCCTCACTGAAGTATCATGTCCCAGACACATTACATGATACCACACATGTCCCAGACACATTACATGATACCACACCCAGTCACATTATCCTGACACTGGGTCGACCAGTCCTAGCTCTACCCCGTAAATCTGAGTGCCAAGCGAGAAGCAGCTAGTACCATTTTTAACGACTTCGGTATGTCGCGGCCCGGGATCGAACCCGTGACCTCCCGTTCCCCGGAGCGGACACTCTACCAACTGAGCTATCGGGGCCGGTCTTTGATGAATGACATTTACTTGTCAAACTAACTTGATGCAATGAGATTCATTGAAAGGTATTCTTCGAAGTTTGAACGCTTTTGTGTACAAAGGTGTATGGAACATTCAGATTTCAACGGGCGAATGTTCGCACATCACGAAAACACGCCTATCATCACAATTCCGACCCCCTTGAAAAGTAGAAGTAAAACAAAGATCAGGAATTGATACAATTAACTTACTCCACCCATAAAAGACACCAAAGGGAAAGAAATACAAACATTAAGCGACCAGACCATAATAGAAACCTAAACAAAGGAAGGCCATAAGGACAGTTACTTTCCCACAAAATGGCCATATTGGCCATCCAAAACCAAAAGACACAAGTGATACACACAGTAAGTAACAAACAACAACATAAATAAATCGCCACAGAAGAGCCCCCACTTTTATACAGTAAAACTGGGGTTTACAGGGGTTACCTGATTTTTCTTATTTCAGCTCTAAAATATGGGCTGAGGGTACTCGTTAGTGGAGGCGGTTCTAACGTGTAACTACAACCTATATTTTGTGCAGAAATAAGAAAATTATCACAATTTTTCATATGAACATTTTCATTTTTCATGGGTAAATTTTGCAGTGTATTTGAATAGGCGTGTTTTCGTAATGTCTGCCCTGATAATAACATGCCTTGATCAGGCTTACATGTGACAAGGGAAAATATTTCAGTTTTCATAGAGAGCAATTTATCTTGATCAGTGTTTATAGGAAGGCTTCTTTCTGAAGGTCGGTATTTATGCAGGCGTCACCAGGAGCCAGTTGTTTAAAATAAACGATGTACAGGTAAAGTAAAACCGACATCAGTTGTCAGTTTGTTATTGTCAATATTATTGTAAATAAAGGTTATTTTTAAATTTATCTACGCAATTATATGCTATTTTTGGATGATCTAATTTTATTTTTGGTGACTCCCTATTAATGTGATGGTATCAGGCTAAAAAATACCATACCTGCACTGTATCGACGCTAGCCAAGTGGTAAAGTCACGGGCCTGTAGAGCTGAAGTATGCGGGTTGGAATCCCGCTGGGGATGTTCTTTCTTTAACATTTTTTTTTTCGCGCCAAAAGCAAAAAATCCTCGATTTTCTCGTGAAGCATGCATTTTTGTGTGCTGATATAAATTTTTACTGAACATTCCTTAGTTCATACTCGGTTGCCCTGCTGTTGAAGTGTCGTCATGTGATGCTACTCTGACAGCAGAAGAGACTTTGTCGGCTGACAAAGCGAAGTTTTTTGGTTCTGACAAGTGCAGTTTTGTGACTAACAATCGATAAACGTTAAAATAACGTATGATCAACATGAATTAAATTATAAATTTCCAATCAATGTTAATTTCAAGTCATGTTATTGGTGTGCCTATTCTTTACTTTCACATGTCACATATAGGGTCTAGGCCAATCAGGTTCCATTGTATCAAATTATGGCATCTTGTAGTTTAATTCTCTTGTACATGTGCTTGCTGGTGTTTCTTTTTTATTCACTATTATAAATCAAATGTGAAGTTGATCTTTAAAATTGTGCATGACATGTATTGAACTTTAAAATAAATAGATAACCATTCACGAAAAAATAAGAATACAAAAATAATAAACAGAATTGAAAATTAAAAAAGAAATAATAAAAATGTAAATTCTGAAACTATTTTATAAAAAAAATCATCAAGATAAAAATAAATCATGCTTTTAATAGCTTTATGAAAAAAGGTTTTCTGCAAGGATCGAACCTGCGACCCTCAGGACAGTCATTGTAGGTGCTCCTCGCTACTAGTTGCGCTACGCAACTGATTACATCGGCACTGCAAAATTAAGTGGTTTTGTCTTAGAATATAACCCGTTACGTACCTGTGGAAAACACCGTTGTTTGTTATGATTTATAAATAGACGAGTATTTATCAACATTGAAACCATAACACCGACATATTACGGCATTTACAATAATATTGACAATACCAAACTGACAACTGATGTCGGTTTTACGGTAGTAAGTTACATGTAACGTATCATTAAAACTTTGATTATTTCATCACGTGAACTAGTCCGTGAAATGAAGGCCCCCTATACCCTACTTTATAAAGAGAAAACGGGGGTCTACGGGGATTTACATTATTGTTCTTATTTATACTCAAAGACATAGGATGTGGGTACTCATTAGAACCGCCTCAATGAGGCGGTTCTAATGAGCATACACGACCTATGATTGCAGTATTTATAAGAAAAATATCACGGATTTTCATAAGAAAAGTAGCCATTTTGGAGATGAGAAATATGCACTATGTCGCACGGGTGTGTTATCGTAATGTAATATGACAAATATGCTAATAATTTGCTGAAACAAATGCGAGCAGTTTTTATACCCCGCCACACGATAGTGGCGGGGTATTATGTTATACCCTCCGGTGTCCGTCCGTCCGTATGTCCGTCCGTCCGTCCGCACTTCGATTCCGATCGATACCTTGAGTATTTTTTCACGAATTTTGTTCAAATTTTGCATACATATTGGTATCGGGGATGAGTGGTTTGGGATTGTTAATGGGCAAAATCCGTTAATTTTTAGCAGAGTTATTGCCCTTTTTAATATCTATAAAAAATGGTTTTTGGCCTCTAATTTCCTTACTATATGGAATATCTGGATGAAACTTCACAGATATATAGAGGACTAAACGGTTCATATTGTGGCCAAGGACTGCTACTCTGGCTGTTCCAGTTCTTGAGTTATCTGCCCTTGACGTATTTAAACAAGAGGCCATGGTGGCCCTGGATCGCTCACCTGATCCATAGAGTAACAAGTGGGCCCCGGGGAGGACAATTGCTGACGCCAAGGTTACAATGTGCATAATGTTGTGGGAGGTCTAAAAAGGAGAAGCTTCATACCAAATATCAACAATGGCTATAATTGTCCACTAGATGAAGCGCCATACCAAACATCAAAGACAAGGACCTTGCAGTTTCAGAGAAGACGATTGTTAACAATTTCCCTATATAAGTCTATGTAAAACCAAAGGGTCTCGGGGCGGGGGGGCATTTTTGGCCCCAGGGCTATAATTTGAACAATCTTGATAGAGGTCCACTAGATGAAATTTCACACCAAATATCAAAGACCTAGGCTTTGTGGTTTCACAGAAGAAGATTTTTAAAGATTTTCCCTATATTAGTCTATGTAAAACCAAAGGGCCCCGAGGCGGGGGCATTTTTGGCCTCAGGGCTTTAGTTTGAACAATCTTGGTAGAGGTCCACTAGCTGAAGCTTCATACCAAATATCAAAGACCAAGCCTTGTGGTTTCAGAGAAGAAGATTTTTTAAGATTTTCCCTATATAACTCTATGTAAATCAAAGGGCCCCGGAGCAGGGGCATTTTTGGCCCCAGGGCTATAATTAGAACAATCTTGGTAGAGGTCCAAAAGATGAAGCTTCATACCGAATATCAAAGACCTGGGCCTTGCAGTTTCAGAGAAGAAGATTTTTCAAGATTTTCCCTATATAAGTCTATGTAAAATCAAATGGCCCCGAGGCGGGGGCATTTTTGGCCCCAGCACTATAATTTGAACAATCTTGGTAGGGGTCCACTAGATGAAGCTTTTTACCAAATAGCAAAGATCTGGGCCTTGCAGTTTAAGAGAAGATGATTTTTAAAGATTTTTCCAATATAAGCCCATGTAAAACTAAACGGCCCCGGGGCGGGGGCACTTTTGGCCCAAGCACTATAATTTGAACAATCTTGGTTGGGGTCCACTAGATGAAGCTTCATATCAAATATCAAAGACCTGGACCTTGCGGTTTCAGAGAAGAAGATTTTTACAGATTTTCCCTATATAAGCCCATGTAAAACCTGAGGGCCTCGGGGCGGAGGCATTTTTGGCCCTAGCACTATAATTTGAACAATCTTGGTAGGAGTCCACTAGATGAAGCTTCATACCAAATATGAAAGACCTGGGCCTTGCGGTTTCAGAGAAGAAGATTTTTTTTAAGTTTTGGTGAAAAAATCTATTTTTAGCTTCTGTGACCTATATGTGCAACGGACCGAAACCATTTTAACAACTTGGAAAGGGGACCACCTAAGGATCATTCCTGTGAGGTTTGGTCAAAATCCGATCAGTGGTTTAGGAGGAGATGCCGTTTGAAGAAATTGTTTACGCACGGATGACAGACAAAAAGTGATCCTAATATAAAACACAAGAGGACCATGATGGCCCTGGTTCGCTCACCTGATCCATAGAGTAACAAGTGGGCCCCCGGGGAAGGCCATTATTGGCCCCAGGGTTATAATGTGCATAATGTTGAGGGAGGTCTAAAAGGTGAAGCTTCATACCAAATATCAACAAAGGCTATAATTTGAACAATCTTGGCAAAGGTCCACTAGATGAAGGTACACAACAAATATCAAAGACCTGGGCCTTGCGGTTTCAGTGAAGAAGATTTTTTTAAAGATATTCCTTACATAAGCCTATGTAAAACCAAATGGCCCCGGGGAGGGTGCATTTTTGGCCCCAGGGCTATAATTTAAACAATCTTGATAGAGGTCCACTAGATGAAGCTTCACACCAAATATCAAAGACCTGGGCCTTGTTGTTTCAGAAAAGAAGATTTTCAAAGATTATCTCTATTATAAGTCTATGTAAAACCAAAGGGCCCTGGGGCGGGGGCATTTGTGGCCCCAGGGCTATGATTTGAATAATCTTGGTAGAGGTCCACTAGCTGAAGCTTCATAACAAATGTCAAAGACCTAGGCCTTGTGGTTTCAGAGTAGAAGATTTTTCAAGATTTTCCCTATAAAAGTCTATGAAAAACCAAAGGGCCCAAGAGCGGGGGCATTTTGGCCCCAGGACTATAATTTGAACAATCTTGATAGAGGTCCACAAGATGAAGCTTCATACCAAATATCAAAGACCTGGTCCTTGCAGTTTCAGAGAAGAAGATTTTTAAAGATTTTCCCTATATAAGCCTATGTAAAACCAAAGGGCCCCGGGGCGGGGGCATTTTTGGCCCCAGCACTATAATTTGAACGGTCTTGGTAGGGGTCCACTAGATGAAGCTTCATACCAAATATCAAAGACCTGGGCCTTGCGGTTTCAGAGAAGAAGATTTTTAAAGGTTTTCCCTATATAAGCCTATGTTAAAAGCCAAAGTGCCCCGGGGCGGGGGTATTTTTGGCCCCAGCAGTATAATTTGAACAATCTTGGTAGGGGTTCATAAGATGAAGATTCATACCAAATATCAAAGACCTGGGCCTTGCAGTTTCAGAGAAGAAGATTTTTAAAGATTGTCCCTATATCAGCCCTTGTAAAACCAAAGGGCCCCGGGGCGGGGGCATTTTTGGCCCCAGCACTATAATTTGAACAATCTTGGTAGGGGTCCACTAGATGAAGCTTCGTACCAAATATCAAAGACCTGGGCCTTGCGGTTTCAGAGAAGTAGATTTTTAAAGATTTTCTCTATATTAGCCTATGTAAAACCAAAGGGCCCCGGGGCGGGGGCATCTTTGGCCAAAGCACTATAATTTGAACAATCTTGGTAGGGGTCCACAAGATGAAGATTCATACCAAATATCAAAGACCTGGGCCTTGCAGTTTCAGAAAAGAAGATTTTTTAAATTTTCGGTTAAAAAAAATCTATTTTTGGCTCCTGTGACCTATATTTGCAACGGACCGGAACCATTTGAACAACTTTGAAATCTTTGGACCACCTAAGGATCATTCCTGTGAAGTTTGGTCAAAATCCGCTCAGTGGTTTAGGAGGAGATGTCGTTTGAAGAAATTGTTTACGCACGCACGCACGGACGCACGGACGGACGGACGGACGCACGACGGACGACGGACAAAAAGTGATCCCAAAAGCTCACTTCGTCACTACATGACGGTGAGCTAAAAATGCATTTTAGACTGTAGTTCGTTTATCATTTACAATATCTTGCTGAAACTTCATAGATATGTAGTAGATGAATTGTTATATACTGTGGCAAAGGAACATGACTCTGGCTTTCCCAGCGATTGAGTTATCTGCCTTTGAAATATCTGAAAAATGGTTTTTGGCCTCTAGTTCCCTTACTATATGAAATATCTCGATGAAACTTCATAGATATATAGAGGACTTAATGGTTCATATCGTGGCCAAGGACTGCTACTCTGGCTATACCAGTTCTTGAGTTATCTGCCCTTGAAGTATTTAAAATGCATTTTAGACTGTAGTTCCTTTATTATTTACAATATCTTGCTGAAACTTCATAGATACATGTATGTAGTAGATTAAATGTTACATACTGTGGCAAAGGAACATGACTCTGGCTTTCCCAGCAATTGAGTTATCTGCCCTTGAAATATATAAAAAAAGGGATTTTGGCCTATAGTTCATTTATTATTTGAAACATATGAATAAAACTTCTACACCCTCTGCTGTCTGTCTGTATGTCTGTCTGTCTGTCTGTCTGTCTGTCTGTCTGTCTGTCCATCCATTTGTATGTCTGTCCATCTGTCTGTCTGTCCCTTTTCAGTATCTGAAAAATAGTTTTTGGCCTCTAGTTCCCTTACTATTATATGAAATATTTGGATTAAACTTTACAGATATATAGAGGACTGAAGGGTATATATTGTGACCAAGGACCATATAGAGGAGTAAAGGGTACATATTGTGCCCAAGGACCACTTCTCTGGCTGTTCCAGTTCTTTAGTTATTTGCCCTTGATGTATTAAAATCTATTTTAGACTCTAGTTCCTTTATTATTTGCAATATCTTGCTCTGTGAGAATGCCAAAAGATCAACCACAAACATCTTAATTTATGATTGGTTGCCATTTATGCTTAATCCTTTTGATTGAAGCCTAATCAACCTCACCCTTGGAATGTGCAGTAAAAGCCTAACCAAATAGATGCCTAAAATAAAGGTCATTCTAAGTGGTTAACCAGTACTTAGTGTACTTCATGCCTGCCCTTCTTGAATCAGCGGAAGGAGCACAATGACCGTAGAAATTACTTCATGATCCGTCTTCACGAAAGAATATAGTCAGACAGGCAGTACATCGAAAAACATGAAATTCTTACATGTACCACATAAAGATACATGTTCCACAGCCATTTAAGGTAAATACTTGCCTCCATAATTTTCTAATAATGTCAACTTATTGAGTGGCCTTCCCATCAAATGTCTGAAAAATGGATTTTTACATATGCTTCCTACATCTTCTAACAACTTCATCCACTCACATTAAGACATTACACTTGCGGATCATATTTCTGCTATCCCCTTTCTAGTTATTTAGCCTTGATCTATTTTCAAATAAGTTACATTGCTTAGCAGTGGCTGGGTATTATGCAGTGTCTGCGGTGCTTTTATTGGAAATTCAAAAGCTGCTCTCATTTTTTCAGTAAAAGTAATACTATATTACATGTTCTTCTTGCTAGAAAAAATAACTATTTGACTACAAACGAGCTCGTTCAGATAACGATGCTTTGAACAACTGGCCCAAAAAGTTTATATAAAAATGTCCGCTTGTGAATGCTTTTACGTTAGCAACGTGCATTTTTTTTATAAATTTTCACACGATGCAGACTACCATATATTATTATGGGAAAACGTATTTTTTTGTTACTTGGGCCCTGCAAAATTTTTGCGGGTGCCCTATAATAATCACCCTGTCCGTCCGTCCGTCCTCTACAGTTTTCATGCTTTTTTTCTTAACAAAAGGCCCAAGAGGGCCTGTCGCTCCACTTGCTATATTCATAAAGTTATCATATTTATTACATTAACCCACTGTATAGTAGTGGACTGTTCCATTGCTATATGTTGGACCAGTTCATTTATCATATAAGGGGTGTCAGGCTTATTTTTTGCTTTATTCTATTTTTGACGGAACATTCTGTTACATGTAGCAAATAGTGCAGGCCCTGATCAGACGCGGTGTTCTGCGGGGTCTGATCTGGGCCTGTTGTGTTTGTCAATGTACCCCTTTAGGGGTTACCCGCATGCAATGGGTTAAAAAGACAAGTGATCCACCCAAGGAATATTCATTCTAAATTGCAGTAGAAACCATCCAATTGGCCATTTTGAAGATTTTTTTTCTAAATCCTAGCAGCAAGGTCGGCTGAATTTATGTGGGTGACCACATAACATTGCTACATTCTAAATACTAGTATAAGTCTGTGGGAGCTAATGAGCCCCGAGGTGTGGCCAATTTGGACCCCAGATGCATGATTGGCAGGATTTATGTAGGCGACCAAATACCATTGCAACATGCTATACATCTAAGCTCTGGGTCTTATAGTTTCTGAGAAGAGTATTTTTGAAGTTTTTCCCAGCTAATTAACCTCGGGGCATGGCCAATTTGGACCTACATGTAGGGACATGGTTTCCAAGATTTATAGAGGAGACCACTTAACGTTGCTATTCATTAAATATCTATGCTCTGAGCCTTATGGTTTAAGAGAAGAAGATTTTTTAAGTTTTTCCAATTATGAGTCTGTGGAAGGTATTGAGCCAAGGCGCATGGCTATTCTTGACCCTAGAGCCATGGTTGGCAGGATTAATGTGAGTGATCATTTGACGTGGCTGCGTATTACATATCTAAAGCCCTGGGCCTTATGGTTTCAGAGAAGAAGACTTTGTTAAGTTTTTCCCATTATAAGTCTATCGGAACTAATGAGCCTTGGGCGTGGCCAATGTTTTACCCCAGGGGCATGGTTGGCAGTATTTATGTGAGTGACCACTTGACGTTGCTGCATACTAAAGATCTAAGCTCTGTGCCCTGATGGTTTCACAGAATACGATTTTTAAGTGTTTCCCAATTTAAGTCTATGGGAGCTAATGAGCCTCAGGGTGTGGCCGATTTGGTGCCCAGGGGCATTGTTGGCAGGATTTAAGTAGTTGAACACTTCAAGTTGCTACATACTAAATATCTTAGCTCTTGACCTTATGGTTTCAGGAAAGAAATTTTTTCAAGTTCTTGTTTTTCCATTATAAGTCTATGGGAGCTAATAAGCCCCCGGGTGTTGCCAATTTGGACTCTAGAGGCATAGTTTGCAGGATTTATGCAGTCGACCACATACCTTTGCTAAAAACTAAATATCTTAGCTGTAGGCCTTATGGTTTCAGAGAAGAAGAATGTTGAAGTTTTTCCCTTTATAACTCTATGGAAACTAAGGGGCGTGGCCATGGCGGCCATGTGTTTTGCCTGATCAAATTTTCTTCAAGGAATCTGACAGAGGTCCACTCAAGGAACATACATGCAAAACAGGATTGAAATTCATTGAACGGTTTTGGGGGAGAAGATTTTTATTTGTTTTCCCTTTATAAATCTGTGGAAGCTAATGAGCCATGGGGCGTGGCTATGGTGGCCCTGTTGTTTGTCTGATCAAAATATCTTCAAAGAATCTGACAGACATCTACCCAAGGAACATTCCTGCAAAATAGGAATGAAATCCCTTGGGCGGTTTTGGAGGAGAATATTTTTAAAGTTTTTTTTTGTTTTGTTTTGTTGCCATAGCAACCAGAGTTCTGCATGTTACAAAATTCCATGAAGGAATTTAGAAGAGGACTATGTGAGGAACATTCCTGTGAAGTTTAGTTACAATTGGCCAAGTAGTTTTTGAGAAGAAGATGTTTAAAGAAAAAGTTAACACACGGACGGACGCACGACGGATACATGGCCATAACATACGCCCCGGTGGCCTTCGGCCAGTGGAGCTAATAACTTATAAACCGACAATCACATGAACTTCAAATCAAACTTTAAACATATTAAGGTTATGTAACTCTAGCTACATGTACAATTTTGTCCGAGTTATGGCCCTTTGAAAAATTCAAAATTTCAGCATTGTTCATATTTTTTGTCATAATTTCAAAACCGTTACAGATATTCCAGTGAAACTTGCAATAGTTATTGACAGTGATTATACACACATTCGTAGCAAAGCACACCTTATAATAATGATTGATATTGATCAATGCTAAGGTTTGGTGTTCATTTCTAATGTAAATTCAGAACTGTAGATTGACATAAACAAGAGATGAATGATTGATAAACATCATTTTGACAAATCAGTGTATACATCCAAAAGCGGGGTTAGGTTTTTCATCGAGTCATCGAGGTTTGTTATCGAGTCATCGTCATCATCGTTGTTTTATCTCCATATTCGTTTGATCATTATGTCTCCGATGATGTTGCACTAATGAGTTAAAAAACCAAACCGCCATGCGGACTCTCTTAACCATGACAGACCCAAGTGTCTGAATATTGGGCAAGAAAAATCTATCCAACCCCAAATTGTCAAGGCGGTTTATTAATGTCATTGCAATGTCATTATTTGCATTTACATATATGCACCCTGTACTGTAATATGTATTTTATTTTGTATAGCCGTCTGGCAAAACTGTCACTTTGACTTCCTGCTTGTGGTGTTGCATGTACAACACGCCTATTCAAATATATAGAAAATGTCACCATCAAAAAAAAAGAAAATATTCAGATAAAAAATTCTGATATTTTTCATAATTCTTCTCAAAACACAATAGTTGTTTTTGAGCAGAAATAAGGAAAAAATGTATACCCCAGTTTTGCTGTATAATAGTAGGGTTAAGGGGGTCAAATTTATTAAGGCGTGTTTTGGTGATGATGTTGGTTTTTCGTTCCCTTCGATGTCTCTGATGGGAGCTGTGGGTTAATTGTATCGATTCCTGATCATTGCCTCGACTTCTATTTTAGATAGAAGACTGGAGCAACCTTATCGATTATTGACCATTGCCTTCACTTCTGTTGTCGTGCCCGCATTATAGGAGTCCGGTTTTCCGTCCGTTCGTTCGTTGTTTGGAAGCAAGGAATACACCACAGAACTGGAAAATATGGAGTGTACAGATTTTCTGGGCCAGACTAGTTAGTTTCGGCCATTTAGGCCTCATCAGTGACCCTCAGATATTTTCAAAATTCCACAATGGAATCAATGATCCCAAAGGACAAGAAAATAAGCCGTCAACAATAACGACCACCCTAACTTTCTCGAGAAGTATAAGAGCTTATTCGTGATACTTGGTACAAACTTGCATCTACGATTGACAACTGTAATAAAAGCATCCATGTATGGCTTTGACCTAAATTTTATGGTTTACTGACTTTATGAATTATTGCGAACACCCTAACTTTCCCCTAATGTAAGAGTCCATTTTTTCAAGAAGTATAGGAGCTTCATGAATGATACTTGGCACAAACTTGCATCTAGGAATGGCAATTAAAATGCTAGCATCTATACTCGTATCTCACATTGACCTATATTTCTCTGTTACTAAATGTGTGCATCATTGCGACCACCCTAACGTTCACCCTAATGTAAGAGTCTTTTTCCCCGAGAACTATAAAGGCTTCGTAATTGATATCTGGTATAAACTTGCATCTAGGAATGGCAACTTTAATACAAGCACAATGATCTATATTTCATTGTTTACCAACTTTGAAGATTATTGCGACCACCCTAACTTTTACCCTAATGTAAGAGTTAATTTCTCCACGACTATAAGAGCTTCATTAATAATACTTGGTTCAAGCTTGCGTCTAGGTGTAAAATCATTTATGCGGGCATCCACGTTTGACCTTGACCTTCATTCCATGGTTCAGTGACTGCGCCTCCCTAGTTGCGACATAGCCTTCGGCGGAATTCTTGTTTTACAAGGGTATACAGTAATTTCCATATTACAGCTCAACAGAATTAATTAAGGACACGTTAAAACTTCCCAAATTGGGCGGTTCTAATAAATACAAATAATCTATGTTCGGGAAAGAAATACGAAAAAATCATCTGACAAGTGCTACATAAAACAACAAAAAATTAAATATGTCATCTTCTTGCACACCAGACAAGGAAATCCGTGATTTTACCCTGGGATAGAAATTTATGTTCTGACCCTGGTGTTCCGACCCCAAATCGAATAAAATCGCGTGTTTGATAAATGCACTGGTTGATTACAACCTCATGTGCGGCGTCGTCATGCGTGACGTCACTAAACATTTCTGTTGTGTCATCACAAAATGGCGGACGTCGGTAACCGAAGTGACAGCAGCATTAAAAATTCGCAATAGAAATGAAAGGTATGCAAGAAAAAGAATCCAATATGGGTGTGAGGGGGGGATTGAAAAATCCGTCCCTCGGGTTCACTGTCCGGCATCACTCGGCAAGCCTCGTGATGCCGGACAGTGTCCCTCGGGGCGGGTTTTTCAATCCACCCCTCACACCCATATAAGATTCTTATAATATTACATGGGTTAGTTTTGGCGATGTCATTATAATAACACACCATTGCGACACAGTGCATTTTAATGGCTACTTTTCCGAAGAAATCCATGATATTTTTCTTATTTATACCACGGACCCGATATACACAGACTAGTCACTACAGTGTAAGTGGCAGTATGCTGTCGTGACTGAGCGTGGCCGAGCGTGGCCGAACCTTAAACTTTTTGTAAGATATAGTTTAATTGCTGCCTAAAACTCTTATTCTAATACATTTGTATTACATTTTTTTTTTATTTTGAAACGTAATACTTGGATGTATTGCTTGTAGAATACTCAAAAGGTTTTGTAAATCTAACAAGAAACCTTGGGACCAGTTATAGGTTTTTTGCACTTTTGGCATGAAATCGACAAATTTAAAGACTTCGAGATGCATTCAATTCAATTGTAACCAATGCACTATTGTCAACCACACTGTGTCATAATTGACATGTAACATTTACTTATTGACAAAATTAATTTTCAATAATTTTCGTTGACTATTATCATATAATTAATTAAAACAGCTGTGCAATCAAGACACGATAACATATTTTCGCAAATCTGTCAGTTACAAGTCCGTGTATATCATCGATATTGGGTCCGAGTTTATACTGCAAACATAGATTGTGGGTGCTGGTTAGAACCGCCGAGTACCGTCTACCTATGTCTTGGAGCAAAAATAAGAAAAATGATGTATACCCCCGTAAACCCAGTTTTCTATATATAAAGTGGGATTTAGGGTGTACAATTCACGGAATTGTACACGTGACGTTTCCGTGGCAAGATTATATAAAAAAAACACATATGTTGTCGCTTAGAACACATAATACATTCCTTTAAATTTCGAAACAAGTTGTCCAAACAGACATTATAGTTATAAATGTGTAGTCATGTAACTGACTTCAACACTCGTAATAAATTGTTAACTGCTAAACTTCTTAATCAGGGTTATCGGTACCATAAACTACGCAAAGCCTTTTCAAAATTTTATAGACGTCATTCTAATTCAGTATTGGATTTAAATCTCTTCTGTAACAAGGTCTATCGGAACCCGAATTTTATGGTGACTTAGTATATAAATTAAGAAAAATATATAACCGCAATGACTTCAGCACCAAATTTCGTAAAATTATTCTTCGATATAAAAAGATTGGGTACAGCATAAATGTTAAACGACAGACTGCATGCATGATAGTTAACCCAATCACGGTTGACAACTTTATTCTGTAACAGTAGGACACACCGTGTGTTCATAATTATTTTATTGCCCCCCCCCCCCCACTGTGATATTCAGTCTGTAGCATATCAAAGGCGGCCCTTAATAGGGTGATTAGTAGCTCTTGTTAAATCCACTACATGAGGCACTTAAGGGGAAATCCAATAATGTACACTCTAGTCAACAATTAGTAAACTATTGGTTTTCCCCACGGTGGCCCCTTACCTGTTGAAGACAGAGGAGATCTCTTCAGTCAGCACTGAGGGCTGCATAATTATACCCCCGGCATACGCAGTATGCCATGGGGGTATATAGTTTTCGTATTTTCTCTTTGTGTGTGTGTGTGTGTGTGTGTGTGTGTGTGTGTGTGTGTGTGTGTGTGTGTGTGTGTGTGTGTGTGTGTGTGTGTGTGTGTTAACATTTTCGTGTCCGCTCCATAACTTTTGAACCGCTAGACATATTTTCATGAAACTTTTCATAAATGTTAAACACCATGAGACGACGTGCAGAACACATGAACCGTAACTCTTGCTATTCTACTTTCAGAGTTATTGCCCTTTGTATGTTTTAACTTGCATTTTCGTGTCCGCTCCATAACTTTTCAACCGCTTGATATATTTTCATGAAACTTCACAGAAATGTTAAACACCATGAGACGACGTGCAGAACACATGAACCGTAACTAACAGCCACCAGTTTTTTTTTTGCCTCACCAGAAATTAGGCAAACTCACCTAGTCTTTCTAACACTTTTAGGTGGCTTTCAATGCATTTAGGTAATAGCTTAGATCTATACAAATTATTTCTATATGATTTGGTGAAGCTTTACATAACGGTTTCTTGGCAAACCGGGGTGAAAAGGTGAAAATCCCGCGGGATTTTTGAAAATCCCACGGGATTAAAATAATCCCGCGGGATTTTTTCTTCACTCCCGCGGGATTAAAATCCCATAAAAATATCAGGGATTTTTCTCCCACGGGAGAATTTCAAAATTTTAAATCTTGCTTTTAACTATCAAAATGGACCTACTTAACATTAAAATACATGCACAAAAAATATGGCTGCTCCTGTTCTAATTTCAATTTCTCCCGCGGGATTTTTCTCCCATGGGATTTTTTACGGAGAAAAATCCTGCGGGATTTTTTTATTTTTTAAAATGCTCTGGAATGAAGGTGTAATATCTCTTTTCTATTTATAAGGTCAATTAGAGAAGCTTACAATGAGTAAAGCATGAATATAACTATTTAAAAAAAATCCCACGGGATTTTAATCCCATGGGATTTTTATCCCATAATCGAAAATGGGATTTTTCTCCCGTGGGATTTCACTAATTTCCAATTTCCAATAAATCTGCTTTGTTTGGCTCCGGGGCCCTTTGGTTTTACATAGACTTATATAGGGAAAATCTTGAAAAATCTTCTTCTCTGAAACCACAAGGCTTAGGTCTTCGATATTTGTTATGACGCTTCAGCTAGTCGACCTCTATAAAGACTGTTCAAATTATAGCCCTGAGACCAAAAATGCCCCCGCCATGTGGCCCTTTGGTTTTACATAGACATATAAAGGGAAAATCTTTAAAAATCATCTTCTCTGAAACACAAGGCTTAGGTCTTTGATATTTGTTATGAAGCTTCAGCTAGTGGACCTCTACCAAGATTGTTCAAATTATAGCACTGGGGCCAAAAATGCCCCGCTCCGGGGCCCTTTGGTTTAACATAGACTTATATAGGGAAAATCTTGTTTTACATAGGCTTCTATATGCAGGGTAAACCTTTAAAATCTTTTTCTCTGAAACCAGAAAGCCCAGGTCTTTCATATTCGATATGAAGCTTCATCTTGTGGACCTCTACCAAGATTGTTCAAATTTTAGCCCTGGGGCCAAAATTGACCCTGCCCGGGGCCCACTTGTTATGCTTTGGATCAGGTGAGCGAACCAGGGCCCTCTGGGCCCTCTTGTTTAAATTTTAGGAGAACTACAGCAAGTCCTCAAGGTGTCCTGATTCTTAGAATTTTTATGGTAAACTCAGACTCTTTTGTCCGCATCAGGTCAACAAGCCTGTGTAATGGACACCCCTCTAAACCCTACCTCGTAAAGAAAACCAGGGTTCTGTAAATTAGGGTTTAATTTATTCTCCTTCTTTTTGCTCAAAAACATAGATTGTGGGTACTCATTAGAACTAAATTGATGAGGCAGTACTTCAGAGCACCCACAACATATGTTTTTACTATAGAGACCAGAAAAATACAAAATGAAATTCATTGGAGTGTGATATAAAATGAAGTTTTAGGACATGGATATATATTATTGTAATGTGATGAAGCTGCTTTGTATCAAGGCTGTCCATAAAGCACATTGCTAAGGCTGATCATATAGCAATATGCAATAAATTCTATTTCATTATGTAGCAACTCTTAAAGAAAACCTGGTACCATAATAATCCTAAGTATTGGTACAGATAGGTGCACACTATTTGCCATTCTATCTGTTCCTTTTGGACCCCCCCCCCCCCCTGCTGGATCATGAAACAAATTTGTTAAAATTTTAGGAGAATATTACAGCACTTCCTGGCTGTGTTTGAATTTTTAGGATTTTTACAGTAATGGCAAAAAAAAAAAAAAAAAAAAAAAAAAAAAAACAACTCTAATCAGCCATTTTAGCTCACTCAGTCTGTTCAAAGCTTTCGATGGCTACAGAAGTTTCTGTATCTTATAGGCTTCTATTATTAAAGAAGTGTTTAGATGGGGTGTTGACCTGATGCGGACAAAGAAAGTCAGAATTTACCCTAAAAGCTGAGAAAGGCCAATCCACTAACTGGAAAGAAGGACCTGAAGTCTGATTTTCTTACATTGTTCTTTTAACCCTTTTTGTACCAAATGGAATCTTCCTCCTTATATATACCAGGAGTCCATTCCAAAATTAAGGGGAGTCAGGCTGTGTTTTCTTTAAAACTTACTTTGAAAATATCTAAACTTTTAACAAACCATGTAGGCCCTGATCAGACGCCACATTTTGCGGCGTCTGATCTGGGCCTGCACTGTTTGCCAGGGTACCGTTTTGGGGTTTCTGGTAAAAAATCGTCTGCTGAGTGCAATAACGTTGTAAGTGCAAAATGGCAACTTTTCAGGAGAGACAAAAAACTGTTTTATTAAAGAATGGCATAGAAAACCAAACTATAAGCTGGTTTCTTAACTTAATGGCGATTTCTTTGATTTGTGTGTGATGTTTATTATTGAATAAATGACATTTGAAAAGAAATATTTAGCATTCAAGGGTTGATACACCATTTCTGCCCCGAGTGTTTTTGGTGCAAAAACGGTGTAAGTGCATCATGCGCTAAAACGGTGTAACTGTACAAACCTTATTTCTTTGCCTTTTACATGGTAAAGCAGTAAATTAAAGGCACTTGGTAGGTAATAGGTCACATTTTATACATTCTGCATGGTGCTTACATGCTTATTCTGAAATATCAAGCAGCAGGATTCAATATTTTTGAGGTATTAAAAAACTTTGCGCAAAAATGGGGTAAGTGCACTTACACTGTTTTTGCGCCAACTTTTTTACTAAAAGTCAGAGCAAAAACGGTGTAACTGACAAAAAAAATTCAAAAATGCTGAAATAAATCATGATTGAGGCAGAAATTAGCTGTAGAACTTATTTACCAAGTGTGTCGAGTCCTAAGGCACCCATTTATGCAAAAAAATATTTTGGCCAAAATGTCAGTTACACCGTTATTGCACTCAGCAGACGAAATGGGTTAACAGCCAAAAAAGAAAATGAAAGAAATAAAATAATCCCACAGGATTTGAATCCTGTGCTCTGAAATGGGATAAAAATCCCACGGGAGTTAATTTCAATGGAGCCAATATAAGTTACTTTAAACCAATAAATTATGCATGTTTTATACATAAATGGACAAAATTATTATAGCTTTGTCCAAACAAAGCAGATTTATTGGAAATTGGAAATTAGTGAAATCCCATGGGAGAAAAATCCCATTTTCGATTATGGGATAAAAATCCCATGGGATTAAAATCCCGTGGGATTTTTATCCCCCGACCGAATAGGTTCGGGGGATATAGCGATCAGCCTGGCGTCCGTCCGTCTGTCCGTCCGTCTGTCCGTCCGTCCGTCCGTCCGTCCGTCCGTCCGTCCGTAGACGCAACCTTGTGATGGCCATAGCTCCTATACCCTTTGAGATTCATTGATGGTTCTTGGCACAATTGTTCACAAGGCCGAGACGGCGTGTCATGCGCAAGAACCAGAACTCTGGATGCCATACTTTTTTAGTTATCTCCCCTTTTAATAAAATAGGGTGACTACTTTGTGATGGCCATAACTCCAATACCCTTTGAGATATATTGATGGTACCTGGCACAGTTGTTCACAAGGCTGAGACGGCGTGTCATGCACAAGAACCACAACTCTGGTTGCCATGGTTTTGGAGTTATCTCCCCTTCCAATAAAATACAGTGACAACCTTGTGATGGCCATAAATCTTATACCCTTTGAGTTTCATTGATGGTTCTTGGCACAATTGTTCACAAGGCTGAGACGGCGTGTCATGCGCAAGAACCAGAACTCTGGATGCCATACTTTTTTAGTTATCTCCCCTTTTGATAAAATAGAATGACTACTTTGTGATGGCCATAACTCCAATACCCTTTGAGATATATTGATGGTACCTGGCACAGTTGTTCACAAGGCTGAGAAGGAGTGTCATGCACAAGAACCACAACTCTGTTTGCCATGGTTTTGAAGTTATCTCCCCTTCCAATAAAATAGAGTGACAACCTTGTGATGGCCATAATTCTAATACCCTTTTAGATATATTGATGATACCTGACACAGTTGTTCACAAGGCCGAGACGGTGTGTCATGCACAAGAACCACAACTCTGGGTGCCATGGTTTTTTTGTTATCTCCCCTTCCAATAATATAGAATCACTACCGTGTGATGGCCACATCTCCAACACTCTTCGAGATATATTGATGATACTTGGTACAGTTGTACATGAGGTTAAGCAGGTGTGTCACGTGCAAGAACCACAACTCTGGGTGCCCTGTTTTTTTAATTATCTCCCCTGACAATATAACCTTGTGATGGCCATAACTCAAATACCCTTTGAGATATATTGTTGGTACTTGGCACAATTGTATACACCATTGAGATGGCGCTTCATCCTAAGAACCACAACTCTGGGTGCTATGATATTTGAGTTATCTCCCCTTCCAATATAACAGTATGACATCCTTGTGATCAACGTACCTCCAATACCCTTTGAGACATATTTGTGGTACTTGATGCAGATGTACATGAGGTTAAGCATGTGTGTCATGCTCAAGAATTACAACTCTGGGTGCTCTTTTTTTTTAGTTATCTCCCCTTGCAATATAACCTTGTGATGGCCATAACTCCAACACCCATTGAGATATATTGAAGGAACTTGGCACAATTGTATACAAGGTACAGAAGGGATGTCATGTGCAAGAACCACAACTGTTGGTGCTGTGGTATTTGAGTTATCTACCCTTTCAATATAACAGTATGACGTGCTTGTGATCACCATATCTCCAATACCCTTTGAGACATATTGATGGTACTTTATACAGAAATACTTGAGCTTAAGCAGGCATGTCATGCGCAAGAACGACATTTCTGAGTGCCCTGGTTTTTTAGTTATCTCCCCTAACATTAAAATCTTGTGATGGCCATAACTGCAATACTTTTGTGATATATTGCTGGTTTAATTCTGTTGCACTTTCTATTGGTGAACAATCTTCTGAAGGCCATATTGGCTTTTGGTCGGGGGATTTGCCATCTCTTCCGATGGCTATTTTTTTGAAATAGTTATATTCATGCTTTACTCATTGTAAGCTTCTCTAATTGACCTTATTAATAGAAAAGAGATATTACACCTTCATTCCAGAGCATTTTAAAAAATAAAAAATCCCGCGGGATTTTTCTCCGTAAAAAATCCCATGGGAGAAAAATCCCGCGGAAGAAATTGAAATTAGAGCAGGAGCAGCCATATTTTTTGTGCATGTATTTTAATGTTAAGTAGGTCCATTTTGATAGTTAAAAGCAAGATTTAAAATTTTGAAATTCTCCCGTGGGAGAAA
Organism: Lucinisca nassula; assembly: GCA_963580285.1. Lineage (NCBI taxonomy): Eukaryota > Metazoa > Mollusca > Bivalvia > Lucinida > Lucinidae > Lucinisca > Lucinisca nassula. Next base: position 134,111,250 of record OY757018.1, on the reverse strand, counting down.
AATCCCTGATATTTTTATGGGATTTTAATCCCACGGGAGTGGAGAAAAAATCCCGCGGGATTATTTTAATCCCGTGGGATTTTCAAAAATCCCGCGGGATTTTCACCCTTTCACCCCGGTTTGCCAAGAAACCGTTATGTAAAGCTTCACCAAATCATATAGAAATAATTTGTATAGATCTAAGCTATTACCTAAATGCATTGAAAGCCACCTAAAAGTGTTAGAAAGACTAGGTGAGTTTGCCTAATTTCTGGTGAGGCAAAAAAAAACTGGTGGCTGTTAACTCTTGCTTTTCTACTTTCAGAGTTATTGCCCTTTGTATGTTTTAACTTGCATTTTCGTGTCCGCTCCATAACTTTTCAACCGCTTGATATATTTTCATGAAACTTCACATAAATGTTGAACACCATGAGATGACGTGCAGAACACATGAACCGTAACTCTTGTTTTTCTACTTTCAGAGTTATTGCCCTTTGTATGTTTTAACTTGCATTTTCGTGTCCGCTCCATAACTTTTCAACCCCTTGATATATTTTAATGAAACTTCACATAAATGTTAAAAACCATGAGACGATGTGCAGAACACATGAACCGTAACTCTTGCTTTTCTACTTTCAGAGTTATTGCCCTTTGTATGTTTTAACTTGCATTTTCGTGTCCGCTCCATAACTTTTCAACCGCTTGATATATTTGATGAAACTTCACATAAATGTTAAACACCATGAGACGACGTGCAGAACACATGAACCGTAACTCTTGCTTTTCTACTTTCAGAGTTATTGCCCTTTGTATGTTTTAACTTGCATTTTCGTGTCCGCTCCATAACTTTTCAACCCCTTGATATATTTTCATAAAACTTCACATAAATGTTAAACACCATGAGACGATGTGCAAAACACATGGAACGAAACTCTTGTTTTTCTACTTTCAGAGTTATTGCCCTTTGTATGTTTTAACTTGCATTTTCGTGTCCGCTCCATAACTTTTCAACCGCTTGATATATTTTCATGAAACTTCACATAAATGTTAAACACCATGAGACGACGTGCAGAACACATGAACCGTAACTCTTGCTTTTCTACTTTCAGAGTTATTGCCCTTTGTATGTTTTAACTTGCATTTTCGTGTCTGCTCCATAACTTTTCAACCGCTTGATATATTTTCATGAAACTTCACATAAATGTTAAACACCATGAGACGACGTGCAGAACACATGAACCCTTACTCTTGCTTTCCTACTTTCAGAGTTATTGCCCTTTGAATGTTATAACTTGCATTTTCGTGTCCGCTCCATAACTTTTAAACTTAAACTGCTTGACATATTTTCATGAAACTTCACATAAATGTTGAACACCATGAGACGACGTGCAGAACACATGAACCGTAACTCTTGCTTTCCTACTTTCAGAGTTATTGCCCTTTGAATGTTACGAGTTTTACCATACACTTGTGTCCGCTCTGTAACTTTAAAACCGTTTGAGATAATTTCATGAACATTCAAACAAATGTAAAGCAAGTTAATAGGATGGGCAGAACACAAGAACCATAACTCTTGTTTGCATACATTACAAATTATTTCCCTTTGAAGATTCTAAATTTTGTGTCTGCTAACATTTTCGTGTCTTCTCCATTACTTTTAAATGGCTTGACATATTTTCATAAACTCCATACTAATGTTGAACACCATGAGACGACGTGCAGAACACATGAACCATAAATCTTGCTTTCCTACTTTCAGAGTTATTGCCCTTTGAATCTTGAAAATGGCCATTCTATGGAATATGGACTGTATATACAAAGAAACTTTTTACATTGCTATTTTCAGCTGAGGTGATGGCACTGGCCGGGGGTATACGTGCCCCACTGGGCACTTTTGTCTAGTATTATGTAATGAAATGATAGTCCTCAATAATCAAGAATAAATGCCTTTAATTGCGCGCCGGTGGGTCAGGCCTGAGCTTCTATGACGGTTCCAGCGTAAAGACTTACTGAGAATTAGAGAGAATCTTATTCTATGTAATGTTAGTTGGTGCCTGATGCTCTGTCTCTGGTCGGGCCCATCGGAGTCTAACTGTTGGTTTTCTTTTGCACCAGCATTTCAGTGGTTTCTTGCTGTCGAGTCCTCACCGTTGTTTCACCTCTGTGGTTGTTTGATTTTTTTTGTGTGTTCGCGGAGATGTTGCACTGATGAGTTAGGAGGCCTTCATGGGACTGAACAAAATTATTGGTCTTTATCGCGACGGAAGTAAGGGCGAGGATTGTGGCCACGTAAAATCGATTTAAGCCGACAAGTGGCATTAGTTTCACTGACCGTTCCAATGCGGTTCTTCTGTCGCGGTTTATGTTTGTTACGGGCTGTCTTTGAGTGTTTGTATCGCTTATATTATTTTGTTTTGGATAGCCAATTGGCCATAACTGTCCTTTTGGCTTTTCGATATTGATGTTTCCATTAGGGTCTGTTGTTCCATGTTTGTGTTGCTTTCCATTTGGTGTCTCTGATGGGAGCTGTTGGTTAATTGTATCGATTCCTGATCATTGCCTTCACTTCTATATTATAGAAAAATATAATGAGTATCAAAATGATTACTGCTGCATGAATTAAAGGTAAAATAATAATATACACAAGGTCATACATATCGTTTCATTTTTTTTTTTTTTTTTTGTTGTTGTGTTTTGTTTATTATTTGTAAAACAAATATGCGCATGCATTCATCGCGCAATGCTATATATGGATTATTTCCATATAAAAGAAACTGAAAATGAGATATATGAATAAGAACCTGCTCAGACATTAATATTTTAGACGGTACAATAGACCTAAGCAAAATCATAAGCCTTTCAATCAAAAACTGCCGATGAAAAATCTGTCTTCCCGTCTGATTCATGGAATTAAGTCATGAAATTAGCATCAATGCGGCTTGATGGATGATCCAGTGTCAACAGAGTCAGGTTACACTTACAGCCAATTGGAACAGATTAGCTTGTACTAATTGTCAATGGCGGGGTATTGGTAGTATAGCAAACCCATGAAGTTCGATGCTTTATTGCGTAGATTGTTTACCAATCGACCCAAAATTACTGAAAACAGAAGCTTCCCGCCCGCTATTGTACACGTGACTAAAGCTGGCCATGTACAAAATCAAGGTTATTTAAAGCATCGCTTTACTTCTCAGTGTGACGTAAGACTGCTGTGTTAAAGCGTTGGTTATCCAGTCCGATGAACTGGGTTAATGGCAAACAATGTAGACCCAGATCAGACGCGGCGTCTGATCAGGTCTACACTGTTTTCTGAAAGTGCACTTGGAATTTAAGGGTTAAAGCAAGCAGTCCAGGACCATTTTCCATGCCTAGATTCAGAGACAATCTACCCCCAGTGCTGTCAGTGTTTTGATCGTGTTCTCATAGCATAACACTTCATTTAACGAAAACACGCATATTCAACTGGTGAAATTTTACCACCAAAAATCGATAAAAATAGATAAAAATCTTGATAATTTTCACAGTTCTGCTTGATACATAGATTGTTGGTTGAGGCGGTTATAACCAGTACCCACAATCTACGTTTCTGTGCATAAATAAGAAAAAAATAATGTATACCCCTGTAAGCCCCATATTTACTACATGTATATAAAAGTGAGGTTTAAGGGGGTCAAAATTGTATAGGCTAATTTGCGTGATTACAACGCAGTGGAATTTGAATACCTGAATGTATACATTGACTCAGGCGACGCCAAATTATCAGTAAGTGACGTCAAAATTAAACCATGTGACTACAGTGGTTAATAGGAAAATCTACGTGCAGTTGTTTTCCTGTTTCAATTTTAGCCTCATACTAGAAATTTCGTTATATAACAGTTGGTAAATGGTGTCACATCACGAAAACACGCCTATATACTTTTGACCCCCTTGAACCCCACTTTTATATAGTAAAACTGGGGTTTACAGGGTAAACCTTTTTTTTCTTATTTCTGCACTAAAATATAGATTGTGGGACTCGTTAGAACCGGCTCGATGAGGCGGTTCTAACGAGTAACACAATCTATATTTTGAGCAGAAATAAGAAAAAAAATCACAATTTTTCATCTTAAATTTTTTATATTTTCGGCGATAAAATTGACAATGTATTTGTATAGGCGTGTTTTCGTAATGATATTTCCAATATAGGTACTTTATTTAACGTTCATTGACGTATGATCGGCCCCCACCCATAGGGGTTTGAAGAAATATATGGGCTGCATGATGCTTCCACGCAGAGCTGAATCCGGCCCGCACACTAGTACTGGTAAACCGCTTAGAGGGTCTAAGCCTGCCTAGACATAGAGTTGCGAGGCGGACCGTCCATGCTAACAAACTTTATTGGTTTCATAGGGCGGCAGGGCTTGAGATGTCATTTCATCTCAATGTCGGGTAAAAGTCCCACAAAATTGGAAGTAACGTCTCCAAAATGACTTTTACAGTGTTGACGGAGACGTTAAACCTCAAATCAAACAAACAAAATAGACGTATGAACAGCATCGGCCACGAAGTGTACCCCTTTTCTCGTGATGCGATGTTGTTCATATTTAAATGAATGCTAAATGAATTACATGCATTTCTTATTGCATTACCGTTGTTTTTAAACATGGTGAAGTTAAATTTTATAACTGTTTTAAGATTTTTATATTTTTTTTCTTTTCAATACCATTTAATCTGTTGCTTTATCCAAAGGGCATAATCGATCATCGACATTCTGAATTCGCATATGCATATAACTGTGCAGTTCGTGGATCAAGCGCACGGAATATTCCACGACCAACATGGCAATGAAAATGCCTTGTCACTCTAAGATTTTAAATGGTAAATGGGTACTTCTCAGTTTATAGTGTCTTATAGAAGAGGGGTGTACAGTACACCTAGAAGAAGAAAATGACGACAGCGAATGCTTTTGCGATTAAACTCTATCAACTGTTGGTAAAAGGCAAACGACGCTTCGGTAACATTAATCATAACGGTATAACCCGTCTGGCATACCCATAATGAAAATAATAATTATAATGGTATATCCTGTCTTACACGAACTCCTGTCTCGAAGTCTAACTATTGATTTTCTTTTGCTCCAACAGAATGATAGTTTTTTTTATTTGTATGTTCTCGGAAATGTTACACTGATGAGTTAGGAAGCCTTCATGCGGACTAAACAAAATTAGTGTATACCGCGACAGAGGTAAGGGCGAGGATTGTGGCCATGTAAAATCGATTTAAGCCCCCCAGTGGAATTCTTTTCACTGACAGTTCCAAGGCGGTTCTTCTGTGGCGGTTTATTTATGTTGTTTGTTTCTGTGTGTATCACTTGTGTCGTTTTATTTTGGATGGCCATTTGGCCATTTTGTTGGAAAGTAACTGTCCTTATGGCCTTCCTTTGTTTAGGTTTCCATATGGTCTGGTCGCTTCATGTTTGTGTTTCTTTTCCTTTGGTGTCTTTGATTAGTGGTGTAAGTTAATTGTATCGATTCCTGATCTTTGTTTTACTTCTACTTACATGTCCTTAACTATGGCGGTATACTTTTACTTCTACTTATCCTCGGACTACAGTATTTTTGTTTTGTTGCGAATCCGGTCAACGTGAGCGTCAGGAGATAAAAAATGATTCCAAAGATTATATATTTTGTAGAACTTACACTGTCCTGCTTTAAGTAACTGCAAACGTACAGTGCGGAATCCGTTATTATACTTTCGGTAGATTCTTACATCGATACTGTCGCTTGCTGGATTAGTACATGACTATGTAACATAGAAGATGAGGCAATGGTCAAACGAGCGCAAACACTATGATATCACAAACTATGTGAGATAATGTTTCCTTTCATGGCGTTATAGTTTATCAACGACCTTTGAGAGTTCAAGATTCAAGCGTGCTAAGACTATTCCATGTTTTAGGGAAAGCAGGTTTCGGATTTCTTTTTTCAGGGGATTTTGAAATTATAAATACGTTTATTGATAATGCCATTATGTAAAAGCCGTGGCCAAGTGGTTAATATGATGCAGTACGAATCTCAGTAAAACTATATCGCCCAATGTAAAATCTCAACCGAAGGCGACTTACCTAAACCACAGACTAATCAGAAATTTAAAGTGCAGCCACGTCTCACTGCGTTTTGAAATATTATAAATAGAAGTGGAGGCAATGATCAGGAATCGATACAATTAACCAAGAGCTCCAATCAGAGACACTAAAGGGAAAGAAACACAAACATGAAACAACAGACCCTAATGGAAACATCAATAGCAGAAAGCCAAAAGGACAGTTACTTTCCCACAAAATGGCCATTAGGCTATCCAAAATAAAAATAATATATAGCGACACAAACACCCAAAGACAAGCCATAACAAAAATAAACCGCGACAGAAGAACCGCCTTGGAACGGTCAACGGAAACGAATTCCACTTGGGGGTGGGGGGGGGGGGGGCTTAAATCGATTTTACGTGGCCACAATCCTCGCCCTTACTTCCGTCGCGAATAAGACAAATAATTTGTTCAGTCCGCATGAAGGCCTCCTAACTCATCAGTGCAACATCTCCGTGAACACAAAATCAAACAACCACAGAGATGCAACAACGGTGTCGTTTAAACGACATCTTTTTTTGTGTTCTGTTCCATTCTAATTTTATTGTTTTAAATTTCATCCTACTTTTTCAGAGTGGAAAAAGAAACAAGAATTATGTCGTTTAAACGACATATTATATCGTTTAAACGACATATTTCTTGTTTTCTTTTCCACTCAATGTCGTTTAAACGACATATATTTCTTGTTTTCTTTTCCACTCTAATTTTATTGTTTCAATTTATGTTCTGCTAGATACTGGAACAGAAATGTCCCTTCCCGGGTTCCGTACGCCCTGCATCTACATTACCTCCATTTACATGAGGCGTATTCAGATGCATGTAAGATGTCTTTGAAATATAGAATCATTGAACTTTGCTCTGAGGAATCAAATATCTATCTTTTCACATGAAAACTTATTTCCCTCTACAACAAAGATTGTACTTCCATCCTAGAAGTGCGGCAGTTCACAGAAATGCATATTTTACCCTATAAACCGAAATGGAATAAAGTGATGAGTAGAATGGAATTCTGCTGTTAGAGATGAAATCCGTTTTGCCTGCGAAACTAGCCAGATCTTTGTAAATGACGAATTATTGAAAGTATGCATGACAATATGTATGAGCGGTTGTATTGACGTTGATGCAGTGGTGTTTAGACGTTATATTTGCATTCGTCCTAAACGAGGTGCCATGTGCGGCACTTGACAGGGGAGTGTACAGTATACTTTTTAGTACGGTATATTCGCAGATTAAGATAATGTCATAACACCGTTCAACAGCGCTGGACAAAACTCCCTTCCAATAGGACACACTCTCTCTACTCATTGATGGTATCGCGTTTATTCCTAATATCGACATAACTTCAATTCAAAAATGGCAGAGGATACGACTGACTAAGGATACATATTTTTCTCACACTAAATGGAAATAGTTACAACTTCAGGGATTGCATTCCCGTAATGGTAGAGCGGCTGAATTTACAGAAAAGCAAACACTATTATCTCCCGTGAAAAAAATGTCGGGAACAATTACAGCTGTATCCATTACCATTAAGTTGGAATGCCTTGAGCCTTGTCTTGTTTACGCTGACATTTGTCTCATGATTCTGGTATGACGAGTGTCATAATAATAGATTCGACTCAGATTTCTTGTGATGTAAGTGTACTAAGTCACAGACTTTGGAAACATTGAATATATTAGCTGAAGTAAGAAGCTGGATTTCCGAAACATGTTGTTTAACTTAGTGATACTGAAACCTGTTATTATAATCGCTGTATGTTCGTCGGTCTCAAGTGGGCATGAGCCACCGAAGGAACAGAAATTACATCACTTCCTCTTACAAGAGAAGCACTACAACAAGTTAATTAGACCTTCAGGAAGTGCCGGGAACGGTACTGGGCAACTGACGGTGAAACTCGGAATGAGGCTCTCGCAAATACTGGAACTTGTAAGTATTTTATACTTTCTGTCGTTTCGGATAAACATTCTAACATATGCATGGGCCAATATGATTGTAAATAAAAATGATACATTTCATCACGTGAACAAGTTCGTGAAATTAAGACCCCCTAAACCCCATTTTATATGGAGACCTGGGATTTACGGGGGTATACACTATTTTGTCATATTTTTGTTCCAAGACATAGGTTGTGGGTACTCGTTAGAACCGCCTCATTAACGAGCACCCACAACCTATGTTTGCAGTACAGTTTTTTTGTTTGTTTTGTTTGATTTGAGGTTTAACGTCCCCGTCAACACTGTTAAGGTCATTTTGGAGACGTTGCTTCCAATTTTGTGGGACTTTTACCCGACACTGAGATGAAATGACATCTCAAGCCCTGTCGCCCAATGAAACCAATAGGGTTTATTAGCATGGACGGTCTGCCTCGCACCCCTTTGCCTGGACAGGCTTAGATCCTCTAAGCGGTTTACCAGTACTAGTGTGCGGGCCGGATTCAGCTCTGCGTGGAAGCATCATGCAGCCCATATATTTCTTCAAGCCCCTATGGGCGGGGGCCGTTGCAGTACAGTAGAACTTTGATGGCTCGAACACCGATGGCTCGTTTACCATGGCTGAGTCGAACCCGTTCTTGAGTCCCTAGGGAAATTCTCTACATAAGAAATAGAGAGTGTAAGATTTATGATATTTTCGTGTTTTATCTTGCAAATGTATGATGTATGTACTCATTAGAATCGCCTCGATGAGGCGATTCTAATGAGTACACACAGCATACATTTTTCAATACAGAACACCGAAAGATGTCCTAAAGTATCTCGTTATGCCTCCTGACAGTAGCCCTCAGTGGCTCGAACTAGTCCTGTCTCCAACATATTTTCATGGTCCCAAAGGTGTTCGAGCCATTGAAGTTCGACTGTATTTATAAGAAAAATATCACAGATTTTCATCAGGAAAGAAGCCAATTTAGAGAAGGTAAAAATGCACGTGTGTGTTATCATAATGAATAACGTTACCACGACTGTGGAAAATAGAAGAGAGGGCAAATATCAGGATTAGATGCAACTACCGTACCCCTCCCATCCAAGACACCAGAGAGAATGAAATACGTACATTTTGACCATAATAATACAACACAAGCGGAAAGCCAAAAGGACATTTTTTTCCAACAAAATGGCCAAACGGTTGTTCAAAATAAAATTATATTATATAAGCATTTCATATATGCAAACACAGGCAATGACAATAATACCGCAACAGAAGCGTCGCCTTGGAAACATTACTGTGTGTTGGGGCGGGACTTAAATCAGGTTTACGTGGTCACAAACTTCGCCCTTGGTTCTGTCTTAGACTAATGTTCAGCCCGCGTGAATTAGTTAAACGTCTACAAATTAATGTCAATCAGCGAACCAGATGATTTAGATACACGTATACACGTATACATGTACGTGTTAATAGAGTGAAGACCAGTTATAAAGGTCGTTAAGAAAGGTATGAAATTAATTTAGTTCATAAAGATATTGACAAAAGGAATCGAAGGGCGAAAGCCGAATCTTAATTATCAGTATTAGTCTCGGAGGTATTACAATTTCAAATTTGAAATACTTAATGAAAATTGAACACTTTCCAGCCGCCTCATTTATATTCATGATGTATTCTATGATGTCATAGATGCGCATTAACTTTTTTAACATTTTAAATATGAAATATCTTGTGTTTTGCGGTCCTCAGGAACTGAATAACCACTATTTGAAGTATTAGAACTGTTCTGAACTGAAATGCTAATTATCATATGACGTCGCGTCTGAGAGTGTAATAACGCCATGTAATATTCTCGATAATCCACTAGTGGATTAAATATGCAAATTAGCTACATACGTCCCGTGACGTTACATGCACGACGTCCTTAACGATGTCGCGTTTACTAACGGCGGTATATTGACATTTTAGTAAACAATCGTCAATAAAATGCGTTTCAAATGTCATATGATAAATAGAATCTTCCATTCGTGTCCATGTATTATTGAATTTATTAAACTCGTTGAGGAAAAGGGATAAAATGCTCGGCAAGCCTCGCATTTTATCCCTTTTCCTCAACTCGTTTAATAAATTCAATTAAGAAATGAAATTTATTTTTCTGCAGTTCATGGAAGTATGAACGCAGTGAGTCGCGTGCAAAGTAAATGAACCCCGAAGGGGTTCATGTAAACTTTGCTCGCGACCCACTGTCGTTCATACTTTCATGAAAAGCAGAAAAATTAAGTTTATTTTTTATATTTACATAATTTGCCCCTCATCAATGGGCGAAAAAATGCTTGTAGGGCAAACTTTTAAAGCTAAAAAACATTTACATGCTGTTTTTTCTACAAAGAGCGGAGCAGCGTTGACGTCATCAACGCCCGTAGAGAACAATGGTTAAGAATGACGTCACTTAACGTCACTGAAAATCATGTGATTCGATGCGTTCATGGGCGTATGAACGCAATTGTTTTCTATAGGTTTACATTAGACTTTACACTGGAAATGTAAATAATAATACATGAACACTCATGTAAGATCCTCTATAACCACTATTTGAAGTATTAGAACTGAAATGCTAAGTCTGTTACCTCCTGTGTTAATCTGGAAATAGAATATAAGAATCTAATATGGGTGTGAGGGGTGGATTGAAAAATCCGTCCCGAGGGACACTGTCCGGCATCACGAGGCTTGCCGAGTGATGCCGGACATTGATCCCGAGGAACGGATTTTTCTATCCACCCCTCACACCCATATTGGATTCTTTTTCTTGCATACCTTCCATTTCTATTGCGAATTTTTAATGCTGCTGTCACTTCGGTTATCGACGTCCGCCATTTTGTGATGACACAACAGGAATGTTTAGTGACGTCACGCGTGACGACGCCGCGCATGAGGTTGTAATCAACCAGTGCATTTATCAAACACGCGATTATATTCGATTTGGGGTCGGAACACCAGGGTCAGAACATAAATTTCTATCCCAGGGTAAAACCACGGATTTCCTTGTCTGGTGTGCAAGAAGTAAAATTCTAACACAGCGCGCCTATATAGGCAATGGAAAACAACTGTGTTTTATTCTACAACAAATCACGGCTAGGAAGAGCGTGACAAGTGACGTCATTAAAAACTGCCAATTGATGACGTCACTAGTCGATTTCCTTGACGTTAGACGGTGTAACGTCATTTTCTCGCATCGAAAACGTTAGAAAAGGATGTAAATGCATGTGTTTCAGTCGTTAATTTTAGCGGGATTTCTTCTAATAATGGCGAAAAGTTGTGAGATTTTGAAGGAAACAATAACATTATTGCCGATTTTCAGCGTGTTAGAATCGAAATAGATCAGCTCTAGCCAGTGATTTGTTGGGTAATAAATCACAGTTTGTCGGTCAGTTGTAAGTTGACAAATCACGCGCGCTACGCGCTCGTGATTTGTCTACTTTACAACTGACCTCCAAACTGTGGTTTATTACTCAACAAATCACAGTTAGAGCTGATCTATTTCTTAAACAATGATCAGGAATCGATACAATTAACACACACCTCACACCAAGCCTTCCATTCAAAATTAAAATAATTTATTAAAAGTATTAAAATTCCTGTTTCTCTGTTTGTACATGTAAGTAGATGAAATAGTATAGTATACAGAACTCACTGATCTGTTTAAATGCATGTAAAAACACTTACCTCAAGTAGTCTGCATGAATGTTTTATTTAAATGGTAGTTGTAAACAGTTTTGATAAAACTTTAAATTTAAATTTAAGTTTGAATTTCGAAATCAAAATTCTCATTCATATCTTAAATTATGAACAACACACACAGTGATCAAAGGGCATGAGTATTATGTATCGGGCAACTGTTTAATGGAAAGCATAATCGTTTAAAATTATTCTTATTTAAAAAAATAAAGTAAAAGCACTGTGACATCACAGAATATTGCATTTGGGTCCAAATAAAAAACATTCAAGGGAGGTTACTCATAGTTGAAACTAGGTATGTATCATATATAAATGAGCATAACTTTAGAACAAATGGGAGTTTTGAGGGGTTTTCAATAAAATGATCCCTTTTGTGTCGGCTGTCTCCCTGCTTAATAGAAGAATATTTAAAATGCCTTTATAATTGCTATTTAAAGAACCCAATAAGGATTTACCGACGGGGCTCCTCATTTTGTCATTTCATCTCAATGTCGGATAAAAGTCCCACAAAATTGGAAGCAACGTCTCCAAAATGGCCTATACAGTGTTGAAGGGGACGTTAAACCTCAAATCAAATCAAACTTTATTTTGTAGGTGCTTATAGTTGTGTTATATTAATAATAATAATATTATTTTTAATGTATTTTTTATTTATTTATGAGCGTCCTTCTGTCCCTTTCTCACGTTAACAAGTACGTGGAAATCCACTTTATATACAGAAAACTGGGGTTAACGGGGTCAACAATATCATTTTATTATTTCTGCGCCTGGACATAGGTTGTTAGTACTCGTTAGAACCGCCTCAGTCTTATGTGTTGAGTATAAATAAGAACAATATCACATTTTTTTTATTTTTGGAGCAATGAAAGAATGCACTATGTCGTACGGACGGACATGTTATCGAAATGTGGTGTATCTCATTACGAAAACACGCTTATACAAATACAGTACAACTTCAATGGCTCGAACACCTTTGGGACCACGAAAATCTGTTCGAGACAGGGGTAGTTCGAGCCACTGAGGGTAACTGCTAGGAGGCAAAACGACATACTTAAGGACATCTTTTCGGTGTTTTATAATGAAAAATGTATGCTGTGTGTACTCATTAGAATCGCCTCATCGAGGCGATTCTAATGAGTAAACACAGTATACATTTGCAAGATAAGACGAAAATATCCTAAATTTTACCCTCCCTATTTCTTATGTAGAGAATTTCCATAGGGACTCAAGAACGGGTTCGACTCAGCCATGGTAAACGAGCCATCGGTGTTCGAGCCATCGAAGTTCTACTGTACATTGTAAATTTTACGCCTTAAAAAAACACGAACATTTTAAGATGAAAAATTGTGATATTTTTCTTACATGTGCTCAAAGTACACATTCTTCTACTCGTTAGAACAGCCTCGATATGGCGGTTCTAACGGACACATACAATCTATATTTTAGAGCAGAAATAAGAAATAATAATGTGTACGCCTGTAAACCCCAGTTTTACTATATAAAAGATGGGTTCAAGGGGGTCAAAATTATTTAAGCGTGTTTTCATTATGGAAGGAAGAAGTAAGTATTGATTATTTCTGGTCATTGCATTTCCTTCTAAATTTCTATAATAATTTATTCAACCTGTATATCCCACTTTTGTGACGGGTTTTTCAAGGAAAAATTCCGTCCTTTAAAATAGCGATGTCCGTGCGGGCGGGTGGGCGGCCGGGCGGCCGCGTCCCGGTTTACCATTTTGTTAACCCTGAAAAACCCGTCCATAATGCCATTTGGCGTTTTTCTTGTCTATATACAGTAGAACTTCGATAGCTCGAACATCGATGGCTCGTTTACCATGGCTGAGTCGAACCCATTATTGAGCCCCTTGAGAAATCCTGAACATAAGAAATAGTGGGGATAATTTAAGTGATTTTCGCTTTTTTTACTTGCAAATGTATGCTGTGTGTACTCATTAGAATCGCCTCGATGAGGCGATTCTAATGAGTACACACAACATACATTTACATTATAGAACACAGAAAATATGTCAAAAAGGATCTATTTATGCCCCCTGGCAGTAACCTCAGTGGCTCGAACTACCCCTGTCTCGAACAGATTTTCGAGGTCCCAAAGGTGTTCGAGCCACTGAAGTTCGACTGTGCATGTATAAAGTGGGCCTCGCAGGGATGTTTATAACTCGTTTATAGCACGGCCCGACATGGTTAATGTGATGTTCCCTATGAACATGCGTGAGATGTTTCTTGTGTTTTGGTGATGTTAATTTTTTTTACATATATCTGGTTTGAACATGCATAAGCGCCTTTGAGTTTTCTTAACACCGATAGATGTCTATTTTAATCTTCCGTGGCAATCCAAAGGCGACCATGTATGGCGCTGTCACGTGCCAAAATTTTTTTATGCAAAAGGACACAGGATTTCGTTGGAAGTGATTTTTTTAATCATACAAATTTGATTCCAGAAGCAAATCTATAAGACAGTTTAAACTCTAAGACTTTATTTTTTTCCGCACCAGTCAAAACAAGTTTTAATGAAGCATGCTATTAAAGGTTATAGCTTCTCCTGCGTTCTATGGATTCTTTAAGGAACAGTGGCACACCTAACATATTCTCTGCCATTTTAACAAGGAAAGCAACCTTTTAGAATTTCCTGTTTCATATTCTATAAATTGACAACCTTCCAGGGTCTTTGTTTGTTTGTTCGTTCGTTTGAATCGAGGTTATTCGGTCCCGTCAACATTTTAGATCATTTTGGAGATGTAACTTCCAATTTTGTGGCACTTCCACCCGGCATTGAGATGAAATGGCATCTCAAGACCTATTGCCCGAACAAACCAAAATGGTTTATAAATGTATGTAGGGACCGTCCGACTCGCATCACTTAGCCCGGGAGGCTTAGACCCTCTAAGCGGTTTACCAGCACTTGGTGAGGTCAGTTTCAGCTCTACGTGGAAGCATCATGCAGCTCAATATATTTCTTCAAGAATTTGCTCTTACAAAGGGGTCTTCTGTTAAATGAAATAACCTCTCATCTTTCCTTTAAAGAATCACCGCTACAGAAGGGACAATTTTTGTCCTTTAACAGTAAATTCTTTCCTTTAAAGTATACACCCTATAGAAGTGGCTAGATATTTCCTTTAACACTAAAAGGAGCACATTCTTTCCTTTAAAGTATACATGTGCCTCCTATAGAAGGGTCGAGTTATTTCCTTTAACACTAAAGGCAGCAAATTATTTCCTTTAATAGCAGATCCCCATTGAGATAACAAAGTTTTGAAATAGTTACTTCCCACGAAGGAGTATGGATTGGCCATAAGTTTATTATGACATTAACGAAAATGTTCGCATTTAAATTGATCGCTTGTTCGAGATAATGTGGCAGTTTAACATATATTGGATTCAACACTAAACTTTCAATAAATATACGGGACTCTTAATCTTTTAAGATGCAGAAATACTTCTCCCAGAAATCGATATCACGAAAACACTCCTTTATAATTTTGACCCCCTCTAACCCAACGTTTATATAGAAAAACCGGGGTTCACAGGGGTAAACGTTATTTTCTTATTTCTGCTCTAAAATATAAATTGTGGGTACTCGTTAGAACCGCCGCGAGGCGGTTCTAACGAGTACCCACTTTCTTTATTTTGAGCAGAAATAAGAAAAATAGCACACTTTTCATAAACAAATTTAGTGTTTCGGTGGTAAAATTTGTCTAGGCATGTCTTCGTACATGGAACTTTTTGTGGCATAATTTAAAGATCAGATACATGTAGCTTGCTGACCTCAGGCACTTATCTCCCCAGACAAGAATACATCTTCTGTTTCTTTATTAGTTTGGAAATATATTTTTTTCTTCTTTCTTCTAGTCTGATTAACAAACATTAATGAATTGTTTCGGAAACAAGTTGTTTTTTATCCTCTTAAAGTTAGTCCTTCTTACACACATGTACGCATCTGTGATTGCTTAGAGCATTTATGGTTATTGGATATTCGCCCATATTGAAAAGGGATATGGCGGTATATTGGCGCAGTGTGTACCGTTATACATGTAATATAGCGCGCGACCCCAGCCGCGTCTTTGATTGGAGCTACGGGTTAATTGTATCGATTCCTGATCATTGCCTCCACTTCTATTTTGGAGAAATGGTGCTTCCACTCATGACTGAAAATACTGGTAACCCGCTCAGAAGGACAAATATGTTCTATAAAAGAGTGTTTTTTTGGTTTTGTTTTTAAGCAAGGAATACAATACAAGAGTGTACATGTTTTTTGGGAGTGTGGTGCAAGTCAGCCTGTCGAGGCAAAGTGGCGCGAGTCAGACTGTCCATGCATATACATCCTATTGGTTTCATTGGGCGGCAGGGCTTGAGATATCATTTCATCCCAGGGTCGGGCAAAAGTGCCACAAAATTGGATGCAACGATTCTAAAATGACCTATTTAGTGTTGACGAGGACGTTATACCTCAAATAAAACAAACAAACTAACACAGCGCACCTGTGCCAACAATTGAACGGAATTGTGATTTATTCCGCAATAAATCACTGGGCGGAAGTGTATGACACAAAAAAGTTTAATGATGTCACTCGTAGAATTTTTTACTTAAGACGGTGACATGTCCTTCTCTCATGGAACTCGTTACAAAAAAGACCTAAATGCATGTGTTGAAGCCAATAATGTTGGTTGGATTACTTCTTACAATGGCGAAAAGTTTGGAGAAAATAACAGAAACAACAAAACTGTCAACAATTTTCAGTGTGGTAGAATCGAAATAGATCAGTTCTCGTGTATGAATTATTAAGTAATAAATCACAGTTTGTCGGTCATTTGGAATGACAACTTTTGTACATGGGAATATAAGAATCTTATATGGGTGTGAGGGGTGGATTGAAAAATCCGTCCCGAGGGACACTGTCCGGCATCACGAGGCTTGCCTCGTGATGCCGGACAGTGATCCCGAGGGACGGATTTTTCTATCCACCCCTCACACCCATATTGGATTCTTTTTCTTGCATACCTTCCATGTCTATTGCGAATTTTTAATGCTGCTGTCACTTCGGTTACCGACGTCCGCCATTTCGTGTTGACACAACAGGAATGTTTAGTGACGTCACGCATGACGACGCCGCGCATGAGGTTGTAATCAACCAGTGCATTTATCAAACACGCGATTATATTCGATTTGGGGTCGGAACACCAGGGTCAGAACATAAATTTCTATCCCAGGATAAAATCACGGATTTCCTTATCTGGTGTGCAAGAATATATATTGAATCATATATGTTCTTGAATTTGAACTATTTCTACTATCACCGAACACATACGCATCAGGATGATTGCAGTACACAAAACCCCACAGGCACTCAGTGATGAATCGACGCCATGCTGTTTAAACTTAGATTAAACTTTCAATCTACATTGTGTGCCTGCATGGTACGCTTTTGGTTCGATGGTTTATCAGTAGCTTTTCAATGATGAAGTCCACTTGACTATCACTGACTTGCTGGAAACCGAAGTAACCTTTATTTACAGAAAAAAGTCCAGCTATTCTTATCGCTGTGGGGTCAGAGTGTGGCGTAAGATGGCTTTCTGGTTTGGATTCATATATTAGGCTTGGCAAACAGTGAGGACCCAGGGTCTACACCGTTTGCTTACAGTATAAAATTAAAGGGTTAAACGAAACAATCTAAGACCTCGTTCAGGACAATTTTTTCCAGCCTATACTCTGAGATAATCGACTCACCAGTACTGTTATTGCTTTGATTTGTTTTTAGTCTGAGAAGAATCAGATACTGACCTCTAGTCTTTGGTTACGTCACGAGTGGATGGACCAACGACTGAAATGGGATCCAGATGAGTTTGGTGGTATCATCATGACCCACATTCCCTCTGATGACCTGTGGAGGCCAGACATTGGTTTATATAACAAGTGAGTGGAGTTTAGGTTTTAGGCGCGACCAACAAAATAGTTTTTGGCAATGTGCTCTCAAAGCATCATGTTTTAAAACAAGTCCGTGTAATGAACATCCCATGTCAACCCCATTCTGTATATCCGGCCCCCGCCGATCGGGGCTTGAAGAAATAGATGGGCTGCATGATGCTTCCACGCAGAGCTGAAACGAGTAATGGTAAACCGCTTAGAGGATCTAAGCCTACGCAGGCAAAGTGGTGCAATTCGGACCGTCCATGCTTATAAACCTTATTGGTTGCATTGCGCGACAGGGCTTGACAGCTTGTCAGGCCTCAGATTCTATGACGGCTCCAACGTAAAGGCTTATTGAAAATTAGAGAGATAATGTCGGTTGGTGCCTGATGCTCTGTCTCTGGTCGGGCTCATCGGAGTCTAACTGTTGGTTTTCTTTTGCTCCAGCATTTCAGTGGTTTCTTGCTGTCGAGTCCTCACCGTTATCTCACCTCTGTGGTTCTTTGATTTTTGTGTTCACGGAGATGTTGCACTGATGAGTTAGGAGGCCTTCATGCGGACTGAACAAATTATTTGTCTAAATCGCGACGGAAGTAAGGGCGAGGATTGTGGCCACGTTAAATCGATTTAAGCCCCCAAGTGGAAATCTTCCACTGACCGTTCCAAGGCGGCTCTTCTGTGGCGATTTATTTATGTTGTTGTTTGTTACTTACTGTGTGTATCACTTGTGTCTTTTGGTTTTGGATGGCCATATGGCCATTTTGTGGGAAAGTAACTGTCCTTATGGCCTTCCTTTGTTTAGGTTTCCATTATGGTCTGGTCGCTTAATGTTTGTATTTCTTTCCCTTTGGTGTCTTTTATGGGTCGAGTAAGTTAATTGTATCAATTCCTGATCTTTGTTTTACTTCTACTTTGAGATGTCGTTTCATCTCGGTGTCGGGTAAAAGTCCCACAAAATTGGAAGCAACGTCTCCAAAATGACCTATACAGTGTTGACGGGACTTTAAACCTCAAATCAAACAAAACAACCCCATTCTGTACAGAGAAAATAGGAGTTTATAGTGGTATACATTATTTTATTTATCATTGTTTCAAGACGTAGGTTGTGGATATTCGTAAGAAGGCAGTTGTAACGAGCAACCAAAATACCTATGTTCGGAATATAAAAAAGAAAAATATCACATTTTTTATCCGAAAAGTAATGATTTTGGTACAATATTATGGCAATCAGAAGTCTCAAATTAACGTGCATACCCCACTCAGAATAGTAATTCTGAGTGGGGTATGCAAGTTAATTTGAGACATATTTCATCCACTGTGTTGAGACATATTTCATCCAGTGTGTTGAAAACACCAGAAAATTTCATGACTTTGAAGCATATTTCAAACATACAGATGTTCAGGCACATTATTAAAGTCACGTACATGTATAAAATAGCATCACGGGAACAAGTCCGTGAAATGAAGACCCCCCTAAACCCCACTTTATATAGAGAAAACTGGGGTTTACGGGGGTATACATTATTTTTCTTATTTCTGCTCCAAGACATAGGTTGTGGGTACTCGTTAGAAACGCCTCAATGAGGCGGTTCTAACGAGCACCAACAACCTATGTTTGGAGTAAAAATAAGAAAAATATCTTAATTTTTCATGAGAAATTTCACCATTTTGGAGATATGAAATAATGCACTATTTCGCACGGATGTGTTATTGTACTGGAAAGTCACATACAAAGAAGAACAAAAAATACTTTTCGTTACATACCAAAAATATTTCATCTCGTGTGTTGAAAACATCAGAATGTTCACTTGTGGTTCGCACTAGTCAAAATTCTGATGTTTTCAAAACAATCGATGCCATAGTTTTGATAATCACATAAAAAGGTAAATATCCGCTATTTATTCTTCAGTGCCGACGGAGAGTTTGTAGTCACATTGCTTACAAAGGCTGCAGTCTTCCACAACGGAACTATTGTTTGGGAACCGCCTGCAATTTACAAAAGTTACTGTCCAATCAATGTGGAGTTCTTCCCATTTGACATGCAGGAGTGTTTTATGAAGTTTGGGTCTTGGACTTATGACGGGCATGAAGTAGATTTACGTCATGTAAGAGAAAGCAGAGGGATTTCTGACGGACACCAGACTGTGATACCTAATGGAGTTGACCTTTGTGAATATTACCCGAATGTCGAATGGGATATCATAAATGTGACAGCTAGAAGGAAAGAGAAATTCTATCCGTGTTGTCCGGAGCCATATCCTGACATAACATTCATTATAATGTTGAGAAGACGTACACTATTTTATACAATTAATTTGATAATGCCGTGTATTGCAATTTCTGCCCTGACAGTGCTTGTATTCTACCTTCCATCAGACAGTGGTGAGAAAATCACGTTGTCCATTTCCATTCTTCTCGCATTAACTGTGTTCTTTTTGCTTCTGTCAGATATTAATCCTCCTACTTCCATAGTCATTCCATTGATAGGCAAATATCTGCTATTTACCATGATTGTTGTGACAATGTCAATATTTTTGACTGTCTATACACTGAGTGTACACTTTCGATCTCCCGCAACTCACCAGATGTCGCCATGGACAAAACGCGTATTTACAGAAATATTACCGAAAATCCTCTGCATGAAGAGACCTCAAATAGAACGAAGTACTAAAATGTCTGTCAGAACAGTTAATGGGTTAGAAATGAGAGAGTATCATTCCGAAACTGTACCATCCCCACCAAACGCACGGAGAAATCCAAACTATGAAACCTTGAGAAAAAGAACTACGGCGGAAATAAAGGAAGAACTAGATAAATATCCAAGCAATGTACGGGAATCTATCAAGGATGTCCGATATATAGCAGAACATTTGAAGAAAGAGGACGACGAGAAATATGTAAGTTGATGGTTCAGTTCAATTATGCTCCCATTTTAACAGTGAAACGTTAAATTTTATAGCGATTAATATAATAATGTTATTAATCAAGTGATTTCATATCGGCCCAGTTACAGGTCCGAGGTCTGCTGTATTGGCCAGATGCCGAAGGCCGAGGCCAATACAGCAGACCGAGGACCTGCAACTGGGCCATTGCGGTATTGCTTCATTAATGACAATTATATTTATTGACCATTGAAAACATAATTGACACCATTAAAAACATTAATATTTGACCCCAGTGTTAATACGGACGGCCTCCGAACAATACATGATAGTCAATTAATAATTTTATATTCTAATTAGTCCTCGTCTCGGACGATTTTCTGTTGTAATGTGACCTCAGGACTTCTCCCTACGCCTGGGCAGATACTCTTGCACTGACGTTACATGACTTAAATAGAGTTCTGTTTAAGCCGGTGCTAGGGGGCGTGGCCGGTGTAGCACATTTTAGTACTGGTCATGAACAGACTCAATAAAACCGAGTCTGCTATTTTCGTTTATTTGGTGTATTCTTTGCTTCCAAAGGATCTAGCTATTCAGAACTTATTTATCTTCACTTCAGCTGGTGCTGTGCCGTGTGGCGGCCGTAAAAGTCTCCCCGTACATCCATCATAGTGATGATTATATTTTCTGGTCCTTTGGGATCATTGAGTTCATTTAGAATCATTTTGAAAATAGAGTTCTGCTAAAGCCGGTGCTAGGGGGCGTGGCCGGTGTAGCACATTTCAGTACTGGTCATGAACAGACTCAATAATACCGAGTCTGCTATTTTCGTTTATTTGGTGTATTCTTTGCTTCCAAAGGATCTAGCTATTCAGAACTTATTTATCCCTACTGCAGCTGGTGCTGTGCCGTGTTGCGGCCGTAAAAGTCTCCCCGTACATCAATCATAGTGCAGATTATATTTTCTGGTCCTTTGGGATCATTGAGTTCATTTAGAATCATTATGAAAATAGAGTTCTGCTTAAGCCGGTGCCAGGGGGCGTGGCCGGTGTAGCACATTTCAGTACTGGTCATGAACAGACTCAATAAAACCGAGTCTGCTATTTTCGTTTATTTGGTGTATTCTTTGCTTCCAAAGGATCTAGCTATTCAGAACTTATTTATCTTCACTGCAGCTTTTGCTGTACCGTGTGGCGGCCGTAAAAAGTCTCCCCGTACATCCATCATAGTGCAGATTATATTTTCTGGTCCTTTGGGAGTATGAGTTCATTTAGAATCATTATGAAAATAGAGTTCTGCTTAAGCCGGTGCCAGGGGGCGTGGCCGGTGTAGCACATTTGAGTACTGGTCATGAATAGACTCAATAAAACCGAGTCTGCTATTTTCGTTTGATGTATTCTTTGCTTCCAAAGGATCTAGCTATTCAGAACTCATTAAACCTGTTAATCAGTAATTTAACAAAGCAGAAAACATAACGCATAACATTTATGATGCCGGCGTTTACCGATCATGCATAACGTGAACAAGTGCGTGAAATGAACACGCCCCCCGCTAAACCCCGCTTTATACAGAGGAAACTGGGGTTTAATGGGGTATACATTTTTCTTATTTCTGCTCCAAGACATAGGTTATATATACTCGTTAGAACCGCCCTCGAGCATACACAACCTATGTTTGCAGTATAAATAAGACAAAAATATCACGGATTTTTATCATAAAAGTAGCCATTTTGGAGATGTGAAAAATGTACTGAGTCGCACGGATGTGTTATCGTAATGTAAAACTGTTTCTGCTCGCAGATCATGTAGCCCATAGACCTCCATAGACCTAAAACCATTAGTATGAATAACTTCGAAGTAACGAACTCCTTAGAACCATGAGTAGCAATTCATTCAGACATGTTTGTTGTTCCAAATATTGTTCTTATGTTCGATTTATTATTCAAATCAATCTCTTAAGGTTGTTCTACATATAGATAATACATCAAACAACATGCTTAAGTCATCATGTATGTGGCATTTATATTGTTTTAATAAAACAGAAAGTATTCATTTTGACAAACAATATTACTGTAGAATACATGTCCAATTCGCTGAATGTCTACACGCAAACTTCACATCAGTCTTGGTCGGTATTCTGAGCTAGTTTACAAAAACTTTTCTTAACCCGTTCTTAACTCAGTTTTTTTTGGGATAATTTATGGCGTTATCTTGAATATGTATGTTTTGTGTTTATATTGGAATCGCATTAGCTATACACAACAAACCATTCATGCAAACACGGTCAAAACGTTATCCTTTGACATTACGCCACCTGATATTACCCTTTTATAGAGCATGTTTAACGTCACTGCAGCTGGTGTTAAGGGAATGTGTTGTGGCTGTAAAAAGTCTCCCTGCCCTTCATCATAGTGTAGTGTATAGTTTCTTGTTCTTTGGGATCACTGATTCCATTGTAGCATTTGAAAATGTTTTAGGAACTCTGATGAGGCCTAATTGACCGAAACTAGATAGTTAGCCCGGAAAACATGTACACTCCATACTTTTTCAGTTCTATGGTGTATTCCTTGCATCATAAGGATAACCCTTTTGAAGAACAAATTTAACGTCATGGCAACTGGTGTTAAGGGAAAGTGTGGTAGCCGTAAAAATTCTCCCTGCCCTTCATCATTCCCTTGTCCTTTGGAATCATTGATTCGATTGTGGTATTTGAAAGTATTTGTGGGTCGGGTCACTAATGAGGCATAACTGGTCGCAACTAGCTAGTCTGGTCCAGAAAACTTGTACACTCCATTCTTTTTGTCGTTCCATTGTGTATTCCTTGCTTCCAAATGATAACCCTTTGTATATCGTTACGATAACACACCCGTGCAGCATATTCTATTTTCACATCTCCAAAATGGCTACTTTTCTGATTAAAATCCGTGATATTTGTCTTATATCATAGGATCTTGGGGCTCGTTAGAACCGCCTCATTGAGGCTGTTTTAACGAATACCCACAACCTATGACTTGGAGCAGAACTGAGAAAAATCATGTTTACCCCCATATGCACCAGTTTTCTCTATATAAAGTGGGAATGTGTGGTGGCCGTTAAAAGTCTCCCTGCCCTACATCATAGTGCAGTTTATATATTCTTTTCATTTGTGATCATTGGTTCCATTGTGGAAGTTCGAAAATATTTGAGGGTCACTTTTGAGGCCTAATTGGTCGAAACTAGCTAGTCCGGCCCAGAAAACATGCACACTTCATATTTGCCAGTTCTGTGGTGTATTCCTTGTTTCCAGAGGATAACCCTTTTATAGAGCATATTTATGGGATGTTCATTTCACGGACTTGTTCACGTTATGTTTACGCCATTATCAAACCCAAGTGGCTGGAACTGTCCCCATATCGAACATATTTTCATGGTCCCGAATGTGTTAAGGAGTCATTAAGGTCGCCTGTATTCAATTTAATAACAAAGAGTTCCTGTGCCTGTTGGGACCACTTCCGGACTTGAGCATTAGGATGGAAGCTACTGTTGACGCAAACGTTGACGTCACCCAGATCGAACCAGACGCAACAAAACGCAGTAGTAAATGCATGGTTAGTGTCTTTAATAATAAAATAAAACATAATCGATGAGCTTTAGACAGTTTCATAGGGGCTTTAAATTATCGTGGTGAACCGATCATATTTTATTATTAAAGACACTAATCATGTATTTAGTTTATACCGTAATCCAAAAACATCAGTTTTGCAAATTTAACGAAAAAATAAACAGTATATAGTGTTATATGTTAAACGACATTCAGTGCCATAGCGTGCACACATAGCATAACGTGAAGTCAACGAGTGCAAAGTTTCTGACGTCACCGCGCCACAGAGACGATAGAAACAACACGGACGCTCGAATTAATGTTTCTCAGCGCTTTACATTCTGTATTAAAATCTGCAAATAATGAGGCGGTTTTAACGAGTAACCACAATTTAAATTTTGATCAGAAATATATAAAAGAAATATATCACAGTTTTTCATCTTAAAATTTTCGTTTTGTTTTCGGCGGTAAAGTTTACAATGTATTTGCATAGGCGTGTTTTCGTAATGGGCAATACGGACAAAAATCAGAAAATACGGCGATTGTTTTGTGTGTGTTTTGGTTTTCTTATTATGTTTCATTGAAAGTAAGGCTTGACATATGATGTGAATCGTCTGCGATTCAGATGTAATGTCAAGCCTCATTTTTGCTGAAAAATAAGAACAAAAGCTTTGAAAACACCGTCTTCTAAATGTGCTTTGAGCTTGAAGGGTAAATGGGTGTTTTAGCAGTGTGAGGGGTGTTAAGCAGTGAGCGTTGAAAAACAAGAAAAATACCTTCAGGGTTTAAACATGTACGTGCATAATTATGGCGTCAACATGTTGTCAGAAATAGCAAATTTTGGATTAAAATGATAACATCTTTCTTATTTCTGCTTTCAACATAGATTGTGGGTGCTCATTGGGGCGGTTCTAACGAGTATCGAGTATGTTTGAGCAAGAATATGGCAAATACGGTATACCCCATTAATCTCATTTTTCTCTATACAAAGCGGGGTTTAGAGGGGTCCTCGTTGTACGGACTTGTTATCGCGATGTTGGCCGGACATTTAGATTATTTTAAGCACAAAAACAAGCTGTTTATACATTATGTATTCGGTCGGAGGGTTTTGGCTAATCCCAGTAGTAGTATCAGTTTAGATAAAGCCAAATAAATTAGCAAATTGTACTTGTAGTAGATTACGAAACAAAAACAACAAAAATGTCGGATATAAGTTTGTGTTCCAAAATGTATTGGTTGGCATACTCTAGACCCATACTTTGTTTTAGATATAATCTTTTTTCACTTGTTCCTCGTACGATCATGTTCACTGCATGAGCTTGTTTATGAACGAGACTTGAATATGAAAGTCTTCATTTCAGGAGGAGCGAGATTGGAACTACGTTGCCATGGTGATGGATAGACTATTTTTGTTTATATTTACCACAGCCTGTGTTTGCGGAACTATGGGTATATTCCTCAATGCTCCGTCCCTTTATGATCCTAGAGAGGCGATGTCTAAGGAGGATTTCATTTGCTAGATGAACATTTCTAACTTCTCATTCGCATCGCCTTGCTTTATGTTTGTATGCCAGCTATTTGATCGCGTTTTAATTGCAGTACCTTTACAACCTTTAAAATATTTTTTTTCATTAAACAAACTTTAGAAACTGTACATATACAATGTGTTTCCTAGAGATATTATTTCATTAAGCTGTTACAGTTTCAATGTACATGTATGCATTTAAAATCATACAATAGTGCATTGATACGCAAACGCATTTTAGAACTGACCCATTGTCGCACAAAGTGTCAAATATTGAATTAAATACATGTGTGTTAATGAAGGTAGAGTGGACCTTTTTTACTTTGGGGTTTAGACACACTGATCAAGATTAAATATCAGAAAGGCCTCTGTGTCACTAAATTTGGTATAGTTATGCATTAATTACATCAGTTTTGTTCAGTGTTGAAATGTCTTTCCGGACATCCTACCAACTTTCCTACAATGCTGTTCTGTTGACAGGTTGGTCTTCTCTTGACGGAAAGGGTATACGTCTGGGGAGCGAAATATATTTACAATAATTCTCTCTCCTGAACGTACATTTATTTCCATTAATCAAACCAGATTCCTCTAGTACAGACAAACTGTTCTGTTGGCTGTCTTGTCAAATGGGCTATACCCTTACGGGAAATAGTTTGCCATACGGAACAAGTGTCTAATTCTACTAAATCCTCACGTATATCTAATTACGAAAACACGCCTATTCAAATAATCAGTGAATATTTTACCACCCAAGATAGAAACTATGATATTTTTCAAATTTCTGCTCAAAACATAGATTTCGGAACTCGGTTATTACGAATGCCAGAATCTATACTTTGAGCAGAAGTAAGAAAAATAATGTATACCACTGTAAACCCCAGTTTTACTATATAAAGGAGTGGGGGTTAAGGTGGTCAAAATAACATAGGCCTGTTTTCGTTATGAGAAGAAAGTAGTACTTATTGTCTTTCATTCGAGATCATATTGCACTTGTTTACGTCATAGAAAATGCACCGATGTTGCGAGAACTTGTGGCCAGTCCCCATGGCTATATATTTCGACGCATCTGTTTCGTCACTTACAGAGATATGCCATATATAATACAGATAGGTAGAGTTCATAAAAGAGAAGAAGACAATGGTTATAATTAATACAAAGAATATGCCACTATAAGTATCCAACCAAGGACAAGGAAAAAAGCGCCTACCGGCAGGTACATGAGGTATTTATGCCGCCACATCAACGTCATAACGTTTAAGCAACGTCACATCTACGTCGGTGCAACGACGTTGATTTGACGTTGCCCTAGCTCTTTCCTTATTTACTCCAAAAAGATGTGACGATAATGGTTAGGAATCAATACATTTCCCATCCAAGACACCAGAGGGAAAGAAATACCAACGTAAACTTCACCATAACGAACACGGCACAAGCGGAAAGTCAATCCCAAAAAATGGCTAAATGGCTATCCAATGGAAGAAGATATAAACAGTACATACATGCAAAGATGAACTATTACAATAATAAACCACAGCAGAAAACCCGCCTTCGAAAGGTCGGTAAAAATACTGTTGGGTTGGGGGAAATGGGTAGGCTTAAGGGGAATGGGAACACCTGGCAAATTTTTCCGCCATTTTTCTAAGGGAGATAACTTTCGGGACTTCCTGTACGCTTTTCTATAAGTTATGTCCAACGGAAAAAGGGGTCAACTCTTAAAGGAAAGAATTTGCTCCTTAGGAGCAAATTCTTTCCTTTAAGAGTTGACCCCTATTGACATGGGAGGCAAAAATACTTTTGCAGGAGTTACCTCCCCTGAAGGTGTTCCCATTCCCCTTAAATCGTTTTGCATGGCCACAATCCTTGCCCTTCGTTCTGTCGTAGTTTAGACAAATGATTTGTTCCATCCACTTAATAGAGGATCTTACATGAGTGTTCATGTATTATTGAATTTATTAAACGAGTTGATGAAAAGGGATAAAATGCGAGGCTGTGCCGAGCATTTTATCCCTTTTCCTCAACGAGTTTAATAAATTCAATAATGCATGAGCACGAATGCAAGATTCTATTTATCATATGCCATTTAAAAGGCATTTTATTTATGTTTAATTACAAAACTGTCAATATTCCGCCGTTAGTAAAAGCGACGTCGTTAAGGACGCCGTACATGTAACGTTACGAGACGTATCTAGCTAATTTGCATATTTAATCCACTAGTGGATTATCGAAAATAATACATGGCGTTATTACACTCTCAGACGCGACGTCATATGATAAAAGGATTTCGGACGCATCAGTGCAACAGCTCCGAGAACATAAAAATCAAACGCATACAGAGATGAAACAAAGATGAAGACTCGATAGCATCATAATAACTGAGATACTTGAACAAATGAAAACGAAGAATTGGATTTCGGTGGGGCCAAACCACAAATGTTATGGACATTTGTTAGATTCTACCAAATACCTTAAAATTTGTTGTTGTTTTTTAAATAAATATTCTTGAGTATTTTCATTAATCGCTAATTGTCGTTATAGCCATTTTCATTCAGCAAATATATACCAGAATATTAGACATTGTACTTACTCGAACAATTAACATCTCGACAACAAACGAGCTCGTGAAGCCAATGATGCTTTTAACAACCGAGCTTTGAGCTTTTGGAATGTCGAAAGTCGTATTATTTGTTTAGTACAAAGTTCATGCTCCTCCGTAACCTCTACGCGAGGATGTTTTCTTCAGGAATTTGAGAGGGCAAGTCAATAAGTAACCATTTCCAATTGACCGAGAAAACCAAGAATTCCATGCCTTGTTTCAGTACATGTTTAGGCATGAGAGCAAAAGTGCACTCTTATGGTGTCATTCACTCGTAATATATTGAACGTCAAACATGGGTAGTGATGAAAAAGCAAGTTTTTCGTCAAAAGTTGAGTACCGTGCTGTAATTCGGTACTTGTATTTGAAAGGGAAAACATGTCTGTAAATACATTGCGAGTTGACCAATGTTTATGGGTCTTCTGCACCATCGTATGCACAAGTTAAATTCTGGGTTGGGAATTCAAACGCGGTAGAATGTCTTTAGAAGACGAAAACAGGTCTGGACGTCCACCAGACGCCACCAAAAGAAATGTGTAACAAAGTACGGGATCTGATGTACTCTGATAGGCGGTTTAAGGTGGATTAATAGCGAATGCATTACATATTTCAAAAATTTTACATGATCGCTTAGGTATGCACAAGCTAACAGCCATTGATCCCAGCATCCCTTAGCGACGAGAAAAATGGCAACCAGAGCTTCAGTATGCAGCGCATTGTTAGAGCGGTTTAGGTCAAAGGAAGAAGATTTTCATTCACGTCTGGTGACTGTAGATGGGACCTTGATCCATTATTATGAGCCAGAGAATAAAACTCAAAGTCGCCAGTGGGTAGGGCTGGGGTCTCCGAGGCCAAAGAAGTTAAAAACGCAACCCTCTGCTTGAAAGGTGATGGCAACTGTATTTTGGGACGCACAAGGCGTTATTATGTTGGGCTTTCTAGCAAAGAAAAGTACAATAACCGGTGCGTATTATGCGAATTTGCTCGACCAACTGAAAACTGCGATCGGTGAAAATGCCGGGGTAAATTGTCGAAAGGGATTCTGCGCCAAACGGGGCAATTCAAGAGTTCACACTTCCAAAATTGCAATGGAGGCTGATTAGCGGAATGGGTATGAGCTAATACCGCACCCCACCTATTCTCCGGACTAAGCCCCTAGTAACTATGTCCTATTCCTAAACTTGAAAAGGGATATCCGTGGACGTCATTCATTGTCCAACGAAGAAGTTGTGGCGTCAGTTAAGGAGTTGGTCGGAGATAAGGACCCTGGCTTCTTCAGTTCTAGACTGATGGCACTGGAACAGCGTTGGTCCAAGTGTATCATTCTAGAGGGCTATTACATCGAAAAAGAATAGATCTGTCTCGCCCAGAAATAAGTTAGGCTGGTTTTTTATTGACTTGCCCTCGTGAGTTGCGATTTTCATATAAAAAAGAAGGATACTCAGACAAAATCCCATCAGTATACTGAATTAAATGAAGTTCTTAAGTGTCATTAATGTATAACCATCTGTCTTATACTCGGTGAAGTAATTGATTACTAAATAAGACACAATCTGCAATCTGCATAATGCAAGGAAAGTCGCTCTACAACTAACAAAATACATGAAATAGCTATCAAACAGATTTGGCTGATGCTGAATTAGCTCTAAGGCCGACGTATGACAAACACTTACAACAAAACATTGAAAGCGCATGGTATAATGACTCCGAGTCTTTGCTTGACGCAAAATACATTTAAATGGTGTTTACGTGTCTCGGCTTATTTCGAGACTTACCGACGAATGCGTTTTATTTATTTATTTGTTAATTTCTTCACGTTAACAACATACAATTCACTGGCCTCAGTAGCACAATCGGATATGAGACTACATGTAACTCGTGGGTTCGTTTCACGCGCTTTCGGCAACATTTCTTTTGTGCGGATTAATCTTGAAACATTTTCTGTGGTTATTCTCTGCCTCCCGTTTGTTCAACAAGGGCAGTTGTCAGTTTCTGGTGAAAGCCTGCCCAGAAAGTGTGATAAGGGAAAACGACCAGGTCTGTGTATCCTTAATAGTGTCCGTTTAAACACAAAAGAAACAAGTATACCTTTTGTTTCACATAAGACGCTTTTTTGTTTCGCGTTTTCTATTTTCCTCATTCCGTAGCATGAACAAACTTATTAATCCTACTTTTAATAGACAAAACTGGGGTTACAATGCTAAATCTTATTTTTTTTTATTTAAGCCGATTGAAATCATAGAACTCGCTAGGACCGCCTCGTCGAGCCGGTTCCATTAAGACGGTTCTAATAAATTACCGCAATCTATATGTACGTTTGCAACAGAAATTGGCAAACTATCTAATATTTCCATGAGCATATGAAGGATCTTACATGAGTGTTCATGTATTTTTTAAATTTACTAAACGAGTTGAGGTTAAGCTAAAAATGCAAGATTTTGCCGAGTATTCTATGCCTTTTTCTCAACGAGTTTAATAGGTATAATAATACTCGAACAGGAATGCAAGGTTCTATTTGTCGTGTGACATTTAAACCGTATTTCATTCATGATTTAGTTACAAAAATGTAATTAATGTAAAAAATGTAAATATTCCACCATTGGTAAACGCGACGTCGTTAAGGACGTCGTGCATGTAATGTTACGAGGGGGATCTAACTAATTTGCATATTTAATATAGTATGGAATTACCGAATTTAGTTCATGGCGTTTTTGTATTCTTAGAAGCGACGTCATTTGATAAAAATATATAAAACAATCTGTGTTTCCGCTAACACACCGATATAAGCTATGGGTCGACAGGTGGGAACAAACCTCTTTTTCTTTTTCAACTTATTATCTGCTAAAAAAAAAGTCTTGAAAAGGACTACTTGCATACCATATTCAGAGACAACATTCCAATTACGATGTTTAGAACATCAAGAACAAGAATTTCAATATTTTTGTTTCCTTCTTTGACAAGTTCATATTTAATCAATTCTGATTAAAAATATTGAGTCGGTGAATAAGAAAGTTTTTTTTCTGGATTGCCGTAAAAAGTGCAGAGTCGACACAAAAAGATCAGGGTCGGTCGGGCTAGCGGAAACACAATTATTAAGGCCTTAGCCGAATATGTCTGTTTAACTGACAATAAACATGACGCCCATTCAACATGACATTTTGTGATTGTGATATTGGTTTAAACCCAATGTATTTACGAAATAGCTCAGCTCTAGCAGTGATTTGTTAAGTAATATATCACTAATTGGAAGTCAGTTGTAAGGTTGATCAAATCACGAGCGCGTAGCGCGAGTGATTTATCTACTTACAACTGGCCGACAAACTGTGATATATTACTCAACAAATCAGGAAATAGAGCTGATCTATTTCGATTCTAACACACTGAAAGTCGACTAAATGCTGTTGTTTCCTTCAGATGCTCTCAACATACCACCATTTTTTCAACATGTTTGACTGTAACACACGCAGTTACATGTTTTAGTAACGTACTTCATGCGTGTAAAAGACGTTACAAGGAAACGATCGATGACGTAGCAATCCGTCATAAAACGGCGGCTATTCACAATACGCTTTTTCGCCTAGTCACTCAATATATCAACGGATTTAACCATTGGCTATATAGGCGACCAGTTATGTCATAAACATATTTTACACAAATACAATAAATTTCAGAGTGCAACAGGCTTATGTAAATCTGTTTCTTATCTAACTTGCATGTTGTGCATATACAGATAATCGGTGAAATGAACATTACAGGCTTAGAAACATTCAAACCAAATATCTGACATACGATAGAAAAGATGAGAGATATAAAAAATATGATGGAAAATGAAGACATTTAGGAATACTCTACTGCAAACGGACACGATTTGAAGCAACGTAGAGAGAGAGAGAGAGAGAGTATGTCCACCGTTTGAAGTGCTAACTATCAATGATAAATGGTTGTAAAGCAAGGAAAATATCACAGTTTTGATTGTAATTTAACTCAGTGTGGCCAAACAAAGTGTGTTAGTTGTCGGTTGACAGTGCAGTGTAACCGGTGCCACCATATCAATTCGTATTCTGTTGCATCTCAGTCACTCAAATAAGTAATGTTTGGTTGTTTGAATAAATCCACAAGTACAGTTAGGGTCATTCACGATATCTTAAGAAGAGATGGTGATAAAGGGAACTGCAAGACGTTTTCAGCCGAGTGTGTTGAATCAGAGCAAACCTTTCTTTACGCTTTTTTTTTTTTTTAAATGCCAGAGAACTTACATCTCTGATGTCAGGACTAAGTTCATTCCAGGCTCTGATGCAAGAAGGTTTTGTTTGTTTGATTTGAGGTTTACCGTTCCCGTCAACGCAGTATATGTCATTTTTGAGACGTTGCTTTCAATTTTGTGCGACTTTTACTGTTTTACCCGACATTGAGGTAAACCGGTCACCTAATGAAACCAATAGGTTTATTATTAGCATGGATGGCCCGACTCGCACCGCTTTGCCTGGGCAGGCTTAGATAACCAGTACTCGGGAGCTCTGCGTGCAAGCATCATGCAGCCCATCTAGTGTTATTCATTTATTGCCCTAGCGTGAGGGGAATATGACGATTTCTTTCACCCGACCAGGTAATAGTGTCAATGGGCTTCGCCCTCAGGCATACTCCTGGGTTTTTGTACCCCGAAAATCCAGGTATGGACATTATAGTCTCTCCAGAACAACAGCTCTGTTTATTTTCATTTGTCAAAATGAACTTCAATAAATCTCAGGTTCACACTGATAAGCCTCACTAATTGCCTAAGCATATGGCAACAAAAAATCAGTTTTGCAAACAGTGCAGGCCCAGATCAGACGCCGCAGAACGCGGCGTCTGATCAGGGCCTGCACTGTTTGCCAATTGCCCGTTTTGGGGTTTCTGGTACAAAATGAACAGATGTGTATACCTTTACTAGGATAAACATTTCAGTCTGGTACTGCACTGTCTAATTTTGAACCTCTAGCGTGTTTGGCTGTAAATTTATCTGAATAAATCAGAATTAATTACAACTTCATGCCATTATTTCTATACCAGCAAGGCAACATCTGTCAAATATTTGATATATTGGTCTGCTCAGTCTGAGCAACTATTTGGGAGTTATACGCAGGAGTAAGGCAATATTACCTGCTTGGGTGAACAAATCGTCATTTTCCCCACAAATGATATAATTTACCGATTTCTGACTTCTAGAGATTGTTTAAGATTATTTCAGTGATTTCATGCACTTGTACTTTTGTGCAGTGACGTCAGAGAGGAATATCGCATAGAATTTAATAATTTATAGCCCATGACATGCCCAAGACTAGTCAGAATTCTAGAATAGCTTATGAATATTAATGAGGTATAATAATGCGGTTTGCAGGACTGATTGCGAAGGTTACCGTTTCATTTTTAGTGTTTTTTTTTTTTTGTTTTTTTTTTTTGTTTGTTTTTTTACTTTTTCGTTTCGCCTTTTTTTTACGGAATACTCATCACGTGAACAAGTCCGTGAAATGAAGACCTCCTAAACCCCATTTGATATAGAGAAAACGATGTCTTACGGTGATATACATTATTTTTCTTATTTCTGCTCCAAGACATAGATTGTTGGTACTCGTTAGAACAGCCTCATTTAGGCGGGTCTAACGGGTACCCTCAACCTATGTTTTGAGCATTTATAAGGAACATGTCAAGAATGTTCATCAGAAAAGTGGCTAGTTTGGAGATGTTAAAAATGCCCTATATCGCACGGGTATGTTATCGTAATGATTCATATCCCAACTGTAAACCCGTCTGGTAATTGTACTTCTAATTTAACCAGCTTAGGGATGTTCAAGTAACTGTGCATTTTTATAGTGGTTGTGTCTTTCTGAAACTTTCCTAACTAAAGTAGAAGTTCAGCCAAAACTTAAAATGTAAATTCAACAAATGCAACAAACACAATTATCTGGTTTTATTTGATCCAATCAGTGGGTGTTAAAACAATCTCTGACATGAAAGCACAATTAAGATGGGACGACTTGATATATGGTTTCCTGCCTCTAAAATCAATATGCTTGGCTTCTCTTGTTCTTGTTTTAAATATTTTGCCTTAACCCTTTTAGTACAATGTGGAATCTTCCTCCTTATATATAGCAGGAGTCCATTTCAAAATTTAGGGGTGTCAGGTTGTGTTTTCATCAAAATTTATTTGGAAAATAACAAGGTTAAGCAAACAGTGGAGGCCCTGATCAGACGCCGCAGTCTGCGGCGTCTGATCTGGGCCTCCACTGTTTGCCAGGGTACCCGTTTTGGGGTTTCTGGTACTAAATGGGTTGATATCAAGAAAATTAACCTATTGTATACAGGTGGACTTTTCCTTCAAGTCAATAATTATGTACTATCAGGGTACGGGTGATTTTTTTTTTTTCATTTTTATTCTAATGTTGGCAGAACAGCGTGTGAGCAAATAGTGAAGACCAAAAGTTGGGTTTTATAGGGTGTTCATGTATCAAAGTTGGGTTTGCAGGGGAGTTCATTGCACTGGCGTTTTCTTCCCCGACGCCTTCGATTTAAGCACCGCCCCCAGTGGAATCCGTATCACTGACCGCTCCAAGGCGGTTCTTTTGTCGCGGTTTATATTTGTTGGTTTGTTTGATTTTAGGTTGAACGTCCCCGTCAGCACTATATAGATCATTTTTTAGACGTTGCTTCCAATTTTGTGGGACGTTTACCCGATATTGAGATGAAATGACATCTCAAGCCCTGTCACCCAATCAAACCAATAGGGTTTATAAGTATGGACGGTCCGACTCGCACCGCTTTGCCTGGACAGACTTAGTTCCTGTAAGCGGTTTACCAGTACTCGTGTGCGGTCGGTTTCAGCTCTGTGAGGAAGCATCATGCAGCCCATCTATTTCTTCAAGACCCGATGGGCGGGGCCGGTTTATTTTTGTAAAGGTTTGCCTTTGTGTGTGTGTTTCGCTTATATTATTTTGTTTTGGATAGCCAGTTGGCCATTTTGTGGGAAAGTAACTGTCTTGTTGGCTTTCCGCTATTGATGTTTCCAGTAGGGTCTAGTTATTTAATGTTTGTGTATCGTTCCCTTTGGTGTCACTGCTAAGCATATTTAGTTTATACTTATTTGCGATGAAAGCTTCAAACTTATTTATATAGCTCTCGAACACTCATTCCGGATGTAATCACGCGCGT
Source organism: Lucinisca nassula (assembly GCA_963580285.1). Classification (NCBI taxonomy): domain Eukaryota; kingdom Metazoa; phylum Mollusca; class Bivalvia; order Lucinida; family Lucinidae; genus Lucinisca; species Lucinisca nassula. The sequence goes on along the minus strand of OY757018.1, from coordinate 134,075,808 downwards.
GACAGAGGCAGTTGCTACCAGTTTGCAACTTGGTGGAGTAAGACAGTGGCATTGCGTGTCTTTCCCAAGGACATACCTCGCATCCGGTTGCCGGATTCTAACCCACAGCCTCTCGATCGTAACTCGAACCCGCTTACCACTGAGCTATCGAGGCTGCCGATAGCTCATTTCGGTACAACAATAATATTAATTAAAGAAAAGAAACCAAAAATAAAAATAAATAAAGGAGCGAGCATTGAAAAATGCCTTAATGAATACGAGCTTACTTCATCTCCATAAAGAGAAGCAATTCTTTAACCCTTATCCTGTTGTTCACGACAACCTTTAAGTTTGCAAACAGTGTAGATCCTGATCAGATGGCTTCCTGATCTGGATCTGTACTCTTAATCATTAAGTCTGCAAATTTAAATGACTAGACATATAAAGTTATTTGATTGGTTGATGTGGCAGAATTAAATGTTTAGCAGAAACATGCGCCGTGGCAGAGTAATTAGAACGTTGGAATCCAGCCGCTTCCAGTTCCTGCAGTATCGAATCCTAGTGTCTGCAATTATTACATTTCGCCTGGTTCCTCTTATGGTAATAAATCGTTGACAATAAATTCCAAATTCATCAGTCTCTCAGTGTTTCTTCAATCCTGATGTCTTTATTATACCATAATGTAACATTAACTCTTATCATATATGCATTGAATCTGTCATTGTCAATTATTCCATTCACCAGGCGAACCAAAATCATAAAAAAAAGAATTTAACAGCTGATCGACAATACATGTGAGCACCCAAGGCATAACAAAAATCTTTTTTTTTTTTTTTTTTTTCTTTGAAATACAACCATGTGTTTAAGCGGAGACAAATGTTACGTGTCAGTGTAATAACGGAAAGCGACACATGTACTCGAGACAAAAGTCATGCTTTCATTCCTCTTATTTATTTATCAATTAGAAATTTCATGGTTACATACATGTACATACATGTACAAACAAAACTGTACATGTATATATTTATGTACCATTGGATTGAACGTAGGCGATGCTTATTTCAGTATTTTCCAAGTCGTACAGTTTAGGTCTATATTCATCTATAAAATACATCTGGACCTAAACTTTCTTGTTTAACCTTTAACCCGCTGAATAATTAATTTAACCACACCCATTTTTGATTTTGAACCAGTCGGAATACTCGATGTAATTTATTATTACAAATTCACAAACAGAATGTCAACTAGTGTAGATCTTGACCAGATGGCTTCTGATCATGATCTTCACTGCGTGCAAAGGTAGGCCTAGGGGTTGTCGTGAACAGCGGGGAAAGGGTTAACGTCATGTCACTTTGGCAAGTACTGCAATGAAAAAGGTTTGCACACCCCACTTCATGTAGAGAAAATGTGTGGTTGTGTTATTGTTATTACAATGCATCTATCAACATTTACATTCTCTGTGCATTTACAGAAAAACCTTATAGTTAAGTATTGGACTGCAATGTTGTTCATACCTCAACGCGTGACGTCACATGATCACTAAATGACGTCAAAATAAACACATGCTTATCACCAGTATGACTGGACGATGGCAACGTTATGACGACAGCGCTGTCAATGTCATCCTAGCGACCTGGTGCAATCTTTTATATCTACAAAATATTTTTTTTTCTTATGGAAATCCGTTACAGTTTTCTCATTTATGCTGCAAATTTAGATTGTGGGTGCTCGGCCTTGATGAGGTGGTTCTAACGAGTACCCACAACCTGTGTCTAGGAGCAGAAATAAGAAAAACCATGTGTGCTCCCGTAAACTCCAGTTATCACCACATAAAGTGGGATTTAGTGTGTGTGTATGTGGGGGGGGGGGGGGGGGAGGGGGCGGATGCGGAGGGCGGATTTGTCGACGTAATGAATGGAAAAACTGCGTGCAGTTGTTTTCTTGTTTCAATTCTAGCCCTCAAACAAAACTTTTTTGTCACATTATGGTTAGAAAACTATGTAGATACTAGATTCGCGCAGTCGATGGCACACCATCGCATATCCCCACGCTTCCCCGCGGGCCCCACCGCCTGGGCCCAGCCCTAGGGGTGTGATCAAAATTCCGAAAGTGGCATGCACTCCCCAGACCAAAGATGTATCAGTTCCCAAAGTTTCAAGTTTCTATCTGTAACGGTCTAGTAGGAGTTATCCGGTAACAGTAATGTATGGGGGTAAAGGGATCAAAATCAGTTTTCGACCTCTGGTGACCTCAAAATTGACCCAAGGGGTCAAATTTTGGTTGTAATGTTTTCTACTCATCATGCCGTTCGCTTTGATATGTTACACGACCACGTTTTTGAAATTTTGATTTTTGACCCCCGCGGGCCCCAGCCCCTGGGCCCACCCCTAGGGCTGTGATCAAAATTCCGAAAGTGTAATGCACCAAAGATCTATCAGTTCCCAAAGTTTCAAGTTTCTATCTATAACCGTCTAGGAGGAGTTATCCGGTAAGTCGGGCGGACGGACGTACGTACGGACGAACGGACGGACGACGAAGACCATAACAATATCCCCACTTTTTCTTCGAAAAGCGTTGGGATAATAAGTAATAAAGGTACTTTATTGAACGTACATTCAGTAAAAACAACATCGGTTCACAAGCCAAGTTTAAGTTTCCCGGTATTGTGCATACTTCTGCTGTGTTGTCTCAGGTCCAAGTTTCGTCCCCAGTAACAATTCTTTCAAGAAAGTCTTCCGGATCAGAACCACATCTTTCCAAACGTGACTCAGACATAGACATTCGGATAGCTCGTTGTTCTTTACTGAGGCATTTTGGCACCCGACGCGCTTAAAGCATCCCTATGCCCAGCCGTTCATGTAAAAATGTAGAAAAAAAAAAAACGCTTCCCCCAGAAATATTCAATCTTCTACAAATTTCATCCGTCTGTCCTGTTTTTCTAGTTCCCTAAGATTTTCACTAGTGACATAATAAGTAGTGTCCATAGGTCTTCCACTGCGGTGCTCGTCTTCTAACGTTATCCGACAACGTTTAAAATCAGTCGACCAATTTTTAACAATTGAATATATGACTGGAATTGAATACATGTATATGACTCATTCCGTAAACTTCACACAATTCCTCATACATGTAAATTTCCTGGTTCGTCTTCTTTTTCAAAAACATGCTCCACTCAGTTTGTGAAGAAAATTCAGCCACACTACGGAACCCGGGAAGGGACATGATTTTTTATTTTTTATAAGTTGTGCGCACAAGATCTATGTTGAGCAGACAAGATATTATCTTGTGCGGACAAGATAATATCTTGTTCGCACAACTTTATATCTTGTGCGGACAAGATAATATCTTTTCTGCACAAGGTAATATGTTGTCCGCACAAGATAATATCTTGTGCGGACAAGATGTTATGTTGTGCGGACAAGATATTATCTTGTCCGCACAAGATAATATGTTGTCCACACAAGATAATATCTTGTCCGCACAAGATAATATCTTGTCCGCACAAGATGTTATCTTGTGCGCACAACGTATGAAATAAAAAAAAAAATCATATCCCTTCCCGGGTTCCGTGCAACACTGACCGCTGCCATGTTATTTTGCCTCTCACGGATTACAAATACTAGACAGACCGATTGAATTGTGTGTAACCAGGTATAAGGTATTGGTGATTAATATGTAAAAAACGTGCACTAGCCACAGGTCAGTAACTGGGTTAGGCCAGTTAAATATTGAACGACCCTCGTATGGTATAGTGCTAATGTACGATTATAGTACGATAAAAAAATACATTCTGTTACATGTATATCTTCGAAATGGTAAATCCTAGCGATTTCTTTGGACGGTAGGTCTTTAGATGTCGTTTATCTCAATGTTGGGTAAAAGTCAAACAAAACCGAAAGCGACGTCTCAAAAAAGAGTAAATAGTGTTGAAAGGGACGTCAAACCTTCACTCAAACGAACAAAATCTTCAAAATGGTTCATTTTTTCAAAGCAAATTTGTTATATTTTTGGACTTTTTTTTAATCCGTCGTTTAAAATTATTATAGCGATTTCTTTCTTAACCACCCCGCCCATAGGGGCTTGAAGAAATATATGGGCTGCATGATGCTTCCACGCAGAGCTGAATCTGGCCCGCACACTAGTACTGGTAAACCACTTAGAGAATCTAAGCCGGTGCGAGGCGGACCGTCCATGCTAATAAACCCTATTGGTTTCATTGGGCGACAGGGCTTGAGATGTCATTCATCTCAATGTCGGGTAAAAGTCCCACAAAATTGGAAGCAACGTCTCCAAAATGACCTGTACAGTGTTGACGGGGACGTTTAACCTCAATTCAAACAAACAAACAATTTTCTTTCTTAAAAACACATAAAAAGGTTATTATAGCATGCACGTTTGTAGAATTGCCTTTTTTGTCAAATAAATTTCGTTTTGTACAATGTAAAGGCTTGAAAACACTCACTGGCTTTCTTGTTCATTTGTTCTTGTGGGTCTTGTTTGGTTCTCATTCCACTGCTTCAGTGCTTTTCACTGCTCTTGTACATAAAAATGTTTTTTTTGGGAGGCTAAAACTAGTCTTCTTTACTTCTCTTCTCTCTTTCATTTTCTTTTTTTTTTCTGGAATGGACATATGGCTAAGATAGCTTAAAGATTTTGTTTAACTTCAGTCCTTTATTCAGCAAGAGGTAACTTGAAATTGAATTAAAGAGGAACAGGATAAACATCACGATAACAAGTCCGTAAAACGAAGATCCCTCTAAACCCCACTTAATATAGAGAAAAGTGGGGTTTACGGGGTATACATCATCTGCCTTATTTTTGCTCAAACACATAGATTCTGGGTACTCGATAAACCACCTCAATGAGGCGGTTCTAACGAGCACCCGCAATCTATGTTGAAGCAGAAATAAGAAAGATTTTATTTACCTACAATTTGTCATTTCTGACACCATTTTGGACGCCATTGTTTCACAGGTACATGTTTGCCTAATGTAATATAAAGAATGAGAAAAACAGATACTCTTGTTATCTCAAACTCTGGCTTAACTCGAACTAAATTTTGTGCACTGTTATGTTGGTTTTGCTATATGTTCCTTAGATTTCAACTCCTTTTATCTCAAACTGCTGTTATCTCAAACCAAATATTTCAGTTCCTTGGAGTTTGAGATAACGAGAGTCGACTGTATTGTATAAAACGATAACGACTGGAGCCCGATTCCAGGGTTAAAACCGGCAAAATTGGAATTGTTTACTTAAAACGAGATTTCTAGTTCAGTGGTTCTTAGTCTCACTTAATTGCTGCAGTCTGTTGGGCCCTTTTTACAAAACAAAATGTCATTTTTTGGGCAAAAACTGCAAACCTGAAATTTTGTTTTCATCCAACTTAGACCTCCAAAGGCGAGATATGCCGTCTTCTGACAACTCGTCTCAAAGTCATGTGTCTTCTATTGTAGCTGCTTCTATTTTTTGCCTGTTGCCTCATGAGTATCCAAAATTTGGTTTGGAAATAGCATTTTTGTAAATGTATGGAAAATTCCAATTTAACTTGTTTCTAAAGTGCTATAGTTCTACATTCTGCAGTGGACTGTTTATACATATGCCGTTTGTAGCTTTGGTGGCTGAGTCACCGGAAAAAAACTCAACACGAAAACACACCTATATAATATTGACCCCCTTGAACCCCACTTTTATACAGTAAAACTGGGATTTACAGGGGTAAACTTTATTTTTCTTATTTCTGCTCTAAAATATAGTTTGTGGGTACTCATTAGAACCGCCTCGATGAGGCGGTTCTAATGAGTACCCACAATCTATGTTTTGAGCAGGAATAAGAAAAATATCACATTTTTTCATCTTAAAATTTTCATTTTTCGGCGATTAAGGTTACAATGTATTTGTACAGGCGTGGTTTCGTAATATGTACTAAAAGCCCGTTCATAATGCCGTTAGGCATTTTTCTTTTTCTTATCGGTACTCCAAACGTGTTTGTGTGCTCATTAGAACCACCTCAATGTGACGGTTGTATCGAGTATCCAAATCTGTTGTCAGGTGAAAATATACAAAATAATGAATACCAATATAATTTCCAATTTTCTATACATGAAGTGGGGCTACGGGTTTTTTTCATTACAGGGGCTTGTTATTGTTATGTATTTCTGTTTATCTTAAGCACGTAAAACATTTTCTGATTTATATCCCATCTTAAATGAAAGCTTTTCCTGGTTTCTTCAAATAACAGCAGGGAGAAACATAATTAGCTGATTCAAAGCCAAGAAAAAAAAAAAAAGAGATTCGCGTTACTTGAAAAGATATACCCTCGTTATTGCTGTAATATTGCGTTCATGGTCTGATCTGCCGACGGTTTAAGATCGTCACTGAAATGGGTGTAGGGGAGGTCATTTCAGCCTAGAAACTGATCGTTTGAGCTACAGTCGAACTTCAATGGCTCGAACACCTTTGGGACCTCGAGAATCTGTTCGAGACAGGGGTAGTTCGAGCCACTGAGGTTACTGTCAGGAGGCATAGCGAGATATTTTAGACATCTTTTCGGTGTTCTGTGATAAAAATGTATGCTGTGTGTACTCATTAGAATCGCCTCATCGAGGCGATTCTAATGAGTACACACAGCATACATTTGCAAGATAAAAGACTAAAATCTCCTTAGTTATCCCCCACTATTCGTTATGTAGAGGATTTCGCTAGGGGCTCAAGAATGGGTTCGACACACCCATGGTAAACGAGCCATCGGTGTTCGAAGCATCGAAGTTATACTGTAGTTGGCATTTTCTCACTTAGTATCAATTGGAGACAGAATGTCTTTTTCAGTCTACTTCTGATTTTGATGTCGTCAAAGTTCATGACGCAGGGTTCTTTCTATTTTGCGTTTTTCTCTTCATGTTCCCCCCCCCCCTCTCTCTCTCTCTCTCTCTCTCTCTCTCTCTCTCTCTCTCTCTCTCTCTCTCTCTCTCTCTCTCTCTCTCTCTCTCTCTCTCTCTATCTATCTCTCTCTCTCCATTTCATTGCACAGCACACCGTCTCAGAAGAAGCAGGACACTGACAGAGAATGGAAACTCAGAGGCTATTTCATCGTCTTTTTGGTTAGTTTTGGAAGCTTCCGGTCTTCTATGGACATCTCCTAGAGGGCCCATATGCATGCTGTGAACAGCTGTGGCCACCGGAATGCCGTACTCGGAAACACTTATGTCAGAAGTATCGGTGAATAAGAAAAGGAATGAGAGTCTTTCTAAAGATTTTGAGCAGCGATTACACAGGAATACGCTATGTGTGTGACTAGAGAAGACCCATATTTTCATATTCACTATAAATAAGAAATATCGCTGGTAACACAAGCTATCGGTTTGGATTTTTGGCGCACACGTATCACTGTAGAAAAACGAGTTTTTGGTCAAAAAAAACTTACAACTGCCTGCCAGTGCATATGAAGTGACATCTTACGAGCTGTGGGACTTATCTCGAAGGATGGCTGCATCCTGCGAGATAAGTCCCACAGCTCGAAGGATGCAGCAAGGCTAGGAAGAGTAAAGCTTCGGTGATATCACATTCACAAAAAAGAACATCAACAGAAGGGTATCACGAATCGATAAAACAATTATCCAACACCTTTCGCCAAGGACACCAAATGGAAAGAAGGTAGAATATAAAGCAACGCATAACGAAAACACGCCTATACAAATACAATATGTTACTGCCGAAAAATACAAATAAGTTGAAAAATTGTGATATTTTTCTTATTATTTTGTCAAAATATAGATTGTGGGTACTCGTTAGAACCGCCCCGTCGCTGTTTCTGAGCAGAAATAAGACAAATAATGTATACCCCTGCAAAGCCCAGTTTTACCGTGTAAAAGTGGGGTTCAAGGGGGTCAAAATTATATAGGCGTGTTTTCATGACGGTCTTCTAATTAAAAATTTTCGAGTAGGAAGCCAAAAGAATTGTTTCTCTTCCCAACAATAGACAGACGGCTATCCAAAATAAAAATAAAAAATATTGCCAGGACATAATACAAAGACATACAATGACACTAATAGACCACAACAGACGCACCGCCTTAGAACGATACAACACAGTATATATTATATTCTTAACTCACATTGCTTCTTTTAACAGTCTTATATAAATGTTTATTAATTGGATATCCTATATAACAGAAGGTCAACCAATATTCATAAATCATAAATCATGTTTTTAATTACGTCAATTAAAATTGGCATTAATCAAGTAATTTCGTATTGGCCCAGTTACAGGTCCCCGGTCAGCTGTATTGGCCTCGGCCTTCGGCCTCGGCCTTCGGCCTCGTGCCAATACAGCAGACCTCGGACCTGTACCCGGGCCAATACGAAATCACTTGATTAATAACATTATAGTATTAATTTCTATTAAAGACCTTATGACTTTTAGCAGCCGTGCATAATATGTCAGACCATGATCAGATTCAGCATCATATATTGTCTGATCTGGGTCTGCACTGTTTGCCTACATCCCACTTTACGGGTTTCCAGTTAAGAATAGGTTAATTTAACCATTTTTGTACAAAATGGAATCTTCCTCCTTATATATACCGGGAGTCCATTCCAAAATTAAGGGGTGTCAGGTTGTGTTTTCTTCAAAATAGGCTTGGAAAATGGCTTGACTTTTCGCAAACAACATAGGCCCTGATCAGACGTTTCTGATCTGGGTGTGCACTGTTTGCAAGGGTACCCGTTTTGGGGTTTCTGGTACAAAATGGGTTAATGTAAATTTAATGGAACTGTTTGAACTGTGTATCGAGCACTGACAACGCTTGCGGGTCGAAAGCCTAAACGAGTACCGCTAGCAAAAGGAGTAGAGCCTGATCAGACGCACTATTTGCCGGAGCGAACCAGTTTTATGCACTACTCTGACCAATATCGCGGCTAGTTTGTTTCAGAAGTAACCGCTTGATGGGACCCTGCCCATCGGAGCTTAGAAAAATAATTTGGGTTGCACAGGCCGTCTACGCAGGGCTGAAATCGACCGCACGGCCCATTCAACACTACTTAGGTCAGTTTACCTAGGGCAGGCTTATACGTAAGCGGTTAACCAGTTCAGTGCACATTCTTTAGCCCTTCTTGAATAAGCGGAAGGGGTGGATACATGCTACCCATTATAGAAGCTTTTGGACAATGACCATCCGTATATCGCACAAGGAAAACACTGATCAGACTGCGCAGATGCGCAGGTTAATCGGTATCTTCGCAGAGCGGACATACTCAAAGCTCCCCTTTCGCTTGGTGCCTTTCAAATGGTACATTTTAGTGTGTCATGTTCATTCAGTGGCCGAAATGTTATATAGGTCAATTCAGGAGCTGAAAACCGCGGGTTTGAGCCTCCCTTGACCGAATAACTCTGGCGAGTACATGTAACTGAAATAAAAAAAAAATGTTTTCTTTGTTCCCAAGACAGTTGGTCTGGTCTGATCAGCAACACGTCTGAGGTCGCAGCTTGCAAATGTAGCAAATAGTGTTCCCGTATCTAAGATCCAGTAAATGCCATTTTTCATTTTTCCCAATTATAAGTCTATGAAAAATCTAAGTTGCCATAGCAACCAAACTGATGAGCCGATTTTCATAAAAATCACAAACTTTCAACCCCTGCCCTATGATGCTACAGATGAAATTTGGGCCCATTCGGCCCAGTGGCTTCAGAGGAGATGTCGTTTGTAAGTGTTGTCGGACGACAGACGACGACGGATGATAGACGACGGACGACGACGGACACCTGCCTATCCTTTAAGCTTCCCAGGAGCCTTCGGTTATGGTGAGCTAAAATGTTACTAACATTACTTCAGCTGTCTGAAAGTTGTCGCAATCATTCCATCTACGTTGTCAACCTGTTCAGAAGCACATGATAGAAACTTCAACACGGTGGGACAAAGCTTTAAGGAGAAGAACAATATAAGCATTGTCGCTTTCGTTCCTATCCTTTATCGCTTTATTTTGTGTACATGTTCGCATTATGTTGTACAAAAGATGTTTGAAATACAATATGTAGAAAACAAAGCTTTAGGAGCGTATTTGATGCATCAAATGCGGGACGGAGAGAAGTCTTATTGCAATGCTAAACTGCTCGTTGCGTTGTAGTAACTCTTGTCCTGTTGCAATCTGTGACAACCCATATCTTTTCAAGCAGTGTAGATCCAGATCAGTTGGCAGAAATAGATGTTGTTTATCACGAAAACAGGCCTATAGAATTTGGCCCCCTTGAACTTCACTTTCATCCAGTTAAACTTGGATTTGCAGGGGTAAACCTTATTTTTCTTATTTCTGCTCCGAAATATAGATTGTGGGTACTCGTTAGAACCGCCTCGATGAGGCGGTTCTAACGTGTACCCACAGTCTATATTTGAGCAGAAATATGAAAAATATCATAATTTTTCATGTTAACAATTTTTGTTTTTTTCAGAGGTAAAATTTACAATGTATTTGCGTGTTTACGTAATGTTAAGTAGATGACAATGAGTAATGATGAGAGTTTATTGTTTTCAAATAACATCATATTAACATTAACAAGTCCGTGTGTCGAACACCGTTGAAAACCACACTTTATACAGAAACAAGTTGGATTTACAAGGGGGTATACACTATTCGCATTATTTTACATGAGGTTAACAAGTCCGTGAACACCCCTCTTAACCTCACTTAAATTTAACAAAACTGGGGTTTACAAGGGTATATATTATTTGGCTGATTTCTGTTCCAAGACATAGGGTGTGGGCACTCGTTAGAACCGCCTCAAAGAGGCTGTTCTAACGAGAACTCAAAGAGGCGTTTCGTACGAGCACACCCACAACCTCAGTTTTGAGTACAAATAAGGAAAATATCACACATCTTCATAGGAAAGGTTGTCATTTTGGAGATATAGATAAATGCACTATGTCACACGTGTGAGTTATCGTAAAGTACAGATGTAATCACAAACATAGAATGCGGACATTCGTTCGAACCGCCTCAGTTAGACAGTTATAACGAGCACCCACAATCTATGTTTGAAACATAAAGAAATGTAAAAAAGTGTCATCAGAAAGGATTCGACTGTGTTACATGTATGCGATATGTTAAAGAGCCACTGATTACCCTATATATTTTTAATAGCGGACATGTTGTGACGCTAATATGCCTGCTCCGATTTTATAGGCATGCAAATGTAATGTATGATATGAAATTGTTTGATGATCCATTTCGGTAATTTACGAGACCCAATCATAGTGACAAAATAAGAGTGTCCCCGCTAACAGTTAAAGTCCTGTGGCGACAAAGCCTCCCTTGGATCGTATAGGGAAGGGGCGTTCAAAAATATTCCCATCGTCCCAGAAACACAGGCAGTGAAAAATATATACAAAAAGAGTCTGTCCATCACCATGGCAACGTATTTCCACTCCCGTTCCTCCTGAAAAGAAAAGAAGTTCAAACCATAACTTGACACAGTGGAAAAGGGGAAAAATCAAAATCGAAGGCCAGTTATTAAATTCTGCAAGATATCGCAACGTGTTTTGGTGGTTAGTGTCTTGGGGTGGGGCTTAAATCGATTTTACGTGGCCACAGTCTTCGCCCTAACTTCCGTCGCGATTAAGACAAATAATTTTTCAGTCCGCATGAAGGCCTCCTAACTCATCAGTGCAACATCTTCATGACCACAAAAATCACAAAACATTAAACCTGCAAAGGCATTTGAAAAGAAGATGCAGTCTATAAACGGTCTGTAGAAGAATCATGGGTCAGTAGAAAACATCATTTGTCACTTCCGATTCCAGCGAAAGGATCATAGGTCACTACCGATTACATCGTGCATGTCACTAGAATGTCTTTTTGTGGCATACGTGTAAATTAATGTCATGCAACGGCTTACAATGACATGTATTAAGGCTTTCCCTATTGTTTTTGACTGTCCGTTCGTCTACCCATCCATTAGTACATAAAACATGGGCAACAATGAGCATGTTAATGAGACCCCGCACTCATTTTATTGTGAAATGAAATACAAATTTGAATTTCTAGTTTGTAAAGTACAGTAAAATTCCTATATTAAGACCACCTTTGGGACTATTCAAAAGTGGTCCTTAAGAACAGTCCCAAAGGCGGTCTCTGACCAGAGGAAACTGTATGCGGAAAATACAAAGAAAGAACAACTGTAACCTACTAAATAAGCTTTTCAAAGCAGATTTAGTCTTAATTTTAGCTGGTGTTTATAGCGGAATTTCTCTGTATACATGTACTTATTGATGGTTTTAAATTGGTAAACTTGTAGTGGTCCCATTTCATCATGTTAACAATTACACTGTAGCAAGTTTGTTAAACGGATGTCCTTGTAAGTCGAGAAAGAGAAAAATTTGGTTTACAAGCGTATATATCATTTTAGTTTAAACACGTATGCTGTGGGTATTAAACAGAATCGCCCCTGACAAGCTCTATTATCTGTCTAAATCGCGTCGAAGTAAGGACGAGGATTGTGGCCACGTGCCCCAAGTGGAATTCGTTTCACTGACCGTTCCAAGGCGGTTGTTATTTCGCGGTTTATTTTTGTTATAGTTTGTCTTTGAGTGTGTGTATATTATTTTTTGGTTTCTGGATATTCAATTGGTCATTTTGTGGGAAAGTAACTGTCCCTCTGGCATTCCGCAATTGATGTTTCCATCAGGGTCTAGTTGTTTCATGTTTGTGTTTCTTTCTCTTTGGTGTCTCTGATGGAAGCTGTGGGTTAATTGTATCGATTCCTGAGCATTGCCTTCACATGTCTTTTCTATGAATCTGATAAGAAAAACGGCCTTAGAAAAAATATCTCAAGGTTTTAACCTGGAAACCTGTAACTCCGTTCACCTAAGGTTGAGGAATCCTGCTTTCAATTTTTGTTGCAAGAACAATTTTCTGCAGGTATTTTCTGAACCTTTGACTAAATGCCTATCAGAATCTCAATATTTAAGAAAAAAAACATCACTTCTGTTTATTCTACAGCCGTCTAGAAATGCAGGGCGTGTTTGGGGCATGTTCTCATAACTCCGTTCACCCAAATTTATTTGATTATTATAAGTACTCAGATTCATTCTATGAATATTATACATGATGAACATTTTATTAAAACTGTGTTCTATTCAAATTTGTTGTTATTTTTTATTTTCAATCCCATGCTTGTCACTGGTTAGAGATTATTTTGGGGGACCCCTAAAATATAAAGCATTTTGTAATAAATTTCGATTTCTGTGAATTAAATTGTAAATCAAAACTGATTTTCTTCAAAACAGGTTGCAATATTAGTTATTAATATCAAATTCTAATGCGTGATAACTGTAAAAAATATTCCTTTTCATATTAATTAAAAACGAGGGTGAACGGAATTATGAGACTGAACGGAGATATGAGAAATGTCGATTCTTAAGCTATTAAACATATCGGCTTGTTATCAGGACACACTGGCATATTATCTTTCTATTCACACTGTTTCAATGTTCAATTTTCACAGCCAGATAACATTTCGTCTGCTTATCAAGACTAGCAGACGGCATTTTCAAACAGTATTGTTCTAATTTTTCATTGAAACTACGCCATGGCATTTTATGTGATTCGTCTGCTAGTAACGATTCATATGTAATGTCCATCACGCAAACATGCATATATAATTTTGACCTCTTTGAACCCCCTTTTATATAATAAAACTGGAGTTTACAGGGGTAGACCTTATTTTCCGTATTTCGGCTCTAAAATATAAATTGTGGGTACCCATTATAACCGCCTCGATGAGGCCGTTCTAACGTGTACCCACAGTCTATATTTTGAGCAGAAATCGGAAAATTATCACAATTTTTATGTCCCCGGTAGCGATAGCGGGGACATATTGTTTTTGCCCTGTCTGTTTGTTTGTGGACAACTTTAACGTTGGCCATAACTTTTGAACCGTTTGAGATAGAGCTTTCATATTTGGCCTGAAGGTTCCTTGTGACAAGACCTTCACATTCATGCAAACTTATTTGACCTTTGACCTTGACCTTGACCATTGACCTAGTTAAAAGAAAAAAAATAACATTGGTCATAACTTTTGAACCACTTGAGATACAGCCTTCAAATTTAGCATGTATGTACCTTGTGACAAAAGCTTTACATTCATGCAAAACATTTTGACCTGTGACCTTGACCTTTGACCTACTTAAAATAAGAAAATAACATTTTGGTCATAACGTTTGAACGGTTTGAGATAGAGCCTTCATATTTTGCATGTGGGTTCCTTGTGACAAGAGCTTTAGATTCACACAAAAATTTTGACATGTGACCTTGACCTTTGACCTACATAAAAGAAAAAGTTAACATTGGTCATAACTTTTGAACCGTTTGAGATACAGCCTTCATATATAGCATGTAGATTCCTTGTGACAAACGCTTTACATTCATGCAAAAATTTCGACCTGTGACCTCGACCTTTGACCTACTCAAAAAAAAAAAACATTTTTGGTCATAACTTTCGAACCGTTTGGGATAGAGCTTTCCTTTTTGGCATGTAGGTTCCCTGTTTTTAGAGCTTTTCATTCATGCAAAATGTTTGGACCATTACCTTGGCCTTTGATCTACTTAAAAAAAATAGTTCATAACTTTTGAACCGTTTAAGATAGAGCCTTAATATTTGGCATGTAGGTTCCTTGTGACAAGAGCTTTACATTCATGCAATTTTTTTTTACCTGTGACCTTGACCTTCTTTAAAGAAAAAATATTATTGTTCATAACTTTTGAACCGTTTAAGATAGAGCTTTCATATTTGGCATGTAAGTTTTTGCGTCAAGGGCTTCCCACACAAACAAAAATCTTGAACTGTGAGCAACTTTGAATGAAAAATGACCATGCCCGGGGACATGTTCGTGTTTCACAAACACATCTTGTTCATCTTAAAGTTTTCATTTTTGCGGCGGTAAAATTTACAATGTATTTGTATAGGCGTGTGTTCCTAATGAATCCTTATTTGCTGCGAAAATCATTTAAGAAAAAAATCAGATTACCTTCTGTCTGAGGAATTTATGGAGCAGTTATATGGTTCAAATGTTGCAGGCAGAAATGAGGGCAAACAAATTTTGTTTTTGTTTGTTTGTTTGATTTGAGGTTTAACGTACCCGTCAACACTGTATAGGTCATTTTGGAGACGTTGCTTCCAGTGTTGTGGGACTTTTATCCGACATTGAGATGAAATGACATCTCAAGCCCTGTCCCCCAATGAAACAAATAGTGTTTATAAGCATATGGGCGGTCTGACTCGCACCACTTTGCCTGGGCAGGCTTACCAGTATTCGTGTGCGGTCAGATTCAGTTCTGCATGGAAGAATCGTGCAGCCCATCTATTTCTTCAAGCACCAATAGGCGGGGGCTTAAATAGATTTTGTTACTTACAGACTTTTCCTCATCTTCTTTCTTTAAGTGTTCTGCTATAAACCGAACATCTTTGATTGAATCCCTCACTAAAGGGGGGTAATTTGCTAATTCTTCTTTTTCTTCCGATCTGGTTCTCTTCCGTAGATTCTCATAATTTGGTTCGTGCCGCAATGTTGGTGTTCCTTCTATAGAATCTGGTGTCATTTCCCTCATTTCTATTCCATTAACTGTCCGTATAGCAGCTTTAGGTTTTTTACGCATCTGAGGTCTTTTCATGAAAAGAATTTTCGGTAATATTTCCGTAAAGAGGCGCTTTGTCCAAGGCGACATCTGGTGAGTGGCGGGAGACCGGAAGTGCACGCTTAGCGTGTAAACAGTCAGAAATATAGACATTGTCACTATAATCATTGTAAACAATAGATATTTTCCTATCAATGGAATGACTATAGATGTTGGCGGGTTTATGTCAGACAGAAGCAAAAAGAACACCGTTAATGCGAGAAGAATTGAAATAGACAATGTGATTTTCTCCCCACTGTCAGACGGTAAATAAAACACAAGAACTGTAAGCGCCGATATAGCTACACATGGCATGATCAAATTGATGGTATAAAACAAGGTCCGTCTTCTTATAATGATATAAAATGTGATGTCAGGATAAGGTTCGAGACAGCAGGGATAATATTTTTCTTTCCGCCTGGCTGTTACATTTATAATGTCCCATTCAACATTAGGGTAATATTCACAAAGGTCCACACCATTAGGTATAATGGTCACGTGACCGTCGGAGAATCCCTGGCTCTCCCACACATGCCGCAGATCTACTTCATGGCCATCATATGTCCAGGAACTGAACTTCATGAAGCATTCTTGTTGGTCAAATGGGAAGAATTCAACGTTGATTGGACAATAACTCTTGTAAATAGCAGGAGGCTCCCAAACAATTTGCCCATTGTAAAATACAGCAGCTTTCGTGAACAAAGTTATCACAAACTTGCCGTCGGCACTGGAAAAAAATAAATCAAATGACTGAAAATGAATAGAATACCGTTGGCTCGTTAACATTGAACGACTCAAACTGTTTTTTGAGGTTAGGCAGTACGAAAACACCTGTGCGACATAGTGCATTTTCACATCTGCAAAATGGCTACTTTTCTTATGAAAATCTGTGATATTGTATTTACACTACAAATATATGTCGTGGGTGCTCTTTAGAACCGTCTCATTGAGGCGGTTCTAACGAGTACCCACAACCTATGTCTTCCAGCAGATATAAGAAAAATAATGTATACCCCTGTAAAAACAGTTTTCTCTTTCTAAAGTTGGGTTTAAGGGGTATTCATAACATGGACTTGTTCACGTGATGATTTGTTTGGAGTTCAATGGTTCAGACAGCATTATTTAACTATTTAGGTATAATTAAGGGAACTTTTGTTATTTTTCGAGGATATATTATAGAATACGAGGTTCATGTCTTTTGATATCAAGTTTATCAGGCAAAACTTCGAGAACGCTTTTAGAATCAAGAGGATTGCCAAGCGATTATACACGCATTCTCGTAGCTCAGTCTGATGCACGTGATATCAAATGACATGAATCTGGTATAATATTTATCAGTTTATCCCCCTGTTCACTCTTACGATCAGTTGTCGACTGTCCTGAGTACGTTCCAAGATTCCGGCGTGCAATAGTCGGTTGATATATTAAGTATTTTTAATGTAATTTTTCATTTATAATAATATTTTGTCAATTTTCCAGGAGTCTGGTTCATTCATCAACTGGCACGTTGACCTGACCAAGCTCACGTATGAGGTCATGGTGTTACAATGAAATAACTACAGAGGGTAACTGATAAGTTATGTTACTCATTAGAAGCAAAGAGCCTTCGACATGTTTCAAGTGGGTGCACGCAACATTTTATAACAAAAAATGAAAATATATTTATTACCATAATTTGTAATAAACAACCAATAAACATTTACAATACTGTGATTAGATTAGAATGAAAACATGAAACATATTCAACATTATCCCTTTGGTGTCTGCTTGCATGATGTTTAACTAACACACACCCATCTGGACTTGAAGAAATAGATGGGCAGCACGATGCTTCCACGCAGAGCTGAAACCAACCTGCACATAAGTACTGGTAAACCGCTCAGAGGATCTAAGCCTGCCCAGGCAACGAGGTGCGAGTTTGACCGTCCATGCTTATAAACCCTATTGGTTTCATTTGGCGGCAGGGCTTGAGGTGTCATTTCATCTTAATGTCGGGTTAAAGTCCTACAAAATTGTAAGCAACGTCTCCAAAATGATCTTTATAGTGTTGACGGGGACATTAAACCTCAAATCCAACAAACAAAACCACCGACGCGCCAACAGCAAATACGTCTTTCGACGTGCGCTTATCGAATACTTAACTCACCCTTCGCACGTACCCTTAAAAACAAGTTCAGATTATGCTTTGTTGTGGTCCATTTGCGCTCTCATTAGGAAAACGTGTCCGTGTGAAATAATGGCGTCCAAAATGGTGTCAGAAGTGACAATCTTTAGGTAAAAAATGATAACTTCTTTCTTATTGCTGCTTTCAACATACATTGTGGATGCTCGTTAGAACCGCCTCAATGAGGCGGTTCTAACGAGTACCCACAATCTATGATTTTGAGCAAAAATAAGGCAGATAATGTATACCCCATAAACCCCAGTTTTCTCTATATAAAGTGGGGTTTAGTGGGGTGTTCATTTCACGGACTTGTTAACGTGATGTTTGTGCAAATTTTCTATATTTCTACATAACTCCAGATAAGGCAGAGTATTAAGCATAAATTTCCTTTATTGTTTCTTGTTGCTCCATCAAAACATATATCGTGGGCGCTTGTTAGAATCGCCTCGATGAGGATATTCTAACAAGTACCTACCATGTATATTTCTGACATGAAATAAGGAAAATTATCCACGTTATTCCTCATTATCTCGAACAATACATTACGATAACTCACCCGTGCGGCATAGTGCATTTTTCACATCTCCAAAATGGCTACTTTTATGATGAAAATACTTGATATTTTCCCTATAACTGCTCAAAACATAGGTTGTGTGTGCTCGTTAGAACCGCCTCAATGAGGCGGTTCTAACGAGTACAGACAACCTATGTCTTGGAGCAGAAATAAGAAAAAAAAATGAATACCCCGTAAACCCCAGTTTTCTTTATATAAAGTAGGTTTTAGTGGGGTCTTCATTTCACGGACTTGTTCACGTGGTGTTTACGATAAAATATTTATCAAAAAATCCCTACGAACGTGTACCCTACCTATTTCTGACCTGAAACTTCATCACATGAAGGCGTCCGTGAAATGAACACCCACCTACACCCAAATTTATACAGAGAAAACGGGGGTTTAAGTGGTACACATGTACATTGTTTTTGTTATTTTTGCTCCTAGACATAGGTTAAGGGTACTCGTTGGAATTAGGCGGTTCTAACGAGCACCAACAACCTATATGTTTGGAATATGAATTAACAAAATATCAAGGATTTTCGGCAGAAAAGTAGCCATTTTGGAGACGTGAAAAATTGCACTATTTTGCACGAGGGTGTTATCGTAATGCATACATAGTTTTGGGTTGATTGTTGTCAGTCGACCGAAAGTTCCTTACTACAGAAACTCCAAGCTTGCTCTGGTCCACGTGACTATCGCTGAACATGTACAAAATTCAAGCTAATGGTTATTTTTAATTCTCACGTTGACGTCATAGCGCTGTGCAAAAACGGTTGGTTGTCTGTAAAATCTGAACTGGGCAATTGTACAGGGATATTGGCAAATAGTGTATACCCTCATCAGAAAGCCCCAGAACACTGTTTGAATGCTTTTAGTATTGAAATTTAAGGGTTTAAACGAAACAGTCCCCTTTCAGTGCCATTTTCCCAACCTACACTCAGAGACAATTGACTCACAGGGCAGGACCCCGCCCTCGGGGCTTGAAGAAATAGATGGGCTGCATGATGCTTCCACGCAGAGCTGAAACCGACCCGCACACGAGTACTGGTAAACCCCTTAGCCCAGGCAAAGCGGTGCAAGCCGGCCCGTCCATGCTTATAGACCCTATTGGTTTCATTGGGCGACAGGGCTTGAGTTATCATTTTATCTCAATGTCGGGTAAAAGTCCCACAAATTTGGAAGCAACGTCTCCAAAATGACCTTTACAGTGTTGACGGGGACGTTAAACCTCAAATCAAACAAAAAAAACAAACAAACAAACGTCCAAGACCTTAATCCCAGCCTACACTCAGAGACAATCGACTCACCCGTGCTAAACGTGCTTTGATTGCGACATAAGTGCATTTTTCCTATCTCCAAAATGGCTACTTTTTGTGATGAAAATCCGTGCTATATTTCGTATGTATACTGCAAACATAGGTTGTGGGTACTCGTTAGAACCGCCTCATGTAGGCGGTTCTAACGAGTACCCACAACCTCTGTATTGGCGACGAAATAAGAAAAACAGTGTATAACCCGTAAACACCAGTTTTCTCCATACAAAATGGGATTTAGAGGGGTGATCATTTCGCGGATGGATTTTTCTATCGGGCCTTACTTGTTGTATAGCACGATATCTGGCCGCCAAAGGTCCTCGGATGGTATATGTGTCATTTTAATCCCACCGAATTCGTCTGGGTCCCATTGTAGTCGTGTATCCATCCATTCGTGACGTAACCAGAGGTTAGAGGTCAATATCTGGTTCTTCTCGGACTGAAAAATAAGAATGAAGACTCAAAGAACAACCAGCATATCGGGCGACCAATAAATCCGTAACAAGAGGTTGGCTTACGGGTGAGCATGTCTAAAACCAAACTTCAAAGCGATTGGCAGAAATGCCCTACCTTACGAAAATGCGCCTATACAAATACATTGTAAATTTTACCACCTAAAAATGAAAATTTTCAGATGAAAAAAATCGATATTTTTCTTATTTCTGCTCAAAAACATAGATTTTGGGTGCTCATTAGAACCGCCTCGTCGAGGCGGTTCTAACGAGTACCCACAATCTTTAATTTTGAGCAAAAATAAAGAAAATAATGTATACCACTGTCAACCCCAATTTTACTATATAAAAGTGGGGTTTAAGGGGGTCAAATTTATATAGGTGTGTTTTCGTGAAGAAAACAATAGAAAAAAACACATGCACAAATAAAAAAAACTGTTATATACATGCTATAGAATGTTCCCCAGGGACGTTTAATAACGATTAAATGTCTTTTTACATAATACTAAAAGCAGACAAATTAATTTTGCGCCGGTGCATTAACCAAAAAACCCAATAATTATATTATGGAAATTTTGGCAACGAAATGAAAACCAAACTACAAGGCTGCTCCTGTCAATAAAACTTTTTGCACACATGCAGCGCAATAGAATGCAAATCCCATTTCTGCCTTGACATTTGTAAAGGAGTTTGTTACTACTTTGTTTGTTTGTTTGTTTGAATTGGAGTTTAACGACCCAGTCAACACTATTTAGGTCATTTTTGAGCCGGTCAGTTTACCTATCCACACTTTCTCTGGGCAGGCTTATACGTTAGCGGTTAACCAGTACAGTACACATTATTTCGCCAGAAACTGACAACTGCCCTTCTTGAATCAGCGGAAAGGAGAGAATGACCATAGAATAGATTAATTTCATTATCAATCTCAACGAAAGAATGTTGCAGACCCCAGCAGGTATTGAATCCACGTCCTCCTGATCACCCGTCAGACGCGCATCCGACTGAGCTACCGAGGCCGGGCTTTGGTAGCAGTGGTGGTGTTGGTGGTGGAGGAGGAGGAGGAGGAGAGGGAGGGGATGATAAATAGAGGATCTTGCATGAGTGTTCATGTATTATTGAATTTATTAAACGAGTTGAGGAAAAGGAATAAAATGCGAGGCTTTGCCGAGCATTTTATCCCTTTTCCTCAACGAGTTTAATAAATTCAATAATACATGAACACGAATGCAAGATTCTATTTATCATATGACATTTAAAACGTATTTTATTCACCATTGTTTACAAAAATGTCAATATTCCGCCATTAGAAAACGCGACGTAGTTAAGGGCGTCGTACATTCGTACATGTAACGTTACGGGACGTATCTAGCTAATTTGCATATTTAATCCACTAGTGGATTATCGAAAATATTACATGGCGTTATTACACTCTCAGACGCGACGTCATATGATAAATGCATATAATGTTCAAACATTATATTTATCAGGATGTAGTCAAACTACCGCTTTAGTTAGTTATATGTTTGTTTGTTTGTTTGATTTGAGGTTTAACGTCCCCGTCAACACTATATAGGTCATTTTGGAGACGTTGCTTTCAATTGTGTGGGACTTTTACCTGACACTGAGATGAAATGACATCTCAAGCTCTGTCGCCCAATGAAACCCACAGGATTTATAAGCATGGACGTTCCGACTCGCACCGCTTTGCCTGGGTAGGCTTGGATCCTGGTGGTGGTGGTGGCAGAGGGTGGTGGTGGCGGTGGTGGTGGTGGAGGCGAGGGACTTAAGGGGGTGATGAATGCATATAATGTTCAAACCTTATATATAATAGACTTGGAGTTTTAAATAGTGTAGTCAAACTACCGCTTTAGTTTGTTAGTATTGTTTGTTTTGAAGTTTAACGGCCCAGTCAACACTATTTTAGGTCATTTTTGAGCCGATCAGTTTACCTAACCACACTTTTCCTGGTCAGGCTTATACGTAAGCGGTTAACCAATACAGTGCACATTCTTTCGCAAGAAACTGACAACTGCCCTTCTTGGATCAGCGGAAGGGAGGGAATGACCGTAGAAAAGATTTCATGATCAATCTCCATGAAAGAATGTTGCCGACCCCAGCAGGTATCGAATCCGCGTCCTCCTGATCACCAGTCAGACGCGCATCCGACTGAGCTAGCGAGGCCGGCCTTTGGTAGTCGTAATGGTGGTGGTGGTGGTGGAGGCCGAGGTGAAGAGGGGATGAAGAATGCATATGAGCCCCGCCAAGCGAATTTGGGTCTTCGAGCATTCCATCATGAAATTTTAACTGCGCATGCCCAGCCATTCAGAGGGGCCAGGGATATGGCTTTCTGTCTGAAGGTTCCTCTTGATTCACTGCTTGCATGAGCGAGCAGCGAAGGTTCTGGCGAGACTGCGCGGATGCGCAGGCTCGCCTGAACCTTCGCTGCTCGCATAGGCGATAAGTACCAAAATCGCTTGGCGGGGCCCATATAATGTTCAAACCTTATATATCAGAAACTTGGAGTTTCAAATAATGTTCAATTACTTAGTTACATGTAGTTACATGTTGTTCAAAAAGGTATATTTTGTTTTCATTATACTAACATCGACGGACCCATTTATAAGAATGCTCGGAAACAAGTGAAACAAGTATTGAAATGCGTGTACTCAATCAAGATAAGGGCATGCTACATAATGTTTTCCCAACAATTCCCTGCACACGTCTATATAAATTTGACCCCCTTAAATCCCGCTTTTATATAGTAAAACTGGGGTTTGCAGGGGTAAACCTTATTCAAAGTTTCTTATTTGTGCTCTAAAATATAGATTGAGGGTACTTGTTAGAACCGCCTCCCACACTCTATATTTTGAGCAGAAATAAGAAAAATATCACAATTTTTCATCTTAAAATTTTTGTTTTTCGGCGGTAAAGTTTATATGGTATTTGTATAGGCGTGTTTTCGTAAGGAATACTCGAAAACAAATGATACAAGTATTTCTATGCATGTATACAATCAAGATAGGGGTATGCTAATATCAGAATGTTTCCCCTTCATATTCCCTGCAATTCCTTCAGGGCTTATTTAACCCTATGAATTGCAATATAGCCAATTCTCCGGAATAAATATTGACAATTGTGGTTTCATTAACCACTTACTCGGCACACAACTTGGTTACTGACAAGATTTTATTTACATAGATTTGTTTAAATAATCATCTTCACGCCGTAAAGTATCTAGATCAAAGCTCTTTTTAGGAGGAAAAGATTGATCTGTGCAACAGAACAGTATTGTATTAGTGAGGGGAAGCGTTCGAAAATGTACCGTCTGTTAAAGGAATAGAATCGACAAGCCTAAATCAGTCTGAGATTGTACAGTAGAACTTCGATGGCTCGTACACCGATGGCTCGTTTACCATGGCTGAGTCGAACCAGTTTTAAGTCCCTTTGGAATTCCTGTACATAATAAATAATGCGGGATAAATAAGGAGCTTTTCGAATTTTATCTTGCAAATGTATGCTGTGTGTACTCATTAGAATCGCCTCGATGAGGCGATTCTAATGAGTACACACAGCATACATTTTTATTAAAGAACACCAAAAGATGTCCCAGAATTACCCTTCATGCCTACTGGCAGTAACCCTCAGTGGCTCGAACTACTCCTGTCTCGAACAGATTTTCTTGGTCGCAAAGGAGTTCGATCCATCGAAGTTCGACTGTAATCGGATTCCGGACAAGCCGACTGCATGGAGACAACGAACTCTTGACTGTATATAGGAAAACCATCACGTGAACAAGTCTGTGAAATGAACACCCTCCCAAGCCCACTTTATATCATCACAAAAACACGCCTATATAAATTTATACAGTAAAACTGGGGTTCGCAGGGGTATACATTATTGTTCTTATTTCTGCTCAAACACATAGATTGTGGGTACTCGTTAGAACCGCCTCTTCGAGGCGGTTCAAACGAGTATCCACAATCTATGTTTTGAGCAGAAATAAGGAAAATATCGAAATTTTTCATCTGAAAATTTTCATCTTTTGGTGGTAAAATTTACAATGTATTTGTTTAGGCGGGTTTTCGAAATGTAGAGAAAAGTGGAGTTTACAGAGGTATACATTATTTTGTTTAATTCTGCTCCTGGACATAGGTCGTGGGTGTTCGTTAGAACCGCCTCTTTGGAGTATAAATAAGACAATATCACAGATTTTCATCTTAGGAGATATATGTATGAAAGAATGCACAATACACGGGTGTGATACAATAATGATGATAAGTCTGACATTGTAGATTCCGGACAGCTCGACTGCATAGAGAGAGTAAAACTCTTGACCGAATATAGGGTAAACAAACTGTCTTGAATCAGTACGTGCCAGTCTATTTAAACAGTTAGGATCTTCGCTATCCTCACATGAGATTTAATGTGGAATCAGCGAAGATTTATTCAGCCTAATCATCCGTAATACAGCCACATTACGCAAACACACCTATACAAATGCATTGTCACCTTTATCGCCGACAAAATGAAAATTTTGAGATGAAAAATTGTGATATTTTTCTTATTTCTGCTCAAAATACAGATTGTGGGCACTTGTTAGAACCGCCTCATCGAGGCGGTTCTAACGAGTACCCACTATCTATATTTTAGAACAGAAATAAGAAAAATAAGGTTTACCCCTGTAAACCACAGTTTTACTATATAAAAGTTGGGTTCAAGGGGGTCAGAATTATATAGGCGTGTTTTCGTGATGAGCTTCATTAGTCATTCTGGCATTAGACTAAATGACCATGGTATATAACGAGCGCGGACAGCGAATCCTAATATGAGTCTGCGCTGCGCATGCGCAAACTGATCTGACATATCGCTGTACTCATGTAAACATACTTGAAAATGTCTCGGACTCACTGGCATTTTATTCTGTGTTCCGGCCCAGATCAAGGAACCGATCTAATCTCTTTACTACATATTTCCTTGATTAAGACTATCAATTTCGTGCGCATGCAAAGTTTCACCGTCTTTAATCAAAATTATTGAATTTTGAACGATGCTGTGTCTGTACTTTCTGGTCGATTGTTTGTCAATCGACACAAAGTTAACAGTACCGCAACAGACTTCATTATTGTTGTCTACGTCTCAACGCTGTCCAGTTAGGATAAACCGCCAGGGGCCCGCACATAACAGAAAGTGTGTTTTCGGTATTGAATTAATTAGTTAACCAAATATATACTTAGCCTCTCTCTCTCTCTCTCTCTCTCTCTCTCTCTCTCTCTCTCTCTCTGTCTCTCTCTCTCTCTCTTTCTCTCTCTCTCTCTCTCTCTCTCCTGCTATTTAAGAGGGATCAAACAAGGGTGCATGCATCATGGCGCCTATATAATATAGACCCCCTTAAATCCCCCAACCCCAACACTTTCATATATTAAAGCTCGGGTGTACAGGGGTATGCATGATCTTTTTTTGCTCAAAAACATATATTGTGGGTACTCGTAAGAACCGCCTCGCCGTTAGAACAGCAAACATATCAGAATTTGTATCTGAAAATGTTCATTTTTGGTGGTAAAACTTCCAATATATTTGAATAGGCATGATTGTGGAATGGGCTACATGTACATGTATATATAATTATGATGTCTGTCATCCGAAAATTGGACATTGACAACCAATGTAGACCCAGTTCAAACGTTACAGAATACGGCATCTGATCAGGGTCTATATCGTTTTCTTTACCCAGCACGTAAAGTGTAATGAATACCCTTGTAACCCAACTTTCTATAGGTACGGTACATGTAAAATATGGGTTTAAATGGTTTATATTATTTTTGTTATTCTTGCCCAAAACATAGATTGTGGGTAGTCGTCAGAACCTCCTGGACGAGGAAGAGGGGGTGGGAGGGGGAAGGAGACTTGTGTTTTGTTTTGTACACCATTTCAGTCAAAAACTAAATGATGTTCATCACGTGTGTTTGTTTTGTTTGTTTGATTGAATGTTTAACGTCCCCGACAACACTGTACAGGTCATTTTGGAAACGTTGCTTCCAATTTTGTGGGACTTTTACCAGGCACTGAGTTGAAATGACATCTCAAGCCCTGCCGCCCAATTTAACCAACAGGGTTTATAAGCATGGACGGGCATTGCCTGGGCAGGCTTAGATCCTCTAAGCGGTTTACCAGTGCTCGTGTGCGGGTCGGTTTCAGCTCTGTGTGGAAGCATCATGCAGCCCATCTATTTCTTCAAGCCCCGATGGGCGGGGGTTAATTTTTATCACGTTTACGAGTCTACATGAAGAACAACCTTTTTAACACGACTTTCTACAGTACAAAACCGCTATTAAGACCACCTAAAATTAAGACTACATTTGCTTTTAAAATCTTATTTAGAAGAGTTCAGTTATTCTTTCTTTGTGTTTTCGACAAACAATGTCTCCTATAGCTAATTAGAGACCACCTTTGGGAATGTTCAAAATGGGTCTTTTAACACCTTTGGGAATGTTCAAAAGGGGTCTTAAAGACCCCTTTTGAACATTCCAAAGGTGGTCTTAATAAAGGAATTTGACTGTATCTATAGAGAAACTGGAGATTTACAAGGGTATACAGCTCTTTCCTTATGTTTGCTCTAGACTTCACGATAACAAGTCCTTGTAATAAACACCCTCTTAGACCCCACTTTACCGGCCCCGATAGCTCAGTTGGTAGAGTGTCCGCTCCGGGGAACGGGAGGTCTCGGGTTCGATCCCGGGCGGCGACATACCAAAGTCGTTAAAAATGGTACTAGCTGCTCCTCGCTTGGCACTCAGATTTACGGGGTAGAGCTAGGACTGGTCGACCCAGTGTCAGGATAATGTGACTGGGTGTGGTATCATGTAATGTGTCTGGGACATGATACTTCAGTGAGGCAGCACTATAAACGTGAGCATTGAGCTCCCTGTCGCAACCAGACACCGTCGTGATATGACTGAAAAATTGTTGAAAGCGACGTTAAACCCGAATTCACACACACACAGACCCCACTTTATGGTTTACAGGGGTGTACATTATTTTTCTTATTTCTGCTCTAAGACATAGATTGTTGGTACTCATAAGAACCGAAGCGGTTCTAACGAGCACCCAAAACCTATGTTTGAGTATAAATAAGAAAAATATTACAAATTTTCATAAGAAAGGTAAGCCTATCTGCATATTGGATACATGTATATGAAAGAATGTCACATTTGATGTGTAATCGTAATGGATTGGTTTTGGTTTTGGTTTTACGGCCCTTTCAAGATTATTTCACTCATATCGAGCCGATCGTTAATCAGAGGTGGACGAAAACCGGAGTACCCGGAGAAAAACCACCTTACCTTCCGTTGCAGAACTTGGCGACTCACATGTTACCCGAGCGAGGCTCGAACCACAGCGGTGAGAGACCTAATGATCAAGAGTCAGCGCTCTTAACCACTAGACCACGGAGGCCCGTCTCGTAATGGATTGAGGGCACTCGTTATTTGTTTGTTTGATTGATTTGAGGTTTAACGGCCCCGTCAACACTATATAGGTAATTTTGGTGACGTTGCTTCCAATTTTGTGGGACTTTTATCCGACACGGAGATGAAATGACATCTCAAGCCCTGTTACCAAATGAAACCAATAGGGTTTTTAAGCATGGATGATCCGACTCGCACCGCTTTGCCTGGGCAGGCTTAGATCCTCTAAGCGGTTTACCAGTACTCGTGGGCGGTCGGTTTCAGCTCTGCGTAGAAGTATCATTCAGCTCATCTATTTCTTCAAGCCCCGATGGGCGGGACATATGTTGTCAGTACTCGTTAGAACCGAAGCGGTTCGGTTCTAACAAACACCCAAAACCTATGTTTAGAGTATAAAAAAGAAAAAAAACAACAAATTTTCAAAAGAAAGGTAACCATATTGGAGATATGAAAGAATGCACTATGTCACACTTGATGTGTCATTCTAATGGATTGTGGATACCCGTTAGAACCACCTCATGCATTACGAAAGCACAACTATACAAATATATTGTAAACTTAACCGCCGAAAAACGAAAATTTTCTGATGAAAAATTGTGATATTTTACTTATTTCTGCTAAAAATATAGATTGTGGATACGGTTCTAACGAGTACCCACAATCTACATTTTAGAGCAGAAATTAGTAAAATAAGGTATACCCCTGTAAACCCCCAGTTTTACTACAAAAAAGTGGGGTTCAAAGGGTCAGAATTAAATAGGCATGTTTTCGTGATGGGAAGTAGTTTTAACGAGCACCCGCACCTGTCTTAGCAAATAAAAAAAGGAAAAAAAAATATTTCATATTTTCACAACAAAACGATCATTTAAAAATAGAAAAGAAAAAAAAAATGTATTTGCACAGGGTTGTATTTCCCTAACGTATAATTTTGGAGTTGTTTCATTTCGGTGAACAATGAATGATTTCACTCGACTTTTTAAAAGAACGTTGAATCTATAGACACTTTCATAATGGAACACTTACTTATACTGATTCTTTGTACACGTTCTCCCTGGAGAGCTTTTTGTCATTTGAGCCTATGCACAAAATGATTACAATGTAACAGGTGCACCCTCTCCACGTTTAGCGTTTTGGCGTGTCAACGATTCACTGTTATGAGCGCAACAAGCCATCGCGACGTGCAAAGACTCAGCACGCGCAGTCAGACCTGAGCTTTGGAAGTCGCGCTTTGCAACTTACACGGTTTCGTGTGCGCCGGTTCATTTTATTAGTTGAAAAAAATGCTTTATTTTCAAACTAGTAATTATGTGTCCAAATTTACTTAGAAGTTATTAAATTTCCAATTACTGGCGAAAAACTTCTAAACATACACTTGAATCATAATTGTGCTAACTTTAACAGTTTTATTTTCATATAAAGCTTCGAAACTAAGTACGGATTAAATCAACAAAGTTTAAAATTTTCCCACTGATCTGTATTGTATTTATATGTCAAACATACAGGCCAATAAGGTGTCATGCCATGAAATTATTATTATTATTAATTTAATTAATTTAGAAACCCCCATTTTAGGTTTCCGCTTTCATGCTGCCATACATTTCTTAACATCAACCCTAACGACCAAGTCAACACTTTTAAGGTCATTTTTGAGCAGGTCAGTTTACCTAGCCACACTTCACCTACGTAAACGGTCACCAGAAACTTCCTGCCGGCCTCGGTAGCTCAGTCGGATGCGCGTCTGACTGGTGATCAGGAAGATGCGTGTTCGATACCTGCCGGGGTCGGCAACATTCTTTCGTGGAGATTGATCATGAAATATTTTCTACGGTCATTCTTTCCCTTCCGCTGATTCAAGAAGGGCATGCAGTTGTCAGTTTCTGGCGAAAGAATGTGCACTTCACTGGTTAACCCCTTACGTATAAGCCTGCCCAGGAAAGTGTGGATAGGTTAATTGACCAGCTAAAAATGACCTAAATAGTGTTGATTGGGCCGTTAAACTCCAATACAAACAAACAAACAAATCGTGTACCATGGCTGAGTCGAAATTGTTCTTTAACTTATTGGGAATTCTTTCTATTGCGATCCGGACTAAAAGTAGCTGCATGCAGAGATATGTAAGAGAGATTTCCTTTTTTTTATCTTTAAAA
This sequence comes from Lucinisca nassula, assembly GCA_963580285.1. Classification (NCBI taxonomy): domain Eukaryota; kingdom Metazoa; phylum Mollusca; class Bivalvia; order Lucinida; family Lucinidae; genus Lucinisca; species Lucinisca nassula. The sequence goes on along the minus strand of OY757018.1, from coordinate 134,046,074 downwards.
TGTATCATTGTGTGTATTCGTAAACTGCCTCGATGAGACGATTCTTATGAATGCAACCAACATACAATGAAAAAAAAAATAATAAACACACGCGCAAGGATTATTCCCATTCTGTGCGGGTCGTCATTGGTATCCTTATTCGAACACCCCCATCATAAAATTCACATCTATAGTTTTAAAATCCTGCTCTTTGCTAATTCTAAGAACGCATGGCAGGTACTCAATACATAAGTATTTTATGCTATTCAGGAAACATTGAACATTATGTATGAATTATTGCTGTAAAACTAAAACAACTGTCGACGTTCATCAAACATCTATATTTTGCCGAATAAAATAGGTTGCAATTCGTCATTGACAGAAGGATTTACGTCCACAGTTCATGGAAAGTATTCCGAGACACTGTGAATTGGATTGCTATCAACATCTGCAGGCATCTATTTAATGTATGCCCGTAAACTGCGATTTTATTCAACTCACCTCGAATGTTTTTTTGTTGTTTTTTTTTCAGTCGGCGTTTTTGGTATCCGTCTGCGTTCCAGGTAGTCGAATACCCCGTGTGGTTATGTGCTATTATTAACCCCAGTACATCGAACTACCCCTGTCTAGACATAAAGCAAACACGCCTATATAATTTTGACCCCATTGAACCCCATTTTTATATAGTAAGTCTGGGGTTTACAGAGGTAAACCTTATTTTTCTTATTTCTGCTCAAAATATAGATTCAGTGTACTCGTTAGAACCGCCTCAAAAATATCACATTTTATCTTCTTAAAATTTTCATTTTGTCGGCGATAAAGGTTAGATTGTATTTGTATAGGCGTGTTTTCTAAATGACAAATTTTCATTATTGCGATAACAAATGCATTCTTCAATACCCCCCAAAACGTGACTTTTCTGGTGAAAAGATGTTATATTTGTTCTATTTATACTCCAAACATAGGTTGTGTGTGATCGTTAAAACCGCCTCACTGATGCGGTTCTATACGAGTACACACAACCTATGTCTTAGAGCAGCAATGAGAATAATACTACATCACGTGAACAAGTCCGTGAAATGAACACCCCAATCAAACCCCAATTTATATAGAGAAAACTGGGGTTTAAGGGGTTAACATTATTTTTATTGTTTCTTCTCCAAGACATAGGTTGTGGGTACTCGTTAGAACCGCCTCGATGAGCCGGTTCTAACGAGCACCCATAACCTATGTTTGCAGTATAAATAAGAAAAATGTCACTGATTTTCATCAGAAAAGTAGCCATTTTGGAGATGTGAAAAATGTCGCAAGGGTGTGTTATCGTAATGTATACCCCTGTAATTCCTACTTTTCGCTCTATAAAGTTGTGTTTACATGGGTGTTCATTAAACACCCTTGTTAACATGATGCATGTTTGAGCCATAAACATGTACATTCGATTGTTGATAGCAGAAATTCCGTTGAAATCGTTTGCCCTAACGAAAATCTGTTCGAGAATCGTTAATCTTTTTGGCACGCGAAGTCAACCAGAAAATGAGAGTTAATATAATTTGCGGTGAAAACGGGTTTATGGTGAATGGGTACACCTAAGGTGTTTCTTTCAGTCATTTTTTTCAAGGGAGACAAGTAGGCTTATATACTGGTGTGAGATAGTAATTTTTTTCATGGCCACAAATATGACAAATTTCTGATGGTAATTTTATGGTGTAAGTTTGATACTTTTTTAAATTTCTGCTTCAAACATAGATTGTGGGTCGCGTTAGAACCGCTTACAACCGGTTATAACGGGTACCCACGACTTATAGTTTGTGCAAAAATAAGGGGGTAAAATGGGTAATAATGGAGAAATGTACACGTGTACTTTTGTAAATTTCTCTGTACAAAATGAAGCTTACAAGACTGTCCAACACGCCCGTATGGTTTTGACCCCCCTTAAAACCCACTTTTGTACAGTGAAAGTGGGATTTATTTTTTGTTGTTTTTTTTCTGCTGAAAAAAGCCATAAATTGTGGGTATTCATTAGAATCGCCGCGCTTCAATGAAGTGGTTCGAATGAGCACACACAACCTATGTTTGCAGTATACATAAGAAAGTAGCTATTTTGGAGATGTTAAAAAAATGCACTATGTTGCATGGGTGTAGTATCTAGGGCCGTTCTCTCTAGATCAAAGACTTTCGGATGAGTCTTTAAACCGAGGTCCCGTCTCCGTATGACCTTAGCTGTTGGTGAGTCGTAAAACTCAAACACTCACTCACTCTCTCTAGATCAGTCGGATGCGCCTCTTAATGTCGCGGGTTCGAAACATGTACCTGCCGGGGTCGGCAACAATCTTTCGTGCAGAATGGTCGTGAAATCTTTTCTACGGTTATTCTCTCCCTCCCTCCACCAATTCAGGAAAGGGCAACTGTTATTTTTGTGAAAGAATGTGCATTTTACTGGTTAATTGCTTATGTATAAGCCTACCCAGGATGTGTACACTTAGTTAGGCGAACCGACCTGCTCGATATGACCTAAATAGTTTTGAGTAGGCTGTTCATCTCCAAAACAAATAAATACACAAAACCAAATCCAAATCTCTAGAACTTGCCTATTTCATATGAATTTTGCCTATTTCAGATGAATTTTAATAAATATTTTATAGTTCGAGCAAAAATAAAAAAATGGTATATACCCCGTAAACCCCAGTTGTCTCTATATAAAGCGGGGTTAAGAGTAAGAGTTCCTTGCATGGACAAGGGGGATGGACAAGGGGGTACACAGCAATCCATGTCCGTCTGAAAAAGCTGTCCAAACAGCGCCTGATGCTCAGACTTAGCTATTAATTTGTTTGATTTTATTTGGTTTCAGGTTTAACGTCCCCGTCAACACTGTATAGGTCATTTTGGAGACGTTGCTTCCAATTGTGTGGGACTTTTACCCAACATTGAGATGAAATGACATCTCAAGCCCTGTTACCCAATGAAACCAAGAGGGTTTATAAGCATGGGCTGTCCGATCCGGCTATGCTTTGTCTGGGCAAGCTTAGATCCTCTAAGTTGTGTAAATTCGGCTTAAGCTCTACGTGGAAGCATCATGCAGCCCATCTATTTCGTCAAGCCCCGATGGGCGGGGGCGTACTTAGCTATTAAGTAAGTCAGCCATTCATCATGAAAACAAGCCTATGTAACTCTGAACCCCTTTTATAATGTAAAACTAGGGTTTGCAGGGGTTAAACCTTATTTTCTTTATTCTGCTCTAAAACATAGAGCGTGGCTATTCGTTAGGACCGCCTCGGCGAGCGGTTCTAACGAGTATCCACAATTTACGTTTCGAACAGAAATATAAATAATATCAGATTTATTTTATCTGAACATTGTCATTTTTTTTGTGGTAAATGTTTCAATATATTTGAATAGGTGTGTTTGCGTAATGGGTGCATCTGTTATAAGACAAATCCTACTTTTTATGATATATAAATGGAAAATCTGCCTACCATATATGTTGTAATATATTATAGCATCATGATTGGATTATCTTAATTCTAAGACTGCATGCTGTTAGTAATATTCACCTGGATACATGTAACACACCCGAGTGACAAAGTGCATGCTTTTATTTCGCCCAAACATATATTTTTTCTGAGAAAAATGTGTAATAGTTTTCTTATTCTTCCCCCAAACAGAGATTGTGTGTGCTCGTAAGAACCGCCTCAATGCGGCGGTTCTTATGAGTACCCACAATCCATGATTCGGAGCAGAAACAAGAAGAGTGACACATTGTATATCCATTCGAACACACGTTTCTTTATATAAAGTCGGGGTTTGCAGGGATGTGTATTACACAGACTTGTTGATGTACATGTACAGTGACTGTTTTCGAGGAATCAATAGGGTTCTTGTACCACTTTACATTTTTAATAGACCGAGCCGAGTGGAAATGGGACTTTGAGCATGAGCGCACAGCGAAGAATCGGATCAACCTCCATAAAGTCTGATCAAACTGTTAAGACCCCTAAATGCTTCTCCGTGTAGATTGGGGAATTCTGTATTTTAAATGGATGATGGTACGACAGTACTTTTTTTCTGCACATTAGGATAACGCATCCGTGTAACGTACTTCCCATCCCGATGACCATTATTTTCTCTGATGCAACGTTTTCATATTTTACTTATTCATACATCAAACATAGGTTTTGGGTGCTCGTTAGAGGCGATCACCATGATGGTTGAAAAAGAGGATTTTGCTGGTTGTTAATATTTCAAAGTTAATATCGTAAATTACTACCAGAAGTCATTAAGCAAATACGAGTAAAATACCTACCAATAAAAGTAGCTGGGAAAGCCTCATTCCAAGTCTCACGGTCAGCATACCAGTTCCGTTTCCGGCACTCCCGAAAGGCCGAATCAGTTTGTTATAATGTTTCTGCTGCAACAGGAAGTGGTGTAATTTCTGTTCCTTCGGGGGCTTGTGAGCCCCATATACTGTGAGACCCATACTTAAACAGAACAGCAATGAAAACGTTCGTAAAGTACTCGTGGTCATTATCTTGAGCGTTTATCTGAAAAAAAAATTTCTGCCGTTTTTAAAGAGAATACAGTTTCTTAAACCGGAACTACAAGTTTCTTTTCTTGTACCTGAATCCCGTTCAGGTGCATGTGCAAGTAGACACACTTTCGGTTACGAAAGTTATCGCCTAAGGACCATGCTTAAAGGAAAAAAATCTGTACCCTGACAAATTCTCTCCTTAACCTATAGATGGCAATTGAATCTTCCACGTTATACGTTTGGAGTGGTCCATTTTCAATTATAGGGGTGTCGGGATTGTTTTTTTTTAGGCGAGGTCTGCTGACAGCCGGCTGGCACCAGACTTTTAGGTCTAGTGACAGCCGGCTGTCACCAGACCTAAAAGTCTGCTGACAGCCAGCAATAATATTTCTTCAATACTAAGTACATTTTCATATTCTTATCTTCATCATATGTCTGGATCCAATTATAGAACTAGAAATGTATAAAGTTTGATTAAAATTCATCAATTGAGCTTGGGTGCAGAAAACAATTTTATTGGCTGAAAATCAAGTTTTCTGGAGCCTATGACCTTAAAAATTAAGACAAGGCCACCAAAGTCTAATTAAATTTTTTGGTTGCTGGTATATTGAAAAGTTGGACCAAAATCCATTGATTTGTTCATGAGATAGGGTGCAGACAAGCCAATTTTTGTCCAAAGTTGACACTTTTTAGGGGCCTGTGCCTTTTAAAACCAAAACATGACTGATTTCCCCCTCCTAGTGAACCATGTAAGATTGGTCACAAATCCACAATCCATCCATAGGTTCAGTGCCTAAATCAGGATATGCTGAGCCGCTGTCGCTGATGCAAACAGGATCTGCACCTAAAACAACATATCCTTCTCCCCCTGTTATTTGTTTTAGCTCATCAGAGCCGAAGCTTATGGGATAGGCAGTTGTCTGTCATCATCTGACGTCAACACTTTTAAATGACAACTCCTCTGAAGCTACTGGGCCCATTAATCCCAAACTTAATCTGTAGCATCCTTGGGCTGGGGGATCGAAAGTTTGTGGTTTTTTTACTCACCTGACTGAAGGTCATGGTGAGCTTTTGTGACTGTGAGATGTCCAGCGTCGTCGTTAGTCGTCCCTCGTCCGTCGTGCGTAAACTTCTTGTTAACAATCTAGAGGCCACAGTTTTGATCCAATCATCATCAAACTTAGTCAGAATGATCATCATGACAATATGTCGGTGAAGTTAGAATATGGGTCATGTCGGGTCAAAATGTAGGTCACCAGGTCAAGGAAAACCTTGTTAACACTCTAGAGGCCACAATTTTGGTACAATCATCCTCAAACTTGCTCAGGATGATCATCTTGATAATATCTTGGTCAAGTTTGAATATGGGTCATGTTGGGTCAAAAAGTAGGTCAGTAGGTCAAACCACAGAAAACCCTTGTTAGCACTCTAGAGGCCCCAGTTTTGGTCCAATTATCCTCAAACTTGCTCAGAATGATCATCCTGACAATATCTCGGTCAAGTTGGGATATGGGTCATGTCAGGCCAAAAAGTAGGTCAGTAGGTCAAATAATAGAAAAACCTTTGTTAACACTCTAGAGGCCACAGTTTTGGTCCAATCTTCCTCAAACTTGGTCAGAATGTTCATCCTGACAATATCTCGGTCAAGTTTGAATATGGGTCATTTCAGGTCAAAAAGTAGGTCAGATCATAGAAAAAACATTGTTAACACTCTAGAGGCCACAGTTTTGGTCCAGTCATCCTCAAACTTGCTCAGAATGATCATCCTGACAATATGTCGGTCAAGTTTGAAAATGGGTCATTTCGGGTCAAAAAGTAGGTCAGTAGGTCAAACCACAGAAAAACCTTGTTAGCACTCTAGAGGCCACAATTTTGGTCCAATCATCCTCAAACTTGCTCAGAATGATCATCCTGACAATATCTTCTCGGTCAAGTTCAATTATGGGTCATGTAGGCCAAAAAATAGGTCAGTTGGTCAAATCATACAAAAACCTTGTTAACACTATAGAGGCCACAGTTTTGGTCCAATCATCCTCAAACTTGCTCAAAATGATCATCCTGACAATATCTCGGTCAAGTTCGAATAAGTGTCATGTCGGGTCAAAAAGTAGGTCAGTAGGTCAAATCATAGAAAAACCTTGTTAACACTCTAGAGGCCACAGTTTTGGTCAAATCATCATCAAACTTGCTCCGAATGATAATCTCTACAATATCTAGGTCAAATTCGAATATGGGTCATGTCGGGTCAAAAGTAGGTCAAATCATAGAAAAACCTTGTTTACACTCTAGAGACTGCAATTTTAGTCTAATTATCATCAAACTTGCTCAGAATGATCATCTTGACAATATCCAGGTCAAATTCGAATATGGGTCATGTGGGGTCAAAAAGTATTTCATTGTGTCAAATCATAGAAAAACCTTGTTAACACTCTAGAGGCCACAGTTTTAGTCCAATCATCATCAAACTTGCTCAGAATTGTCCTCTTTTTGTAATACCTTGGTCAGGAGGGGTATTTTATTTGACAGAAAATACTGTTAGCAAACAGTGCAGACCCTGATCAGATGCCACATTTTGCGACGTCTGATCTGGGCCTATGCTGTTTGCCAGGCTACCCCTTCAGGATTTTCCCGCCTTTTAGAGGTTATTATAACTTTAAACAAAAGGGGTTATTATAACTTTAAACAAATATTCTGTATGATAATACAGTATGTCAAGCAATTCAGACTTTCAGGGTGTTTGGATCATGGTCAAAGTTCTTTTGGCTATTTTTAGAAAAAACATTGTCATCACTTTACCTACTTTTATTTCATAATTTCCCCACCATAAGCATGCTACAGATTAGAAATGATTGAAATCAACCTTCAGGCTGCTGAAATATAAATGCTGTAAGACATGAAGGGGCGGACCTTTCATCTCAATGTCGGGTAAAAGTCCCACAAAATTGGAAGCAACGTCTCCAAAATGACCTAAATAGTATAAACCTCAAATCAAACAAACAAAATTGGTCAAATCATACTTGAGACTGCATTTTTTGTTCAAGTTTCATGAAACTTGCCAAGAATGTTTGCCTTTATAAAATCTTGAATATGGGTCATGTGGGATCAAAAACAAGGTGATGAATAGACTCAGGTGAGCGATATAGGACCATCATGGTCCTCTTGTTTTGTGAAAATGGGCTCATTAGTTTGGTTGCTGTGGCAACTTGGAGTTTCCATGGGGAAAATAGAAAAATGGCATTAACTGCCAAGCCTTTGACAAAAAATTTATAGAAATGTTCCTTGAGTAAATTTCTTTCAGCCATATACTTTTATGCCAACCTGGGGGTCCACCAGGGTGTGCCGAGACCATGTCCCATCCCCTCCATTACATAAAAGGCCATGTATCTTGGAAACCATTCAGATCCCCACCCCCAAACCATATATATTCTTGTTCTTTGTGATAAGACACACTCAGTGACACCAACCTGGGGATCCCCTGGTTGTGCTGGGGCCATGCCCCACCCCCTCCACATAGTTAATCCAATATCTCAGAAACCGTTCAAATCCGCACCCCTAAACCATATATATTCTTGTTCCTTATAAGACACATTCAGTGATACCAACCTAGGGGTCTCCAAGGGTGTGCCTGAGTGCCATGTCCCGACCCTCCACTTCAAAAAAGGCGAAATATCTGAGAAACTGTTCAGATTACCCCATCCCTTCAACCGCATTAAATTTCTTCCTTATGATAAGACGCATTCAGTGATACCAACATTTGGGCCCAGGGGGTGTTCCGGTCCGCCGGCCCACCCCTCCACTTCATAAAAAGCCATATATTTCAGAAACCATTAAGATCCCTGCCCCTAAACCATATATTTTCTTATTCCTTATGGTAAGACTCATTCAGTCACACCAACCTGAGGGTCTCTTTGTGCTGCAGCAATGTGCTGGGGGCATGCCCCGCCCCTCCACTTCATAAAATGCCATACATCATAGAAGCCATTCAGATCCCAGACCCATAATCATATGCATTCTTATTCCTTAGACATATTAAATCACACCAACTTGTGGGGCCCTCTCCCCTCCATTTCACAAAAGGGCCTCATATCTCAAAAACTGTTCAAATCCCCACCCTTAAACCATATATATTCTTGGTCCTTATGATAAGACACATTCAGAGACAAAACAATCTAGAGCTTTTCTGGTGTCCAGCGGGGCCATGCCCCAACCCCTCCGATGCCAAAAAGGCCTTGTATCTCAAGAATCGTACAGATCCCCACCCTTAATCCATATATATTCTTGTTCCTTTTGATATGGCGCATTCAGTGATACCAACCATGGTTTCATTGGGTCCATGCCCCATCCCCGCCACTTCATAAAATAACAAATATTTCAGATACAGTGTCGACATGGGTGCTCCGGGGTATGGGGGTATGTTTGGGAGACTTTAAAATCGGTATATTAAAATCATATGTTAAAATATATTGCTGCCAGTGGACAGTGCCCACCTGAGATCTGGTGAGCAAAGTGGCCTATGGACCTCTTCTTTTTGTTTTGGTTTTATGGCCCTTTCAAGATTTTCACTTATTTTGAGCTGGTTGTTAATCAGAGGTGGGCAAAAACCAGAGTTCCCGGATAAAAACCACATGACCGTCCCTTGCAGAACCTCCTAATGATTAACAGTTGGTGCTTTTACCAACTGGGCCATGAAGTCTATTTGTTGGGGGACATAATTCTGGTCATACTTGATAGTCATAACAAAGCATTAATTCTACCTACACTGACATTATATTCTGGGATGTCTTAGAAGCTAGACTAATTATACCCCCGGCATATGAAATATGCTATGGGGGTATATATTTTTAGCCTGTCATTCGACCATTTGTCAGTCTGGCAGTCCGTCTGGTAACATTTTGGTTAAAGTTTTTGTTTGTTTGAGTTGCGGTTTTACATCCCCATCAACACTATTAAGGTAATTTTGGAGACATTGCTTCCAATTTTGTGGGACTTTTACCCGACATTCAGAGATGAAATGACATCTCAAGCCCTACCACCCATAAAAACCATTAGGGTTTAAGGAGCCGTCCGACTTGCATCACTTTTCCTGGGCAAACTTAGACCTAAGCTGTTTACCAGTATTCAAGTTTGGTCAGTTTCAGCTCTGCGCGGAAGCACCGTGCAGCCCAATCTATTTCTCCAGGCCTCGATGGGTGTGTGTGTGTGTGTGGGGGGGGGGGGGGAGTGCTTGGTTAAAGTTTTGCGTCAAAGTTTGTAAGAGATTTTATCTTCTGAACCCTTGGATAGATATAGTTGATACTTACATTGAAGTTACATACTGGTCTCAAAATTTCATTGATGCATGTCCCACCCCACAGTGACCTTGAGGTCAAGGTCACAGACTCAGAAATTTTACATTTGGTTAAAGTTTTACGACAAAGTTTATAGATGCGTGTATGTGCTAAACTCTAAGACAAACTCAGTTGATACTTGCATCAATGTTGCATACCAGTCCAAAGATTTTGTGATGTGTGTCCCTTCCACCACACACGGTGACCTTGACCTCAAGGTCAAAGACTTAGAAATTTTACATTTGGTTAAAGTTTTATGACAAAGTTTATGCATGTAGATGCCTGTATTTTCTAAAGTTTAAACTCTATGACAAATTCAATTGATACTTGCATCGATGTTGCATACCAGTCCAAAGATTTCATTGATGCATACCCCACCCTGCTGCTTCAGTAACATGGATGCCCCCACCCTTCAGTAACTTTGATGCCCTCACTCCATTGGTCCGTTTAGAAATTTTATGTTTGGTTTAGCTTTTACAAGCATATTTGTAGATTCTTATAGCTTGAAAGATGTATCAGGGTGGCACTGACCAGGGGTATGCGTGACTCTCTAGTTTTTAAGCACTCATATTTTTCAAACCATTTGATTGATTGGGTCCATATTTGGAATGTGTTTGTTTGAATTGAGGTTTAACATCCATGTCAACACTTATTTAGGTCATTTTGGAGACGTTGCTTCTAATTTTGTGGGACTTTTACCTGACATTGAGATGAAATGACATCTCAAGCCCTGCTGCCCAATGAAACCAAAAGGCTTATATGCATTGGACAGTCTGACTCATTCCACTTTACCTTGGCAGGCTTAGTCCTTCGAAGCGGTTTACCAGTACTCATGTGTGGTCAGTTTCAGCTCTGTGTGGAAGCACCATGCAGCCCAATTTATTTCTCCAAGCCCCGATGGGCGGGTGCAGGTCCATATTTGGAATGATCATAGTTATTTTTATAAAGTTTAATCAGCAATACACCCCACCACCACACAAACACCTATGCCAATAACCTCAAAGACACTATTCCAGGCGAGATATACTGTCTGATGACAACTGTTGTTACATGACTTTTTTGGGGTGAGGTGAGCCCCTAGATTGGGCATCTGTGTCGTATTGACACATTTCTAGTTCTGTCAGTGCTGTTCAAACCCAGATGAAGTGTGTGCCCACCACTCTTCTCAAGTTTGTACATGTAAGTTCTGCTGATGGTATGCCTAGAAATAACCTTATGATTTATGATTTAGAACTACAATGTAAGCTGCAATAATACCAGCATTGTTACACAAAGTTTGAACAAAAATACAAGTCCCCATTAGAAATTATTGCATCCTTCACTGTGCAACAAAGTTCTGTAAGCGGTATGGTAGCTCATGAAACAGGATAAGTTATTTAGTTAAAAAGAATATGCTTATTATTGAGTAAATATTATAGCCGGCTGTCAGCAGACTTTTAGGTCTGGTGACAGCCGGCTGTCACTAGACCTAAAAGTCTGGTGCCAGCCGGCTGTCAGCAGACACTTCCTTTTTTTTAATGCAAGTTGTACAAAAATCGTCTATACTCTTTCAATCTCTTCGAGCGTCTGATCTGGGTCTACACTCTAGGCATATATGGGTTAAAATGGCTCGTTCTGAGAGCAGAGTAAATTTGACAAAAAGAAAAAGAAAAAAACATATTAGCAGGAACGAAAACTATTTACTCCTGGGTTTTAGTACCCCGAAAATCCAGGTATGGACATTTTAGTCTCTCCAGAACAACAGCTCTGTTTATTTTCATTTGTCAAAATGAACTTCAATAAATCTCAGGTTCACACTGATAAGCCTCACTAATTGCCTAAGCATATGGCAACAAAAAAAAAAAATCAGTTTTGCAAACAGTGCAGGCCCAGATCAGACGCCGCAGAACGCGGCGTCTGACCAGGGCCTGCACTGTTTGCCAATTGCCCGTTTTGGGGTTTCTGGTACAAAATGAACAGATGTGTATACCTTTACTAGGATTCATTCTGGTACTGCACTGTCTAATTTTAAACCTCTTGCATGCTTGGCTGTAAAATTCTCTGAATAAATCATAATTAATTACAACTTCATGCCATTATTTCTATACTAGCAAGGCAACAGCCGTCATATATTTGATAAATTGGTCTGCTCAGTCTGAGCAACTATTTGGGAGTTATACGCAGGAGTATATTAGTAATACGTGTAATAGTACCTTCAAGGTAATATCCAATTCCTTTTGAGGTTAACATAATCGCTTTCCCAGAAGGCGGGACATTAGAATACATGTATATTATTATCCAAGACACGGGAAGGATTCCGTTTTCAATGGGCAAACACAAAATAACCCATATGTTGCTGAACACGCCAACCCCTACCCTTGCAAACAGTGTACTTCCAGATCAGATGGCTTTTGAATCTGATCAGGATTTACACAATGTTTGCCATTCTGTTTGTGAATTTATCAATTACATTATGTTAAGAAATGTCATTGGTTGAAAGTCTGAAATGGGTGTGACCTAATTAATTTATTCAGCAGGATAAGGGTTAACAATAACTCATAAAAGTCGTTCCTCTTTTTTGGTGAATGTTAGTACTGTGCTGTAGAAAAAAAAGATTTGTTTTTATGCTGATCAGTTTCTTATTATTCTACTACCAATAATAATAAAGTTACAAAGGCATTCCTGGAACTTTTCGACTGTACCTCGTACATGTAAACTGTAAAACTGGCGAAACGCCGGCATCGTAGCTCAGCCGGATGCGCGTCGGACTGCGGGTTCGATACCTGCCGGGTCGGCAACATTCTTGCATGGAAATTGATCATGAAATCTTTTCTACGGTTCCGCTGATTTAAGAAGGGCAGTTGTCAGTTCATGGCGAAATGATGTGCACTTTACTGGTAAACCGCTTACGTAGGAAAAATGTTGACTGGCTCGATATGGCCTAAACAGTGTTAACTGGGCCTTTAAACTCCAAAACAACCAAAACTGGCGAAACAAAACTTTGTATAAAACCAAACATCACGAAAACATGCCTATATAATTTTGAACCCCTTTAACCCCACTTTTATATAGTAAAACTGTGGTTTGCAGGGGTATACATGTACATTATTTTTCTTATTTCTGCATGGTCAAAAACATAGAGTGTAGGTACTCGTTGGAACCGCCTCGTCGATCTATATTTTGAGCAGAAATAAGACAAATATCTCAATTTTTTTCAACTAAAATTTTCGTTTTTTCGTAGGTAAAATTTACAATGTATTTGTATGGGCGTGTTTTCGTGATTAAACCAAGTGTATCCACCCACCTTAAGAAAACTCCACAATCCATGTACATGCAGTCTAAAAGGAACACAATCTTTACCTTTGCATTTTATTATAGTTAATAGTATGTTTGCCACTAACACTTCTTTCAAAAGTACTGGTTAACACATAGAATATAAGCAAAATTTGTCAGGAAAAAAAGTTATCTTAATCGATTTAAAATTCATACATACGCAAAACAATTATATTGCTATCCGTCTTGGCCTAAAACGATTGTTACATGTAAACGCCAGACAAACTTAAGCCATGGGATAAAACCGCAACATTCGAACTTGTCTGCGATTGATTCCATTGTTGGTCCTGTCGAATTAGACAAAATATCAAATACAACTGCAGTGAAAATGAAGTGTTACGTAATCTGTACTAGCATTACGAAAACACGCTTACACAAATACATTGTAAACTTTACCGCCGAAAATTCTAAAATTTTAAGATGAAAAATTGGGATATTTTTCTTACTTCTGCTCAAAATATAGATTGTGGGTACTCATTTGAACCGCCTCGATGAGGCGGTTCAAACGAGTACCCACAATCTATATTTTAGAGTAGAAATAAATCGAGGCGGTTCTAACGAGTACCCACAATCTATATTTTAAAGCAGAAATAAGAAAAAATAAGGTTTACCCCTGTATACCCCAGTTTTTCTACATATATATAAAAGTGGGGTTCAAGGAGGTCAAAATTATATAGGCGTGTTTTCGTGATGAATCGACCATAGGATACTTCGTGCAGACTGTCCTATCAGCCTCATTGCGTAAACAAGTGATGATTACCAAAGCATTCCTCGCACTCTGTAGAGAAAGGTAGGGTTTACATATTGTACAAAAATTGCCTTATTCGCGCTTGAGATAGAGAGTTTGTTTGTTTGTTTGATTTGAGGTTTAACGTCCCCGTCAACACTGTAAAGGTCATTTTCCAATTGTGTGGGACTTCTACCGACATTGAGATGAAATAACATCTCAAGCCCTGCCGCCTAACGAATCCAATAGGGTTTATAATCATGGACGGTCCGACTCACCCCGGTTTCACAGTGGTGCAGTGGTAAAGCATCGGATTTGAGACCGAAAGGTAGCCGGTTCGATCCTCGCAAGCGCCATGCGTTGTTTCCTTGAGCAAGAAACTTTATCCACATTGCTTAGGACTGGTTCCCAACCAGGAAAAGAGGGCTACATGGAAGATTAGTACTAGTACTAAATGTGTTACCCTCTATAAAGAAGGTCGATTATTATTATTTTATTTTCCCTGGGCAGGCTTAGATCCTCTAAGCAGTTTACCAGTGCTCTTGAGCGGGTCGGTTTCAGCTCTGCGTAAAAGCATCATGCAGCCCATCTATTTCTTCAAGCCCCGACGGGCGGGGGCAGAGAGAGAGAGAGAGAGAGAGAGAGAGAGAGAGAGAGAGAGAGAGAGAGAGAGAGAGACTGTCGTACGGAGACGGTTGCAAGGAACACAAACATCATGTCAGTGGCAGACAAAAATAAACATCAAACCTTTTCATCCGACAGTGTAATTGTTCGTTTAACGGTCAGGTCAACACTAAATAGGTCATAGCGAGCCTGCCAGTTTCTAATCACGCTTTTCCTGGGCCGGGACTGGCTGGTCTGGTCCAGGAAATTGTACACTTCATACTTTAAAAATATGTGGTCTATTCTTTGCTTCCAAAGGATAACCATTTTATGGAAAATATTATACATGAACGGTTACATGTAACCTCTTTCGCTGCCCTTCTTAAATCAGCGGAAGGGAGAGAAAGACCGCAGAAAAGATTCCATGATCAATCTACACAAACGAATACTGCCGACCTGGCAGGTATGGAACCCACGACTTCCTAATCACCCATTACAATAACACACCCGTGCGACTTAGTTCATTTTTTCAAATCTCCAAAATGGCTACTTTTCTGATGAAAATGTGTCATACTTTTGTAATTTTTACGTCAAACATAGGTTTTGGGTGCTCGTTAGAACCGCCTCATCGAGTACCCAGATCCTATATCTTGGAGAAGTAATAAGAAAAATAATGTTTACCCCTCTAAACCCCAGTTTTCTCTATATTAAGTGGGGTTTTGTGCGGTCTTTATTTCACGTACTTGTTCATGTGATGCCAGTGAAACGGTGGTTGTGCGTTCGACACCTACAGAGTCATCGGAGAAAGAACCTTTTAGAGACTCGAAGAAAAGCATTTGTTCATATTGACGTGTTCGACAATGGATGGCACTAATCCCTGGGTTGTCGTTGAATAAAGACTAAAGAAAATGGTCGCAAACGAAGAATTGTAGGGGCGGGGGTTGTGGCCGCGTGGGGTCGATTTGGGCCCCCCAGTGGGGGTCTTCCACTGACCGTTCCAGGGCGGCTCTTTTGTGGCGATTTGTTTGTGTTGTTATTTGTTACTTACTGTGTGTGTCACTTGTGTCTTTTAATTTTGGATGGCCATATGGCCATTTTGTGGGAAAGTAACTGTCCTTATGGCCTTCCTTTGTTTAGGTTTCCATTATGGTCTGGTCGCTTAATGTTTGTATTTCTTTCCCTTTGGTGTCTTTTATGGATGGAGTAAGTTAATTGTATCAATTCCTGATCTTTGTTTTACTTCCTTTGTAAGTACTTGTTTTACTTTACTTACTTTATTTAAGGGGAATGGGAACACCTGGTAGATTTTTTCCGCCATTTTTCAAAGGGAGACAACTTTCGGGACTTCCTGTTCGCTTTTCGATAAGCCCTCTCTCACTGAAAAAGGAGCTTCTCTCAATGGAAAGAATTTGCTCCTCAGAAATACTTTTGAGGAGTTGCCACCCTAAGGTGTACCCATTCCCCTTAAGTATGTTAAGCCCAGCAATTCCTGACCATTAATCAATCATAGAAGACCCGAATCAGACTCCACTGAATTTCTCAATACGGAATGTTCAAGATCTTTTTGCATAACTGTCCAATCAGGATACGCACTGCTAAGGATTCATAAAATATCGCGTGATGCTTCAGAAACAACAGGGTAAAGTTGTCTGAATATTTGAAAATGTCTGAATACTTAAGGCTTAAACGATATTATTGGATTAGAAACATTGATCACTGTTGGACAATATTGCCACTATATGTCATTTTTGATTAAGTCCAACTTCTGTCTGTCTTCCACTAGAACGGTGACCATGTTACTAGCCTTAGAAATTTTGAGCCACGATGCCCGATTATGAAATGTTTTATATTTTGAGCCTGCGCATGACAAAACATACAATAAGACCGGTGCGACCAGCAGACACAAATCAACCTGCGCACCCATGGCATTACAAGACCTTTTGTTTTTGTCGCTTTGCATAGATATTAGTCTATAGTAGGTACTTGCGACCAGCGAAGACGCACTTCAGTCTGCGCGAATGCCAAGCCTGATCTGAGTCTTCGCTGGTCGCCAAATCCTTCTTTGAGACTTTGTTATGCGCTGGCTCATTTGTTTTCACAAGCCAAGCCAATTCTCAGATCAGCCTGCGCATCTGCACAAGCTTATTAGAGCATTGCTGGCAGCATTTGATTCCTACCTTTAGTAACTGGGGTGAACGTCCATGGTAAATCATCAAGTGAACAAGTCCGTGAAATGAACACCCCCTTTAACCCCACTTTATATAGAGAAAACTGGGGTTTACGGGGTATTCATTATTTTTCTTATTTCTGCTCCAAGACATAGGTTGTGGGTACTCGTTAGAACCGCCTCAATGAGGCGGTTCTAACGAGCACCCGCAACCTAGTTTGAAGTAAAAATAAAAAAATACCACAGATTTTCATCAGAAAAGTAGCCCGTTTAGAGATGTGAAAAATGCACTATGTTGCACGGGTGTGTTATCGTAATGGATAGAAAAAGGTAAGCTCCTTTACGAAAACGTGGATTTATTTGTTTGAATTGAGGTTGATAGTCTCCCTGCCATTTCGGAGACGTTGCTTCCAATTTTATCGGACTTTTACCCGACATTGTGATGATATGACTTCTCAAGCCCTGCTGCTCAATGAAACCAATAGGAGTTATATGCATGGACTGTTTGACACACATCACTTTGCCTGGGGAGGCTTAGACCTACTACGCAGTTAACCAGTACTTATGTGCGGCTGCTTGGAAGCACCTTGCAGCCCAACCTTTTTCTTCAAGCTCCGATCGGCGGGGATCAAACGAAAACGTGGCACATGCATGCATATGAGATTCTGTTGACGTCTGAAAAATTAGACGAGCATGAATATTCTACCAGCGTTGTGTGCTCATTATACTGATAATATTCCGATCGCGTCATATGTTTTTTTTTTTTTTTTTTTTACAATTTATTTGTTTTTAGCACACATTCGTTGTGACGGCTATTTTCCTGATGAAAAATTGTTATTTGTTCTTGTTCTTACTTTTACTCCAAACACAGGCTGTGGATGCTCGTTAGAACGACCTCATTGAGATCGTTCTAGCGAATACCCAGAGCCTATACCTTAGAGCAGAAATATGAAAAAATAATTTATACCCATGTGAACCTCAGTTTTCTCTATATGAAGTGGGGTTTACAGGGTGTACATTATCCGGACTTTTTAACAATTTTCCGCTGACCAATTGCAATATTCAATAACCACGTTTTCTTGTTATGACATTTTACAAATCTTGCTAACAAAATCTTCATGTAGTAAACAAACCTACGGTTATGTGTTCTGTTACATGTAAGTATAGTGCAATGCACTTTAACGTAATCCTGGGTGTGTCGATAACACAAAACGATGTCATTTGTTTTGCGGATTCAAGACTCTAAAAATATCCAGGGAAGTAATCCAGATTTTTATCACAAACTCGAAAAAAAAAGTCTTAATCCACAAAAAATATCATACCTGTATCTGATACATAAAAATAAAGACGAACCGTAAGAACATAACATGTCAAAATAGACTTCTCAGCAGCTGAGCGTAATATGCCGGGGACAAGAAAAACATACCTTAAACCGTTCTGAAGAGACGCCAGTAAACATCGCTGTCTGCTTGATAGTCTGTAAACTGATGAGCAGGCTGATCAATGTTTCTCTCAGTACACCGCATACTATTCAGTGCATGGTATACTTCTGATCGACTCTCCTATGTACATGTGTGATGCACTGTTCCTCAGTGTATCTGGAGGTATGAAAACAGTGTGGATCCTGATCAGATTTTCGGGAGGAGAAGTCTGATCGTGGTTTACACTGTTTGTCAGGTTTCATTTTCGTTATAAACCAGCTAGAATATATACTTATTTTTCGAATTGTTCCGTAAGACGCATTTTCTCGTAAATTATCGCACAGGCTGTTGCTCTATAGAAAGGATTGCAAAAACATATGTTGCGCTTAGTAAGAGTTTTATACATGAAAGCAATGTGAATTACAAACAAATATAGTAACTGTAGAGGGTAGGAAACTAAAACATGGCGTTAACAAGTCCGTACCCAGCCTACCATTGAAGCCCTCTTTTATATAGTAAAATTGGGTTTGGCAGGGGTAAACTTTATTTTTATATATATTTCTGCTCTATGATATTGATTGTGGAAACGCGTTTGAACCGCTTCGATGAGGCGGTTCTAACGAATATCCACATTCTGTATTTTGAGCAAAATTTTTCATCTATTTTTGCGTAAAAATATAATGTACTGTATTTGTATAGGCACATTTCCGTGATGCCCTGTGAATCCCAGCTTGTATAGAGAAATGTGGGGTTTAATATTGCTGTCCTCGTCATCGGACTTTTCAAGTGTGATTGAGGCTTTATAAGTAGTTTTTGGTTCGCATTATGAGCCATCTTGTAGACCTCGCTTTCTATAGAAAATGTTTATGATTCTTTTTGTTCTATTTAGCTTGTTCTTAGTTCTACTCCAAAAATATATTGGGCGTTCTCTGTTAGAATCGCATCGTCGACCCGGCTCTAATAATCAACTACACTTTATGTTTGGAGCAGAAAAAAATATGAAACAATTCTTGGAATTTTCATAAAAACATCTTTTTAGTTAAGGCATAAACAATGGAAATTCACGTTATTTAACCCATACATGCCTAACGACCCTTTTTGGGGACATTCGTGAACAGTGCATACCCAGATCAGACACTGTTTTAAAAGTATTTAGACATTTTCAGTTGTTCGTTTTATTTTCTACACTCGTTGTCCGCGCTACATGTACAGTTAGGATATAGCTTGATAGTTAGGACCACTTTGGTCTGCAATATCCGTAATGGTCTAAGGGAGACAACCAAGGACAGTCTGTTGATCTATTGAAAGTTAATATTTTTTGTGTGACCCGCCTACATTAAGATAACACATCCGTGATATAAAGTGACTTCATTTATATTTACATTGAAATGTGTTCATTTTCGGACAGCATTAAATAAGTTTAATTTTTTCACCTCTTTTTCCCTGTCTGATTGCCGGTGTCTGAGACAAGATTAAAATCTAACAAGGTTTCATATATGAATGAAACACACGAAGATTGGTCATTGGCTGTACGAGTACGCACAACTGGGGCAGAGATAGGAAAATTAATATATACCCATGCAAATCTCAATTTTCTCAATATAAAATGGGGTTTCAGGGGTAATCATTTCAAGGTGTTTTCACTCATTACGCAAACACGCCTATACAAATACATTGCCACCTTTATCGCCGAAAAAATGAAAATTTTATGATGACAAATTGTGATATTTTTCTTATTTCTGCTCAAAATATGGATTGTGGGTACTCGTTAGAACCGCATCGATGAAGCGGTTCTAACGAGTACCCGCAATCTATATTTTAGAGCAGAAATAAGAAAAATAAGGTATACCCCCGCAACCCCAGATTTTCTATATAAAAATGGGGTTCAAGGGGGTCAGAATTATATAGGCGTGTTTTCGTGATGGATATCTGGGTTTATCTTCCAGGTTTGGAGCTTCACTGCCCAGCCTTTGTTTGTTTGATTTCAAGTTTAACGTCCCCGCCAACACTGTAAAGGTCATTTTGGAGACGTTGTTTCCAATTTTGTGGGACTTTTACCCGACATTGAGATGACATGACATCTCAAGCCCTGCCGCCAAATGACACCAATAGGGTTTATAAGCAAGAACGGGCCGACTCGCACCACATTGCCTTGGCAGTCTGAGATCCTCTAAGCGGTTTACCAGTACTCGTGTGCGGGTCGGGTTCAGCTCTGCGTGGAAGCATCTTGCAGCCCATCTCAAGCCCCGATGGGCGGGGGCTAATTCACTGCCCAGTCAACATTATTTATATCATATCGCGCCGGCCAGCCACACTTCCTGGGAAGGTCCCTGGGCTATCCGTGCGACATAGCGCATTCTTTCATTTCTCCAAGATGTCTACTCTTCGCATGAAACTTTGTGATATTTTTGTTATTTAACATAGGTTGTAGGTGCTCACCCCCTCATTTTGGCAGTTCTAACGAGTACCCACAACTTATGTCTTGGAGCAGAAATAAGACGAATAATGTGTACCCCTGTACACCTCAGTTTTCTGTATATGAAGTGGGGTTTAGAGGAGTGTTCATTTCATGGACGTGTTTTCCTACTGTCGTCGAGGCGGTTCTAACGAATACCCAAAATCTAAGTTCTAAGCAGAAATAAGAATACCCATAAACTAAGATTTTGAGCTGAAATAAGAAAAGTAATGTATACCCATGAAAATCCAAGTTTTACAATATAAAAGTGGGGATTAAGGCGGTCAAAATAATACAGGCCTGATTTCGCATCATGAGAACACATCAATATAATTTTGACCCCCTCATACCCCACTCAACGAGGCGGTTCTATCGAGTCCCCGCAATCTATGTTTTGAGCAGAAATAAGAAAAATATCACAATTTTTCATCTTAAAATTTCTAATTTTTGGCCAAAAAATTTGCTATGTATTTGTATAGGCGGGTTTTCGTAACGGTGATGGGTGTTGACAAGACTTCACGGATGCGCAGGCTGATCAACATATTTCGTATTCGCAAATGACAAAAAGGTTGTCTTATGACGCGGCTCCAAAGACTTTCTTTTTTGTTAAGGCCCTTTCAAGTTTATTTCACTTATGTCGAGCCGATCGTTAATCAATGGTGGGCGAATACTGCAGTACCTGGAGTTTGTTTGTTTGATTTCAGGTTTAACGTCCCCGTCAACACCGTATAGGTCATTTTTGAGACGTTGCTTACAATTTTGTGAGAGACCCACTCTAAGACAATATCAGCGCACAGTTTATCTGTATTCCTGCTAGACCTTACCACGATGTTACTATATTCATTTACATGGACATTATGTATATGAGTACATTAGGAATACCCAGTGTATATCCCTTTGAGACGAAAATGATATTGTCATGATTCTACGAATGTCATTTTGTCGCTAGTTATGCCCCCCGAGAATCTTTGATTCGGGGGGGGGGGGGGGCATATAGTTTTTGCCCTGTCTGTCAGTTTGTTTGTCTGTCTGTCCTTCACAAAAACTTTAACCTTGGCCATAACTTCAAAAGTATTTTACCTAGCCCCATGAAACTTCACACACTTATTCACCATCACAAGGGCTACATTCTTACCAAAGGCCATAACTCTGTTGTCATTATTGACTGAATTATCGCCCCTTGAAATTTTGCAAAAACTCGGAAATTGGTCACCTTTAGTGACAGCTCTTGCTTTCAGATGAATATTATACATTAGGAGGCGTAATGTCAAACCTTTATAACACTCGTACTGCTCAACTACTACATCAGGGATATCGACATCATTACTTTGAAAAGCATTTTCTAAGTTTTATCGCCGATACTATGAACTGATGAATTAAACTCTTATTGTTGGGTTGGATAGCAAAGTCTTTTGCTGCAGGGGATGCCACAGCCCTGATGTTTTAGCGTCATTATATGGGCCCCGTCAAGCGATTTTGGTACTAATCGCCTAAGCGAGCAGCGAAGGTTCAGGCGAGCCAGCGCATCCGCGCAGTCTCGCCAGAACCTTCGCTTCTCGCTCATACAAGCGGTGAATCAAGAGGAACATTCAGACAGAAAGCCATATCCCTGGCCCCTCTGAATGGCTGGGCATGCGCAGTTAAAATTTGTCATGACGGAATGCTCGTAAAAACAAATTCGCTTGGCGGGGCTCATATATAAATGCCGAAAACCTAACTTTACGGAACAATTTGAGATTATCAAACGTTACAAACGCATGGGATACAATACGTATAAATGGTATTAAACAGTCTGCGTCTGGTTATCTCGGGTCACATGTGAGACGTCTTGTGAGCAACCTCAATAGCTCAGTGGTTGGCGCGTCGACTTATGATCGAGAGGTTGTGGGTTCGAATCCGGCCACTGGAGGCGATGTGTGTCCTTGGGCAAGACACGTTATGCCACTGCCCTGCTCCAGCCAGGTTTAAATGGGTAGCAGTGATGTAAAAGTCACTGCCTCTCTCTTGCGCGCGTGAAAACATTCGGAATGAGTGTTCGAGACCGATTCAAAAAGCTTTCATCGCAATCGAACTAAAATAAATTAGTATAAACTAAACAATAACGGCCAGACGTTATGTTTTTCTCTTTAATTGACGCCGGTGGATCGGGGTTCAGATTCCATGATGTCTTTGGCTTAAAGCTATTTATTACTTGGTGGAAGCCGGAACTTTTATGTCTGTTGTTGGTTTTCGTTTGCTCCAGTTTTCCTGTGGTGTTGTGTGCAGCACTGGATGTCTCAACGCATTTTACTGGTCTGTTTTGTTTAATGTCCTCACTCCATGTTTCGACTTCTTTCCCTAGTGATGCTATGGGGAGAATTTGGGATCTGATTGTATCAGTTCCTGATCGTTCCCCTTTTCAATTTTCTAGAACTTCCTTTTCCCAGACAGTTTTTCTGACAACTAAAATTGGTGAAAGTTTCAGACTGTCTACAACAGTAAACTGTCCGAAAATGACGTCAGTACGGAACTCATCGTATGTTCGATCTTTGATAGATATTTCTCCCTTTCTACGGAGTTTAACCACATTTGTGGTCCAAGGGAAGGAATTGGGTTGGTGTATTTCTTACCCAGCAGGCACTCAACGTTTAATAAACGTTGAAAAGTTGTTTAAGAATGGTTGATTGGTTTATAAACTATATATCAACCTTTATTAAACGTCATTTTGCCACCGTTTATCAAACGTTGATATTTGCCATTTAATAAACGTTTGATATATGTTTATACTAAACTTTCAGCAATACAATTAAGTTTAATCTTCAACATAAATTAACCATAAAATTCAAGCATTTATTAAACAGTGAAATATGGTTTAGATCTCAACCTTTCCCGGAATGCACTGCATAAACATATACGTCATCAATACACACCGCCATAGAGTTCCTTTAGTATTTTCAAGCGTGTGTTTGAAGAATTGAAGAATTTTAAATCTTGTTTCACCTTTTAGGTAAGTGTTTTCATTGCACTTCTATGACAACAATGATTTTCAAAGTTACAATAAATCGGATTTGTGTTAGTTGGAGGCGCAGATTTCTGAATTCTTGAAAGTTTTCTGGAAATTTGGTATTTCTTTGTTTGATCTGCGCGCGTATTTAACCCATATATGCCTAGCCTCACATTTGTGGGACACTGGTAAACGGTGAAGACCCAAATCAGACGCCACAGAACGCGGCGTCTGATCTGGGACTACACTATTTGCTTATGCGTCATGCATTTTCGAACAATTTACCACAGACAAGCCATATTTGGCACCCCTATAATTGGAAATGGACCAAACCAGATTAAACATATAAAGATGGAAGATTCCATTGCCACATAGGGTTTAATAATCTGGAATGCCAGACTAAACAGGCTAATTTAATATACTCGAGAGTACATGTCGTATTATATATTCGAGAAATATGAACTAAATTTACGATGTTGTCTTTGTTTTTTCAGTCTGTGCATATACTGCAGTGGAGTGATAATCGTTTTTGCAGACGCTGAATTTTATCGGCCATGACCTAGTCAGTTCGAGTAGTTATAAATACACACTACACAAGGAGGGAAAAGAATCCTGTTAACCAGACCCCAGTAAACCCCACATTACAGTTAAACCTATGTATTTTTATTGTTTTTTCTTCCTAAATATATCTGCTATAGCAGAGTCAGTGGGATTTTATTTATTTATTTATTTACATCGTTAACCTATATTTAGTTGTTTCATTATGCAGCATAATTGAATATGATTAGTCAAATTAAAATCAGGGTACAGACTTATTATTTTTATAGAGGTTTAACCCATTTTGTACCACAAACCCCAAAATGGGTAACTGACAAACAGTGCAGGCCCAGATCAGACGCCACATAATGCGGCGTCTGATCAGCGCCTACACTATTTGCAAAAAGTTCAGCTATTTTCAAAATAAATTTTGAAGAAAATACAATATGACACCCGTAAATTTTGAAATGGACTCCTGCTATAAATAACAAGAATATTTCTTACACAGTCTTTATGCTGAAGCTGAATATTTTTCACGCAGTATAGACTAGTAAGAGTGTGTGATTTACAGTAAAATCTTTTATGCTGGAGAAGAATATTTCTCATACAGTTAGAGTGACTGCTTTACAGCAAAATCTTTATGCTGGAGAAGAATATTTCTCATACAGTAAGAGTGACTGCTTTACAGCAAAATCTTTATGCTGGAGAAGAATTTTTCTCATACAGTAAGAGTGACTGCTTTAAAGCAAAATCTTTATGCTGGAGAAAAATGTTTCTCATACAGTACATGTAAGAGTGACTGCTTTACAGCAAAATCTTTATGCTGGAGAAGAATTTTTCTTACACAGAAAGAGTGACTGCTTTAAAGCAAAATCTTTATGCTGGAGAAGAATATTTCTCATACAGTAAGAGTGACTGCTTTAAAGCAAAATCTTTATGCTGGAGAAGTATATTTCTCATACAGTAAGAGTGACCGCTTAAAGCAAGTTCTTTATGCTGGAAAACCATGCATCATATGCAATAAGAGTGACTGCTTAAAACCGGAGCAAAATCTTTATGCTGGAGAAAAATATTTCACATACAGTAAGAGTGACTGCATTCAAGCAAAATCTTTATGCTGGGGAAAAATATTTCTCATACAGTAAGAGTGACTGCTTTAAAGCAAGATCTTACAAAGTACGAAAGACTGTTTTACAGTAAAACCTTAATGCTGGAGAAGAATATTTCTCAAAAAGTAAGACTCAACGTTTTGTGCCTAACAGTGGGGGTGCGGGGAGGCTCCCGTGGACAAACAACGTTGGGTCAATGTTGTTTTAACTTTCAATACAGCGTTGAAAGTGATATAAACGCTTTCTGAACCTTGAATTAACTTTGAGTGTCTGCTTAATGTTTAACACTTTTAGTACCAAATGGAATCTTCCTCCTAATATATAGCAGGTGTCCATTTCAAAATTTAGGGGCGTCAGGTTGTGTCTTCATCAAAATTTATTTGGAAAATGGCTGAACTGCTAGCAAACAGTGGATGCCCTGATCAGACGCCGCGTTCTGTGGCGTCTGATCTGGACCTGCACTGTTTTGCCACGGTATCCGTTTAGGGGTTTCTGGAACTAAATGGGTTAAGAAATGTTTAAAAAATGTTTAATTAAAGGCATGATCAACATGAGATAAACAGTTATTCAATGTTTATTAAACATTTATTTTAGAGTAGAATAAACGTTTATCTATCAACGTTTAATAAATGTTTTCACTTCTACGTTTGCTCAACTTACAAAATCAACCAAAAATCTATGTTTATTCAAGGTTGAAGCTGAATGTTGATTAAACATTTATTCAACTTAAAATGCCCGCTGGGTTAATTATTTTCTATCATTACATGTACATTGTAAAACGATATTTCAGTACGCAAACACGCCTATACAGATATATTGCCACCTTTATCGCCGACAAAATGCAAATTTTATGATGAAAATTTGTGATATTTTTCTTATTTCTGCTCAAAATATAGATTGTGGGCACTCGTTAGAACCGCCTCATCGAGGCGGTTCTAACGAGTACCCACAATCTATATTTCTGTGCAGAAATAAGAAAAATAAGGTATACCCCCGGAAACCTCAGTTTTACTGTATGAAAGTGGGGTTCAAGGGGGTCAAAATTACATAGGCGTATTTTCGTGATGTACAGACAATAAAATAATGCAGTCTTTAGCAACGTATTTGTTTCCATGAGATAAAAGAAGCTGCGTATGAGAATGCGATTTTTTCGTGTTTCATTATTTTCATATTTTTCTTGTGTCAGTCTTTAAATCTACAGACTAAAAAGTGTTTTTAAATTACAGACAGTCTTTAAATCGAGACTGTCTTTAAATAAAACAAACTTCTTATAGACCTTTATATAAGTTTGAGTTTGCCCAAGAAATGTGGGGTTAGGTAAAATGACCAACCCGGTATGACCTGAATATTGTTGATTGGGACGTTAAACTGAAGCAAACAAAACAAAAACATTTTAATACAATTCTTTCCCAATTTTAGTTCGAAATGATTTTGTTGGTTTTGAAGGTTAACGTCCCAGGCAACACTATTTATACGGCAGGCATTGCATCTCGAAAACATGCCTATATAATTTTGACCCCAATGAAACCCACTTTTATATAGTAAAACTGGGGTTTACAGGGGTAGACCTTATTTTTCTTATTTTTGCTCTAAAATATATATTGTGGGTACTCGTGAGAACCGCCTCGATGAGGCGGTTCTAACGAGTACCCACAATCTATATTTTGAACAGAAATAAGAAAACTATCACAATTCTTCACCTTAAAATTTTCATTTTTTCGGCGTTTACAACGTATTTGTATAGGCGTGTTTTCGGAATGAACCCGCAGTTTCTGGATTGTCGGTCAGACGCGCCGATCCGACTGAGCTACCGAGGCCGGCTACGATCTCAATGGTTGTCACCTATAAATAAATAAATAAATAAATAAATAAATAAATAAATAAATAAATAAAAATAATTAAATAGCATTAAGAAAACACACCTATACAGGACATTGTAAATTGTACCGCTGAAAAGATGAAAAATTGTGATATTTTTTCTTATTCCGATCAAAATATAGAATGGAGGTACTCGTTAGAACCGACTCATCCAGGCCGACTCATCCAGGCGGTTCTAACAAGTACCCACAATCTATATTTTAGAGCAGAAATAAGAAAAACAAATATTGACTCCTGTAAACCCCAGTTTTACTATATAAAAGTGGGGTTCAATGGAGTCAAAATTATATAGGCGTATTTTCGTGATGCGTTCAGAAGAGTCAGCACACCCTTACCCACGTCTAAGGCATAAACGTTCAGTCAACGTTCGTTGAAGTAATTACCGAATTCTTCTTTTGAAGAAACGCCAACTGTTCTCCACATGCAGATCCTACAATGTTGACTGGATATTGTGTATTCTTGTATCATTCAACGAAACTTGGCAAAACTTTGCTTGAATTAATTACAAGAAAACATTCTTGCGGAGTAATTGAAGATGCCTATATGTCAGTGCGGCTTATAGTCAAGTGGAAAATGACTTGGAAACTGTTAAGATGATTAGAGAGGAACATCGGATTCTTGGAGGCTTTGTTTGGCGGATCTAGAGTGAGATCCATTATGGTTGAGGAACAGAGAAATATGAAACGGACAAGCAATGAAAACGTTTTTGTTTTGAACGCGAGTTTGGTCTGTTTCCGTCGCCGTCAATACTATATATATATATATATATATATATATATATATATATATATATATATATATATATATATATATATATATATATATATATATATATATATATATATATATATATATATATATATATATATTTTTTTTTTTTTTTTTTTTTTTTTTTTTCAGATTTTGTGGCACTTTTACCCAACATTTGGACGAAATGACATCTGAAGTCGAAACCGCTACAGATAGGTTGGGTGAAAAGAACGGCAGACTAAGATCTTCTAAGCGATTTTCGGTCGGTTACAACTCTGCTCGGAAGCATCGTGCAGCCTAATCTATTTATTTAAGCACTAACGAGTACCCACAATCCATGTTTTGAACAAAAATAAGAAAAATACTGTACACCCCTGTAAAACCAAGTTTTACTATATAAAAGAGGGGTTCAAGGGGATCAAAATTATATAGGCTTGTTTTCGTGATGCGGTGGAGCGGGTTTTGGAGAGGGGTAAAATTTACACGAAAAGATTAGGGTCCAATTGTTCTAAATAAACGATGACGTTAGTTAAAATATCGTAAACGTTTTATTATTTAATTAAGTCGCAAAAAATTAATATGATTATATTTTTGTTGAAACAATGTCACTTGATTTTAAGCTGCTCACATTTTCCAGCAAATATACTAGGGAGTAAGATTTTGTACTTGCTAGAACACTTTACAATTTGAATAAGATAAGCTTATAGTATAGGCAGTTTTCCGTCGTCCTTCGTTGTCGTGGTCTGCGTCAACATTTTCAAACGATATTTCCTCTGAAACCACCTGGTCAATTGAAACCAAATTACACGTGGAGCCTCTGTGAGAAGGGCTGTCGAAAATTTGTTCGTAAGGACTGGTCACATGACCAATAGGGCCGCCATGCCAATATATGGTATAAGACCTATAAAAATCTGCTCAGCAACCAAGCAGCTGATGACATTGAAACTCAGTATGCGGCAATCTCTACCAAGTGTGTTCAAATAATGACCTTTAGTTGACCTTGACCTGTTTTACTTCAAGATCAAATTTGGTCACCTAGACAGTTATATGGAAAAAAAGGTTCTCTGAGTGTATTTAAGCTTGCGGCATCAGAACTGATATTTGCAATCAGCTCAATGGAAGTTATTTTCAAATTCAAAGGTCAAGGTCATTTACTGAACTATGTCCCGGGTGGCTCAAATTCAGTATTTTTTTTAGCTCACCTGTCATGTTATGACGAGGTGAGCTTTTGGTATCACTTTTCGTCCGTCGTCTGTGCGTAAACAATTTCTTCAAACGACATCTCCTCCTAAACCACTGATCGGATTTTGACCGAACTTCACAGGAATGATCCTTAGGTGGTCCCCTTTCAAAGTTGTTTAAATGGTTCCGGTATGTTACACATCAAGGTCACGGGATCCAAAAAAGATTTTTTTTATGAAACTTAAAAAATCTTCTCCTCTGAAACCGCAAGGCCCAGGCCTTCGATATTTGGTGTGTAGCTTCAACTAGTGGACTTCTACCAAGATTATTCATTGTAGTCCTGGGGCCAAAAATACCGCCCGGGGCCCTTTGGTTTTACATAGACTTTCATTGGGAAAAGCTTTAAAAAGCTTCTTGTCTGAAACCAGAAGGCTCAGGTGTTTGGAATTTGGTATGAAGCTTCGTCTTGTGGACCTCTATTAAGACCCATCGTAGGTCAAGGTCAACTTTGGTTACTTAGACCTTCGAATGTGAAAAAGACAAAACCATGGATTATTCTTATACTGTTGTAGCCTGTGGCAACAAATTGATATATATTGATATACCAATCCCATGTAGGACTAAAAACTTTTCATTTCAGGACTTGAAAATGTAGATTTTTCAAGCCACATTGCTTGTTGAAAAACATGGCTGCCAGGGGCATGGCAGGTTTTTCAAACTTGACCACTGGTGACAGTAGTGGCCCATGGGCCTCTTGTTTATTATAGGGATCAACCATGGTTTTTCATGCGTTAACATTTGCCGGGTCCCGAGGAAGCTGTTTGAACATGAGGCCGCTAGGCCGAATGTTCAAATATCTTCCGAGGGACCCGGCAAATGTTAATGCAATGAAATAACCATGGTTGATCGTTGTTCTTGCATAACTTACGAATCCAACAACAAATTTTGACGAAAGCGCCCAAAAGCTCCATATAAATTCCATATAAACTCTTCAAATGCAACAGGCAAACCAAAATGGCGGCCAGTTCAGAATGTTGTTTACAACGACGTTGCCATGCAGTGACGTCATCATAGAACCCTAAAACCCTACGTTCAGGGCGGTAACGTTACGTCGCTAAACGTTACGTAAACAAAGCAAGGTCCGTCTTGTGATATCAAAAGCTTGAAATCCATGTTCAAACAGCACGCGAATTTCATGATTTGAACATTTTTTGGGGATCTGAGCACGGCTTTCGGTCCATTTGACAATGGCTTCAAACAGCCATGCGCACAGGTATTTATGCAAGAAACTACGTTTAACTTCACCACAGCTGGTGTTATGAGAGCGGCGACCGGCCCTTCACCACTGTGCGGATATTATATTCTAGTCGTTTTGGATCATTGGTTTCATTGCTGAATTGGGAAAATTTTAGCGTCACTGATGAGGCACAACTGGCCAGAACTACCTATTTTGGCCTAGAAAAAAACCTGAACCCTACACGGTTTTCATTTCTGTGGTGTAATTGTTGCTTCCGAAAGATTACATTTACAGAGTATTGGGATTATGATCTTAGAATGTTGTGTTTCAGCAGAATGTTGTCGTAACGCTGATAGTTTTCGATTACCAAGTAGTCTGGAAACTCATAAAACGATAAGCTTGTAAAACACATACTTATGCAGATGTGTCTTGCCTTCTTCCACATTCATGGCATTGCAATTATACGGCAAATGTCAATTTAGAGAGTTTGAGGTGCGGACCTTGTTCGAAGCGCAAGAAAAGGAGGCCAGAAACGGATGTCTGTCGTGAGAGCCACAATATGCTCAAATCGATATTAACAATGTGAACAATCAAAACAACAACAACAACTAAACAAAAAACACGAACAGTTTAATATGATCCTCAAAACTACGCATTCTGCTGCGTAATTCCGACACTCCGGTTCTGCTGCAAACAATATGGCTTCGCAAAATGACTGCTAAGATGACCATTCAACCAGCCTTTTTCGAAAAGCACTAGTCTGAGCGAGACACAAAGGTTATTACTGTCGAAAGACTAAGTTTATTATTGACGCACTCAGAGAGGGCTCCAGACCATTGAATGCGGAACTCGTCACAATGGGGCCACACTTTGAGTCTCTGGCAGTCATTTATACAATACGGTTGCGTATACAGGTGCTTCCATAAATAAAAAACGGTTTTGGTTCCTACCCACAATTCCTCTTGACCAAACAGTGCAGAGAAACGATTCTCTGTCAAATGCACAACCATGTTTTATCGAGGCACCTGGTACAAACGAAAATGGGAGAGAAACCGTAACAGCGGTATTACTGGTTGTGTTTTCGGGACGACATGCAGCAGTTGGTTAGAATATGCATGGTCGAATTAAAACAACGTAAAATTGCGCGGGCGCCGTTGGTCAGCACAATGGTAAGAATACCGATGGAAGGTTTGGTGACCGATTATATAGGTCCATTTCGGGTAACTGAGCTAGGAAACCGTTAAATTTTGATTAGGTCAGATCAATTTTCTGAATGGTATTTCCCTTGCCAGGTCAAAATCAAAGTGCCTCCACATTACGCCTATACCATGCGTTATGAGGTCATCGGCCGATATGGTTGCCCTTATAGCATACGACTCTGATCAAGGTGGAAACTACGAATGCACCACTTTCGATGAGCTCTGTCACTTGTTAGTAATAAAGAAAACCCCATTCGAATGTATTGGTCAACCAGAATGTAATAATAGAACAGTTTTGATTATGAGAAATCCATTCATCAAGAAAGAGCAAGATAATTGTAATTTATATTTTGGATGTTTTCCCATTGCCTATCGCACTACCCACAATAATCGACAGGACTAACGCCCAACATGTGTATGCTTGGGCGGAAAAACTGACAGCCAGTTGCTGACATTTTCGAATGTCCTTATTTACTTGTCAGTTGCATTATAGTTATACCTACTGTGTGTCTGTTCTGTTCTGTGTTTGTTTGTTTGTAATGGAGTTTAGCGGCCCATTCACCTTTATTTAGGTCATTTTGAGCCGGTCAGTTTACCTATCCACACTTTCCTTGGCAGGCTTATAAGTAAGCGGTTAACAAGTACAGTGCACATTCTTTCGCCACACCACAATAAACCTAAATTGTTTTGTAGACATAATTATCCAAGATGGATAACAGATACAAAGCGTTAGCTAGCTAGTGTGTCAAACAAATAATAGTGATTTCTTACATACTTTTCAATGAAATATAGAGATTTCTCAGTGAAATCGAAAACGATATTGTCACTGTATCAAACAGTGAAAGATGTCAATTTGATTTTTCTCTATTTGGGACTACTTTTTTCTCCAAATCTAATTCTGTGGTCAGTTTTTCCATTGTCAGATGCTTGAAAATTAATGAATTGTATTAGAATTGATGGTAATCCCGTTCTCACGTCACGAGGACGTTAATGATGTCATTTTCGACGCTGACGTCACGTATTTTGTCGCGCGACGTTAGATCTGTCCGCACCTTATTTGGGAAACTAATCTCTCAATTATTTCAGTAACCATTCATAAAAAATGCCATCCCAGGCTATTTCTCAGGTGCAAACCGTTAGTTTGCACCTACTTTTATACCAAGTAAATACTTTGGACACCATTAAATTGACGCGAAACGATCAGGAACAAAGTTGGTTTTCTCTGACGCGATTAGAGAAGCGAAATATTGCTGGTTTGAAACATGAAAGAAACAGAAATGATTTTGGAAAACCAATATTATGTTTTATTAACTTGAAACATTGAGCTACTTTTATCAATGCAACAAGAGCTATCTATAGAATCTTGACAGGAATCGTGTGCTGGATAATACCCAGATCAGACGCCGCGGAATGTGGCGCCTGATCAGCAGGTTGCACAGGAACTTCACTGTTTGCTTAAATAGCGCCATTTGAGGGTTAAACGAAATAGTATAAGAATGCCAGGTTGCTCATGTAATGAAATAAATCCAGGCCACGATGTCACGTGTCGTCTTTCGGAATATTCTATTCGGAATATTCTATTTATAAAACTGTTACACAAATGTATGCCAAGTCGAGTAAAAATAGACTTTTCGCACTCCTGCTAAGAACTTAATTTTAGAACCCTGAAATGTTTAAGTGCAAAAATGAGTAGCCCAGACTTTGTAGGTGGTACCGTTATTATAGACATACAGCGTAGACCAAGCTCGGATATAGAGTACATTACTTCTGACCAGGTCGGCACTGTTCGCCATGTGTATGCAACAACAGTTTTAAACATGATTCAGGGCCGTTCGCAGACTCTGATTGTGGGTGTTCCGATGGGTACGAATTGCGCACCTCTTGTGGCTGATCTGTTCTTGTGTTGTTGTGAAAGAGACTTCATGTTGTCGCTTTCCATTGATAACCAATCTGAAATTATTGAAGCTTTTAGCGTCACTTCTAGATATTTAGATGATTTATTAAATGTTGATAATACCTATTTCGATGGTTTGATCAGTCAGATTTACCCCCCAGAACTTCAGTTAAATAGAGCAAATTCTTCTGATACCGAGGCCCCGTTTTTGTATTTGCATCTATCTATTGTAGTTGGATTTGTTTCGTGCAAAATTTATGATAAACGCGATGACTTTGATTTTGAGATTGTGGGTTTTCCTTTTTTGGATGGTGATTTTCCTCGTGCGCCATCCTATGGCGTTTATATTTCGCAATTAATTCGATTTGCTAGAGTGTGTAGTCATGTAACTGACTTCAACACTTGTATTAAATTATTAACGGCTAGGCTCCTTAATCAGGGTTATCGGTACCATGGACTACGCAAAGCCTTTTCAAAATTTTATAGACGCCGTTCTGATTTGATTTCGGAGTTCAATATTGGACTTAAATCTCTTCTGCAACAAGGTCTGTCGGAGCCCGGGTTTTGTGGTGACTTGGTGTGTGGGCTCGGAGGAATATATAACCGCAATGACTTCAGCACCCAATTTCGTAAAATCATTCTTCGATATAAAAAGATTGGGTACAACATGGATATTATACGACAGACTGCATGGATTGTAGTTAACCCAATCACGGTTGGCAACTTTGCTTCCCTCTTTAATTGCACGCCGGTGGGTCAGGCCTCAGATTCTATGACGGCTCCAACGTAAAGGCTTATTAACAATTAGAGAGATCTAATTCAAGGTAATGTTGGTTGGTGCCTGATGCTCTGTCTCTGGTCGGGCCCATCGGAGTCTTACTGTTGGTTTTCTTTCGCTCCAGCATTTCAGTGGTTTCTTGCTGTCGAGTCCTCACCGTTGTCTCACCTCTGTGGTTCTTTGATTTTTTGTGTTCACGGAGATGTTGCACTGATGAGTTAGGAGGCCTTCATGCGGACTGAACAAATTATTTGTCTAAATCGCGACGGAAGTAAGGGCGAGGATTGTGGCCACGTAAAATCGATTTAAGCCCCCCCCCAGTGAAAATCATTCCACTGACCGTTCCAAGGCGGTTCTTCTGTGGCGGTTTATTTATGGTGTTGTTTGTTACTTACTGTGTGAATCAATTGTGTCTTTTTATTTTGGATGGCCATATGGCCATTTTGTGGGAAAGTAACTGTCCTTATGGCCTTCCTTTGTTTAGGTTTCCATTATGGTCTGGCCGCTTAATGTTTGTGTTTCTTTCGCTTTGGTGTCTTTGATGGGTGGGGTAAGTTAATTTTATCGATTCCTGATCTTTGTTTTACTTCTACTTTGAAAAGAGGTGGGTTGAGGATGCGATTTTCAGGTAATTTGCAGAGGGTGAAAAACTGTATGAATCTGAAATAATTTCCAAAAGATGGGAGGGGGCTGCGTTTGCACCCTCCCCACTCTGTTGAACGAAATCCAAGTACTACCCTAAGACGTCAGAGCGCAGCGTAAGAAGAAAATTCTGGACTGTGCTTGTTTGTTTGATTTAAGGTTTATCGTCCCCGTCAACACTGTATAGGTCATTTGGAGACATTACTTCCAATGTTACGGGACTTTAGCTCTGCGTGGAAGCCTCATGCAGCCCATCTATTTATTCAAGCTCCGATCGGCGGGGGCGGGTGGACTGTGCTCGCACACTTGGGCATTGGCAAGCCGAATCTACATAATCAGACGCCACATAACGCGATGTCTGATCAGCTCTACTGTGCTTGCTTAAGTTAAACGAACAGTTCGATTCTCAGTTCAGGATTATTTTCCCAACCTACACCCAGAGACGATCGACCCACCAGTACTCTCAGTGCTTTGATTTTAGTGTAATATCAAATTTTATTTCACTCATGAACATCAAAACCAGTATTTTCACGAGTGGCGTTAGTTAGCTAGTGTGTCAAACAATTAATAGTGATTTGTAAAGTTAATTTACTGTAACCCAACCCATGCTGTTCTGGGAGCTCTCTAGACATAGATATGTAAGGCAAGAGCAATATAAAGTCCTCATCTGTATTGATATAACAGTAAAAAAAGATTTCTTTCTTTATTGTTTTAGCAATATTTCTCCGATCCAAGCGAAGTCACCCAGGGCTATCAAGTGAGTTTATTCAGTCCTTTCTAGAATGCAGCGAAAGGTCAAAAACGTTGGGTTGAGTCTAGTATTTACAAGCTACACGTACCGCTAGAACAGACATATTTTTATTGCAAGCTGTGCATGTTTAAATGTACAGAGCAGGATGACTTGGACAGACATGCCACTTCGACATTGAGGCATGCCGTATACAGTCTGTAAACGCAGAATACGTCTCGACAAATGGCATGGCATGTCTATCAGTTGAAGACCAAGAAAGGGTTTGGCAACAACAGATACAATCAGCTTCCCTACACAAACTCCCCTAAAATCATATCCTGCTGTCCAACGTCAGCTTGGCATCCCGGTACAAGATGAGAACGTTTTGGAAGAAATCGTGGGGACACATCAGTATTCGACAGGAAAGACTACTGCACAACCACCTTTGGAACTTCAGACCCCAGAACAATTGCTGAGTGTCTATATCGCCAAAGATATCTCCTCGTCCAGCTACGCCATTTGCGTCTTTGATTGCATATAAACCACCATCACTACCGCCAAGATTTGCACAACAACAGAATGCTTGTCTTCCTGCAATAAATCTTACCATCCGCCGAATTATCTTTTACCTCAGATTGTCACATCCATCACGATCTCGTCACCAGAACACATTTACACACCAAGTTAGTTACCCGCATATGGACACGCCTCCTGTATGCCGACTGCCATTATGAAGACAGCGGAGAATTAAAAGGAGAAACGATGTGGAATTGAGACAATCAGATCCCAATAGTCGACACATATCGCGTGCCGACAGTAAACAAAACGGACAACAGGTAAAATGAGTCAGCAGCTCTCTCACAAACAGGTGGTGACTCAGAATATCCAAACCTAACTTAAACGGAGCAATATAAAAATTATGTAATTGGGGAAAGTATCAGAATCACCAACATGTCAAATATTAAACTGGAAGGACAAACGTAACTAAAAATGAGCAAGGAAAAAGGGGAAAGAATCAGAATTTGTTTGTTTGTTTGATTTGAGGTTTAACGTCCCCGTCAACACTGTAAAGGTCATTTTAGAGACATTGCTTCGAATTTTGCGAGACTTTAACCCGACATTAAGAAGAAATGACATCTCAACCCCTGCTGCCAAATGGACGGTCCGACACGCACCGCATTGCCTGGGCAGGGTTAGATCCTCTAAACGGTTTACCAGTACTCATGTGCGGGTCGGTTTCAGATCTGCGTGGAAGTATCAGGCAGCCCAGCTTTTTCTTCAAGCCCCGATGGGCGGGGGCTTGGGAAGAACCAGAATAACCAATTTAACAACATATATGATTAGGAAAGAATCAGAACCACCAACACAAACCATGAAGGAACCTCACATTACGATAACTCACCCCTACGATATAGTGCATTTTTCATATCTCCAAAATGGCTACTTTTCTGATGAAAATCATTGATATTTTTCTTATAAATGTTCAAAACATAGGTCGTGGGTGCTCGTTAGAACCGCCTCATTGAGGCGGTTGTAACGAGTACCCACAACCTGTGTTTTGGAGTAGAAATAAGAAAAATAATGTATACCCCGTACACCCCAGTTTTCTCTATATAAAGTGGGGTTTAGGGGGTCTTCATTTCACGGACTTGTTCACGTGATGAGGAAAAGCATCGACCCGTAATGGTCAGTAACAAGAGGGTCCAGAGGCCCCCGATTCGCTCACCTGAATGTCACTGTCTAAAAGACTTCTGGTTTCAGGCAAGAAGATTTTCAAAGGGTTTCCCT
This sequence comes from Lucinisca nassula, assembly GCA_963580285.1. Taxonomy (NCBI): domain Eukaryota; kingdom Metazoa; phylum Mollusca; class Bivalvia; order Lucinida; family Lucinidae; genus Lucinisca; species Lucinisca nassula. The sequence continues at coordinate 134,008,851 of OY757018.1, read as the reverse complement.
ACATCAATCTGTAAAACCAGTGGGCACCGGGATGGGCTATAATTTGAACAATCTCGGTAGAATAGAAGTGGAGGCAATGATCAGGAATCGATACAATCAACCCACAGCTCCCATCAGAGACACCAAAGGGAAAGAAACACAAACATGAAACAACAGACCCTAATTGAATAGCGGAAAGCCAAAAGTACAGTTACTTTCCCACAAAATGGCCAATAGGCTATCCAAAATAAAATAATATAAGGGACACAAACACACAAAGACAAACCATAACAAAAATAAACCGCGACAGAAGAACAGCCTTGGAACGATCAGCGGAAAGGGGGGGGGGGGGGGCTTAAATCGATTTTACGTGGCCACAATCCTCGCCCTTACTTCCGTCGCGATTTAGACAAATAATTTGTTCCGTCTGTATGAAGGCCCCCTGACTAAACATGCAACATCTCCGGGATCACAAATAATCAAGCAACCACAGAGATGAAACAACGGTAAGAAGTCTTTTAGACAAAGCTTCATACCAAATATCAAAGACCTGAGCCTTCTGGTTTCAGACAAGAAGATTTTTAAAGGTTTTCCCTATAAAAGTATATGTAAAACCAGTGGGCCTGGGAGCGGAGCCAGTTTTGGGCCCAAGGATATAATTTGATCAAAATTGGTCGAGGTGCACTAGACAGAGCTTCATACCAAATATCAAAGCACTGAGGCTTCTGGTTTCTGACAAGAAGATTTATAAATATTTTCCTTATATAAGTCAATGTAAAACCGGTGGGCCCTGGGGAAGGGGGCATTTTTGGCCCAAGGGCTATAATTTGAATCTTGGTAGAGGTCCACTAGGCGAAGCTTCTTACCAAATATCAAAGACCTGAACCTTCCCTGTATAAGTCTGAGTAAAACCAAAGGGCCCCTTGGCGAGGGCATTTTTGACCTTAGGGCTTTAATTAGAACAAGCTTGACAGAGGTCCATTAGCTGAAGCTTCACACCAAATATCAAAGACCTGGGCCTTGCAGTTTCAGAGAAGAAGATGTTTAAGATTTTCCCTATATAAATATGTTCTATAAAAGGGGTATCCTTTGGAAGCATGGATTACACCACAGAACTGAAAATATGGAGTGTGCATGTTTTCTGGGCCAGACTAGCTAGCTTCGGCCAATTAGGCCTCATCAGTGGGCCTCTAATATTTTCAAAATTCCACAGTAGAATGAATGGTCACAAATGACAAGAAAATATAAATTACACTATCAGGGAGACTTTTTACCGCCATCATACATTCCCAAACACCAGCTGTAGTGACGTTAAATATGTTCTATAAAACGGGTTTCCTTTGGAAGCATGGAATACACCAGAGAACTGAAAATCAATGATTCCAAAGGACAAGGAAATATAGACGACACAGTGGTCTGTGTAAAAGCAAAAGGCCCCGAGGTGGGGGCATTTTTTTGTCCTAGGGCTATAATTTGAACAATCTTGATATAGGTCCTCTAGATGAAGCTTCATACAAAATATCAAAGACATGTGCCTTGCACTTTCAGAGAACACGATTTTTTAAACCTTTCCCCATATAAGTCTATGTAAAACCAAAGGGACGTTTTTCGCCCTATGGCTATAATTTGAACAATCTTTGTAGCGGTCCACTAGATGAAGCTACACACCACATGAAAGACCAAGGCCTTGTGGTCGCACAGAAAAAGATCTTCAAAGATGTTCCCTATATATACCTATGTAAAACCAAGGGCCCTTGGGCGGGGGCATTTTTGGCTCCTTGGCTATAATTTTAACAATCTTGATAGAGGTATACCAGATGAAGCTTCACACCAAATATCAAAGAACTGCGCCTTGCGGTTTCAGAGAAGAAGATTTTTGAAGACTTTCCCTATATAAGTCAGTGTAAACCAAAGGGCCATGGGGCGGGGGCATTTGTGACCCAAGGGCTATAATTTGAACATTCTTGGTAGAGGTCCACTAGATAAACCTTCATACCAAATATCAAAGACCTCGGCCTTACGGTTTCAGAGATGAAGATTTTTAAAGATTTTCACTATATAAGCCTATGTAAAACCAAAGGGCCCCGGGGCGGGGGGGGGGGCATTTTTGCCCCTGGGCTCTAATTTGAACAATCTTGATACAGGTCCTCTAGATGAAGCTTCACACCAAATATCAAACACCCACGGCCTTCTGGTTTCAGACAAGAAGATTTTTAATTGCTTTCCCTATATAAGTTTATGTAAAAGTGGTGGGCCCCGGCGCGGGGGCATTTTTGGCCCTAGGGCTATAATTTGAACAATCTTGGTAGAGGTCCACTAAATGAAACTTTATACCAAATATCGAAGACCTGGGCCTTGCAGTTTCAGAGGAGAATATTTTAATTTTTTTATTTAGAAAATCTATTTTTAGCTTCTGTGACCTAGATGTGCAATGGACGGAACCATTTGAACAACTTTTAAAAGGGACCACCTAAGGATCATTCCTGTGAAGTTTGGTCAAAATCCAATCCGTGGTTTAGGAGGAGGATTCGTTTCTCGGAGATGTTGCACTGATGATTTAGGAGGCCTTCATGCGGACTGAACAAACTATTTGTCTAAATCGCGACGGAAGTAAGGGCGAGGATTGCGGCCGCGAAGAATCAATTTAAGCCCACCCCCACACCCCACCCCACCCCCTCCCCAGTGGAATTCGTTTCACTGACCGTTCCAAGGCGGTCGCGATTTATTTTTGGTATGGTTTGTATTTGAGTGTGTGTATCGCTTATATGTTTTTTTTTGTTTTGGATAGCCAGTTGGCCATTTTGAAGGATTGTAGGAAAGTAACTGTCCTTTTGGCTTTCCGTTAATGTTGTTTCCAATAGGGTCTAGTTATTTCATATTTGTGTTTCTTTCCCTTTGGTGTCTCTGATGGGAGCTGTTGGTTAATTGTATCGATTCCTGATCATTGCCTTCACCTCTGTTTTAACGGGATCACAACCGCCACTCTCACTTCCACTGTGGTTCAAACAAGTTTGTGTTTGGTCCGCGTGAAGGTTTTCTCACTTATCAGTGAATCAACTGGGTAAACAAAAACTCACTATTAAAATCAAGTTGACACAAAGATGCGGACCTGACAGTAAAACGCGCTGACCCAAAGGTATTAAACGCAACGCCACAGGAACACTTGACCAAAAGAAAACTAGCAGTTGAACCCCGTTGGACCAAGCCTCAGACATAAAAGTTCCGGCTCCGACCAAGTAACAAATAGCTAAAAGCCAAAGCCATCATGGATTCTGAACCCCAATCCACCGGCGTGCACTTTTAAGAGGAAAGCATATTGTCTGACCGCGACTGGGTCAAACACAATGCATGCAAACTGTTGAATAGAACTTATATCCAATGTGTTTGTAACGTTTAATAATATTCTGAAATGTTCCGAAAAATTAGGTTTGCCTTTAATGTTTCTTGCCTTTAATGTTTTTTAATTTATATATAATGTCACCGGAAGACGGAGTTGGCAAAGAAAAGTCAATGATGTCGGACCGATTGATCTACTTTCAAATGCCGTACAGTATATGATCTAAATACAACCATACACTCAGGCCTGGGGAACTTTGCAAAGGCCGTTGGAAATCAGACACGTCTAACTGGAGCCATGAACAGTCAAAGAGAAATGCTTCGGATGAAGCTACAAAGAGACATCACGTGAACAAGTCCATGAAATGAAGACCCCCATAAAACCCACTTCATATCGAAAAACTGGAGTTTATGGGGGTATACATTATTTTTCTTATTTCTGCTCCAAGACATAGGTTGTGAGTACTCGTTAGAACCGCCTCAATGAGGCGGTTCTAACAATGAGGCGGTTCTAACGAGTACACACAACCTATATATTTTGAGCATTTATAGGAAAAAAATCATGGATTTTCATCAGAAAAGTAGCCATTTTGGAGATGTGAAAAATGCACTATGCCATACGGGTATGTTATCGTAATGAAAATAGGAAGAAGAAACTAAAGAAAACGTCAAAAGTAAACTATAATAAAAAATCGAAAAATTAAAGGTTTGGTGTTTAAATAGAAAAAAACAACTGGTAAGTTGTTATATACGAAAATCATTTTGTTTTAACCTAGTATTGCGCTGTAATTTTCACATAAATTGATATGGCATTTTTAATCATACACAGTAAACTTTTGTTACAGACTTTAGCAATTATCGTGTCAAAATAAATAAAATATATAAAAATTAATATTTTTGATAATTAACATTTTTTTATTTAAATCTGTAAGACAGTTGGAATTTTGGTAAAGCCATATTGTTTATTAAGCCAGATTACAGTTTCTGTTTTTCTTAGGTAGGGCAAAAATGTGCCCTGTTGAATCGTCAATATGAGTTGATTCACCACTGTTTAGAATTATTAAATTATTGTCATCCATAAAGCTTAAAAATTCCCTACTTTTGCTGTTTTTAGGACCAGTGTATGTGTCATCCCAGAGGCTGTCCCTTAAGTTAAAATCCCCTATCATTATGAAATGTCCGATTAGGTATTCATAATCTTGTTTAGATACGAACTTTTTTTCCAGTTGTAAAGAAATTAATTATATCGAGCTGAGAATTTGTACCGAAAATTCTTACGAATGTCATTTTGTTGCTGGTATTTATTTTCTCCAGAATCCAAACCCTCCTTCCAAAAAATTGCCACCCCACCCCCACTTTGGTTGTTCTTGCGTCTATATGATGTTGGTGCCTTGTGCCCATTTAAGAAGAAAAGATTTTGGTTTGATTAGTTTCAAGTTTCTAGAATACATATAATCTCTGAGAGCTCTTCAAAAGAAAGAAGACAATTGTAAAATATCTGCCTTTTGGTGTTGCATGGAAAACCCACAGAGACTGCCGGTATTCCATTGTACAATGGTTAGTTTCTGCTTTAAACGGCCTGAACTCATTGCAGGTTATTTAGATTCTTTTCGACTTAGTTTGAGCAGTTTTACCTAATGTAGCCCTTACTATCCCGATCCGTGTCCATTCAGTATTTTGTTTTCTAAAGTTTTGGCTGGTTTTCTTGCCCTAAACTTACGTTGCTATTGTGGTGTTAAAACTTTTTTTATTTTATTTTCTGTTTTTCTGAATGGTTTTTCTGCTATTGAAGCCTTGACGGTTTTAGTAACAGTTACATCTGCATATGATTTTTTCTGACTTCAAAGGATTTCAGACTGTTTGTTAATGACATCAACACTGCCTTTGGTTTCTTTTTTATTGCCATCGATAGACTGGGATCAATTAATTTCCTGTTCAGCCTCATTGGTTAGGTTTTTCGCCTCATGCGTAGAAATTATTTTTTCCTCGGCTGGGTTTGAAATTTCGATATGTTCAGTAGATTGGCTGGTTTGTTCAAACAATTCAGGCTGGTCTTCAAGTACATAAATGAAAGCATTGCGTTCATTATCGTTTGGTATTTTAGCTATTTTATTCAAGTTTTCGGGGTCAAGTATGACCTTGAGGATAGTTCGCAGTTGTTGTTTCATGACTAGATTGCCATTTTCCCTTAGGTACTCCATTGTTTTGAATATTTCCCATTGATATTAGTGCAGCTTTATTATCATTTTCTTTGCATTGATTTACTCTTAGCAACCCTAAATGAGCTTCATTCACATAACGAAAACACGCCTTTACAAATACATTGTAAACTTTACCGCCGAAAAAAACCTTAGATGAAAAATTGAGATATTTTTCTTATTTCTGCTCAAAATATGGATTGTGGGTACTCGTTAGAACCGCCTCAATCTATATTTTAGAGCAAAAATAATAAAAATAAGGTATACCCCTGACAACCACAGTTTCACTACATAAAACTGGGGTTCAAGAGGGTCAAAATTATATAGGTATGTTTTCGTAATGGTCCCTGTTCTTTTGTTTCCTTAATACGGTTAGCTGACATATTTTTGTTAAGTTCTGCTTGATTAATAGTTTTTTCCCATTCCTGCTTTATGACCTTATTTTTCCGTCAATGTTAGTTTCATATTTCAAATAAACTGGGCAAAACCTATAGTCTTCGGAGTGGCTTCCATTACAATTGGCACAATATTCTAGCGGCAGCATTATGTCTAACTTTACAATCAACTACACAGTGGTTCCAGCCTCAACAATGAACACAGGCAATGAAGTACTGGTCCAAATTTCTGGCAACCGGCACATCTGATAATGATATATAGAACTGGATTCACTGATGCATTATGAGTGCTTCAGTTAATATCTAAAGGAGCAAGTTCTGTACTAAAGTGTAATATTGCTAATTGCTTTAATTTTCAGTTGCCTTACCAAACCTGTTGAACAGTTTTGTAATTCCTACTATTTTATTGGAGCCTGCGCGAAGCCAGGCTTTTAGTTGTTCTAGACTGAGGTCCAAAGGTATTGTTACAGTTCCCTCACTCGTTTTCATTGAGTTTGCCTGGCATTGGTTTCCGCTGCTTTGAATTGGTCTGGTTTTTCTGCGCTGTTTTGTTCTGGTTACGTTTTTGTAGCCCCTAGGACAGATTGTGAATATCCATTATCATTGCTGGTATTTTAAAATTCTCAAAATTAAAAGATTTGGCTTTATAAGCAGCCCTATTCTTATTTTGAATGAAGGTCTGTTGGTCAGGTCCATTGTGACGTGCTCCCCGATGTGTTTCCGAAAGCTAGCTGCTAATGCACGGGCGTAGTCAGCTCTGAAGAGCTGAATATATAGCAGGGTAAACATTACATAGACATAAACTTCGCCGGTGGTTGGCTGATTTTGTGATACAATGAGGCGGTTCTGAGCACCACAACCTACGTTAGGCGTATAAATAAGACAAGGGGGCGATAAAGGCCTTGGATCGCTCACCTGATCCTTATTGTAAAATTGGACCAAAACGGTTGCCTCTAGTGTGTTCACAAGGTTTTTCCATGATTTGACATACTGACCTACCTTTTACCTGACATGAACCATATTCGAAGTTTACCCAAAATCAAACTTGACCGATATATTGTCAGAATGATCATTCTGATCAAGTTTGAATATGATGATACCAACCTGTGGCCTGAAGTGTGATCACAAGAACAAGAGTTTTCAATGATTTGACCTTCTGGCCTACTTTTTGACTCGACATGACCCATATTCGATTCTGTCAAGATGATCATTCGGAGCAAGTTTGATGATGATCGGACTAAAGCTGTGGCCTCTAGTGTGTTCACAAGGTTTTTCTATGATTTGACACACTGACCTATATTTTGCCCCTACGTGACCCATATTCTAACTTGACTGCAATATTGTCAGAATGATAATTCTGAGCAAGTTTGATGATGATCGGACCAAAACTGTGGCCTGTAGTATTTTCACAACGTTTTTTTCTATGATTTGACCTGCTGACCTACTTTTTCACCAAACATGACCCATATTCGAATTTCAATCAGATATAGTCAAGATGATCATTCTGAACAAGATTGATGATGATCAGACCAAAACTGTGGGCTATGGTGTGCTCAGAATGTTTTTCTTTGATTTGAACTACTGACCTACTTTTTGACCCCACATGACCCATAATCAAACTTGACTGAAATATTGTCAAGATGATCATTCTGAGCAAGTTTGATGATGTTCGAACCAAAACTGTGGCCTCTGGTGTGTTCACAAGCTTTTTTATGATTTTACCTACTGACCTTCTTTTTGACCCGACATGACCCATATTCGAACGTGACCAAGATATTGTGAAGATGATCATATTGAGCAAGGTTGGTGATGATCGGACCAAAACTATGACCTTTAGTGTGTTCACAATGTTTTTCTATGATTTGACCTACTGACCTAGTATCTCACCCGGAATGACCCATATTCGAACTTGACCGAGATATTGTCAAAATGATCATTCTGAGCAACACTGATGATGATCGGTCCGAAAAATATGGCCTCTAGTGTGTTCAAAATGTTTTTCTATGATTTGGCCTACTGACCTACTTTTTGATTCGACATGATCCATATTCGAACTTAACCGAGATATTGTCAAGATGGTTATTAGGACCAAGTTTGATGATGATCGGACCAAAATTGTGGCCTCTAGTGTGTTCACAAGGTTTTTCTATGATTTTGATCTACTTCCCGACATTTGAGCCTACATGACCGATAATCAAATTTGACCGAGATATTGCCATGATGATCATTCTGGCCACGTTTGATGATGATTGGCTCAAAACTGTGGCCTCTAGGATGTTCACAAGAAAAGTTTACGCAGGGACGACGCAGGACGCACGACGGACGACGACGCCAGACATTTCAGGGTCACAAAAGCCTACCATGACCTTCAGTCAGGTGAGCTAAAAATGTCAAACATTGTCATCCGAGAAGTAGCCATTTTGGATAAATGAAACTAATGTACATGGTCTCTTATCGTAATGGTATACAAAATTCACACGGGTTTGGTTCTCCCCCTGATACATTGGAGTGGTGACGGATTTTCCGACCCTTTCAAGATCATTTCACTTATTTCGAGCAAATCATCAATCAGATCTGAGCGAAAACCAGAATACCAGGAGAAAGACCGCATTATCTTCAGTCGCAGAATTTGGCGTCTCTAATGTGACCCAAGCGAAGCTCAAACTCACAGCGGTAAGAGACCTAATAATTAAGAGTCAGCGCTCTTACCTACTTGGCCATGGAGGCCAGTACATAATTGATTTGGACCGATCCATTTCTAAACATAAGGGCTACATGGTTGTTTTATTTGTGGTAAATTTTACAAAAAAATGCATATACTTATAACAAACATCGTCCGATCTGGGTCTTCAAAGTTTACAAATGTCCCAATCACTAGACGTTAGGTTAATCTGTGCAAGGTCATTATTTCTCAACAATATCTTGACAACATGCATGCATAGTCAATGCGCATGCATCAAAGAATCAGATGTAGGCCCAGCCTATGAGTTTCCTCTACCTTGGAGACCGGTACACATACATATATACAACATATATGATTGGTTAGATTGTCATTAGGTCAAGCGTATCACATGTGTCAAAATGCTGTTTTACTAGAGTATCAAAATGCTGTTTTGCTAGCGAGAACAGTTGAAGTCTTGGCTGCTTAAAGCTTTCCTTGGATCGTATAAAGATGGTGCGTTTAGGTAGATCCCAATTGTTCCACAGACACAAGCTGTTGTAAATATTACTAAAAATAGTCTATCCATCACCATTGCAACATAGTTCCAGTCTTTTTCTTCCTGAAAGATAACGTATTACAAAATGACAAAAATTTATTTTCATAGTCAACGTTATCAGGTCTAAGAAAGTTGTTTTATTTAAAGACTGTCAATAAATCTAAAGATTATCTGTAAATTTAAAGACGTTATAGTCTGTAGATAACAGACCCGTATGTAGCCCTCCCCACACCCCAGTGCAAATCGTTTCACTGACCGTTCCAAGCGGTTCTTCTGTCGCGGTTTATTTTTGTTATGGTTTGTCTTATATTTTTGTTGTTTTGGATAGCCAACTGGCCATTTTATGGGAATGTGCTTTCAGCTATTGTTGTTTCTATTAGGGTCTAGTTATTTCATGTTTGAGTTTCTGTCCCTTTGGTGTCCCTGATGGGAGCTGTGGGTTAATTGTATTGACTCCTGATCATTGCCTTCACTTTTATTTTTAAAGACTTACCCTTGGAAAATCATGAAAATAATGAAACACGAAAACATCGCATTCTCATACGCAGCCTCAGTCTTGATTTAATGTAAAAATGTGTTGCTAAAGACTGCGTATATTTTATTGTCTGCAAATATCAGTTTAATGATATAACATACATGTAATTAAGAAATAAAACAACACAGTTCCTTTCCTTAGACCACTAATGCGGTGAAACTCCGCAGATACGGAGGAAATATTTGACAAAGGTCAAACATAAGATCAGTTTCGATCCGTCATTTCATTTTCGAACATCTTACTGTTTAGGCAGTCTAAAACTTGCATCAATTTTAGTTGTCAAAAAAACTTTCTGTCGAAGCGCGTGGTCAGTATAAAAACGTTATACACTTTTATGCCTTACCTAATTTTACATATGATGTTATGAATCTGATTACAAACCTGTTTTTTTCTGAGAAATCTTCAATTATGGTAGAAGGAATTTAATTAAGTACAGCTAACTATTTAATTACATATAGCATTTGCACATAATTAAATACTCCACAAATAACGACCAAATTACTATAAATATCAAAGTGCGATTTCTTCGTTTAACACCGTTTTTATGATTTTATTTGTATCAGTCTTTAAATATACAGACTGTCTTTAAATAAAACAACTTTCTTAGACCTGATTGTTGAGCCAAAAAAATATGATATACATGTACTGATTTGCTTTCCACATTTATGTCTGAGACATGAAATTTTTAGAATTATATCTACATTCATAAATGCAAAGAGAGTTTAACAACATTCCAAAAACATTTTATAGTCCTCGAACAGATGACTTTGATTTTTTAATAGTCTAAATTTAAACATTGAGGAAATACTTGATTTTCTAAGAACTTGATAATACTTGGAGACCTCAATGAAGATCTGTTAAATTGTAACTTCGACAACCTGAAAGATATGATTACTATAAATTCACTATGGAATATTATTCATGAAGGTACTCGTCGTCAAGCTATATTAGACCCCATTCTCATCCCCGATGAGATGCCATACCTAGATGCAGGTGTTTTAGAAACCCCCCTTGATATAAGCGGCCACAGAGCAACTTTTATTAGAATTAGTTTTCAGGACAACTGTCAGGCAACTTTTAATCGACTTGTATGGCTATATAAAAATGCGGGTTTTCATCACTTGAAAGCTTTTCTTTCTAACTTTGATTGGAGTGTTCTGTCTGAGGGTTCTGTAAATGATGCCTGTAGTAAATTTACTGATACATTCCTTGAATTTGTTAGATTATATATACCTTCTAAACTTGTAACAGTTCGGCCCAATGACAAACCATGGTTTGACTCTGAAATTCGCCATTTCGCTCGCATTAGAGATAAACTCAGAAAGAAATCAATTAAATCTGGTAATATTAATGATTTGAACAAATTTAAACAAACGAGAAACAAAGTTAATAATCTAAAAAGGCATGCTAAAGAAAAAATTTACAACAGCCTAGAAATGTCTTTATCTGATTTTCAAAATAGTGAAGACAAAACTTTTTGGCAAGTTATCCGCCATTTCATAAAGAAAAATAGCAACTCTGGAAATATACCCCCATTATTCAATTCAACCCAAGACCAAAATGTTTTACTGATAGTGAAAAGGCTGAATGTCTTAACAATTATGTTTGTTCAATCTGTGACTTGGATGATAGTAATGCACAGCTGCCTGTGTTTCGAACCATAACCAATAATTCACTCTTAAATATCATATGTACTCCTGAAGAAATAAGAGACCAGATACTAATTCTGAATCCTAATAAAGCTACAGGCCCAGACGCTATAAGTAACAGGTGTGGCATAAATGGCTCATTTTTAAATTAAAACAGCACGGCATTAATGGTTCTCTTCTCAACTGGATTGAAGAGTATCTAAGTAATAGAAGTCAAAAGGTTGTCATTAGGTCTGGCACCTCACGTTCTAGAGGAATAAACGCTGGGGTACCTCAAGGTTCCGTGCTAGGGCCACTTTTATTTTTTATCTATGTAAATGATATTTCAGACTCTCTGTTAAGTTTGACACGACTCTTTGCTGATGACAGCTCGCTATTTTGTGCAGCATCCTCAATTGCTGATATAGAAGGAATCATAAATCACGACTTACTAATTCTTTCTGCGTGGGCCAAGCAATGGTTGATTACCTTCAATCTTTTAAAAACTGAGCCAGTATTTTTCACTTTAAAAAAAATCGAAAATTACACCCTGATTCTCTTCGATAATACCCCAATAAAGTTCGCAGAAAATCATAAACATCTGGGTTTAACATTTAGGAATAATGGTCAATGGCACACACATAAAGAAAATATAATAACTAGTGCATCCAAAGTTATAGGGATTATGCGAAAACTAAAATATACATTCAGTAGATCTGCTTTAAACCAGATATATATTTCGTATGTACTACCTATCCTTGAATATTCCTCAATAGTATGGGATGGCTGTTCTGTCCAAGACACGCAAAGTTTAGAAAAAATACAGAATGAAGCTGTTAGGGTCGTAGCAGGTCTTACAAGATCAGTGTCCTTAGTTAGTAAATCTTTATAGGGAATGTGGTTGGGTACCCTTATCTGCTCGGCGTAAACAACAGAAAATGGTTTTCATGTACAAAGTTTATAACGATACAGTTCCTCCATATATAACTGATCTTATTCCCCCACTAGTTAGAGAAAGTAGAAGTAAAACAAAGATCAGGAATTGATACAATTAACTTACTCCACCCATAAAAGACACCAAAGGGAAAGAAATACAAACATTAAGCGACCAGACCATAATGGAAACCTAAACAAAGGAAGGCCATAAGGACAGTTACTTTCCCACAAAATGGCCATATGGCCATCCAAAACCAAAAGACACAAGTGATACACACAGTACGTAACAAACAACAACATAAATAAATCGCCACAGAAGAGCCGCCTTGGAACGGTCAGTGGAAGATTTCCACTGGGGGGGGGGGGGGGGGCTTAAATCGATTTTACGTGGCCACAATCCTCGCCCTTACTTCCGTCGCGATTTAGACAAATAATTTGTTCAGTCCGCATGAAGGCCTCCTAACTCATCAGTGCAACATCTTCGTGAACACAAAAATCAAAGAACCACAGAGGTGAGACAACGGTGAGGACTCGACAGCAAGAAACCACTGAAATGCTGGAGCAAATGAAAACCAACAGTTAGACTCCGATGAGCCCGACCAGAGACAGAGCATCAGGCACCAACCGACATTATCTCTCTAATTTTCAATAAGCCTTTACGTTGGAGCCGTCATAGAATCTGAGACCTGACCCACCGGCGTGCAATTAAAGAGGGAAGCAAAGTTGCCAACCGTGATTGGGTTAACTACCATGCATGCAGTCTGTCGTATAATATCCATGTTGTACCCAATCTTTTTATATCGAAGAATGATTTTACGAAATTGGGTGCTGAAGTCATTGCGGTTATATATTTTTCTGAATTTATATGCTAAGTCACCATAAAATTCGGGTTCCGATAGACCTTGTTGCAGAAGAGATTTAAGTCCAATATTGAATTTTGAAATTAAATCAGAATGGCGTCTATAAAATTTTGAAAAGGCTTTGCGTAGTGTATGGTACCGATAACCCTGATTAAGGAGTTTAGCCGTTAATAATTTATTACGAGTGTTGAAGTCAGTTACATGACTACACACTCTAGCAAATCGAATTAATTGCGAAATATAAACGCCATAGGATGGCGCACGAGGCACATCACCATCCAAAAAAGGAAAATTTACAATCTCAAAATCAAAGTCATCGCGTTTATCATAAATTTTGCACGAAACAAATCCATCTACAATAGACAGATGTAAATCCAAAAACGGGGCCTCGGTATCAGAAGAATTTGCTTTATTTAACTGAAGTTCTAGGGGGTAAATCTGACTGATCAAACCATCAAAATAGGTATTATCAATATTTAATAAATCATCTAAATATCTAGAAGTAGAGCTAAAAGCTTCAATAATTTCAGATTGGTTATCAATGGAAAGCGACAAAATGAAGTCTCTTTCATAACAATACAAGAACAGATCAGCCACAAGAGGTGCGCAATTAGTACCCATCGGAATACCCACAATTTGTCTAAATAACTTAGTACCGAATCTAATATAAATATTGTCAAGTAGAAAGGTGAGGGCATCACACACTTTCTGACATGACCAAAGTGTATAATTCTTATGCTCTTTAGAAGTGAAAAATGCATTTCTGACATTACATGCAAGATAGAGAGAATCTTCTCTGTGAAAAGCCCATTCAATTAAATCATTAAGCTTTTCTTTTATAAGATTATGAGGAAGTGTAGTGTAAAGAGTGGAAAAATCGTAGGTAGATTTCAATTTATTTAAAAGTAGAAGTAAAACAAAGATCAGGAATTGATACAATTAACTTACTCCACCCATAAAAGACACCAAAGGGAAAGAAATACAAACATTAAGCGACCACACCATAATGGAAACCTAAACAAAGGAAGGCCATAAGGACAGTTACTTTCCCACAAAATGGCCATATGGCCATCCAAAACCAAAAGACACAAGTGATACACACAGTAAGTAACAAACAACAACATAAATAAATCGCCACAGAAGAGTCGCCTTGGAACGGTCAGTGGAAGATTTCCACTGGGGGGCTTAAATCGATTTTACGTGGCCACAATCCTCGCCCTTACTTCCGTCGCGATTTAGACAAATAATTTGTTCAGTCCGCATGAAGGCCTCCTAACTCATCAGTGCAACATCTTCGTGAACACAAAAATCAAAGAACCACAGAGGTGAGACAACGGTGAGGACTCGACAGCAAGAAACCACTGAAATGCTGGAGCAAAAGAAAACCAACAGTTAGACTCCGATGAGCCCGACCAGAGACAGAGCATCAGGCACCACATTATCTCTCTAATTTTCAATAAGCCTTTACGTTGGAGCCGTCATAAAACCTCATTCGAATATTTTATAGACCAAAACAGATTTCTTCCTGATCTTTCAAAGACTTTATCACAATATTTAATTACATGCGTTTTAATAGCAGTAAGGCAGGAAGTTAATAATTTAGAAAGTTCAGTGGTAGTGCAAGAGCTAGAATTGGCAATAAACCGTGCTTTGTAAGGTTTTTTATGAAGTTTTGGTAACCAGTATAGCGTAGGAAGCTTGTCTTGGCCTTCGTTAACACACACAGCAAACTTGGTGGCTGAAAGACAAACATGTTTATCTACTATAGCTCTCTCTTCAGCTAAAGGCTGAAGTTCATAGGCCATAGTACCACCAAGCTCCTGCTTAAGCGTGTTAACATAGTGGAGCCGTCACACAACGACGACGTTGTTAGCGGCCTTGTCTGCAGGGGCCAAAACAAACTTCTTATGAAATTCTTGAATACCTAGTTTAAGATGACGTAAAGACGTCTTGGGCTTAGGAGGTAATAAGTTAGTATTTTGAGAATAGAAAGAAATGCGTTTATTCACTAGTTTTAAAATGCTAAGTTTCCAGTCCTTAAGGGCTTTATGCTCAACATACTGTCGCTTACACCATCGATTACCGAATTCATTCAAGGAAGCAGCGATTTCATCTCTACATTTACTGAAATCAATTTTAGAAGGAAACCGATATTTCGGTCCTTTAGAAATAATATTCCTTACCCTAGAATCAGGAATAATTTTCAAATTGCCAGTAATTACATGACCAGCAGCAGGATAGTAATACTTTGAGTTTTTACAATCACATGAATCAGGAGTATTAGTATCAATATCAAGATCTGAAACAAGCTTATTGAAATTAAAAATGATAGATCTAACAGGTTTGTTATATTTATAGCAAATTATAGGTGTTTCAGTATTTTGAAAATAAGCAGGAATGGAAGAAAGCACCGATCTCTCACGGAAGATAGTGGGCAAATCTATAAAATCCATACCCTTATTAATGAAGGATATTTTGAAGAAATGGCGTTTATGATTAATTTCAGAATCAATGTAAGGACGGAGAGTATGCTGAGTATAGCCTCTAGTTAAGAGAGCCGCATCATATAACTGATGAGAACTATCGTAGAATTTATTCGCCTCGGTGTCCAGAAGACGTAAAACAGAAACGGGTAATGAACTTAAAAATGAAAGCATAGAGTGGCGTCCATGATTTAATAATATAATTGACAGTCACTTCAGTCTAGTATTGTTTCGTTTAAACGCACGTGTTTTACGTTTAAGGGTACCATTTTTCCTGGTGCCGTGAGATCTAGTTCTGCGTTTTCGACATTCCAGGAGTGAGAAAATATCAAAGTCCGGCGTTCTGGAAATATTACCCTCATGATAAATGATGTCATCAAATCCCAGTGGAAAAGGGGTCTGTAAAAATTTAATCCATTTCAGTTCAGCTTCATGTCTTTTGATTATTTTGAATCTAGATGTAGAATTTGCATCGTAATAAAGTTTTTCCACTGGTTGTATAACAATGTTATTTACAGAATGACCTGTACGTCGAAAGTGACGGTACAAGAAAGTGTCAGTTTTCTTAGGCTTACTCATTCTACGATAATGCTCGTTCAATCTAGTTTTAAGCATGCGGTTAGTTTGACCGACGTACTGCATATTACAGTTTGTAGCACGTCAAGCAATTAGATAAATTAAATCTGTAGACTGTCATGTCAAATCAGACATGTTAACTACAGAGAAGCGTCTACCGTTTACAGATGAAGTAACGGTAGACGCAGTGCTTAAATGCGAACAACATCTGCACCTCTTGGCATTGCACTTAGAAATACTGGGATACATTCCACTTCTTTTCCACGAATTAGTATATTTTCGAAGGATGGGCGATTTGAGAGGAGATAGTCTTATACGAAGACTACTCCCAAAAACATTGGTATTGCCTGCTCCTTTGAGATTAACTGAAGTTACAGAAGACAAATTTAAGGGTCTAACCAATACCGAAGGCAACATAGTATTAAAGTTCTTAATAGAATGGGGAATCCGTACAGAAGAAGCAGAGTGTAACCTAAGGGGTGATATTGATATTTTAAATGTATTTGTAATACTCATTTTGGTTAATAAGGTTGGGATACCGTCAAAACCAAAGCGAAGTCTCAAGTTATCCATTAAGAAAAAGCAACAATATCACAGTACCATATACTCGCACTGAAATGTCAAAACAATCCTGTATTCCGTCTTCTATCTCTCTATGGAGCTCCCTTGACAACAATGTTCGTGCAGCAGGAAGTGTTTCCGCTTTTAAACAACAACTTAAACATAATACCCCTCAAAATCCTAAAGTTCCCGTATATTTTCTTTCTGGCGAAAGGTTCTTTTCAATAATGCATCCTCGGATCAGGAATAAATGTAGTAACCTTAAATGTGATTTATATTCGAACCACATAAATATTAGTCTTACTCCATACTGTAGTTGCTCAGAATTTGTCGAAGACGCTGAAAACATCTTTTTCAAATGCCCCTATTTTCAAACAGAACCTGTCATAATGTTTCAGACAACAAGGACCTTTCACCCTTTAAATTTGAATACAATTCTGTGCGGTGATGGATCTTTGATCGATTTAGAAAATTCACTTGCTTTCAGTGCTGTCCAAAAGTTCATTAAAGACACAAAACGATTTAACAATTCCTAATGTAATCAAAATATCCATCTTTTGTTGTTTACCTGTTTCCTCTTATGGACGGCTACCATGACTAACAGATTCTCCCGACAATACCATTTTTATTTATTTATTTATTTATTTATTTAATTTATTTATTTCAACATATGTTTTTCTATATTATGTTGCTATTACCACGTGCATAATGAAACTGTGTATGTAACTGTAGGGGAAGGGCCGTAACTAATGTTGAGAGAACTCGTGGCCCAACACCGTTGCTTACTATTATATGCAATAAAATATGATTAAACTAAACTAAACTTCCAAAAACAATTCAACGCGAAAACAATTATAATTCTCAACCCCGGTTGTATTCTAAAAAAAAAAATAAGATATAACGAAGCTCTTACTGGAAGACAAACTGAACTAACAGGTATCTTGATCAGCCTTTTTCACCAGGATATCAATTGTTTAGTATATGCAATGGATTGTTTTGGGAATGTTGTTAAAATACATTTGCATTTCTGGGTGTAGACATCATTTGCACATAATAAATGCAAAGAAATACATAAATTATTACATATGTTGTATCGACGCCCAACAAATATTGGCTTGCAGTTGGGTAAGGCCTGCTATCCTTGTGCATGCAGCAGGTTCGGAGTTGGGAGTGAATGCTTTTATTTATTCGCTTTCATTTTTTCACTTTCTACCCAGTGCCTCACTTTATTCTTCTGTCTCTTTTCTTCCTTTCTTTGGGCGTCGACACAAAATGACCAACAAGGGTAAAAACATTAGAAAACTAGAAGTGCGTCCATAGGACACGGATGCCCCGCCTGAAAATATGAGGCAGATTGTCTCATAATGGCCCACCCATCTGCCAAGTAATTTAAAAATCAATCTAGAGATAAGAAAGTTATTGACTGTGTTTAAGTTTCGGGTCATTTTTTTACCTTTGACCTCTAAGTATGACCTTAACCTTGGAGGTATGGATCTGGGCTTACACGTGACACATCGTCTCATGATGGTTAACATTTCTTCAAAGTAATTTCAGAATCCATCCAGAAATAAGTAAGTTATTGACTACTTTTAAGTTTCGGACCCTTTTTTGACCTTTGACCTCTAAGTTGGACCTTGACCTTGGAGGTACGGACCTGGGTTTTGCATGTGACAAGTCGTCTCATGGTGGTTAACATTTCTGCAGAGTAATTTTAAAATCCATCAAGAAATAAGGAAGTTATTGACCGCGTTTAATTTCGGACCCTTTTTTGACTTTTGACCTCTGAGTATGACCTTGACCTTGGAGGTACGGACCTGGGTTTTGCATGTGACACCTCGTCTCATGATGGTTAACATTTCGACAAAGTAATTTCAAAATCCATTCAGAAATAAGAAAGTAATTGACTGCGTTTAAGTTTCGGACCCCTTTTTTACATTTGACCTCTTAGTATGACCTTGACCTTGTAGGTACGGACCTGGGTTTTGCATATGACACATCGTCTGATGATGGTTAAAATTTCTACAAAGTAATTTCAAAATCCATCCAGAAATTAGAAAGAAATTGACTGCGTTTAAGTTTCGGACCCTTTTTTTACCTTTGTCCTCTAGGTATGACCTTGACCTTGGAGGTACGGACCTGGGTTTTGCACTTGACATGTCGCCTCACGATGATTAACATTTCTGCAGAGTAATTTTAAAATCCATCCAGAAATAAGAAAGAAATTGACTGCGTTTAAGTTTCGGACCCTTTTTTCACCTTTGTCCTCTAAGTATGACCTTGACCTTGGAGGTACGGACCTGGGTTTTGCACTTGACATGTCGCCTCATGATGGTTAAAATTTCTGCAGAGTAATTTTAAAAGCCATCAAGAAATAAGGAAGTTATTGACCGCGGTTAAGTTTCGGACGGACGGATGCACGGATGAACGGACGGAAAGGGACAACGCTATATGCCCTTTACACCATTCTTCGAATGGTGGGGGCATAAAAAGTTAACAAAGCAGCAAACAGTTACATACAATTTCTTTGAAAAGAAGAAGAAGAAGAAGGGTACAATCTTATGTAATACTTTATTTCCACAGATCCTGGTTAAGGAATAGTTCAATACTTACCAAAATTCCTTCATCTCCTTGTCGCAGATGCTCGGCTATAAACTTAACATCTTTAATCCTTTCACGCGTTGCACGTGACAAGACTGGAGCTTTACGATTCCGAACATTTTCATAACTAGGCGGTGGCGGTCGTTCATCAGGATCCGGTTCCGGAACATGAACGCACGTACTCATTTCTTTGGCTTCGGTATCGTCTATATCTTGCAAGGCAGCCAAAACTGGCGAATTTTTGTTCATTCCAGGACGTTCCATACATAGGACCCTAGGTAAGATTTCAGTGAACACTCGCCTCGTCCACGGTGACATCTCATGAGTGTCAGGTGACCGGAAGCGAACACTGAGCGTGTAGACTGTCAAAAATATAGACATGGAGACCACGATCATTGTAAACAGTAAATATTTTCCAATCAAAGGAATAACCAGAGACGTTGGAGGATTTATGTCAGAGAGGAGAAGAAAAAACACAGTCAACGCTAGGAGAATGGAGATTGACAATGTTATTTTCTCACCACTGTCCGACGGTAGATAAAACACAAGTACTGTCAGCGCAGAAATAGCGACACACGGTAAAATCAAATTTATCGTGTAAAACAATGTACGTCTTCTCAAGGTTATATTGAATGTAACATCAAGATAGGACTCCGGACAACAAGGATATATCTTTCTCCTTCGACTTGCTGTGACGTTGATGATATCCCATTCAACATGCTGACCATATTCACACAGATCTATAGCATCCCGAATAACGGTGAGATTTTCATTTATATATACCCCTTTATCTTGCCAAACATGTTGGAAATCAACTTCGTCTCCATTATGTGTCCAACAACCAAATTTCATAAAGCAGTCTTGTTGATCAAATGGAAAGAACTCCACATTGATTGGACAGTAACTCTTGTAAATGGCCGGTGGCTCCCAAATAATCATGCCGTTGTAGAATACAGTGGCTTTCGTTAGCAAAGTAATCACATAGTCTCCATCGGCACTGAAAATAATAAAACACATTGACGTAATAATTCACAGAACAACATACAAATTAGAACAAACTGAAATATAACTGTGATGATACAAAGATGAGGGGTCGTAGGTTGTTACAGGTAATCGTCATGCGCATAGGCACAGTCTGATCATAGTCTTCGCTGTGCGCTATATGGATGCATATTTATTGTAGACTGAGGTGGCTTAATAATAACTAAGAAAGTACGCAGTCTGTTTTGTCGTCCATGAAATGAACACCCCTAAACACCACTTTATACAGAAAAACTGGGGTTTACGGGGGATATTTTCTTATTTCTGCTCAAAGACATAGGCTTTGGGTACTCGGTTAGAACAGTCTCAATGAGTGAGCAGCAGTGATTAAAAAACTGAGTGTACTACTTTGTCGATGAAGTTGCTAAACAATTTTATATGAACAAGAACAAAAAACTCTTAACTCTTTTGCGCATTTTATTTATCAGGTGAAAACTGTATTAGGGCGGTCGGTAAATCGGTGGTTTTACAATCGGAAATTAAGTTTGACAGCGACGCTTCAACGCAGCCGGCTTCTTAAAACTACCATTCTTACATATTAATGCACATATTCACTTGCAAGTATTTTATGTTGAATTTTTTAATTGTCATTCTTTTTGCGTAAAACGGTTAGCACTGTTACATGTAGCTGTGTATAATCAAAGGTCAACCAATTAAAGCGCCATATATAATGTCGTCAGGTTTCAGATTATACTCGTACATGTACCATCGCTTCTTTTTATGACGTCATCAAAACAGCTGTCAAGTTTGATGCACAGGGCAAGTAGTGATTAGAATTTTCTGTCAACCAATATATGTGTGTGTCTTTGAGTTTTACGTCCCACAAACAGCCAAGGTCATACGGAGACGGGGCCTCGGTTTAAAGACTCATTCTAAAGTCTGAAGAAGCCCGGGATCGAACCAACGACCCCTGGTTTACAAGTCATATAGCACAAACACTACACTACGTGGCCTTCTAGAATCAATGTTTCATAATGTACTTCATCCACAAATGACATAAGCCTTACTTATTGTATAATATAACATCCGGGCGCCACAGATCTTCGGAGGGGATGTGTGTACTGTTTATACCGCTAAACTCATCTGGGTTCCATGTAAGTCTATTGTCACGCCATTCATGTCGTAACCATAGGTTGGAAATTAGAACCTGGTTCTTTTCGGACTAAAATTATAGAAACAAACATACATCAGATTGGTCATTTGTATTTAAATGACTATGGTATAGAGTTCGTAAAATTTTGAATAACTAGGACCCTCGTTATACATGTAAGGACATTGCATGTATTTGTTTGTTTACACATTACAGCACCGTTATAAATTTGCCGCTATAAAGAATCCCAGTCAGGAGTAGAATATGAGAATATGAGAATCTTACATATGTGTGAGGGGTGGATGGAAAAATCCGTCCGAGGGTCACTGTCCGGAATCACGAGGCTTGCCGGGTGATGCCGGACAGTGATCCCGAAGGACGGATTTGTCGTGAAATTAAAATTGCAGAAATTTCCATCCCTACATCTATAGCCCTACGCAGTTTAATCTGGTATTATAAATGAAACCTTCCGGAGAAATTGGCGGAGCTTTTCCTCTACATGTGTTGATCAAAACAAGAGAGCCATGATGGCCCTGGATTGCTCACCTGATCCATAGTGTAACAAGTGGGCCCCAGGGAGGGCCATTATTGGCCCAACGGCTTTAATGTGCATAATGTTGAGGGAGGTCTTAAAGGTGAAGCTTCATACCAAACATCAACAAAGGCTATAATTTGAACAATCTTGGCAAAGGTCCACTAGATGAAGCTACACACCAAATATCAAAGACCTGGGCCTTGCGGTTTCAGAGAAGAAGATTTTTATAATGATATTCCCTACATAAGCCTATGCACCAGGGCTATATAAGTCTATGTAAAACCAAAGGGTCCCAGGGTGGGGGCATTTGTGGCCCCAGGGCTATAATTTGAACACCCTTGGTAGAGGTCCACTAGATGAAGTTCTATACCAAATATCAAAGACCTGGGCCTTGCGGTTTCAGAGAAGCAGATTTTTAAAAATTTCCCTTTGTAAGTCTGTGTAAAACCAAAGGGTCTCTGGGCGGCGACATTTTGGCCCCAGGGCTATCATTTGAGCAATCTTGGTAGAGGTTCACTAAATGACGCTTCATACCAAATATCAAAGACATGGGCCTTCTGGTTTCAGTAGAGAAGATTTTTAAAGGTTTTCCCTATAAAAGCCTATGTAAACCCAGTGGGCCCTGGCGCGGGGGCGTTTTTGGCCCATGGCCTATAATATGAGCAATCTTGGTAGCGGTCCACTTGACGAAGCTACTTACCAAATATCAAAGACCTGGGCCTTCTGGTTTCAGATAAGAAGATTTTTAAAGATTTTCCCAATTTAAGCCTATGTAAAACCAGTGGGCCCCGGGGCGGGGCCGGTTTTGGCCCCAGGGCTATAATTTGAACAATCTTGGTAGAGGTCCACTAGATGAAGCTTCATACCAAATATCAAAGACCTGGGTCTTCTGGTTTCAGACAAGAAGATTTTTAAAGGTTTTCCATATATAAAGTAGAAGTAAAACAAAGATCAGGAATTGATACAATTAACTTACTCCACCCATTAAAGACAAGCCTATGTAAAACCAGTGGGCCCCGGGGCGGAGCTGTTTTTGGCACCAGGGCGATAATTTGAACAATCTTGGTAGCGGTCCAATAGACGAAGCTACATACCAAATATCAAAGACCTGGGACTTCTGGTTTCAGACAAGAAGATTTTTAAAGGTTTTCCCTATATAAGCCTATGTAAAACCAGTGGGCCCCGGAGCGGGTCCCTTTTTGGCCCCAGGGCTATTAATCCATTCACTGGTTAAGCAGAAGCTCTGGTGGCCATTTTGTTCACCCAGGCGGAACAGTATGAGCAATTTTGGTAGAGGGTCACCAAACGAACATTCCTGTGAAATAATTTCAAAATCCATCCACTGGTTAAGGAGAAGAAGTCGTTTAAAGGTTTTTCTATTTTTAGCTTTGGCGGCCATTTTGTTCACCCGAGCGGAACGGTATGAGCAATTTTGGTAGAGGGTCACCCAAGGAACATTCCGGTGAAATAATTTCAAAATCCATCCACCGGTTAAGGAGAAAAAGTCGTTTAAAGGTTATTCTATTTTTAGCTCTGGTGGCCATCTTGTTCACCCGAGCGGAACGGTTTGAGCAAGCTCGGTAGAGGGTTACCCAAGGAACGTTCCTGTGAAGTAATTTCAAAATCCACCCATTCGTTAAGGAGAAGAAGTCGTTTAAAGTTTTTTCTTCTATTTTTAGCTCTGGCGGCCAATTTGTTCACCCGAGCGGAACGGTATGAGCAATTTTGGTAGAAGGTCACCAAAGGAACATTCCTGTGAAATAATTTCAAAATCCATTCACTGGTTAAGGGAGACAGTCGTTGAAATATTTTTCTATTTTTAGCTTTGGCGGCCATTTTGTTTGCCCGAGCGGAACGGTTTGAACAATTTCGGTAGAGAGTCACCCAAGGAACATTCCAGTGAAATAATTTCAAAATCCATCCACCGGTTAAGGAGAAAAAGTCGTTTAATGGTTATTCTATTTTTAGCTCTGGCGGCCATCTTGTTCATCCGAGCGGAATGGTTTGAGCAATTTTGGTAGAGGGTCACCCAAGGAACATTCCTGTGAAGTAATTTCAAAATCCATCCTCTAGTTAAGGAAAAGAAGTCGTTTAAAGGTTTTTCTAATTTTAGCTCTGGTGGATATCTTGTTCACCCGAGCGGAACGGTTTGAGTATTGTGGTAGAGGGTCACCCAAGGAACATTCCTGTGACGTAATTTTGAAATCCATCCACCGCTTAAGGAGAAGAAGTCCTTTAAAAGTTTTTTCTATTTTTAGCTCTGGCGGCCATTTTGTTCATCCGAGAGAAACGGTTTGAGCAATTTTAGTAGAGAGGCACCAAAGGAACATTCCTGTGCAACAATTTCAAAATCCATCCACTGGTTAAGGAGGAGTAGTCGTTTTAAGGTTTTTCTATTTTTAGCTCTGGCGGCCATATTGTTCACCCGTGCGGAACAGTTTGAGCAATTTTGGTAGAGGATCACCCAAGGAGCATTCCTGTGAAATTAGATCAAAATCTGTCCAGCAGTTTTGGAGAAGAAGTTGTTTAAAGCAAAAGATGACGACGGACGCACTGACGGACGCACGGACGACGGACGACGGACAAAGACCGATCCAATAGCTCACCTTGAGCTAAAAATAAAAATAAAAGAGTTATCGCCAAAAACGCGACAAAAAGAAGCAAAAGATGACTTTAGTTTTAAAATGGTACTTATATGGACAGCTAACGCGAGAAGCCCACTTGTGGCAAAGGCGAGCAGAAAAGGCTCAAGAGCCTGCCATAGCAAAAGATAAGGTAAGTATTTTGTGATAATTGAAGGATAGTTTTTGTCAGTCCTCTATAGAAACCTATGCTGTGGGTACTCATTAGAACCACATCGGCGAGTCGGTTCTTATGGGTAATCACAATATAGGTTTATATGGAGAAATAGGGAAAACTATCCTTCAATTATCACAAAGTGTGATAACTGAAGGATAGTTTTTGTCAGTTCTCCATAGAAACCTATGTTGTGGGTACTCATTAGAGGCGGTTAAAATGAGTACCCACAACATATGTTATATTGAGAAATAAGGAAAACTATGCTTCATTTATCACAGTGTAATAACTGAAGTATAGTTTTCTGTCCTTCATTTATCACAGTGTGATAACTGAAGGATAGTTTTTTGTCAGTTGAATGTATATAAACCTGTGTTGTTGGTACTCGTTAGATCCGCCTCGGTGAGGCGGTTCTATTGAGTACTCAAAACATAGGTTTATAAGGAGAAATAGGGAAAACTATCCTTCAATTATCACAAAAGTGTGATAACTGAAGGATAGTTTTTGTCAGTTCTACTTAGAAACCTATGTTGTCGGTACTCATTAGAACCGCCTCGGTTGGACGGTTCTAATGAGTACTCTCAATATAGGTTTATATTGAGAAATAAGGAAAGCTATCCTTCAACTCTCAAGCAGTACTTACCATATTTGTCGCTACGGACTGTGCGAAAGCGCCGTCTCGCCAGAACATTTGTTATTCACAGACATGTTGAGGAAACCCAAAGAGAGCATCCTGCAAGAAGTTCCTTGCCTCTACATTAAATTCCATCACTTGATTGGGCCCAAGCCCATCGAGGCTAGGAGAAATAGATTGGTCTGCATGATGGTTCCATGCAGAGCTGAATGTTACTGATAAACCGCTTAGAAGGTTTAAGTGGTGTGAGTCGGTCCATGCATGTAAACCATATTGGTTTCATTGGGCGACAGGGCTTGAGAAGTCATTTCATCTTAATGTCGGGTACACGTCCGACAAAACGAAGTAAATAGTGTTGACGAAGACGTTTAACCTCCAATCAAACAATCCATTAGTTAGTTGGCTGCACAGGCATATTTGAAGATTCATAAATTGAGAAATGCTCATTTGTCATGAATTGGCTTATATACATGCATATCGTTCAATTGCGAAATCATGCCTATTCAAATATACTGAAATTTTTTCCAACAAAAAATGAAGTATTTTTCATATTTCTGCTCAAAATATAGATTTTGGGAATTCGTTAGAACCGCCTCATCGTCATAATGTAGGCAACGATCATTCTAGTAATTACCTCCTCTGAAATAAAATTTATTACCCTAAATAGGGACACTCACCACGTCCAATATTTGCGATAGCCTTATTCCAAGTTTCACGGTCAGTCTTCCATCCACAGCGGGTCCAAAGGGGCGTA
Source organism: Lucinisca nassula (assembly GCA_963580285.1). NCBI lineage: Eukaryota > Metazoa > Mollusca > Bivalvia > Lucinida > Lucinidae > Lucinisca > Lucinisca nassula. The sequence goes on along the minus strand of OY757018.1, from coordinate 133,982,698 downwards.
CATGTTTATTGTATCCTCGTTCTGTGATCAGAAAATGGTGCAGCCTTTGTTCCATAATGGGCTGAAATGCGTCGGTGGTCAATGACCAGTAACCAAGGCACAGAAAACACATTGTCAAGATCCAATTCGCCATATTTGGTACATGTATGTCACTCTTTTAGGGGAGGTTACTCCTGCAAAAAATATTTTTGTCTCCCATGTCAAAATGCGATTCTTTTCCTATTGACACCCCAAACATTGGTTTAGGGTGCTCGTTAGAACCCCCTCAAAGCAAGCATAGGTTGTGGGTGTTCATTAGAACCGCCTCTTTTAGAACCGCCTCAAAGAGGCGATTCTAACGAGTACCCACAATCTATGTCTTCAAGCAATAAAAAGGACAATTATGTATACATGTACCCCTGCAAACCCCCGCCTTTCTCTGCTTAAGGTGGGGATTACGGGGATCTGTTTTATCACGGATTGGTTAACATTTTGTATGTTCTGTCCTCATATACAGCTTTTGTGCGTACATATATTTAGATCTAATCTTGATTTCCTTTAATAATGAAAAATTCCACTCTCAAAAATCACTGTTTGCTTTGCACTTAAGCACCAAAATATAAAGAATCAAATATAAAGACACATTCGGACTGTCTTTAAAGTGTGGTATTGTGTCTGTTTAAATCTATTTGATTGTCAATGTATTAAAAATGTTAAATAAAATGTCTCGCCCCCGCCCAGCGGGGCTTGGAGAAATAGATTGGGCTGCATGGTGCTTCAACTCAGAGCTGAAACTGATCACACATGAGTACTGGTAAACAGCTTAGAAGGACTTAGCCTGCTCAGGCAAAGTGGTGTGAGTCAGACCACCAATTGGTTTCATTGAGATGTCATCTCATCTGAATGTCGGATAAGAGTCCCACAAAATTTGAAGCAACGTCTCCAAAATGGCCTACATAGAGTTGGCGGGGACGTTAAACCTCAATCCAAACAAACAAACAAATAAAATTTCAGGCTTATCATGAGATTCTGTGGAAAGAACACACACAGTCGCATTAATGTGAGGCTGGTCGGCTCATGGGAAATTTACCCAACTTAGCGCATTATAAACCAAACAGACCAAAACATTACGAGAACACGCCTATATAATACTGACCCCCTTCAACCCCACTTTTATACAGTAAAACTGGGGTTGACAGGGTATACAATATTTTTATTATTTCTGCTCAAAGACATAGATTGTGGATACTCGTTAGAACCGCCTCGCCGAGGCGGTTCTAACGAGGACCCAAAATATATGTTTTGAGCAGATTTCTTATTCATGCCCCAAAACATAGATTGTTGGTACAACGAGTACCCAAAATCTATGTTTAGAGCAGAAATATAAAAAATATCAGGATTTGTATCTAAAAAAATCGTATTTGCTGGTAAAATTTCAAAATGATCTTTACAGTGTTGACGGGGACGTTAAACCTCAAATCAAATCAAAATCAGAACCAGTTTATTTTCGTAATAACATAAACGAAGTACAGTGCAGCTGCAAGTCAGAAAACCGTCTTTGTCAAACACATAACAATATCATGAAGTTAGTCACACGCTAATCCAATTACCTTTCACCAGATTAACAAGTCCGTGTAATGAACACTCCTTTAAACCACACTTTATATAACGAAAACTAGGGTTTACACGGGTAGCTTTAATTTCCGTATATTTACGCAGAAATACAGTTTGGACTGCTCAACGAGGCGGTTCTCTTACGATCATCCTTAATTTATGTTTGGACTAGACTTAGAAACTTATCTGAAAAAATTAAAAAAATTGAAAGATGCTAGTTTAGCACGCGGTTGTGTTGAAAACACGCCTATACAAATATATTGCAAACTTAACAAGAGAACAAACTAAAATTTTCAGATGTGAAATTGATTGTGATATTATTCTTATTTCTGCTCAAAATATAGATCGTGGGCACACGTTAGAACCGCCATATCGAGGCGGTTCTTACGAGTACCCACAAAATATATTTTAGAGCAAAGATAAGAAAAATAAAGTTTACCCTGTAAACCCCAGTTTTACTATATAAAAGTGGGGTTCAATTTGTTTTTGTTTGTATTGGAGTTTAACGGCCCGGACAACACCATTTTAGGTCATTTTTTGAGCTGGTCAGTTTACCTATCCACACTTTTCCTGGGCAGGCTTATACGTAAGCGTTTATCCAGTACAGTGCACATTCTTTCGCCAGAAACTGACAACTGCCCTTCTTGAATCAGCATGACCGTAGAAAAGATTTCATGATCAATCTTCACGAAAGAATGTTGCCGCCCCCGGCAGGTATCGAACCCGCGCCCTCCTGATAACCAGTCCGATGCGCATCCCACTGAGCTGCCGAAGCCGGCTAAATAAAAGTGGGGTTCAAGGGGGGTCAAAATTATAACGGTAGGTGTGTTGTCGTAATGAGGTAGGGAATATCATAATAGTATCTTGTGCTCATGGATTAGAATCGCCTCGATGGGACGCTTCTAATGAGTGCGTGCAACATACGTTATATGTTCATTACGAAATACAGACTTTCGGATGAGTCTTTAAACCGAGGTCCCGTCTCCGTATGACCTTAGCTGTTGGTGGGACGTAAAACTGAAACACTCACTCACTCATTACGAAATAAATGCCAATACAAATACATTCTAAATTTTACCGCAGAAAATCGAAACTTTTTAGATGAAAAATTGTAATATTTTTCTTATCTCTGCTCAAAATATGGATTGTGGGTACTTGTTAGAACCGCCTCATCGAGGCGGTTCTTACGAATACCAACAATCCCTATATTAGAGCAGAAATAAGAAAAATAAGGTTTACCCCTGGAAACCCCAGTTTTACTATATAACAGTGGTGTTCAAGGGGGTCATAATTATATATAGGCGTGTTTTTCGTTATGTCGGTGCGACAAAAGGTACCAACATTTACTTCATTAATATATTTAAGAAGTCTCCGTGGTGCAGTGGTTACACTACTCGCCTTGTAAACCAGGGATCGCAGGATCGATCCCGGTCTTCTCCAGACATTCGGATGAGTCTTTAAACCGAGGTCCCGTCTCCGTATGACCTTAGCTGTTGGTGGGACGTAAAACTCAAAAGACTCAAACTCATTAATATGTTTTAGCATTGAAGTTTTCTTAATATTTATTTTTGCTGCAAATTTTAGAGAGTTTACTGTCAGTTTATGTCTATGATTATTACTCCAACTGTTGCCAGCATGTTTTCATATACATGTGGCATAGTTTAAGACATGGAGCGAAATGATTTGGTATGGAACGAACAGAAGTTCAAGCGGGTCCGTCGCGTTATCTTGAAGTGGGTCATTCGGGTTATCTTCATGCGGGTCCGTCGTGTTTTCAAGTCCGTTTTGTCTGTTTTTGAGTTTAACGACCCAGTCAACACTGTTTAGGTCATTTTTGAGCCGGTCAGTTTACCTATCCACACTTTTTCTTGGGCAAGCTTATACGCAAGCAGTTAACAAGAACAGTGCCCATTCTTTCGCCGGAAACTGACATCTGCCCTTCTTGAATCAGCGGAAGGGAGAGAATGACAGTTTATAACCTTCTATATAATATATATTAAACGTCACAACAACTGGTGTTAAGAGAAGGTGTACCTACCGTAAAAAGTCTTCCTGTCCCTTTTCATGTGTAGATTATCATTTATTCAATTGTTTTTTATTTATTTTTTTTTTGTGTGTTTTTTTTTATATATACTAGAAAAAAACCGCGCAAGCGCGGGTATACTTGATGCCAAGTTTATAGCAAACAATACTTTAGTGGTTTAAAAGTTGAGAGGTGGTGATATCAGAATATTCATTTTGACGTTTACGCACGGGACATCAAGATAACACGCCTATGTAATGAATACTCCTGCAAATCCCACTTTAAATAGGAAAAAGTGGGGTTTGCAGGGGTACATGTATTCATTATTTCCTCATATTTGCTCTAAAACACAGATTGTGGGTATTCGTTAGAACCGCCTCGTCTAGGCGGTTCAAACGTGTACCCAAAATCAATGTTTTAAGCAGAAGTAATGGAAATCTCTTTTTTTCTCTGAGAATTTTCATTTTTTGGGCGAAATTTTTTTAGAAGCCATGTTTTCTGACCGCGTGAAGGTATCAGTAGTGTATTTGGTCCAATAATCGAATCGTACTTCAAAAAAATGTCTGAAACAACCCAATGGCGAAACGACTCGACATCGCATATTAGCGCTCTAAGACCAATCGAAGTACCAATCGAAGTCGACCGTTTCGTCGATTTTCTTGTAATGAAGAATTCGACAGAAAATTAAAGAAGGAATGGAAAAAGCGCAGTCGTTTTTCTCTTTGCTCGGTTATTTTTTCTCAACTTTGGATGCATGAGCCTGTGCTCGAGAAGCCATGTTTTCTGACCGCGCATTATCTTCCGCTAGGTCTGACCGCGTGCTTGATTTGCTTGGTTGAGTTCGACTACTTGATAAGGGTCCTTCGGGAAGGAACAAAATTCCAGTCGTTTTATCAGTTCTTTGATTGTGTAGCAGAAACAACAACTAATTTACCACTTTCAGACGCGAGCACTTACCTTTGAATTCATGTTTTGTACCTGAACCTGTTTTGTGAAGGTATCAGTAGTGTATTTGGTCCAATAATCGAAACGTAATTCAAAAAATGTCTGAAACAACCCAGTGGCGAAACGACTCGACATCCCATATTAGCGCTCTAAGACCAATCGAAGTACCAATCGGAGTCGCTACGATGTAAGCGCTTGTTGACAAAAAACGACCAATCGCTGCAGGTTTTCTGAGAAAATGGTTGGGAGAATTTTAAATTCGGCAATTGTCTAAAACCCAAAAATCACAAAATAAACGCAAATCATATAGTTCATAAATCAAAATTATAAATAAAAGCAAAATTGTGACAACTCGATATCAAAAAAATTCACCAAATGATCGGTATTTTTGCAGTTTATTGGATAATCTATTCATTTAGTAGTATAGATATATATTTCAGAGTCACTGATGAGGTCTTACTGGCCGAAACATCTAGTGTGGCATAGAAAAACGTGTATACGTACTCTATGTAGTTTCAGTTTTTTGTTGTGTATCCCTTTCTTCCAAACGATACCCGTTTTATACAACATATTTATTGCGCAGTTTGCCCTTTAGTGGGGCTTGAAAACATAAATGTTCATTTTTTTCTTTATTTCTTCTGTAAACATATATACATGTAGATTGTGGGTCCACGTTAGAACCGCCACTATGAGGCGGTTCGAACGAGCACCAACAATCTATATACATGTATGTTTACAGAAGAAATGTAATAAAAAAAACTCATTGATTAATCAGAAACAGTATCTGTTTTGCAGCTGCTTACCACCCCGGAAATCCTGCTCATAATGCTCAGATGTGAGCGAGTAGCAGTAATAGGAGAAAAATAAATCCCCTGGCATTAACATCTCAAGCCCTACCACACAAACAAACGTCTGGATGGAAGGGATACGCTTGCAGTAATTTTGTTTTGTTGCAAAGACTCTGATCACTGCTGATCAGACTGCGCAGACAAATCAGAGTCTTTACTGTTGTCATACATGTGCATGAAGATTTTGTTGAAGGTGTTGAACATTTTGTCGTGAGCCGCCTCATTTTTTCTACTAGAAGGTGTGTCCTTCAAGGTGAAGGGGTGCTCATTTCACATTTTACGAAAACACGCCTATACAAATACATGGTAACCTTTATGGCCGAAAAATTGAAAATTTAGATGAAAAATTGTGATATTTTTCTTATTTCTGCTCAAAATATAGATTGTGGGTACTCGTTAGAACCGCCTCATCGAGGCGGTTCTAACGAGTACCCACAATCTATATTTTAGAGCAGAAATAAGAAAAATAAGGTTTACTCCTGCAAACCCCAGTTTTACTAAATACAAGTGGGGTTCGAGGGGGTCAAGATTATATAAGCGTGTTTTCGTGATGGATATGTTAGCGTGATGAGGAGCCCGTGAGTACGCCCTTGACATCAAAGGAGTTTTCGCCTGACACGATCACTGTATTCCATTCTGTTCAATTCCATGTTTTCACATATACCTATACATGTATCCATACACACCTTTCAGAGAAAACAAAACATACGCACGTTTGTTTTTTGGCTAAGACGACACTTTGTTATCCAATACAGTTATTTGAAATCCGTATCTCTTCGAAAATGTTTAAAAAATGCTTTTTATTTGTTTAAGTGCATGAGGCAGCATCCCATCAATAATAAAAAAAGTGATAATCCGTTCCTATGGAAATCAAGCGAACAAAAAGAGAACATCTGTTGAGAAGAGAATGTACTTTGCAGGCGGTTTCGTGAAAAAGAAACCTTATTTATATAATATTAGGTCTAAAATGTCAATTTATCATATGACGTCGCGTCTGAGAGTGTAATAACGCCATGTATTATTTTCGATAATCCACTAGTGGATTAAATATGCAAATTAGCTAGATACATCCCGTAACGTTACCTGTACGACGTCCTTAACGACGTCGCGTTTATTAATGGCGGAATATTGATATTTTGTAAACAATTGTAAATGAAATGCGTTTTAAATGTCATATGATAAATAGAATCTTGCATTCGTGCTCATGTATTATTGAATTTATTAAACGAGTTGAGGAAAAGGGATAAAATGCGAGGCTTATTAAACTCGTTGAGGAAAAGGGATAAAATGCTCGGCAAAGCCTCGCATTTTATCCCTTTTCCTCAACTTGTTTAATAAATTCAATAATACATGAACACTCATGTAAGATCCTCTATGTAAAGAACGCGTTTGTATACCCCACTTTTTATAGAGAAATAGTCTGCAATATAGAGCACGCAATAACTTTTTTGCACTGCCAGTGGCAAACATTTGCCGAGCAATAACGTTTAGGAATGAAAGTCAAAGGAAAAGGTAGGTAATATCAATTAATTTAATAATTAAGTGCAGAAAAAATGATTTCATTTATTTTTGAAGTTCATAGTTCCAAAAAGTAACAATGCTGCTACTACAGCTGGTTTATTCAGGCTCAAACAATAAAGTGCATCTCGCACTCAACGGCGAGGCGAACGGGTCATGCATCCTGCGTTGTAACGCCACTTTTCTAATTGTCCACACAACGCCGGTTGTCCATGTGAACAATAATCGTTGCCAAACAGACATTAGACATTAAGCTAGTTACAATATCAAAAATGCTAGGCGACAATGAAACATGACCAATCAGACTTTTGCCATGTGTATACATGTGGACACAAAACCGTTCAAACTCTGATTGACTTCATCTCATTTTGATTTGAGATATCATTTAGTATATCCTAACATCCTGTCAGAAGCCTCCGTGGCGTAGTGGTTATGCTACTCGCCTTGTAAACCAGACTTTCGGATGAGTCTTTAAACCGAGGTCCCGTCTCCGTATGACCTTACCTGTTGGTTGGACGTAAAACTCAAACACTCACTCACTAACATCCTGTCAGACAACTGCCAGCCAGGAATAAACTCAAAGCACAAATTGGTGAACATTTCATTGCATACTTTGTCAATCAGACCTGTCAATCATTGAAGTTTTAGCTCGACTTCAAGATATTTGGGTGATTTATTAAATATGAAAATACCTATTTCGATGGTTTGATCAGTCAGATTTTACCCACACAACTTCAGTTTAATAAATCAAAGTCTTCTGATACCCAAGCACCTTTTTCGGATTTACATTTATCTTTTTGAAGATGGGTTTGTTTCTCCAAAATTTATGATAAACGTGATGATTTTGATTTTGAGATTTTAAAAGTTCCTTTTTGGAAAATGATATTCCTCGTTTGTCATCCTACGGTGTTTAAATTTCGCAATTAATTCGATCTGCCAGAGTGTCTAGTCATGTAACTGACTTCAACACTCGAAATAAATTGTTAACTGCTAAACTTCATAATCAGGGTTATCGGTATCATAAACTACGTAAAGCCTTTTATAAGTATTATAAACGTCATTAAGATTTATTTTTGTGACTCGAACTTTTGATTGACCTAAACTGTTCTTATGTGTGTGTGTGAAATCGGGTTTAACGTCGCTTTCAACAACTTTTCAGTCATAGCACGACGATGTCTGGTTGCGACAGGGAGCTCAATGCTCACTTTTATAGTGCTGCCTCACTGAAGTATCATGTCCCAGACACATTACATGATCCCACACCCAGTCACATTATCCTGACACTGGGTCGACCAGTCCTAGCTCTACCCCGTAAATCTGAGTGCCAAGCAAGGAGCAGCTAGTACCATTTTTAACGACTTTGGTATGTCGCGGCCCGGGATCGAATGCGTGACCTCCCGTTCCCCGGAGCGGACACTCTACCAACTGAGCTATCGGGGCCGGTACTGTTCATATGTCATTAATACTATTGTTTAAGACTTCAACACGGTAATTCTTGCACATTTTCTTTACACAAGTAGTTCTTGAACTGCAGCAATTCTTACACGAAGGTTTTACATGATCTTCTAGCAGTTCAGCAAGAAATGATTGCACATCACATTTTGATTGAGAGCATATAGATTGACTCTGATTATTTTACATACTCGAGTACCATTAAAAAGATTAGTTGACGAATATTATGAGGTTGCGTAAGGAACTTAGTGGAATAAAATAAAAATCAAAAATGAGTTGAAGTTGTGTTTCAAACTTGCCAACTTGTACATTTTGCTGTGCCCTGACTGTGGATATACACAATCAATATGCTCAATTAGACGACGTATAACTGCTATAAACACTTTGGTCACAAAAATTAATATAAAGCTGTCCACAAGATATTGTTTAAATATGTTTCTCATTTGTTTCAAATGGAGTTCATAAGGACAGAGAACATATTTTCAATTCATCCATAATAATGCTGTGTTTCTTGATTGTACAAATTGCATTTTTCTAACAATTTAATTGTAGCTTGCGGGTTGAAATATTGTCAAAATAATGTAAATGACATAAAGTCGGATTTATAAGGGCATTACAAGAGCATATTCACGTGATGAAAATGAAATTTGATAAAAACTAGCCAATATTGTTTGTAGAAATGTACAATAATAATAATAATATTAATAATAATAATATCACATTAACGACAACTACTACTACTACTGATTGTTAATAATGAAAACGATGATATCAATAATTAAACTACTACTACTACTATCATCTGCATGGGCCCCTGTCCATCGGGGTTTGCAGAACTAAACTGGACTGCATAATGTTTCCACGCAGAGCTGAAACCGACTGTACTGGTAAACCGCTTAAAGGGTCTAAGCCTGCCCAGGCAAAATGGTGCGAGTCGGACAGCCCCTACATATAAACAATTTTGTTTGTTTTGGCATCAGGGCTTAGGATGTCATTTCATCTCAATGCGGGATAAAAGCTCCACAAAATTTGAAGGAACGTCTCCAAAATGGCCTAAATAGTGTTGGGGGGATTCAAACAAACTACTACTACTAATTCTACTACTTATATAATGATATAGCCAGCTCGGGCAAAGTGGCGCGAGTCGGACCGTCCATGCATATAGACCCTATTCATGTATTGGTTTCATTGGGCGGCTGGATTTGAGATGTCATTTCATCTCAATGTAGGGTAAAACTCCCACAAAATTGGAAGCAACGTCTGAAAAATGACCTTAATAGTGTTGTCAGGGACGTTAAATCCCAACTGAAACAAACAATACTGCACTTATTACTACTCCCACTACAATAATAATAATGATAATAATAATTTCAATAATCCAAACGATGGTTATAATAATTATACTTACTACTATTTCCACTATTACTTCAACTGCTACTGCTACTCCTACAACAAGTATTATGATTTTGGTTATTATTATTATTACTATAATTATTATTGTTGTAATATATGTGTTGGAAAAAAAACACTTGCTGAAAATTCATCAGTAATTATAATAAACATTGAAAACGATGAAACAGTTGATAATAATAATAACAATTATGTATAAACGCGCACGGAATTGATGGACTCGTATTGTTCTCGATGTTGAAAAGGAGGGTGCTAAGTAAACAGAAGACCTGTCTCTTTGCTGATTGCGTTTGTCGGTTTGTAATATCCCATTACGATACATGTAACTCACCCGTGCGACATAGTGCAGTTTTCACATTTCCAAAATGGCTACTTTTCTGAAGAAAATCCGTGATATTTTTCTTATAAATGTTCTAAAAATAGGTTGTGCGTACTCAATGAGGCGGTTCTAACGAGTGCTCACAACATATGTCTTGGAGCAGAAATAAGAAAAATAATGTATACCACCGTAAACCCAATTTTCTCTATATAAAATGGGGTGTAAGGGGATGTTCATTTCACGGACGTGTTCACGTGATGCCTAAGGTCGTGCCCACTGATCAGTCATGGTCGAATTCAACTCTGTTACACTGTCAAATGCAACACAGTTTTCCACAAACATGATGAAGCTGACAAGACAACCGGTCTTGTTGAATTTAATACTGCAAATTCTGTGTTCATGTCGACACGGTCAAATAATTCTAGTTTATAAGTTTATAACTGAACGGTTTAATAATACGATTTCATTGCTTGTTCTTTTCCAAAAGAGTGCGATGCAATCACAATCGAGTCACTTAATATGGCACTTTGTGTCATATCTTTTCTTGTCAAAATTCAATGTTGGACATAAATCTGTTCTGCAACAAGGCCTATCGGATCCAGAATTGTTTGGTGACTTATTCAGAAAAAATATATGCTTACTTTGACTTCCGTACCCAATTTCGTAAAATCATTGTTCCATATAAAAAGGGTACAACATAAATGTTATACGACGGTGGTTAGGCCGGCCTCGGTGGCTCAGTCGGATGCGCGTCAGACTGGTGATCAGGAGGTCGCGGGTTCGACTCCCGCTGGGGTCGGCAACATTCTTTCGTGGAGATTGATCATGAAATCTTTTCTACGGTCATTCTCTCCCTTCCGCTGATTCAAGAAGGGCAGTTGTCAGTTTCTGGCGAAAGAATGTGCACTGTACTGGTTAACCGCTTACGTATAAGCCTGCCCAGGAAAGTGTTGATAGGTAAACTGACCGGCTTAAAAATGACCTAAATAGTGTTGACTGGGCCGTTAAACTCCAATACAAACAAACAAACAAACGACGGTGGTTAACCCAGTCACGGTTGATAGTTTTGATTCCCCCTTTGATTGCACGCCGGCGGGCAATGTCTTAGATTCTATGACCGTCCCAGCGTGAAGGCTTACTTAAAAGTTATTTTTATGTAATGATGCTTGGTACTTGATGCTCTGTCTCTGACTGGACCAACCGGGACCGGCCCCGATAGCTCAGTTGGTACAGTGTCCGCTCCGGGGAACGGGAGGTCTCGGGTTCGATCCCGGGCCGCGACATACCAAAGTCGTTAAAAATGGTACTAGCTGCTCCTCGCTTGGCACTCAGATTTATGGGGTAGAGCTAGGACTGGTCGATCCAGTGTCAGGATAATGTGACTGGGTGTGGTATCATGTAATGTGTCTGGGACATGATACTTCAGTGAGGCAGCACTATAAACGTGAGCATTGAGCTCCCTGTCGCAACCAGACACCGTCGTGATATGACTGAAAAATTGTTGAAAGCGACGTTAAACCCGAATTCACACACACACACACTGGACCAACCGGGGTCTAACTGTTGGTGTCCTGTTGAAAAAGAGGGTTATCTGTAAAGCATAAACTGGGCGCATGTACTAGAAAATGGCAAACAGTGTGGACCCTGAAACACAGAATGTGATCAGGGTTTTGACTGTTTGCTTAAAATACAAAAATTTAAGCGCTGAACGAAAGATCTATGTCTGGGTTCAAGACGATTTTGCAGATTTTACACTTAGAGACCATTGATCCAGCAGAACTGTCAGGGCTTTGATTTCTTTGCTATAATAATTAACCTATATATAACAATAGAATCTCCCACCTAATATGTTTGCATAGGTCCTTTTCCAATTATAGGAATACCAGTTTTTATTTTGTTTTTTTTGTTGTTGTTTTTTTTTTTTCGGAAAGTTTGGCAAAAATGTATGTACTTTATGCAAACAGTGTATATCCAGATCAGACGCCGCGTTTTGCGGCGTCTGATCTGGGTCTGCACGGTTTGCCAATGTCCCAAACAAAAGCCGCTAGGTATATATGGGTTAATACTGATCATGTTACGGCTTTGTCGGAAAATATTTGTGTTTTTTTTTTTTTTTTTTCTCTATGACCCCATTGTAGTACATTGTCATTGTCACGTATAATACATTTCATGGAAATCCAAAGACCGACATCTAGGAAGTTAAGGTAAATAAAGACACTCTACACCAATGCCATATAGTGCATTTTTCACATCTCTAAAATGGCTATACTTTTCTGAAGACAATCCTTGATGTTTTTCTTATTTATACTACAAACAAACGTTGTGGGATATCGTTAGAACCGCCTCAATGAGGCGGTTCTAACGAGTACCCACAACCTATGTCTTGGAGAAGAAATAAGAAAAATAATGTGCCCCCCCCCCCCCCTCCGTAAACCCCAGTCTTCTCTATATAAAATAGGGTTTAGGGGTATTCATTCCACGGACTTGTTCATGTGATGAGACAACGGTCTGTGGCGTCTGATCTGGGTCTACACTGTTTGCCAAGCCCAACCCATGAATCCAGCCCAGATTCTACAGATAACCCTTTAACGCAACATGCTGACCTCACTGCCATAAAATTCTACAAATAAAAGGTTACATGGAATGGATTTCCTACAAATCAATGTTATTCATGTGGACTCCAACACTAATAGATGTTTTCTCCTTATAACTTTGGGTCGATTAATAAACAATGGACCCAAAAACGTATGCGACGAATGGCCATTCTGGAGAAATGAAAATTAAAAAGTTCACTTTGCTACATAAACAAGCCCGTGTAACAACTTTTTCTTTCTTTTTTTTTTTTTTTTTTGGCGGAAAGTTTTGCAAAACATGTATGTACTTTAAGCAAACAGTGTAGACCCAGATAAGACACAACGTTTTTTTCCGGCGTCTGATCTGGGTCTGCACGGCTTTCCAATGTCCCAAAATAGGGTCGCTAGGCACATATGGGTTAACATTGATCATGTTAAAAAATGCACATGTTAAAAATAACGTCGCCGCGACTAAAAAGTGGAATGAATACCCTTAAACCCTACTTTAACCCTTATCTTGCTGTTCACGACAACCCCTATCTTTGCAAACAGTGTAGATCCTGATCAGATGGGTTCTGAAGAAGCCATCTGATCAGGATCTACACTGTTTGGCATTCAGTTTATGGATTTGTAGCAATAAATTACATCAAGTAATTTGATTTGTTGATAGATAGAAATGGGTGTGGCTTAAATGAATATTCAACAAGATAAGGGTTAAAATCAAAATCTAATGTTAAAAATGTTAAAAAATTTGTGTAATTATCGCATGCCATATTGCATTGTATACAGAATATGTTGTGAATATCCCAAATGAAGGGAGGAAACAATAATGATATTCAATTGTAGATTTTTTTTCCAAAAGGGAATAAAAATAACCAACCACTTGTTTTACTGCAACTCTTTACCAAATTTTCGAGGGTCTCCCCTCTTTATCAGGGATATATGGACACTGCACTCTACATTTTGCATGGCTTTCCAATATGGCCTTCCAATGTTTGAGACATCAATTCCATGACGTCATGCAGCCCATATATTTCTTCAAGCCCCGATGGGCGGTGCTGCGGGGAGTGTAATGTGGTAGGTACCTCTGGTGTCTTTGAAAGACACTGCCAATGTTTGTGACGTCGTGGCAAAGGTTGCATGGCGTTTTGACGCCATGATGTCATGACGTCATGGAATTGATGTCTCAAACATTGGAAGGCCATATTGGAAAGTCATATAAAATGTAGTGTGCAGTGTCCATATAGCCCTGATGAAGAGGGGAGACCCTCGAAAATTTGGTAAAGAGTTGTAGTAAAACAAGTGGTTGAATAAAGATATTGTATTGTATTGTTACGGCTTGTTCGGAAAATATTTGTTTTTCTATTGTCCCATAGTAGCACATTAACATTATCAACAATCACTTCTTTGTACATATATAATACATTTCATGGAAATCCAAAGACCGACATCTAGGAAGTTAAGGTAAATAAAGACACTTTGCACCCTTACGGCAACACACCAATGCCATATAGTGCATTTTTCACATCTCTAAAATGGCTACTTTTCTGAAGAAAATCCTTGATGTTTTTCTTATTTATACTGCAAACAAACGTGGTGGGAGATCGTTAGAACCGCCTCATTGAGGCGGTTCTAACGAGTACATACAACCTATGTCTTGGAGCAGAAATAAGAAAAATAATGTGCACCCCCGTAAACCCCAGTTTTCTCTATATAAAGTTGGGTTTAGGGGTATTCATTCCACGGACTTGTTCACGTGATGAGACAACGGTCTGCGACGTCTGATCTGGTCTATACTGTTCGCCAAGCTCAACCCATGAATCCAGCCCAGATTCTATAGATAACACTTTAACGCAACACACTGACCTCGCTGCGATAAAACTCTATAAATAAAAGGTAACATGGATTTCCAACAAATCAGTGTTATTCATGTGGATTCCAACACTAATAGATGTTTTCTCCTTATAACTTTGGGTCGATTGATAAACAATGGACCCCAAACGTTTTACAAATGTTCTTGCGAAGAATGGCCATTCTGGGGAGAGTTCACTATGCTGCATATGTAAACAAGCCCTTGTAACACTTACATTTCTTTTTTTGTTGTTGTTGTTGTTGTTGTTGTTTTTTCGCTTTAGCTACATTTACTGGATATTTAAATATAGGGATCAAACATGGTTTTTCATGCATTAACATTCGCCGGGTCCCGAGGAATATCTTCCGAGGGATCCTGCAAATGTTAATGCAATGAAATAACCATGGATGATCGTTGTTCTTGCATAACTTACGAAATCGACCGCAAATTATGACGAAAACGCCCCAAAGCTCCATATAAATTCCATATAAACTCTTCAAATGCGACAGGCAAACCAAAATGGCGGCCATTTCAGAATGTTGTTTACAATGATGTTGTCATGCAGTAACCCTCTGACGTCATCAAAGAACCCTAAAACGCTACGTTCAGGGCGATAACGTTACGTCTTACAATGTAACGTAAACAAAGCAAGGCCCGTCTTGTGATATCAAAAGCTAAAAATCCATGTTCAAACAGCACGCGAATTTCATGATTTGAACATGGTTTTTGCTGTTTGAGCACGGCTTTCGGTCCATTTGACAATAGCTTCAAACAGCCATGCGCGTAGGTATTTATGCAAGAATAATGGTTCATTGCCGCATCCGCTCATGGGGATTAAACGAGTTATCGTTTGATGTGCGCATGCGCTGTTGGTAAAATTAGCATGTGTCAAGCCAACCATGGTATCTGATATGGGTGACAGCGCTCACGATGCAATTCACTAATATCGTGGTATTTCGCTCAGAACGTGGTATCTCACTGGTAAAGGCAAGCGCGTAGGGTAAGGAACAAACCCACCGGATAAGGAATTTTTTCCGATCAGGATAAGGAAGAAAATGGCAGAATCGGCATCACTTCTGCACGTTTGTTGTTGTTGTAGATCTCGTGTCATGGTTACTACTCAATACGGCTGCTCACATTAGCTTCATCGAAGACACATATTATTCACAAATTTATCTTCGATGGTCCGAATTCGACAGTTACAGCCAGTCAAACGGAGAACCGGACACATACACATTGGAGCTTCTGAACCACGAAATCTCTTTTTTTACATGAAACGCTCTTCTGGGAAGATGGCATGCACTTTTTTGTTGGCTGTAGACACAGACATGATAAATAGGACTGTTGCAAATACGATTTAAGAAAAAACGGAAATAGGAAGGCCCACAGTGAGAAATCCTAGTTCCATTTTCAATACAACGCCCAAGGGCAAGGGAATAGGTACAACGTAGACATTATAGACGTTGGGTTACACCGAAATACAGCCATTAGTTACCCACACTGCAGGTTGGCATTTATATTTGTGCAACAAGTATAACCTTTCACAAGAAAAAGAAAAGCGGCCCATAACAAGTATAAGCTTTCACACAAAAATGAAGCCACGGGCAGAGCACATTTTGTACAAGCCCATATTTGCTGTCATATTTGTACTAGCTACATGTAATACAAAATACACATCTAGAAACTTTAGACCACGACGGACCACTGCCTATTCGTTAAGCTCCACAGGAGCCTTCGATTCTGAAGAGCCATTACGCAAACACGCCTATACAAATACATTGTCACCTTTATCGCCGAAAAAAATGAAAATTGTATGATGAAAAAATGTGATGTTTTTCTTATTTCTGCTCCAAATATAGATTTTGGGCACTCGTTAGAACCGCCTCATCGAGGCGGTTCTAACGAGTACCCACAATCTATATTTTAGAGCAGAAATAAGAAAAATGAGGTATACATGTATCCCCGGAAACCCCAGTTTTACTATAAAAGTGGGGTTCAAGGGGGTCAAAATAATATAGGCATGTTTTCGTGATGTAAAAAGAACTTGCGTCGTCGTTTGCAAAATTTGTTGGTTAATCTTCAATAAGGCTTTCATAAAGTGTAGGAAAGTTTTCTACTTAACTTCTTCAGCAGTTTTCAAGCATTCCATTTGAAAAGATGTAACAAGCATATTGAAGTTGTACATGTGCCTTTTAAAGATGAAAAAAGTGCTTTTTGACAAAATTAAAGCATGTGCAACTTTGACATTTCAAACAGTATACTTCTGTCGGCAGGACCCTGGGTGCAGACTGGCAATTAGAATATTGCCAAAGTCAGTTAACTGTATAAACACATTTCTGGGATAGAACTCTAGACATTCACATTAATATGTGCTAGGCGTAGACCTAGCTTTTTGTAAAAGCTATACTTGTTATATAGACGGTTCGATCGAAAACGAGAAGTAGATCATCGGATGGTAGTCTCTCGCTTTGACTCTCGATTTCCCAATATGGCTCTAGAAAAATTGTACTCCATGTTTAAAATAAACATTATATTACATGTATCGATAAAAAAATAAAAAAAAAAAAAAAAAAAAACGACAAAAATCAAAGCACTGAGAGTTCTGGTGGGTCGATCGTCTCTGAGTGTAGGTTGGGAAAATAGTCATGATTTGAGAATCTAACTGTTCATTTAAATTTTAGCAAGCACAGTAGATCTGATCAGATATCGCGTCATGTAGCGTCCGATTATGTAGATTCTGTTTGCCAATGCCAAAGTGCACGAGTACAGTCCAACCGCCCCTCCCATCGGGGCTTGAATAATAGCTGGGCTACATGGTTGTTCCACGCAGAGCTGAAACCGACCGCACACGACCGCATACTGGTAAACCGCTAAAAGGATCTAAGCCTGTCCAGGCAAAGCGGTGCGAGTCGGACCGTCCATGCTCATAAACCCTATTGGTTTCAATGCGCGACGGGGCTTGAGATGTCATTTCATCTCAGTGTCGGGTAAAAGTCCTATAAGATTGGAAGTAACGTCTCCAAATGGCCTCAGTATACAGTGTTGGCGTGTACGTTAAACCTCACATCAAACAAACGAGCACAGCCCAGAATTTCCTTCTTACGCTTCGCTCAGACGTCTGAGGGATGCTATAAACAAACAGGACTTGGATTTTGTTCAAGGTCAGATGGTCACTGATAGTCACGCGGACAATAGCAAGCAAAAGATGCTCTGCTTTATAGCATAGCCTGTGGGTACCCGTTAAAACTCTTCATTATAAGAAAAGCGTTCAGTCAATTTTTTTGTCTGAAAAAAATATGGTAGCATTTCCGTCAAATTATTTACATGTACTTGTCATTTGTTAATGTGTTTAATTGTTATCCTTCTATATACGCGTATATTGATTCATCTTTCTGAATTTAGAGTATTTCATTGATTATGCAAAACAATCTGTGCTGAAAAAATATTACACGTTTAGCATTTTATCCAGCTGCAAACAGTGTAGATACATCGATGGCTTCTGATCAGCATCTACAACATTTGTCGTTGTTTCCCTCTCCCTTTTCTCCTCGCTCTCTCCAACCGCTGCATCCCAGCTCCAGAATAACAGTGATCTGTAACAGAGCCCCTTCAGCGATATGCTCAAACAAAAAAGGTAATTTTACCTGTTAAAGCAGGTCCGCACACAGTTGGGAGGGTGCAAACGGAGCCCCTCCCCACTTTTGGAAATCATCTCAGATTCAAGTAGTTATTCACCCGAAATTCGCACCTTCAACCCGCCCCTTTTAAGAGTCTGCTTACGGGCCTGAATCATATTCAAAACTGTTGCTACATACATATGGCGAACAGTGCCGACCCTGATTAGAAGCAATGTAGTGTCTATCCGATCTAGGTCTACGCTGTATGCCTAATAACGGTACCACCTATAAAGACTCGGCTGCTCATTTTTTGCTCTAAAACATTTCAAGGTTCTAAACAGAAGTGCGAAAAGTCTATTTTTACTCGACTTGGCATATATTTGTGTAATAGTTTTATGAATGGATTGTTCCGAAGACGTCACGTGACAGCGTGTATTGTTTTTCTTTCATTACGTGAGCAACCTGGCATTCTTGTACTATTTCGTTTAACCCTCAAATGCCACTATTTAAGCAAACAGTGTAGTCCCTGTTCAACCTGCTGAGCTGAAGCCACATCATGTCCGCGGCGTCTGATCTGTGTATTCAGTGTGCACACGATTCCTGTCAAGACTCTATTGATAGCTCAGACTGCTCTGACCTATATGTTGCATCGATAAAAATAGCGCAACGTTTCAAGTTCTATTAATATTGGTTTTCCCAAATCAGTGATGGTCACGTGGATAACTGCAGGAATTCCGCTTTGCCATTTAGTAAATTAGGGTCGATCGTAAACGAAAACCACATTTGGGAAAGTTTGTTTATGTACACAGAAGCACTATTAACCCAGACACCATGCGTCACTGAAATTAGGTCACAAGAATTCGCGTAGAGAATACTGACCGAATTTTGTTGTGTACAAAATCTATCAAGTCACGACCGAATTTTGTTTTCAAAAACACTTGATAACCTGATTACTATCTGCCTGAGAGTCCCTGTAATAAATATCTTTTTATCATATGACGTAGTGTAATAACGCCATGTAATATTTTCGATAATCCACTAGTGAATTAAATATGCAAATTAGTTAGATACGTCCCGTAACGTTACATGGACGACGTCCTTAACGACTTCGCGTTTACTACTGGCGGAATTTTGATATTTTTTTTATAAACAATCGTGAATAAATTGCGTTTTAAATGTCATATGATAAATAGAATCTTGCATTCTACTCACGTATTAATGAATTTATTAAACGAGTTGAGGAAAATGGATAAAATGCTAGGCTTTTATTATTGAATTTATTAAACTCGTTGAGGATAAGGGATAAGATGCTCGGCAGGCCTCGCATTTTATCCCTTTTCCTCAACTCGTTTAATAAATTCAATAATACATGGGCACTCATGTAAGATCCTCTATGTAATGCACATAGATTAAAATCATTTTAAGGGCTCAAATGTAGGATGCGCATGTTGAACTGAACAGTAATTTATTGAACAAAAACAACAAACCCGAGGATATCCGATAAAATAATGCAAAAGCAAATACTGCAAACAAGGATGTTAGTGTGTAATGAAAACCCCTGTAAAATAGAAGTGGAGGCAATGATCAGAAATCGATACAATCAACCCACAGCTCCCACCAGAGACACCAAAGGGAAAGAAATACAAACATGAAACAACACACCCCAATGGAAACATCAATAGCGGAAAACCAAAAGGACAGTTACTTTCCAACAAAATGGCCAATAGGCTATCCAAAATAAAATAATATAAGCGACACAAACACACAAAGACAAACCATAACAAAAATAAACCGCGACAGAAGAAAAGCCCCATTTCATATGGAGGTAACTAGGGTTAACAGGGATACATGTATATATCATTTCTACTTTTACCTACATAGGCGCCAAGTTCTGCAAAGGAAGATCAGGTGGTTTTTCTCCGGGTACTACGGTTCTCGCCCACCTCTGATTAACGATCGGCTCGATATGAGTGAAATAATCTTGAAAGGGCCGTAAAACCAAAAAAAAAAAAAAAAAAAAAACAAAAAAAAAAACTTTTAGATGAAAAAAAAATGTTTTCTAATTTCTATTTTAAACTTCTATTTTAAACATAGATTGTGGGTGATCGTTAGAAGGGCATCATTGAGGCAGTTCTAACGAGTATCTATGTTTTTGAACGAAAATAAGGAAAATAGCCTATACCCCAAGAAAAAAAGACAAATCAGTGATCAGAAATAGATACAGTTTTCTTGCACACCAGACAAGGAAATCCGTGATTTTACCCTGGGATAGAAATTTAGCTTCTGACTCTGGTGTTCCGACCCAAAATGGAATATAATCGCGCGTTTGATAAATGCACTGGTTGATTACGATCTCGTATGCGCCGTCGTAAAGGTTGACATCACAGCACGTTACGTGGCGTCACTAAACATTCCTACAGTGTCAACACAATATGGCGGACGTTGGTAACCTAAGTGACTGCAGCATTAAAACTGCGCGCTAAAATATGGAAGGTATGCAAGAAAAATAATCCTATGTGAGGGGGGGGGGGACAGAAAAATCCGTCCCTCGGGATCACTGTCCGGCATCACTCGGCAAGCCTCGTGATGCCGGACAGTGACCCTAGGGACGGATTTTTCCATCCACCCCTCACGCCAATATAAGATTCTTATAACCTCATACCTCACATCCAAGACATCAAAGGGAAAGAAATACGAAATGAAATAACTTCCATTACGCAAACACGCCTATACAAATACATTGCCACCTTTATCGCCGAAAAAGTGAACATTTTATGATGAAAAAGTTTGATATTTTTCTTTTTTCTGCTCAAAATATAGATTGTGGGCTCTCGTTAGAACCACCTCATCGAGGCGGTTCTAACGAGTACCCACAATCTATATTTTAGAGCAGAAATAAGAAAAATAAGGTATACCCCCGGAAACCCCAGTTTTACTGTATAAAAGTGCGGTTCAAGGGGGCTAAAATTATATAGGCGTGTTTTCGTGATGCTCTAATGAAAACATTACAAGCGGAATCGAAAACGGATGGTACTTTTCACACAAACTGGTAAAACGGCTATCCAAAATAAAAATAGATTAGCAATACATGCATGCAAAGACGAACTATAACAATAATAAACCACGACGGAAGAACCATTTGGAACGGTCAATAAAAAGGATTTACTGGTGGGTGGGGGTGGGGGTGCTTAAATCGATTTTACGTGGCCACTGTCCTCGCCCTTAGTGCTGTTGTGGTTCAGACAAAAGCTCTTTTTCACTACCTATGAAGAATTTCTAACTCATCATGAAAACACATCTATATAATTTTGACCCCCTTGAACCCCACTTTTATATAGTAAAACTGGGGTTTCCGGGGGTATACCTTATTTACTTATTTCTGCTCTAAAATATAAATTGTAGGTACTCGTTAGAACCGCCTCGATGAGGCAGTTCTAACGAGTGCCCACAATCTATATTTTGAGCAGAAATTAGAAAAATATCACAGTTTTTCATCTTAAAATTTACATTTTTTCGGCGATAAAGGTGGCAATGTATTTGTATAGGCGTGTTTGCGTAATGTCCCCAGTGCAACATTTCCAAGCACATAAAAATCAAATGACTACAGAGATGGAACAACGATGAGGAATCGACAGCATGAAATACATGTAACTAAAATGCTGAAGGAATCAACTTTTCTCTTTATTAGGTGGGGTTTCCAGAGATGTGATTTACGCGGACTTTTAACCGGATGTTCACATTATGATACCAATTATTATTTTCTTACTTTCAAAGGGTTTGCATTTTGTTAATATCAGAAAAAAATATAGTAGACAATGTTGACATCTGACTTAAAAAAAAAAAAAAAAAACAGCTTATCTTATACAGAAGAGACTGTTTTATTTACTTTTTTATTTGTATTATTATTTTTTGTGACTAGTGTTAAGTTTGTTTCTTATTCCTTACTCGGTACCTTACATGTATGATAATCAATTTCGAATTTATAAACTGCGAGTCTTTTTTTAGCATATTTACATAAAGTCGTCTTATTTTGATAGGGTCGAAACGTGAAGTCGACTTATTTTGATGGTGCAGAAAATGGACCTTTACTGATATGATCCTTTATAAATATTCAGGTTGAAAAAATAAATAAAGAATAAGGAAAAAGGAATAAGGAAAAGGGAAAGAAGGAGAAAGGAGGAATAAGGAACCAACTTAACACTTAATTTTGTGGAGCTAAATATTACAGAGAAGCTTACGTAATGCAAACGAAGTTATTTATAAGCTGGTGTTTTCCATTCCCTTAGATCACAACTCACCAGCAGAAAAAAACAGTGCATTAGTAATAGAAGGGGGAAGCATATTCTATTTTGTAGAAGTCCAAGGTAGTGGTTCCCCATGCGCTGTCTGTTAGCGCGTGCTTTTCTCGAACATTCCTTTCAACCGTATACGGATTTACAAATTCGACTGGAATCTCCATAGACTGCTCGTAGTTGGGGTATGTTGAAGTGAGGCCTCGGAAACGACGACTTTGTTCGTCGATATGATTTGCACCAACAAGCAGCATGTCAAGTTGTTGATTGTAACAGAGCATCAATGGGGCTTCAAGACCTTCTTTA
This sequence comes from Lucinisca nassula, assembly GCA_963580285.1. Lineage (NCBI taxonomy): Eukaryota > Metazoa > Mollusca > Bivalvia > Lucinida > Lucinidae > Lucinisca > Lucinisca nassula. The sequence continues at coordinate 133,959,950 of OY757018.1, read as the reverse complement.
GCTGTTAGTCGAAGTGTCATTCCTTTGATGAATTCTCCATCCCTTGCTTTTTCCAGGCCATACACTTCCGGTCCGAATTCATCTTGGGTGCAAACAAACGTATTGCCGTATTTGTCGCAGGCGATTCCATAATAATATTGAACATCTATGTCACGATGCGATCCCAAACTATGTCCGTCGGGATGGAATACGTTCACACCTGTCGAAATACCCGTCAAGAAAATCGCCTTTCCATTGACTGCAACAGAATTGACACGTAAACCAGGACATGTGATTTTCTTTATTTCTTCCCCATCCATATTTAGTATGATCACCGAGCTCTCGGTGTTAACATCGTTCATGCATGCGAGATATATTTTCCTCTCGTAGTATCGTATCCTGCGACAGCGGAGTTTGGTGGCGACTTCTTTTTCGATTTCCATATGTCGATATCTTTGGCCGATGATAACAAACACGACACAATTTTGTCCGTAAACAAAAGCCAGTTTATGATTTGAAAGAGCAGCAACATCAAAAACCATTTTCACACGAAACTTGCATATCGGTGTATTTATGGGACTGAAAATATATAAATGCTTCTGTTTGCCATCCGCAATTACGATTTTCCCGTCTGGTAGAACATCATAACCAGTAATAGAACATTGTTTTCCATTCACCTCAAAAAACATTTTTCCAGCAGCCACAAGCATTTTTGGCTTGAGCATTTGATCGGTGGTCGGTCTCTTCGAAATTGATATCCGCTCTGAGGGCAGGCTCACCTGTTGGTGAATGTCAAACTTACAAGCGAGTATTGCGCTACAGCCCCAAGAACTGTTCGTCAGAGCATGCCTCTCTCTAACTTCCTTCTCAAATATATCCGGATTTTCTTCATCCGCTGTCGAATATGGCGCTTCTGGTAAGGTGCTGATAAAAGCTGAACGCAGGTCTCTAATAAGACGCTTTTGATAATCAATATTGTTTGAACCTACTAACACCATATCTCGTTGTTTATTGTAGCGAATCATCAAAGGGGCCTCTAAACCATCCGTAGCTGTCAGATGAAGTTTCATGCCCTTTACAACCCCGTAGTTGTCTTGTTCTAATTCATAAACTTCTGGCCCAAACTCATCCTGTGTGCATATAAATATGTTGCCATCGCTATCCGATGTCACGGAATAATACCACTGGACATCAATGTCACGATATGAACAGATAATGTTGCCTTCTAGATCAAGTATTCTGATACCTGATGAAATGTCGGTTATAAACATTTGGTTAATGTCGGCGCGGACTGTGATAGCGTTCACACAAAACTTGTGGCATAAAATTGGTCTCCTGCTTTGAACACCGTCCATTTTGAGGACAACTATTGTACTAAATTTTCTCACATAATCAATTTGAACAAGAAAAATTCTTTGCCCGTCAAACTGTACTCTGTGGCAATTCCACCCGACGGAAATCTCCTTTTCAATTTCCATATGACGATACCTTTGCCCAATGTCAACGAATGCAACATTGTTTTGTCCGAAAACAAACACAAATTTATGGTCATTCAAAGCAGCGACGTCTAAAACATCTTTCATTTCCAAGTAAAGTCTGCACAAAAGTCTATATTCAGGACTGAAAATGTAAATTTGTCTCCTTTTACCATCAGCAATTATAAACTTTCCGTTAGGCAATGTGTCGTAACTAGTTACCCAGCAATCATGTCCTTCATCCTTAAAAACAACTTTTTCTAGTGGGGCTAATCTTCTAAAATATCTTGGGATGGGTGAGTTCGCCCGATCCTTTTTTTGCGGCATTGGGACAGGGGTGGGTGGAGAGGGTGGAGATGGTATCTTCCCGATCTCATGGTATTTGGTATTACGGAAACAGCAACAAAAGCAGCAGCAGCAACAACAGCGATGCCTCTCAACGCAACTTTTGCACAAAACATCTCCACAGTCGTAACAGTATCGGTAGCCCTCTGTACATTTACCGTTTCTTTTACATCTTGCACAATAATTAGAAAAGTGGGTATCGAAATCACTTCCCTTGCAACACGCACTTCCCATTTCGTCTTAGATTACAAGAACTTGGTAGTTCCGACGGCTTCTAAAACATAAGGATAGCACACCAATTATGAAAACACGCCTATACAAATACATTGTAAATTTTACCACCGAAAAATGAAAATTATAAGATGAAAAATTGTGATATTTTTCTTATTTCTGCTCAAAACATTGATTGTGGATACTCGTTAGAATCGCCTCAGCGACGAGGCGGTTCTAACGAGTACCAACAATCCGGGCTATGTTTTGTGCATAACGTATACCCTTGCAAACCCCAGTTTTTAACTATATAAAAGTGTGGTTTAAGGGGGCCAAAATTATATAAGCATGTTTTCGTGATGCGTATGACCATAAACGAATCTCATTACGAAAACACGCCTATTCAAATAAATTATTATTGAACCTTTTTCCACCAAAACTGAAAAGTTTCAGATAAAAATAGTCCTATATTTTTTTATATATTTTTGCTCAAAACATTGAGAAGAAATAAGAAAAATAATGTATATCCCTGTGCCCCACAGTTTTACTGTATAAAAGTGGGGTTTAAGGGAGTCAAAATTATAAAGGCTTGTTTCCGTAATGTTACATGGGTGTGTGGGGGGATATAAAAACCTCTGTCCGGATCAAGATGCTTGCCGAATCATGTCGGACTGTAATCTTGAGGGACGGATTTTTCTACCCACCCCTCACAGCCATGTTATATTCTTTTTCTTGCATACCTTTCAGTTCTGCTTTTGGATTTTGTTATAATGCTGTCACTTCAAATTGCCGACGTCTGCCATACTTTGAGACAATAATGCGGCTTTTTGATCATGTATAACGATGTCCAAGTTAACGACGGCGTATGCGACGTTCTATTCAACCGCTACACATCAACCACGTAAAACAAATTTCGTTTTGTTATTATTCTAGTACTGGGTAGGAAAGCCTGGATGGGATAAAACATTTCTATCCCAGGACTGATTCCAGGAATTTCTTATCTGGAGTGCAAGAACGTGCCATCTTGCACACCAGATAAGGAAACCCATAGTTTTAGCTTGGGACAGAAATTCTGTTCTAACCCTGGTGCTCTTACCCAAAGTCGAATATTCTCTCGTTGGTTGAATACGACCTCATATGCGCCGTCGTTAAGGTTGACGTCACATCACGTTACGTGTCGTCACTAAACATTCCTGTAGTCTCATCACAATATTGCGGACGTCGGTAACCGAACTGACTGCAGCATTAAAAATCCGCGCTAAGAAATTAAAGGTATGCAAGAAAAAGAATCCTATATGGATGTGAGGGATGGACAGAAATATCCGTCCCGCGGGCGATCTTTGTCGGCATCACTCTGTAAGCCTCGTGATGCCGGACAGTGACTCTCGGGACGGATTTTTCCATCAACCCCTCACATCCATTTAAGATTCTTATATTCTTGCACACCAGACAAGGAAATCCGGTATTTTACCCTTGGATAGAAATTTATGTTCTGACCCTGGTGTTCCGACCCAAATCGAATATAATCGCGTGTTTGATAAATGCACTGGTTGATTACATGTACGACCTCGTATGCGCCGTCGTTAAGGTTGACGTCAAAGCAACGTCACTAAACATTCCTGCAGTGTCATCACAATATTGCGGACGTCGGTAACCGAAGTGACTGCAGCATTAAAAATCCGCGCTAAGAAATGGACGGTATGCAAGAAAAAGAATCCTATATGGGTACGAGGGGTGGATAGAAAAATCCATCCCGCGGGATCACTGTCGGCATCACTCGGTAAGCCTCGTGGTACCGGACAGTGACTCTCGGGACGGATTTTTCCATCCACCCCTCACCCATATAAGATTCTTATTTTCTTCAATGGCTCTAAAACTTTTGTGATTCTAATGAATGCTGATGGAAATTTCTGTGTTTTTTTTTTTGTTTTTTTTTTTTTTTTTGTTGATTGTTTTGGTTCATACTTCAGTTGCATGACAGAACCGTCTCATTAAGACTATTCTAACGAGTACCCGCGATCACAGGAGCTTGACGTATTACAATATTAAAGGGTTCATCTCTACGTTTCTATGTAATAGAAACGAAGGACGGACACTGTTTCAGAGATCCGTTGATGTTCATGCGAAAATCTCAAAATCTACATATTGCTCTGTTGATGCGTTAATGAACGCCGCCTATTATAGAACTGTGCTGTCATATTATTCACAGTAAAGTGTATGTTTCTTAAAATATCCCGATCGCACAGTTGCTGGTTACGCCGCCATTTTGTTTCGCATTGAATCGCATTTAATTTTTTTTAGCGTTTTGATTGATCACCAAGCACGTGACGATTTTCTTGGGTTGATTTAGATTAATCAGACAACGCGCATGGACTCACTCCGAGTAAACAAACATGGCGACGTAACCAGCAACTGTGCGAACGGCAAATTTTAAAGAAACAGACGGATTGTCGTTGATTCAAGAGTAGCGAAGTATTATTAAGTGCGGCGGAAATTATATTGCATATGAATTAAATGTTTTAGCGTTGCATTTCTACGGAGCAATATGTAGATGCTGAGATTTTTTAATAAAAATCATCGGACCTCTGAAACAGTGTCCGTCCTTCGCTTCTATTATATAGAAACGTAGGGATAAGCCCTTTAAATTATATTACGTCAAGCTCCTGTGCCCACGATCTAGAACTTGGGACAGAAATAAAGAAAATAAATACCCATGAAAATCCGAGTTTTTCTCAATATAAAGTAAGATTTGCATGGATATTCTTTACATGGTTTAGATACCGTGATGTGCTTCAAACATTGACTGGGTGTGCTCATTAGAACTGCCTTAACTGAGGCGGTTCAAACGAGTACCCGCAATCTGTGGTATTAAACAAGAATAAGAAAAATAATTTAAGCCCTAGTAAACCCAAATTTTCTCTATATATACTCGAACTTCATAAACTCGAACACATTGAGGACCTTGACAATTTGTTCGAGATAGGGGTTGTTCGAAATACTAAGGGTTATTCATACCATCAGGCTTAATGAGGGTATTTTTAGATCTTCTTTATAATAAGGGAATGTTGTGTGTACTCATTAGAATCGCCTCATTGAGGCGATTCTAATGAGTACACACATCATTCATTTTCAAGCTGAAATCAGAAAAAGTCCAATGAGGGTCCTGATATATACAGTAAAATTCCGCTATTAAGACCACCTAAAATTAAGACTAAATGTGCTTTTAAAAGTTTATTGAGAAGGTTTCGTTACTCTTGCTTTGCGTTTGCTATGCTCAGTTTCTCCTGATAAGAGACCATCTTTGGGATTGTTCTAAAAAGGTCTTTAGTAAGACCACTTTTGAACAGTGCCAAAGGTGGTCTTAATATAGGAATTTTTTCTGTATTACTATAATACACCCGTGCAACATTGTGCAGTTTTTTCACATCCTAAAATGGCTACTTTTCTAATGAAAATCGATGATGTTTTTTTATTTATTTATTTATTCAGCAAACACAGGTTTATGGCGCTCGTTAGAACCGCCTCATCGAGACGGTTCCAACGAGTATCCACAACCTAAATCTTGGAGCAGAAATAAGAAAAACAATGTAAACCCCGTAAACCCTTGTTTTCACTGTATAATGCGGGTTTTAGGGGTATTTCATTTCACGGACTTGTTCACGTGATGTATAGATATCTTGAGCCTTTAGAAAAATTATCTAGGGATCCCAGAACAAGTTCGAATTAGCCATGGTAAACGTGGTATCCATGTTCGCGTTTTCAAAGTTCCACTGTAACATGTTGTACATGTATAGGGTATTTCTTGCACGGACTGGTAAACGTGATGAAAACGTGGTAAATTTTACCTCCAAAAAGTGAAAATTTTATGCTGAAAAACTGTGATATTTTTCTTATTTCTGCTTTAAATTATAGCTTGTGGGGACTCGTTAGAACCGCCTCGATGAGGCGGTTCTAACGAGTACCCACAATCTATATTTTGAGCAGCAATAAGAAAACCATCACAATTTTTTATCAATATTTTATTCATTATTCATAAAGGTTACAATGTATTTGTATAGGCGCTTTCGTAATGATCTTTATGTTTTTTTTTTTTTTTGTTTTATTTCGTATCTGGTCCTATTTGTCTGTTTTTCAATAGATTCGTTGAATTAAACATATATAACCTGATAATCATCACGCAACACGCCTATATAATTTTGACCCCTTTGAACCCCACTTTTATATAGTAAAACTGGGTTTACAGGGGTTAACCTTATTTTTCTTATTTCTGCTCTTAAATAAAGACTGTGGGTACTTGTTAGAACCGCCTCGATGAGGCGGTTCTAACGAGTACCCACAACCTCTATTTTGAGCAGAAATAAGAAAACCATCACAATTTTTCATCATTTTTTTCATTTTTTTCGGTGATAAAGGTTACGATGTATTTGTATAGGCGTGCTTTCGTTATGAACTTTCCTGTTTCTTTCATATCTGTTCCTCAAAAACTAAATAATTTTCTATTTTTCAATAGATTCGTTGAATTAAACATATATAATCTGAGAATCAACACGAAAACATGCATATATAATTTTGATTCCTTTGAACCCCACTTTTATATAGTAAAACTGGGGTTTACAAGGGTTTACCTTATTTTTCTTATTTATGCTCTTAGATATAGACTGTGGGTACTCGTTAGAACCGCCTCTATATTGTGAGCAGAAATAACAATATCACAGTTTTTCAGTATAAAATTTTCACTTTGTTGCGGTAAAATTTACATACAACTGTATTATAATAGTCATTTTTTTCGTTACGGATCATATGTGCATGTACATGTATATGGAGTTATCCAGTTAACGCTCGAAGCAAATATCACATTTTAGAGTGACTAACGGGTTTTCAGAGATATATAAAATCGTTCTTATTTCTGTTCCAAAACAACAACAACAACAAAAAAAAAATATGTACCCATTTGCTAAGAATTCACAATCCTACTTAGCAATATAATAGTTGTTCCCATGTTCTGTAAGATTCTTAAAAACGTCCTAAATAACCAAGTCGAGTCAAAAGACAAAAGCACACAGTGGTTTTCGTCCAAATATACATAGCAATTAAAAACGTGTTCTTTTTCTGGGTAGCAATCACTTAATCTTTTCTTATTTAATATGTTTATCGATGCATTTGCTTTTGTCTTGTTTTAAAAAAAAAAAACCTGATCAAATTCTTTAATTAAGGCGAACAGACACAACTGACATGCTACGTGTACATGTATACGTGTCGTACCACTCCATGCACTCATTGTTTGCAAACGTAAATAATATTGTGAAAATAGTGCATATCTGAAACAAATACAAATGGTATTTTCACACTGAGAAAAATAGCATGATCTTGTTATTTTCATAGTAGTACCCCGTACTAACATTTTTTACGCCAAAGTCATGCATAAAATAAAAAGAAAATTTATCCTTTTTCAATAAATATCAAACATACATGTATTTCATTTAGAGTGTGTTGAAAACATCAGACGTTTTACTCGTGCTTCGCATTCGTGAAAACTTTTGTTTTTAACACACCCGATGTAATATTTTTGGGTAGTCACCTAAAGAAAGTAAATGCAGAGAAATGCCGCTATTAAGACCACCTAATATTAAGAAAAAATCTGGTTTAAAAAGCTTTTTAAGAAGGTTACATATATTTTTTCTTTGTGTTTTATAACAGCCGTATCTTCTAGTCAGGGACCACTTTTGTGACTGTTCAAATGTGGTCTTAAAGAGTCCCAAAGGTGGTCTTAATATAGAAATTTTACTGTATCATCTACTTAAATGAATATTTCTGTTTTCTTTCCTGTTCACCAATTCTCTGCAAAAGTGGCATTTATTTCAAGGAGCAAATGGATCAGGCGACGACAGGAAATACCGACCTTCGGGTCCAGCAGTCACGTGGGAAACTCGGCACAGCCTCGTTCCCCACATGTCCGGTGGACCCTCGGGCAGGGATATCTCTGTCCCCATTGAAAAACGAAGTTTGATTCTATTTTTACCAAATTACATGGAAAGCGACATATTTGCTAAAATGTTTTCTCACCTTGTGTAAAGTGTCTTTATTTACCTTAAGTTCCTAGAATTCAGTCCGTGTGCTTTTCCATGAAAATGTAGTATCACATATCAAAATGCGACTTTCCAAAACTTAGGTTGACAATGATAATATCCTACTATGGGGTAAGAGCTCAAAGCTTTAAGAGTACTGATCGGTCTATTTCTTGCGTGTAGGCTGGGAAAAATAGTCTTGGACTTCAGACTTTTTCGATTTTCCCTTAAATTCTAGTTTTTCAGCAGAAAGAGTAGAGCCTGATCAGACGCTGCGTTTTGCGTCGTCGCAGTAGCCTGAAATTCCTGTACTATAAGCAAACAGTGTAGACGCTGATCAGACGCCACTTTCCGACACAGCTGTAAGTGGTTATAGAAAAGAACAAAATAGAAGTGAAGGCAATGATCAGGAATGGATACAATTAACTCACAGCTCCCATCAGAGACACCAAAGCACGGGTCGATAGTCTCTTGGTGTAGGTTTATAGCAAAATCGTCCTGATACTGGACAACATAAAATCCTTAAAGTATCGTATTTTCTTGCACACTAGACAAGGAAATCCGTGATTTTACAGAGACATAGGTTGCGAGCACCCACAACCTATGTTTGCAGTATTTTAAGGCAAATATCACTGATTGTCATCAGAAAAGTAGACATTTTGGAGATGTGAAAAATGCACTTTGTCGCACGGGTGTGTTATCGTAATGTCTTCCCATAGCAGGAGCTAGTGGTTAGTGGCTTACCTACATGCACTACATTATTCTGGCATAATGTGAAATAGGAAGAGAGAGTTATATGTTTTTGGCAATGATTTACATGTACATTATGTTCCTTGTTTCTAATCAAACACATAGATTATGGGTACTCGTTAGAGCCGCGTTAATGAGACGGTTTAATGGGAATAGGAACACCTGGCAGATTGTTCCGCCATTTTACAAAGGGAGCCAAAATTCGGAACTTCCTGTTCGCTTTTCTATAAGCTCTGTCCCACCGAAAAAGATGCCAACTCTTAAAGGAAAGAATTTGCTCCTGAGGAGCAAATTCTTTCCTTTAAGAGTTGACCCCTATTGACATGGGAGACGCAATACGTTTGTAGGCGTTGTCTCCAATAATGGTGTTCCCATTCCCCTTAAAAACGCCAACAATCTATGTTTGCAGTAGTACTATGAAAATTCAACAAAAAACAAATGTCATGTGTTCTTCTTTGCCATGGTAGCATTGTCCTTCTTGCACAGTAGATAATGAAAACCATGACTTAGACCTAGGATAGACTTTATTTTCTGGCACACCAGACAAGCAAATCCGTGATTTTACCCTGGGATAGAAATTTATGTTCTGACCCTGGTGTTCCGACCCCAACTCGAATATAATCGCGTGTTTGATAAATGCACTGGTTGATTACAACCTCATGCGCGGCGTCGTCATGCGTGACGTCACTTAACATTCCTGTTGTGTCATCACAAAATGACGGACGTCGGTAACCGAAATGACAGCAGCATTAAAAATTCACAATAGAAATGGAAGGTATGCAAGAAAAAGAATCCTATAAGGGTGTGAGGGGTGGATAGAAGAATCCGTCCCGAGGGATCACTGTCCGGCATCACTCGGCAAGCCTAGTGATGCCGGACAGTGACCCTCGGGAGGGGTTTTTCCTTCCACCCCTCACACCCATATAAGATTCTTATATTCCTACCCAGGAATAGTATAAAAATCGATTATTTTCACTCGACGTGTTTTACGTGCACTTGTAGAATAGGACGTCGTTAAGTTGCACGGGGTGACGTCAAAAACGCTGCATTCCTGTCAGCAAATAAAGTTTGACGTTGACAGTCGAAGTGACTGCATCATAGAACAAGGGGACCATGATAGTCCTATATCGCTCACCTAAGCTAAGCGATATACATACTTACATGTAATATTTAAGTTTCACAAGTTAGAGTGTGAACAAGGTTTCAAAAAAATTTGACAGTGACCAAGTTTTTTTTTCACCCAACACAACCCATATTTCAACTTGACTGAAATATCATCAAGGCACACACTCGCGTTAAATTTTGTGAAAGTGGCACCAAAAACTGAGACTTCGAAGATCTAGAGGGTAAACAAGATTTTCTAGTTTTTTGTTTGTTTGATTTGAGGTTTAACGTCCCCGTCAACACTGTAAAGGTCATTTTGGAGACGTTGCTTCCAATTTTGTGAGACATCTCAAGCCCTGTCGCCCAATGAAACCATATGGTTTATTAGCATGGACGGTCCGCCTCGCACCGCGGTTCCTGGACAGGCTTAGATCCTCTAAGCGGTTTACCAGTACTAGTGTGCGGGCCGGATTCAGCTGTGCGTGGAAGCATCATGCAGCCCATTTATTTCTTCAAGCCCCTTTGGGCGGGGGCGGACAAGATTTTCAAGGAAATCTGACCTAGTGGCCTAGCTTTTTAACTGACATGACACATACTCAAACTTGAAAGAAGTATGGTCATCACGATTTTTCTGGTAAAGTTTCATGATGATTGAAGCAAGTCTGTGGCATATAGAGAGTGAACAAGGTTTCTGTAGTGTATTTCTTGCTTCCTAAGGATATCCCTTTCTAGAACATACTTAACGTCACTACAGCTGGTGTCCGGGAATGTGTGGCGGCCGTAAAACGTCTCCCTGCCCTACACCATAGTGTAATACAGTGTATATATTTTCTTGTCCTTTGGGATCATTGATTCCATTGTTGAATTTTGAAAATATATGAGGGTAACTGATGAGGTCTAATTGGCCGAATCTAGCTAGTCTGGTCCAGAAAACACGTACACTCCATATTTCCAGTTCTGTAGTGTATTTCTTGCATCCAAAGGATAACCCTTTCTAGAACATATTTAGTGAACTAGTTTTTGTCCCGACATAACCCATATTCAAACTCGACATGGGTATCATCAAGATAAAATGCTAGTAAAGTTTCATGATGAATGAAGCAAAACTGTGACCCCAGCACACGAACAAGGTTTTAAAGCATCGTAACCTAGATTTTGACCCGACATGACCCATATTCAAATCTGATAGAATCAAGATAAACATTCTGGTAAAGTTTCACGAAGATGGACGGAAAACTGTGGTCTCTAGAGGGTGAAAAAAGTTTTCAAGAAGTGTGACCTAGTAACCTAGTTTTTAACCCGACATGACCTATGTTCAAAGTTTACTTAGACAACATTAAGCCAAACAATCTGGTAAAGTTTCATGAAGATTGAAGCGAAATTGTGGTATTTAGAGGGTGAACAATGTTGTATAGCATTCTGACCTAGTGACCTAGTTTTTGTTATCCGACATGACCCATATTCAAACTGACACAGATATCGTCAAAACAAATATCCTGGTAATGTTTCATGACGATTGTTGCAAAACTGTTGACCCTAGAGCATGAACAGGGGTTAAAAGCAAATTGACCAAGTGACCTAGGTTTTGACCCGAATGACCCATATTCAAACTTTCCTTAGATAACATCACGAGTAATACAAGAAAAAAAAATGAATCTTATATGGGTGTGTAAAAAGACAAACTGTCCGTCTTGATCACTGTCCGGCATCACGAGCAAGCCTCGGCTATTTGTAAAGAAATCTGGCACAAGACAATCTCCAGTCAAGCCTCGCGATGCCGGACCCTCTAATTCTATCCATCCCTCACACCCATGTAAGCTTCCTATATTGTCCCACGAATTAAAACGAGGACTTTCGCTCATATGTCGCATATTAAACACACTGATTTACTTTCTATTGTTTTAAATCAAAACGTGGCAGTCGGAGCATACAAAACGGTACTCATACCAAATACCAAACGCGCTATATGTCATTTAAGTCTGGAGCTACAACTGTACGTTCTTCTCCTACTTGTACCAACAGCCTGAGTAAGGGCCAATGCAAGACAAGACGCCGTGGACGCGCCGACTTATCATACTTCATACTTTTCTTTGATCTCACTTTTGTTAGTTCTGTTGTGCCTGGCGCATAGTGTGTTCCGCTCTACGGGCTTAAATATATGATTATAATAGAAATACAATATACATTTAATTAGATAATGATCTTAACTTTCGGTGGGTATTGTGCGCACGACAAAACTGAATCAGGTTACACATCCGTAATGACTACCCCTGTTACATCACGGAAACACGCCTATGTAATTCTGAGCTCCCATTGAACCCCACTCTTTATGTTAAACTGGGGTTTAGAGAGATAAACCTTATTTTTCTTATTTCTTAATGAACCCGATTTATATAGCTAATAGTGGGATTTACATATGTAGTGGGTCTTACATGAGTGCTAATGTATTATTTAATTTATTCAACGAGCTGAGGAAAAGGGATAAAATGTGAGGCTTGCCAAAATGCGAGGTCCAACGAGTTTAATAAATTTAATAATACATGAACACGAATTCAAGATTCTATTTATCATATGACATTTGAAACGCATTTTATTCACGATTGTAGTACAAAAATGTGAATATTACGTCATTAGTAATCGCGACGCCGTTAAGGACGCCATGCAATGTAACGTTAGGGGGCGTATCAAAATAATTTGCATATTTGTCAGCCTCGATAGCTCAGTGGTTAGCGCGTTCGACTCTAATCCAGTGGTTTTGGGTCGAATCCGGCCACCGGAGGCGAGATGTTTCTTCGGGCAAGACACATAATGCCACTGCCACCCCGCTCCACCCAGGTGTAAATGGGTACATGTAGCAGTAGTTTATAAGTCACTGCCCCTCTCTCGCGCGCGTGATAACATCCGGAATGAGCGTTCGAGAGCGATTCAAATAAGCTTGAAGCGTTCATCACAATCGATCTAAAATAAATTAGTATAAACTAATTTGCATATTCAATCCACTAGTGGATTATCGAATTTATTACATGACGTTATTACATTCCCAGACGCGTCGACATATGATAAAACAGAATACATTGTGTTCCTAATTCTTGCCGAAATACTGCGGTTGTGGATACTCATAAGAGCCGCTCAATGCATTTCGATAACACTTCCGTGTGATATAGTGCATTATTCATATTTATCATATGACGTCGCGTCTGAGAGTGTAATAACGCCATGTGATATTTTCGATCATCCACTAGTGGATTAAATAAGCAAATTAAGTAGATACGTCCCGTAACGTTACATGGACGGCGTCCTTAACGACGTCGCGTTTACTAATGGCGGAATATTGACCTTTTTATTAAACAATCGTGAATAAAATGCGTTTTGAATGTCATATGATAAATAGAATCTTGCATTCGTGCTCATATATTATTGAATTTATACATGAGCACTCATGTAAGATCCTCTATCTAAAAAAGGTAATTTTCTGATGAAATTTGTGACATTTTGCCTATTTATACTCCAAACATAGGTTTGAGGTGCTCGTTAGAACCGCCTCATAAGGCGGTTCTAACGAGCACCCACAGCCTATGTCTTGGAGCAGATATAAGAAAAATAATGTTTACCCCCCTCCCAAACCCCAGTTTCCTCTATATAAAGGGGTTTAGTGGTGGGTTGTCTTTATTTCACGGACCTGTTCACGTGATGGAGGCAGTTCTTAAGAAAGCTATTAATCTATGACAATCATGTAAGACCAATATGGAAACTTTTCAAAAGGAAAATATAAGTGCTTTGACATCGAAAACGCCATTTAAACACACGGGTGTTATCGCAATGCCAGATGCACACTCTGACTAGAGTCTGCGCTGTGCTGTGTATTTATGCCACAAGGTCGAAAGGTTTTTATGCTCATGTGGATTTACTAATGTAATAATAACAAGAAAAACGCCAAATGGCATTATGGACAGGTTTTTCGGGGTTAACCAAAAGGTAAACAGGGACGCGGACGCCCGGCCGGCCGGCCGCCCGCCCGCCCGCACGGACATCGCTATTCTAAAGGACGGAATTTTTCCTTGAAAACTCGTCCAATAAAATGACTTGGGGGTTCTCACAAAGATTATTTCAAGTAACACGTCATTGAAACGGCCCCCGATAGCTCAGTTGGTAGAGTGTCCGCTCCGGGGAACGGGAGGTCACGGGTTCGATCCCGGGCCGCGACATACCAAAGTCGTTGAAAATGGTACTAGCTGCTCCTCGCTTGGCACTCAGATTTACGGGGTAGGGCTAGGACTGGTCGACCCAGTGTCAGGATAATGTGACTGGGTGTGGTATCATGTAATGTGTCTGGGACATGATACTTCAGTGAGGCAGCACTATAAAAGTGAGCATTGAGCTCCCTGTCGCAACGAGACACCGTCGTGATATGACTGTAAGATTGTTGAAAGCGACGTTAAACCCGAATTCTAACATGACGTTAACGTTTTTCCCATTGAACCCAGTGGAAACGTCAGCGTTTGCAAATATGCGATAATTCACGTCGTCAACGTGGTGCGTGCAATTTGGCGTCATCGTGACGTTGCATGTAAACATTTCCTTCTGTCGACATCCGCTGCAAAATAGTCCCCAAGATAACGCTTTGTTACTACTGTATTTCAGTTTAGCATCATGTTAGAATCGAAATAATTTCCACGCACCCGGTGTGTTATTGCCGTCGTGAATTAATATTTCGCAATCTGCCCTCCAACACCGTGTGTTAATCACGATAACACACGGTACGTGGAGATTATTTCTTAATTCACACGCACACACAACACGTCATTGAAAATGAAAGTTAACTAATAATTATCGAATCTGTATGGCCTATTTTTCCGGCTTTGGCCTCCACTGGTATGGCTGTTGAATCCCCCAACACTACATGTATCCCTCACCCCCGCCCGCACCCACGAATGTTGCACCCGCGCGGTGATATTTTTTTTCTAATAAATTCATGAATTAACAAGTATTTTGAGCCCAGTTACTAGCTGCCAGTTCCAATGTGTAAACACGTCCGTGTAATATGGCAAGGTTTCCACTCACGACTCAAATTATGATGATAATAGTAAAATAATAATAACAACAATAATAATAATCCTTTTCCCTGGAGAAATTCTGGCACATACATGTACAGTAGAACTTTGATGGCTCGATAGTTTACCATGGATGAGTGGAATCCCACCAGGAGAACATGCCTATATAATTCTGATTCACATAAACCCCACTTTTATATGGTAAAACTGGGGTTTGCAGGGGAAAACCTTATTTTTCTTATTTCTGCTCTAAAATTTAGATTGTGGGTACGCGTTAGAACCGCAATAAGGCGGTTCTAACGAGTACCCACAATGTATATTTTGAGCAGAAATAAGTAAAATATAACAATTTTTCATCTTAGAATTTTCGGGGGGTTTTCGGCGGTAAAACTTACAATGTATTTGTATAGGCGTGTTGTCGTATTTGTTACTGAGTCCATATGGAATTCCGACAGACTAGAAATAAAAATGGACAATTTAGGGAGGTTTTCCTCTTTTACCAGTTTATATCATGTTAACAAGTCCGTGACATAAATACCCCTCTATTCCCCACTTACATAACGAAAATTACGATTAACAGTGGTACACATTATTTTGCTAATTTCCGCTTCAAGACATAGGCTGTGGGCAATCGAAAGAGCCGCCTTAATGAGGCGGTTCCAACGAGCAGCCACTACCAGTAATGATTTTTGTGTACTCATTAGAACCGCGTCATCGATTATCCACAATTTATGTTTTGCAGTAGAAATAAGAAAAAACAATCTACGCCCCTGAAAATCTCAGTTTTACTACATGTATATAAAAGTGGGGTTTAAGCAGGTTTAAGCTATATAAAAGTTTAAGCTATATACAAAGTTTAAGCTATATAAAGGTTTAAGCTATATAAAAGTTGTTTATTTAAAGACAATCTTTAAATTTAAAGACTGTCTGTAAATTTAAAGACGTTTTAGTCTGTATATTTAAAGACAGACATAAATGAGTGAGTACGTGTTTGAGTTTTACGTCCCACCAACAGCTAATGTCATACGGAGAGGGGACCGCGGTTTAAAGACTCATCCGAAAGTTTGGAGAAGCCCGGAATCGATCTTGCGACCACTGGTTTACAAGGCGAGTAGCGTAACTACTACACCACGGAGGCTTCTCAGACACAAATGAAATCATGAAAATGGTGTAAAACGAAAAAATCGCACATTGCTATTTATAGTAATTTGGTCGTTATCTGTGGAATATTTAATCATGTGTACCTGCAAATTAATTAAATTCCTTCAACCATAGTTGACGATTTCTCAGTAAAACAGGTTTGCAATAAGATTCATATGTAAAATGAACTACGGAATGAGATTGTATAACATGTTGTCATGTTGTCAACATACTGACCACTCGCTTCGACGAACAGTTTTTCTCACAACTAAAATTGATTAAAGTTTTACACTGCCTATAGTAGTCGCAGGTAAGATTGACTAGGCGGAGCTATTCGGGTGTTGTCAATAATTGTCAAATTCGCTGAGTCCACCATAAGATTCGGTAGAGTGCCTTTCGCACGCTTTCTACAAGCGGACTAAATGGTCATATACGCTATGCTAGTTCACACAATCGGGTGACTTGGTTTAACATTTCGTTAATTTTGTTTGTTTGATTTGAGGTTTAACGTCCCCGTCAACACTATAAAGGTCATTTTGGAGACGTTGCTTCCAATTTTGTGGGCCTTTTACCCGACATTGAGATGAAATGACATCTCAAGCCCTGTCGCCCAATGAAACCAATAGGGTTTATGAGCATGGACGGTCCGCCTCGCACCGCGGTTCCTGGACAGGCTTAGATCCTCTAAGCTGTTTACCAGTACTAGTGTGCGGGCTGGATTCAGCTCTGCGTGGAAGCATCGTGCAGCCCATATATTTCTTCAAGCCCCTATGGGCGGGGGCGGCTTAACATTTCGTTAATGGAATATAACTAAGGCAGGTACAAACGATAGCTCCGCCTAGTCAATCTTATCTGAGACTACTATACAACAGTAAAATGTCCGAAAACGAAATGACGTCAGGTCGGAATTCGTCCTCCCTTTCTGAGGAATTTCACCGCATCTGTGTTCTAAGGAAATGAACTGTGTTGTTTTATTTCTTAATTATTTTCTATCATTGAAACGACACACACATGCAGTCTTTAATCAGGGTCATCGGTATCATAAACTACGCAAAGCCTTTTCACAATTTATAGACGTCATTCCGATTTAATTTCAAATTCTAACACAGCGCGCCTATATAGGCAATGGAGAACAACTGTGTTTTATTCTACAACAAATCACGGCTAGGAAGAGCGTGACAAGTGACGTCATTAAAAACTGACAATTGATGACGTCACTAGTCGATTTCCTTGACGTAAGACGGTGTAACGTCATTTTTTCGCATCGAAAACGTAAGAAAAGGAGATAAATGTATGTGTTTCAGTCGATAATTTTAGCGGGATTTCTTCTAACAATGGCGAAAAGTTGTGAGATTTTGAAGGAAACAACAGCATTATTGCCGATTTTCAGCCTGTTAGAATCGAAATTGATCAGCTCTAGTTTGTGATTTGTTGAGAAATAAATCACAGTTTGTCGGTCAGTTGAAAGTAGACAAATCACGCGCGCTACGCGCTCGTGATTTGTCTACTTTACAACTGACCTCCAAACTGTGATTTATTACTCAACAAATCACAGCTAGAGCTGATCTATTTCTTAAATTTAATGTTGGACTTAAATCTCTTCTGCAAGAAGGTCTATCGGAACCAGAATTTTATGGTGACATAGTATATAAATTCAGAAAACTATACAAATGCAAAGACTTCAGCACCCAGTTTCGTAAAATCATTCTTCGATACAACAAGAGGGTCATAATGGCCCTGGTTCGCTCACCTGATCCTTGTTGTACAGATAAAGTGGTAGGTAATACATGTATAAGATGGAATGGATGGTTTGAGCCATTTTGGTTGAGAGTGACCCAAGGAACATTTCTGTAATATTATTTGCAAATCAGTCTACCAATTTAGTAGTAGAAGTCATTTTAAAGCTTGTTTATTGATTCATTTTGGTGGCTATTATTTTCAGTGGAAGGAAACTATTTTGAGCAATTTTGTCAGAGGGTCACTCATGGAACATTCCTTCCCAATTGTTTTCTTTCGTAGGATGAAGTCTTTCAAAAGTTCCCTTCTACAGACCTGACTTGTATGTTACTATCTGGGAACCTTCTGAACATTGAGGGTCAGGTCCTAGTGCATTGAGATAAGTTTGTTCAGTCTCACTTACAATGCCTCGTTATGACGTGGGGGGGGGGGGGGCATAAGATGCTAGACATATGATATATGATTCAGTGGTTCCCTTTGACAAAACAGAGCTGACTTGTATGTCACCATCTGGAGTCAGATCCTAGTGCAACAGGTGATGAAGTAGTCCGAACCTTCTCTGACGTTCTAAAAGCCTTTTTCATTTTCGGATTTGGCGGCTTTAACTGAGGTCACTACAGCCAGAGATCTCGGGTTAGAGATGAAGCGGCTCAGTCCTACTAATAATGTCACATGGTGACTAAGAAAGGGGTGGTTATGGGTCAGCGGTTCCCTTTGACAATACAGAGCTGACTTGTTTGTCACTGTCTTAGGCACCTTGTGGACATTGAGGGTCAGGTCCTAGTGCACCAGACACCTAGTGCACCAGACAGAGATGTACCAGCTCAGCCTTAACCCTATATAAAACCAGTGGGCTCCGGAAAGTTCCCTTTTTGACCCCATGGGGTTATAATTTGGACAATCTAGGTGGAGGGCAACTAGAGGAAGCTTCATTCCAAATATCAAAGACTTGGGCCTTCTGGTTTCAGATGAGAAGGTTTAGTTCGGGCGCAAGGGCTACAATTTGATCAATATTGGTAGCGGTCCATTAGATGAAGCTACAAACCAAATAGCAAACACCATCGGCATGGCGGTTTCAGAGGAGAAGGTTTTTTAAGAGTTTTCCTATATTAGTCAATTTAAAAACAAAGGGCCCCGGGGCGGGCGCATTTTTGGCCCCAGGGCTATAATTTGAAGAATCTTGATAGAGGTCCACAAGACGAAGCTTTACACCACATATCAAACAACTGAGCCTTCTGGTTTCAGACAATAATATTTTAAAGGTTTTCCCTAAATAAGTCTATGCAAAACCAAAGGGCCCCGGGGAGGGGGCATTTTGGCCCAAGGGCTGTAATTTGAACAATCTTGATAGAGGTCCACAAGGTAAAGCTTCCTACCAAATATCAAACATCTGAGCCTTCTGCTTGGTTGGTGCCCGATGCTGTGTCTCTGGTCGGGCCCATCGGAGTCTAACTGTTGGTCTTCTTTTGCTCTAGCATTTTAGTGATTTCTTGCTGTCGGGTCCTCACCGTTGTTTCATCTCTGTGGTTGTTTGATTTTTGTGTTCACGGAGATGTTGCACTGATAAGTCAGGAGGCCTTTATGCGGACTGAACAAATTATTTGTCTAAATCGCGACGGAAGTAAGGGCGAGGATTGTGGCCACATAAAATCGATTTAAGCCCTCCTCTCCCCCAAGGGAATTCGTTTCACTCTCCGTTCCAAGGCGGTTTCTTCTGTCGCGGTTTATTTTTGTTATGGTTTGTCTCTGGGTGTGTGTATCGTCTATAATTATTTTGTTCTGGGATAGCCAACTGGCCATTTTGTGGGAAAGTAACTGTCATTATGGCTTTCAGCTATTAATGTTTCCATTAGGGTCTAGTTGTTTCATGTTTGTGCTTCTTTCCCTTTGGTATCTCTGATGGGAGCTGTGGGTTAATTGTATCGATTCCTTATCATTGTCTTCTCTTTTACTATTTAAATCAGTCTTTACATTTACAGACAGTCTTAAAATACATAGACTGTCTTTAAATAAAACAACTTTCTTACGCCTGTTAAGGGGGTCAAAATCATGTAGGCGTGTTTTCTTTATATATAAGTTACAATCGTACTTGTCGAATTTGACGGACTCTACCTTGGTCATTTTGTTTTGGATTTAAGGTTTAATGTCCCCGACAACACTATATAGGTCATTTAGGAGACGTTGCTTCCAATTTAGGGGGATTTTTACCCGACATTGAGATGAAATGACATCTCAAGCCCTGTTGTCATTTCTCTTTTTTCTACACCATAAAGCTAACACACCCGTGCGACAAAGTGCAATTTTACATGTCCAAAATAGCTGCTTTTCTGATTAAAATCAGTCACTGCGATATTTTTTTCTTATATATATATTGCAAACATAGTTTGTTGTTACTCGTTAGAACCGCCTCAATGAGGCGGTTCTTACGAGTACCCATACCGGCCCCGATAGCTCAGTTGGTAGAGTGTCCGCTCCGGGGAACGGGAGGTCTCGGGTTCGATCCCGGGCCGCGACATACCAAAGTCGTTAAAAATGGTACTAGCTGCTCCTCGTTTGGCACTCAGATTTACGGGGTAGAGCTAGGACTGGTCGATCCAGTGTCAGGATAATGTGACTGGGTGTGGTATCATGTAATGTGTCTGGGACATGATACTTCAGTGAGGCAGCACTATAAACGTGAGCATTGAGCTCCCTGTCGCAACCAGACACCGTCGTGATATGACTGAAAAATTGTTGAAAGCGACGTTAAACCCGAATTCACACACACACACACACTCTTACGAGTACCCACAACCTAAATCTCATTACGATAACACATCCGTGTGATATAATGCATTTTTCCTACCTCAATAATTGTCATTTTCCGATGAAAATTTGTGATCTATTTCTTATTTATACTCCAAACAGTACCCACAACATATGTAAAGGAAATGATGTTTACCCCAGAAAACCCAAGTTTTCTCTGTATAAAGTGGGGTTTAGGGGTTCTTTATCTCATGGACTTGTCCACGTGATGTTAGAGCAGAAATAAGAACATAATGTATACCCAGTACACCCCATTTTTCACTATATAAAGTGGGATTTTAGGGGGTGTTCATGTCACTGACTTGTTCACGTGACGCTTTTATCCATTTTCCTTTTTCTGCACTGTTATCACTGTCATCTTCTCTAGTATCTGTTCTCTTTTCTCCCTTTCTCTGGCTGACGACGCAAAATGACCCACGAGGGTTGATGTGTCGTTAAACCCCAAACAATAGACCCAAAATGACCTAAATTGTGTTGACTGGGCCGAAAATCCCCAATACAAACAACAGACCCCAAACAATCAGTACAACTGTGTGCTAGGCAAGTTAACCTATGATAAGATCAACAAATCGATTTTCAACGCTTGTCTCCCTTAGTTTGACTTGCTCTACTCTGATCCAGATGTGTGTGTGTGTGTGTGTGTGTGTGTGTGTGTGTGAATTCGGGTTTAACGTCGCTTTCAACAATTTTTCAGTCATATCACGACGGTGTCTGGTTGCGACAGGGAGCTCAATGCTCACGTTTATAGTGCTGCCTCACTGAAGTATCATGTCCCAGACACATTACATGATACCACACCCAGTCACATTATCCTGACACTGGATCGACCAGTCCTAGCTCTACCCCGTAAATCTGAGTGCCAAGCGAGGAGCAGCTAGTACCATTTTTAACGACTTTGGTATGTCGCGGCCCGGGATCGAACCCCAGACCTCCCGTTCCCCGGAGCGGACACTCTACCAACTGAGCTATCGGGGCCGGTGTGATCCAGATGTATGATTTTGCTTGTTTGATTTGAGGTTTAACGTCCCTTCAAAAATATTTAAGGCCATTTTGGAGACGTTGCTTCCAGTGTTGTGGGACTTTTACCCGACACTGAGCTGAAAAGACATCCCAATCCCTGCCGCCCAATGAAATCAAGAGGGTTTATATGCATGGACCTGCCGACTCGCGCCACTTTGCCTGGGCAGGCTTAGAGATTCTAAGCGGTTTACCGGTACTCGTGCACGATCGGTTTCAGCTTTGCGCGGAAGCATCATGCAGCCCATCTATTTCTCCAAGTCCCGATAGGCGGGGGCAACCAGTGGCCAGTTGTTCAAAACTAACGACGTCGTTAGTTAACGTATTGTTAAATCTTTGAGCATTTAATATGGCAAATATATTTTGCTGAACAAATGTGAGCAGATTTTGCATTTGCAAAAGCTGCTCACATTTCTTCAGCAAAAATACCGAAAGTTTTGAGATTGTACTTCCTAGAACAATTAAAAATATGACCACTAACGAGCTAACAATGCTTTGAACAAATGGGTTCAGGTGTATAGGCGAATACATCTATAACGGAGATCTCTACTTTTGCAATCCACCACGGCCCCAACCATCGGGGCTTGAAGAATTAGATGTATGATGCTTCCACGCAGAGCTGGAACTGAACCGCACACGAGTACTGGTAAACCGCTTAGAGGATTTAAGCCTGTCCAGGCAAAGCGGGTCGAGTTGGACCGTCCATGTTTATAAACCCTATTGGTTTCATTTGGTGGCAGGGCTTGAGATGTCATTTCATCTCAATGTCGGGTAAAAGTCCCACAAAATTGGAAGCCACTTCTCCAAAATTACCTTTACGGTGTTGACGGGGGGCGTTAATCCTCAAATCAAACAAACAAACAACTGCTATTCAGCCCCTGCCCATCGGGGCTTGAAGAAATTGATTGGCTGCATGATGCTTCCACGCAGAGCTGAAACTGAACCGCACACGAGTACTGGTAAACCGCTTAGAGGATCTAAGCCTGTCCAGGCAAAGCGGTGCGCGTCGGCCCGTCCATGCTTATAAACCCTGCTGGTTTCATTGGGCGGCAGGGCTTGAGATGTCATTTCATCTCAATGTCGGGTAAAAGTCCCACAAAAGTGGAAACATCGTCTCCGAAATGACCTTTGCAGTGTTGACGGGGACGTTAAACCTCAAATCAAACAAACTGCTATAGGTCATTTTTGGAGACGGAACCAAACGGTGATAACTGAGATAAGGCCAAGTTATTAGTTTTCCTAAGATTGTCTTCCTTAGTCTGTTCTCACGAGAGAGTCGAATTCGGCGAGACTGGTCAATCATCCGAATTCAATTCGTTGAAACAGTTGAATTTGACGTTTGCACGACAGGAACAGGGGCGAGGAGTGTGACCATGTAAAATCGATTTAAGCCTCCCCACCACCCCATCCCACCTCCGAAGCTAGTAGGTTTCTCTAAGATTGTCTCCCTTAGTCTGTCGGGTTGGCTTTGTTTTCACGATCAGTCTTGTCGAATTTGACTCTTGACAGAGTAGAATTTGGCATGATTGAGCAAGTGGACTTGTTTTCCATCATACGAATGCAATGGCTAAAACAGCAGTGAATTTGACGGTTTGCACGACATACACAGGGGCAAGGTGTGTGACCATGTAAGCCCCCCCCCCCCCACACACACACACAAACACACACACAACCCCCACTCCACCAACACTTGAAACCTTGAAATACTCTTAACTGACAGTTCCAAGCGATTCTCCTGTCGCTGATAAAAATAGTAGAGTCGGGGTGGGCGGGGGGGGGGGGGGGGGGGCGGAAGTGGGAGGGGGGTCTGAAGCAGGGTCGGTCGGGTTAGCGGAAACACGGCCATTTTTAGGCGTAATGATACCACACGGCCAGTGTGGCATGGTGCATTCTTTCAGATCTCCAGAACGGTTATTTTTTCTGATGAAAATTTCCGATATTTTTTCTTATTTTCATTCCAAACATAGGTTGTGGGGACCCGTTAGAACCGCCTCATCCAGGCGGTTCTAACGAGTACCCACAACCTATGTCTTGGAGCAGAAATAAGAAAATATTGTATACCCCCTGCAAACACCAATTTTCTTTATATAATGTGGGGTTTTAAAGGGGTCTTTATTACAGGGACTTGTTAACGTGATGTGCAGCGATTCTAACGAGGCCCACATTTTATCTACTTAACAGAACTAAGAAAACTATCAAAAGTATTTATTTGGAAAATCCTAATTCAATAGTATATATGGCAAGTGCCATCGTAGCATTCTCACGTGCATTAAGACTTCTCAATCGAAGGTCATCACAAAATCACGCCTATATAACTTTGACCACCTTAAACCCGTATCCAAACCCACTATGATAACACACCCGTGCGACATATTGCATTTTTCACACCTCCAAAATGGCGTCTTCTCTCAGGAAAAGTCGTGATATTTTTCTTCTAAATACTGCAAACATAGGTTTAGGGAGCTCGTTAGAACCGCCTCTAACGAGTACCCACAACCTATGTCTTGGAGCAAAAATTAGAAAAATCATGTATACCCCGTAAACCCCAGTTTTCTCTATATAACGTGGGGTTTAGGGGGTGTTCATTTCACGGACGTGTTCACGTGATGGTAGGTATTGAAGGTATTTCAAACACATACAAATGCAAAACGCCACGTCTCAGAAAGCAGTTTTATTTAAAGAATGTCTATAAATTTAAAGACTTTTTAGTCTGTAAATTTAAAGACATCATGAAAATGGCGTAAAACGGAAAAAAATCGCACTTTGCTATTTATAGTAATTTGGCCGTTATCTGTGGAATATTTGATTATGTGTAACTGAAATTATATAGCTGTCTCTATTTAATTTAATTCCTTCAACCATAATTGAAGAGTTCTCAGAAAAAACAGATTTGTAATAAGATTCATATGTAAAATGAGCTAAGGAATGAAAGTGTATAACGTTTTTATCATTTTGTCAATATACCGACCACTCGCTTCGACAGACAGTTATCCTGATAACTAAAATTGATGATACTATCTTGACCGAACAAGATAATGTCTTGTCCGCACAAGATATTATCTTGTGCGCACAACTTATAAAATAAAAAAAATCATGTCCCTTCCCTGGTTCCGTAAAAAACCCTATGAAATTTTAACACATCCTTTCTGTCACCACGTGCAGTGGGACTTCAATACCTCGATCATCTATGGTTCGTATTCGAGAACTGCTCGTTCTCGTATTCGAGCTCTTGAGTCACTAGGGAATACTCCCTACTGTAGTGGATTACCGAATTTAATACATCTCAGACCTGACGTCATATCCCGTCTTGTATACGAAACATAATAAATGTAAGTTTCTGTTTGTAATATTTCGATTTTAAATTGAACTCCATTATAAAACATGCCTGTATAAATGCATTCACACTTTGTAAATTTTACCGCCGAAAAAAACGAAAATTTTAAGATGAAAATTGTGATAGTTTTCTTATTTCTGCTCAAAATATAGATTGGGGTACTCGTTAGAACCGCATCGAGGCGGTTCTAACGAGTACCCACAATCTTTATTTTAGAGCAGAAATAAGAAAAATAAGGTGTATCCCTGTTAACCCAAATTTTACTATATAAAAGTGGGGTTCAAGGGGGTCAAAATTATATACATGTAGGCGTGTTTTCGTGATGTCATTGCTACATGTAAAGATTTTCAATAAAACCATAGTTTACAAGCATGGACGGTCCAACTTGCTCCGATATTGCATGGGCGGTTTGCCAGTGTACTCGTGTTCAGTCGGTTTCAGCTCTGCGTAGAAGCATCATGCAGCCCCTATATTCCCTCAAGCCCCGATGGGCGGTGGCTGATTTCCGTTAACGCGGGCACAACGCGAAAATGGTTAGCTTCTTCTCGGGCGTATCTGTAGCCTATGACAAAGGCTACATGTACATGTTTTTGTTTGTTTGTTTGACTTGAGGTTTAACGTCAGAAATTGGCGTGGCTAAATTAATATATTCAGCAAGACAAAAGTTGGAAAATGATCTCCGGCTAGTAGCTAGTCTAGGAATCACATAAGCTATAATTGTTATAATCCCAGGATAAGCGTTGGCGGCGGCGTTCGCACGTTTATCTGTTTATAGGTTTGTTTGTTTGTTTGACTGATTTAAGGTTTAACGTCCCCGTCAACACTGTAAAGGTCATTTTAGAGACTTTGCTTCCAATTTTGTGGGACTTTTACCCGACATTGAGATGAAATGACATCTCAAGCCCTGCAGCCCAATGAAACCAATAGGGTTTATAAGCATGGACGGGCCGACTCGCACCGCTTTGCCTGGGCAGGCTTAGATCCTCTAAGCGGTTTACCAGTACTCTTGTGCGGGTAGGTTTCAGCTCTGCGTGGAAGCACCATGCAGCCCATCTATTTCTTAAAACCCCAATGGGCGGGGGTCGTTCTGTTTATAGGTTTAGTTTTAACTATAGGTTTAGTTTTAACGATTTTGACAATTAATATTTTCAAAACCCTAGCATGGATTGCGTTCATACTTGGCATGGACGAAGATATTGATCTAGAGATCCCCTTCCCCTCTCCCGATGATATTGAGGTTAAGATCACGTGATACGTGTAAGAGTTTTCTCCCTATTGCAAAGCGTAAGCAGACACATTACGAAAACACGCCTATACAAATACATTGTAACCTTTATCGCCGAAAAAATGAAAATTTTAAGATGAAAAATTGCGATATTTTTCTTATTTCTGCTCAAAATATAGATTGTGTGTACTCGTTAGAACCGCCTCATCGAGGCGGTTCTAACGAGTACCCACAATCTATATTTTAGAGCAGAAATACGACAAATAAGATTTACCCATCTAAACTCCAGTTTCACTATATAAAAGTGGGGTTCAAGTGGGTCAAACTATATATGTGTGTTTCGTGATGAGATGCCCTGTACGCTGACAAGTCATTACGATAACTCACCCGTACGATATAATGCATTTTTCACATCTCCAAAATGGCTACTTTTCTGATGAAAATCCTTGCTATTTTTCTTATAAATGCTCATTACATAGGTTGTGTGTGCTCGTTAGAACCGCCTCATTGAGGCGGTTCTAACGAGTACCCACAACCTATGTCTTGGAGTAAGAATAAGAAAAATAATGTATACCCCCGTAAACCCCAGTTTTCTCTATATAGAGTGGGGTTTAGGGGGGTCTTCATTTCACGGACTTGTTCACGTGATGTTTCGTTGCAGTGATCCAAATGAAAACAGGAACGTTTACATCATTTTGTCTAGAGGCTTGGACTTTCTGTGTCATAGTAAAACTTCAATATCTCAAACGCCAAAGGTTCGCTTACCATGGCTGTGTCGAAGTCGCTTTTAAGTGCCTAATATGTCCTTCCCAAAGGTGCTGATAAAAATAGTCTGGGGTAATTAAGGAAGATATTTTTCACATATAAAAGTATGTTGTATGTACTCATTACAATCCCCATCGACGAGGCGATTCTAATGAGTACATACATCATTTGTTTTGTTTGTTTGTGTTGAGGTTTAACATTCCTATCCACACTATAACGGGCCTCCGTGGCCTAATGGATAAGACGGGGCGATTCTAATGAGTAGATACAACATTTGTTTTGTTTGTGTTGAGGTTTAATGTCACCATCCACACTTTTACGGGCCTCCGTGGCCTAATTGGTAAGAGCGCTGACTCTTAATCATTAGGTCTCTCAGCGCTTGCTTCACGCCTCGCTCAGGCCACATATGAGACGCCATGTTCTGCAACGGAAGGTCAAGTGTTTATTCTCCGAGTACCCCGGTTTTCGCCCACCTCTGATTAACGTTCGCCTCGAAATAAGTGAAATAATCTTGAAAGGGCCTTAATCCCAAAACCACCAAAAAATCAACACTATAGAGGTCATTTTGGAGACGTTGCTTCCAGTTTTGTGGAACTCTTGTCCGACATTGAGGTAAAATGACATCTCAAGCCTTACCGCCCAATGAAACCGCCAAAGTTTAAGGGATGGTCCGATTCGCATCGCATTGCCCGGGCAGGCTTAGACCGTCTAAGCCGTTCACTAGTACAAAAATGGTTGGTTGTTTAAACACTGCGCGAAAGCATAACACAGCCAAATCTATTCCTCCAAGCACCGATTGTTTTTTTGTTTTTTTTTGGGGTGGGGGGGGGTCGTATTATGTCTCCTGATACGGCACTATGAAAAAAAAGTTCGTTGGAGTGTGGAACTTCGATATCTAGAATATGGATAACTTGTTTACCATAGCTAAACCGAACTTCTTCTTAAATACCTAGAGAGTGTGCCTTATAGTTCCAGATGTCAATATACATGTGTATGAAGAATAATTCATGGAATTTTTTTCTCACTTTGTAGTCAATGAGGCGATTCTAATAAGAACACACACCATACTATTATTATATAGCATATCGAATAAATACCCATAAGTGGTCATGGTCTAGCACTAAATGTAACCATCAGTATTTCGAACTACCCCTATTTCGGACAGATTTTCATGGACCCAAAGGTATTCGATTTATTGAAGTTTCACCACATTTTGTTCTTGCTACATGTAGGTTGCTGTATTGACATGATAATACAAGTTGATAATCATGATAATATATATCAAATCTATACCAATTATCCAGATCGGAAACTGGATTGAGCGCGATGGGATGTTAATAATTTCTATGCAGCCGACTAAATTCCCTAATTCTATATATTGTATAAAGTTTCGAGCTGGAATAGACTTATAAAGAAGTGACTTGTTTATTACGTAATCCTTAGATGAATACATATACCCCTTCTTCAGTTCCCCTCACTAAATCTCTCTCTTGAGCTCTGATCAAGATGAGACAGCATAAAATAAATGCTGGCATGATGGCATAAGATAAAATGTGGCAAGCATGGACAAAAACCATTAACATCTAGAACTGATATCTGTCTAGGGTTGGAACTACATTACCTGATTACAGTGATAGTTGTGTGGAGTCAAAACTAGTATCACAAGAACCGTGGAAGACATCGGACTCTTTTGCTTGAGGCCTACCACTTGCATCCAACATTGCTTGATGAAAATCTTTATGTAGATACATGTACCTATAAGTCGTTACTGCCCAATCACTTTTGTAAAATGTTATGATTTATTTTTGACAATTGGCCAGTTCTATCGGCCGATCGGTATTGCCTTTATCCAACATTTGAGGTGTTGTAATAATAAATGCCGGAAACCAGCTTACCTCACTGCCTTATCATGCTGTTCACGACAACCCCTATCTTTGCAAACAGTGTAGATCCAAATCAGATGGCTTCTGAAGGAAAATTCAGCAGGATAAGGGTTAAAAACAATGGCGTCGACAGCCTCTTGTGAAAGGTATTCGTCGGTGGAATACGATGTAGCGACTGATTGGGTAATAAATTTAGCTATTGATTGGGTAATTAAACAGTAATTTCACAATAGCTTGGGTATAGTCAAAACTATCACCCTTTGGTGCTATGGGAGATCAGATGCACTATATTGCCTATCGGACTTCGGCCTCGGGCAGTAGTGCATAAGAACGTCAACAGCAGCTCGGCCGTCGGCCTCGAGCAATTATAGTGCATCAGGTCATCCACAGCACCTCGGGGCAATAGTTTTGAACATACTGCCAGCTGCGATGAAATAACTGTATAACTTACGATCTAATCTCTGCTCGATAAAATAGAATGTTGGTACATGTACACGTTAAAACCAAGCGAATGAGATGTTGCGTTTTTTGTTTTTGTTTTGCTTTTTTTTTAATTATCGGCCCTGTCAGTAATACTTTAGGTCATATTCAGCCGGTCATTTTACGTAACCACAGCTTTCCTTGGCAGGTTTGGCTTTCCTCTATGATTTTGGTGTTTCATGTTTGTGCTTCTTTCCCTGGGAGCTGTGGGTTAATTGTATCGATTCCTGATCATTGCCTTCACTTCTATTGTACATAAGAGGTTAAACAGTACAGTGCCCATTCTTTCGGAAGAAACAACTGCCCTTCTTGAATCCGAGGAAGAGAGAAAATAGCAGTAGAAAGGCTCCAAGAAAGGGAAAGTTTCAAACTCTCTACCTCCGGATTACGAGACAGACACGCAGCAGTCGGAACTACCAAGGCTGACTCTTAAGGGGAATTGATACACCTTCAGGGGCGGCAACTCCTGCAAATAGTATTTTTGTCTCACATGTCAATAGAGGTCAACTCTTAAAAGAAAGAATTTGATTCTTTCCTTTAAGATTAGACCCCTTCTTCAGTGGGACAGGGCTTATAGAAAAGCGAACAGGAAGTCCCAAAAGTTGTCTCCCTTTCAAAAATGGCGGAGATTTCTGCCAGGTGTTCCCATTCCCCTTAATGGGGCATTCAACGTAAGTTCGAAGATCATTCACTTGACAAAGGTGATAGACACGTTTGTTTGTAAGTAAGCACCGATTTAATTGACTCCCGATGTCGGCACACAAACGTACACTCATGATTCTGACATCGTTCTTTTGGAGTTTGATTTAACACCATGCACAAGCAAAATTTTTTGTTGATGTTGTGTTTTCGGCATTTCAAGATATTTTCACTTATATCGAGCCAATGGTTAATCAGCGATTGGGAAAACCGGAGTTCCCAGCCCTTCTTATATGTGGCTCGAACCACAGCTGTACTTACCCACTAGGCCACGGATGGTCGTCAGCAAGATTCTGTACACTTATTTTACAATGCATATTACCGACTGCACATGCGAACTGGTAAAACG
Organism: Lucinisca nassula; assembly: GCA_963580285.1. Lineage (NCBI taxonomy): Eukaryota > Metazoa > Mollusca > Bivalvia > Lucinida > Lucinidae > Lucinisca > Lucinisca nassula. The sequence goes on along the minus strand of OY757018.1, from coordinate 133,929,537 downwards.
CTTACAAGGTCTAAGCCTGTTCATGCATAGTAGTGCGAGTCCGACCGTTTCGTATATAAACCCTATTGGTTTGTCCCGGCAGTATAACTTTAGATGTCATTTCATCTTAATGTCGGGTAAAAGTCACACACATTTGGAAGCAACGTCTCCAAAATGCCTTAATTAGTGTTGGCGGGGATGTAAAACCTCAAATCAATGCATATTAACAGGCGCTTATGCGGGATGAATTCCGCAGACAGCTGTGGGCCATTGTTTTCCTACACACTGTACCCCTATGAAAAATTCTTTATCATATGACGTCGCGTCTGAGAGTGTAATAACGACATGTAATATTTTCGATAATCCACTAGTGGATTAAATATGCAAATTAGGTAGATACGTCCCGTAACGTTACATGTACGACGTCCTTAACGACATCGCGTTTACTATTGGCGGAAATATTGGCATTTTTGTAAACAATCGTGAATAAAATGCGTTTTAAATGTCATATGATAAATAGAATCTTGCATTCATGCTCAAGTATTACTGAATTTATTAAACTCGTTGAGAAAAAGCGATAAAATGCTCAGCAAAGCCTTGCATTTTATCCATTTTCCTCAACTCGTTTAATAAATTCGATAATACATGAACACTCATGTGAGATCCTCTATGTCAACAATTTATTAAACTCGTTGAGGAAAAGGGATAAAATGTTCGGCAAAGCCTCGCATTTATCCCTTTTCCTCAACTCTAATAAATTCAATAATACATGGACACTCGTGTAAGATCCTCTATTTATTTCGTTTGTTTCTTTCATGTCTTGTTTTTCTTTATTTATTTTCTTTCTTTCATTCTTAATTACAATTTAAAAGTGCATTTAACTTCCACTTTCATTCCCATTAACTTGTGCACCGATCCTCATTTTCTTGCACACCAGATAAAATATTCCGGGGTAGAAATACCCTGGTGTACTACATTAGTACATGTATAATGCGCGAAAAATAAAACTATAAATAAAGTAAAACGAACATGTTTGGTGGTGTTGGGCAAGAAAAAGAATCCAATACGGGGTTCTATTGCAGATGGGCGTTTCCAACCGAGGCTATGCCGAGGATCGGCTCAGCACGGTCATCCCGAGGGTTGTAAACGCCCATCTGCAACAGAACCCCGTACTGGATTAATATATTCCCTCCAGTCTTAAAACAGGATATGTTTCCCACGTGGATTTAGAAAAACGCCGCTCACAAAACAGCCATGATGACATATTACTAGATTTTGTTTTTGTTTGATTTGAGGTTTAACGTCCCCGTCAACACTGTAAAGGCCATTTTGGAGACGTTTCTTCCAATTTTGTGGGACTTTTTTACCCGACATTGATATGAAATGACATCTCAAGCCCCGCCGCCCAATGAAACCAATAGGGTTTATAAGCATGGACGGTCCGACACTCGCACCGCTTTGGCTGGGCAGGCTCAGATCCTCTAAGTGGTTTACCAGTACTCGCGGGTCGGATTCAGCTCTGCGTGGAAGATACACTGTACAAATTATATTACATATTTAGGTACTGGTTATGCAGTTTTTCATCAGCCAGAATTGCTATTTATCGATACATTTATTAGCAACACTGGTTCTGCAAAATGTGCGGTGTCCCTCATGTACGCCTGAACAGAGCAAGCATAGATTTGCCAGATAGTCTTAACATTTTGACCCAGAAGGAAGCACATTGCACATTGAACATAACACATGAACAGCACGCGGCAAGAATGCGCTGATGTGCGCTCTGCTATTTGCACAAAATGCTTTATAGTCACCGCGTATTTTCAAACGTCTACCACTGCCTATGGCGCAGTAATTGTCTAAGCAAAAGCTTCTCTTTAGCATGAGCAGCCATCAATTATTCCAATCTATGTATCCCAGCAGTATTATCAGAGTCTTCGAGATGGTCTTGGTCCGATAAATGATTTTACAACCCACACTTACTCTGTTCAGACTGCACTCGCTGGCCGCATATGGCAGCGTGTGTCATTGTCTGCGCCCCGTCTCTCCTAATAATTATTGCCTATAAACTAGGCTTTGATTGATAACTCTTTGCCTGAAATTGACATCTGTCGATGTTTACTAGCACCCAAACATACAATTTGATTCGATTAGTCAAAATATTGTCTTACATGTTCCAGAAGAAGTGCTTGTTACGATTCCAGTTCAGGTGTAATTATCGTGTCCTACATTACGAAAACACGCCTATACAAATACATTGGAAACTTTACCGCCGAAAAAATGAAGATTTTGAGATGAAAAATTTTGATCATTTTTCTTATTTCTGCTCAAAATATAAATTGTGGGTACTCGTTAGAACCACCTCATTGTTCTAACGAGTACCCACTATCTTTATCTTAGAGCAGAAATATGAAAACTAAGGTATACCCCTGTAAACCCCAGTTTTGCTAGATAAATGTGGGGTTCAAGGTGGTCAAAATTATATAGGCGTGTTTTCGTGATACATGTATTTAAGTCATGTCAAGATGAATGCCAAGGGAAACGTTACATGTACTATTGGGTCAAGTCAAATCAATAACCAAAGCACTGAGAGTACTGGTAGGTCGATTGTCTCTGAGTGTAGGTTGGGAAAATAGTCCTGAACTGGGGATCGAAGTGTTCGTTTAACCTTAAAATAGAAGTAAAACAAAGATCAGGAATTGATACAATTAACTTACTCCACCCATAAAAGACACCAAAGGGAAAGAAATACAAACATTAAGCGACCAGACCATAATGGAAACCTAAACAAAGGAAGGCCATAAGGACAGTTACTTTCCCACAAAATGGCCATCCAAAACCAAAAGACACAAGTGATACACACAGCAAGTAACAAACAACAACATAAATAAATCGCCACAGAAGAGCCGCCTTGGAACGGTCAGTGGAAGATTTCCACTGGGGGGCTTAAATCGATTTTACGTGGCCACAATCCAGTAAAGTCCAGTATTTTAGGAATGCACCCTTAAATTCCAGTATTTTAAGTAAGCAGAGTAGCCCTGATCAGACAGTTATGTGGCGTCTGATTAGGTATACACTGTTTGCCAATGCCGAGGTGCACGAGCACAGTCCTGAGTTTACTTTTTACGCAGCGCTCTGACGTCTTAGCGAGGCCACTATCGACGCTATAAACTAGCTTTTGTTCCGGGTCGGCGGTAGTCAGATGGTCAGTGATAGTCACGCGGACAATAGCAAGCTTAATAACGTAGACTGTGGGTACATGTTAAAACTATTCATTATAAAAAAGTATGTAGTACAATTTTTGTCTGAAAAAAATGGTAGAATTTTCCGTCAAAGTTTTCCAAATTATTTACTTGTCACTTGTTAGTGTGTTTAGTTTTGGGGCGATAGCCCCACAGTATTCCAACGAGTGATTTTGGTACTACTTTTGGCTTTACTGCATACGACCTAATCACTCCAAGAGACACCGTGAGAAAATATAGCCCCATATTCGAAACAGTTTCAAAGGTTACTCATAAAATGAAACAGCCGATAGAAATATTATAACTTGAATGTTTTATAAATTATTAAGTTATCCAGTAAGTTTACCGTGACAGGGATTATATGAGGAATTCGCCGTGTAAAAACGTGAATGAAAACAATGTAGACTAATACGCAATTCAGCGTCTGTTTATAGATCAGTACAATTAGCCCATTGTACAGCTCATGTTGTACCGGAAATCCCAAAGCTGGCAACTGGCAAACAGCAAAGGCCCAGATCAGATACCACAGAACGCGGAGTCTCATTAGGGCATACACCGCATGTTTGTGAAAGGTTCAGCCATTTTCCAGTTAAATTTTGAAGAAGTCACAAGCAGACATACCTAATTTTTGAAATGGACTCGTTTCATACTGATATAAGGTTGATGATTCCATTCAGTACAAAATGGTCGCAGCGTGGGTCGATTATTTAATTCTTTGTGTCATTAACCCATATAAGACAAATGGAATCTCCCAGTTAATAAGTCTGAAGTGGTCCAAGTCCAATTGTAGGGTAGCCAGGTATGTATTGTTAGCAGTAAATTTTGCAAAAATGTATGTCTTTTCAGCAAACAGTTTAGACACGGTTGAGGTGCCACGTGTTGCGGCGTCTGAGTTTCCAAATGTCCCCACAAAAGGCTGAAAGGAATGTAATGATTAATGGGGTGTTTATATCAATAACGAGGAAAGAAAACTAATGGTTAAAGAGTTAGCGCCCTAGGCATGTGAACGGATTCGGTAGCTCAGTCGGATGCACGACTGACTAATGATCAGGAGAACGCGGGCCCGATACCTGCAGGGGTCGGTTACATTCTTTCCTGAAGATTGATCATTAAATCTTTTCCACGGTGATTATCTCCCTTTCGCTGATTCAGGAAGGGCAGTTGGTAGTTTCTGATGAAAGAATGTGCACTGCACTGGTTTATCGCTTACGTATAAGCCTGTTCAGGAAAAGCGTGTCTAGGTAAACTGATCAGCTCAGAAATGACCTAAAAGTGTTGACTTCGTCGTTTAACTCCAATATAAATTCATTCTGCTTGAATATTTGCTAGTAACGATTAAGAAATATAAAGCTTTTCAATTGAAGATAATTAAAAGAAACAAGAACTGTAGTGATTTATGCTGTTGAAAAATGAAATTCACCAAAGGTATTAAAACATCGAATGTTCAGATTTTCTAGGCCAGAGTAGCTAGTTTTTCACAAAGTAGGCCTCATAAGTCACCTTCAAATATATTCAAGCCCCATTTGAACATCCTTAGTTGTTCATGAATAGCATTTGCAGGATTCCGACGAAGCTGTCTGAATATCTTCGACGGACCAGACAAATGTTATTGCAATGCAATAAACATGCATGATCGTCATTCTTGCATTTCCTACGACAAACTGTGACGAACACGCCCAACACCTCCATATCCCCTCTTCAGATGCGACCATTAAACTAAAAGGGCATGGCGGCTAATTCAAAACGTTGTTGAAACGATCACGTTTGTTCTTGCATAAATACCTATGCGCATGGCTCTTTGAAGCCATTGTCAAATGGACCGATAGCCGTGCTCAATCAGCAAAAAAACATGTTCAAATTCTGCACAACTTTAAATGCTACGGATACATCGCTCTAACGTGTAAGCAACAAAGCAATGACCATTTTTGATACCCAAAAATCAAAATTGAAACAGAATTTTAACATGGATTTGTTGCTTTAACACGACTGCAGGCCCATAATAGCTTCAAACAGTTATGCTCATTGGATTTTATATAAAAATATATTCTTTATGGGCCCGATTTAAAATACCAACCATACGCTAAGTTTGCCTAACCCAGTCCATTGATTACAAGCTATCGCCCTATCAGTACTCTCAGTGCTTTGATTTCCTTTCAGTATACACGTATATTCAACCAGCACAACAGATTCATCTTTCTGAATTTACAATATTTCATAGATAATGCTTAACCTAATATGCAACACAAACTGTGCTGGAAAAGTTATTAGATGTGTAGCATTTTATCCAGTTGCAAACAGTGTAGATCCATCGATGACTTCTGATCAGAACCTACAATGTTTGTCATAGTTTCAACTCTTCCTCTTCTCCTCGCTCAGTCCCAACACTGCACCCCAGCTCATGTATAACAGTGTTCAGTAACAGAGCCCCTTCAGCGACATGTTATAAAAACAATGTTCATTCTACCTGTTGATGCAGGCCCGCACACAAGGTGGGGAGGGGTGCAAACGCACCCACACTCTTCGTTAGGAAAATTCTCAAACTCAGGTAGTTTTTCACCCTCTGCTAAATGCCTGAAATTCGCACCCCTCCCTCTTTTTTCAGAGTCTGCGTACGGCCTGACTCATTTCATTTAACACTTAAATGCCACTATTTAAGCAAACAGTGTAGTCCCTGTGCAACCGACTGAGCAGACTCCACATTCCGAGGCGTCTGATCTGGGTATTCGGTATTTGCCAAACCCAGCACACGAATCCTGTCCAGACTCTATAAATAGCTCTGATCTGCATGTAACATCGAGACTTTTTCTGTTAATAATCGTAATATTAGTTTTCCCAAATCAGTGATGGTCACGTGGACAACAGCATGATTTCGGATTTTGCCATTTAGACCAAACCACATCTTTCCTGGGAATGCTTATGCATGTACATGTACCTAAGCGGTTACCCAGTACAGTGGACATTCTTTCGCCAGAAACTGACAAGTGTCCTTCTTGTATCAGCGGAAGGGAAATAACGACCGTAGAAAAGTTTTCTTGACCAATCTCCACGGAAGAATGTTGCCGACCCCGGCAGGTATCGAATCCGCTTCCTCCTGATCACCAGTTAGACGCGCATTCGACTGAGCTACCGAAGCCGTCAAAAGTAAAGCAGAAATGAGAACATTAATGCATTAATAATTACACATTTGTTGCAGAACAAGCCTTAAGCAACTAGCCTATATGCCTCTGCCAGTATCAGAGGGCATCATCAGGTCTACGAGTAAGAACGTTGTTTCATTTTAAGACAGTCTATAAATTTAAAGTATGTGTGTAAATTTAATGTTAGTCTGTAGATTTAAAGACTAACACAAGGAAAATCATGACAATGATGAAACAAGAAAAAATCACATTTTTCAATCACAGTCTCAGTCTTTATCTCATTGAAATACGTAACTGAAGACTGTCTGTATTTAATCAGGTCTAGCACAAAATGAAATTTCACAAACTGCGTGTTCGCCGGCAAACCTGAACTTTCTCAGACCGCACATGACATGGTGCGGAGTTTGTCGTAGTACGAGTAAAATCCTTGTTCCTTACGCGTTTAATTAAGTTTCGATAATGGCGCCTGACTTCAGGCAAACGAAAAGCATATAGCATCGGGTCTACAATAGTGTTCAAAAGCTGGAAAATGAAAACAGTATTCCTATATATGACCCCAGACTCTAAACGCAAGGAATCATTGAAAAAGATCACGAGAAAATTCACTGAACACGGAATCCAGCACACGATGAATGAGAGAACTATTAGAAATGTCGTCATGGTTGATCTACTTTGACTAACTTTCTGTCCTGCCATTGTATAAGACCGCCTTGAATACTGACGAATTTCACAACAAATCCTACAGTATGCGAATAACATCAGAAACACACATAATATGGTCCCTAACGTGAATATCAAATATGGATCAAACACAAAATTGAAATACATCTTGTCGCATAGGGTCAGTTGTGTTCTGTTCAGATAGTTGATCAAGTCATTCACTTCGACATCAAGTCTCTTTGAGGTGCTAGAAATGTTATGTCTCACCCTGCTAGCTGCTCGAAAAGCCTGTATTTTAGAGTTCCTCATACTCCTAGTCACGAAATTGCTGTGAACATTTAACACTTCAAGATGGTGTTGTTTAGACCCCGTCATATTTCCAGAAGTATTCAAAAGGACAACTGTGTCGTTAGCAAGTGACACATTTGTGTATGGTCCCATGTAATTGATGTCACTGTCATTTTCAGTCTTAACCTTAAAATTGAAATTCCTCTTCAAACTGACATCGTCTTGAATAACACCAGGAAGAATGACCGCCAACCCACTTAAAACAAGTGCTGATATCCACATAACGGTCACGGATCTGTTAACAAATTTATTTGTAAATAAAGTGCCATGCTCAAAAGGCCTTAACACCATAAAATAATTATTAGTTGCGATAACAATTACTGCCATAAGAGTTGCCAAAAATGTGGCCATTTGTAAGAACGTGTAAAAAGAAATAGCACAGAATGCCGAAGAGGAAAGGTGATTCTTGAATATAACTACTAATAAAATACTCCAGATATCGCACAAGCAAACACTCATGTCGGCGATGGCCAGATTCATCACAAAGCGGCCGGTAGGTGATACTTTTCCTGGCGACAACCACATTACTAAGACAGTCATACCGTTTAATGATATTCCTATCATAGACAGTGTGAGCCGACATATGTATATTACATACGTTTTATAATCTAAATATAATCCAAGGAATTCCATGATAACTGACTTTTATGTCACAAAGCTTTTAGAGATCATTTCGACCAACCATGTTTCCATTCGACCTTCCACATTAAGCTATAATTATAGACAATGTTAGATATGACTAAGGCAGAGCACACGAAATGATATTTATGTTGGCATGGGCGACCGGCGTAGTATAGCTATAGTAAATCCTCCAATTAAAAAGTAACTTGGGTCATGCAGGTATGCATTCGATATGCAAGACTCACCTGTACTAAGCAAGGACCTGTCTTAGACAAGGGCATTTTGATTTCCTTTAGCTCCTTGCTTAATACGGATTTCACTGTAATTGCTATGACGATTATTACGATAAAACAGAGGGAGCAATAAACATTCTTATACCCATAAACCCAACTTTCGGTAACAGCAAAAATATTTTTATCATGTTATATTCTACATTCTTGAATTCCAAGATATAAATGACATATACTGTCTGTACTTGCTTTGAGCTGCTTCAATGAGGTGATTGCAAAGTGTACATGTACCCACGAGCTATGTTTGGAGTATTAATAACAAAAGGTCGCATTACATTAAAAATGTGTCAGATAACACTAATATTACTTGATTGCATAGGGACACTGTAACCCCCGCTGGTCACTCATGCCATTTCGTAACTTTTCGTTTGCCCTGTCATATATATGCAGATGCGTTGGTGTGTGTATCATAGAGCGTTTGCGAACGCATTCATATTCGTCGTTTTAATTTTAACCCATAACGCGCCAGTCATGATAGTAGAAGACGCACCTTTTTAAAGTATTTATGTATTGTTCAGAGAAAAACTAGGCTTGTTATTTCATATGGATCGTCTGCTGGTCGGAAGATTCACAAGAAATGTCAAGTCTTCAAAAGAAATATTTAAAACTAAACTGATGTCTGCCAATAATTTTGCCTGTCACTTTATGGGTTAGTGCACTGACTTGTTCCGCCTGAATCACAGGTTACAATTACCAAATCACATGAAATATTTCTCCTTTTTGCAGCTGGCTGTAAAGCGGTGCACATATTCCACCAACAATTATGTGGCAAATTTTACCTTTAATACAATTATAAAGAAAGTATTTGCTCCATTTTTAAACCTGGATCTTGTTTTCTTATAGGATGTCCAATCTGAAACAAATCAAGAGGTAAAATACATTAAGTCTCACATAAGCCCAATGAAGAATAATATTTATTTATTTAATTAATTATTCCATCACAACACTCCACTTCCTTCCCATCCTCTCCACTCTTATTTATTTCGGACATGCCCAATACACGTCGATATTTCTCCCAGGTGTCGGATTCAAAGTTTGGGCAACCTAACCGGCATCAATCGGCGCCTTACAAGTAAAAGCGAAATCGAACACTCGACTCTTAATTATCTCAAACTCCAAGGGACTGGAAATTGCGGTTTGAGATAATAATAATTTGAGATGAAAGGAGATAAAATGTACTGAATATATAGCAAAAGTAAAACAACGGTGCCCACCATCCGGTGTTATATAAGCAGAGGTTTGAGATATCAGTGTTAAAGATAATAAGAGTCAACTGCATTTGATTATTTTATATTTTCGTTAAATATGTACGTGCAATAATTAACCCTAATCCAAATTAACATACAAACATTTATATACTAAAGCCTAGTAGTTCATTATTAAAATTGTTACTATATGCAGCTCTAAGAAAGTTGTTTTATTTAAAGACTGTCTTTAAATTTAAAATAGAAGTGGAGGCAAAGACTGTCTGTAAATTTAAAGACTTTTTAGTCTGTAGATTTAAAGACTAACACTGAGTAACACATCGATAAATCATGAAAATGATGCAACACGAAAAAATCGCATTCTCATACGCAGCCTCATCTTCATATCATTACTAAAACGTGTGTTGCTAAAGACTGCATGCATTTTATTGTCTTTTAATATCGTTTTAAGGATAGAAATGATTATTTTAAGAAATAACACAACACAGTTTCCTTCTCTTAGACCACAAATGCCGTGAAACTCCGCAGTAAGGGAGGAAATATCTGTCAAAGGTTGAACATAAGATGAGTTTCGTACTGACGTCATTTCGTTTTCGGACATTTCACTTTTGTAGTCCGTCTGAAACTTTCATCAATTTTAGTTGTCAGAAAAACTGACTGTCGAAGCGAGTGGTCGGTATATTGATAAAATGATAAAATCGTTATACATATTCATTCCATATCAATCTTATTACAAAACTGTTTGTTTTTTTCTGAGAACTCTTAAATTATGGTGGAAGCAATACTATTAAATAGAGACAACTATATAATTTGCAGTTACACATAATCAAATATATATTCCATAGATAACGGCCAAATAACTATAAACAGCAAAGTGCGATTTTTTTCCATTTATACCATTTTCATGATTTTAGTTGTGACTCAGTCTTTAAATTTACAGACTAAAAAGTCTTTAAATTTACAGTCTTTAAAGCTTAATGATTTAATTGAATGGACTTTTCACAGAGAAGATTCTCTCTATCTTGCATGTAATGTCAGAAATGCATTTTTCACTTCTAAAGAGCATAAGAATTATACACTTTGGTCATGTCAGAAAGTGTGTGATGCCCTCACCTTTCTACTTGACAATATTTATATTAGATTCGGTACTAAGTTATTTAGACAAATTGTGGGTATTCCGATGGGTACTAATTGCGCACCTCTTGTGGCTGATCTGTTCTTGTATTGTTATGAAAGAGACTTCATTTTGTCGCTTTCCATTGATAACCAATCTGAAATTATTGAAGCTTTTAGCTCTACTTCTAGATATTTAGATGATTTATTAAATATTGATAATACCTATTTTGATGGTTTGATCAGTCAGATTTACCCCCTTGAACTTCAGTTAAATAAAGCAAATTCTTCTGATACCGAGGCCCCGTTTTTGGATTTACATATGTCTATTGTAGATGGATTTGTTTCGTGCAAAATTTATGATAAACGCGATGACTTTGATTTTGAGATTGTAAATTTTCCTTTTTTGGATGGTGATGTTCCTCGTGCGCCATCCTATGGCGTTTATATTTCGCAATTAATTCGATTTGCTAGAGTGTGTAGTCATGTAACTGACTTCAACACTCGTAATAAATTATTAACGGCTAAACTCCTTAATCAGGGTTATCGGTACCATAAACTACGCAAAGCCTTTTCAAAATTTTATAGACGCCATTCTGATTTAATTTCAAAATTCAATATTGGACTTAAATCTCTTCTGCAACAAGGTCTATCGGAACCCGAATTTTATGGTGACTTAGCATATAAATTCAGAAAAATATATAACCGCAATGACTTCAGCACCCAATTTCGTAAAATCATTCTTCGATATAAAAAGATTGGGTACAACATGGATATTATACGACAGACTGCATGCATGGTAGTTAACCCAATCACGGTTGGCAACTTTGCTTCCCTCTTTAATTGCACGCCGGTGGGTCAGGCCTCAGATTCTATGACGGCTCCAACGTAAAGGCTTATTGAGAATTAGAGAGATCTAATTCAAGGTAATGTTGGTTGGTGCCTGATGCTCTGTCTCTGGTCGGGCTCATCGGAGTCTAACTGTTGGTTTTCTTTTGCTCCAGCATTTCAGTGGTTTCTTGCTGTCGAGTCCTCACCGTTGTCTCACCTCTGTGGTTCTTTGATTTTTGTGTTCACGGAGATGTTGCACTGATGAGTTAGGAGGCCTTCATGCGGACTGAACAAATTATTTGTCTAAATCGCGACGGAAGTAAGGGCGAGGATTGTGGCCACGTAAAATCGATTTAAGCCCCCCAGTGGAAATCTTCCACTGACCGTTCCAAGGCGGCTCTTCTGTGGCGATTTATTTATGTTGTTGTTTGTTACTTACTGTGTGTATCACTTGTGTCTTTTGGTTTTGGATGGCCATATGGCCATTTTGTGGGAAAGTAACTGTCCTTATGGCCTTCCTTTGTTTGGGTTTCCATTATGGTCTGGTCGCTTAATGTTTGTATTTCTTTCCCTTTGGTGTCTTTTATGGGTGGAGTAAGTTAATTGTATCAATTCCTGATCTTTGTTTTACTTCTACTTTAAATTTATAGAAAGTCTTTAAATAAAACACCTTTCTTAGACCTTATATGGTAGCCATTGAAGTGTTAGCGTATTTATCCAAAAATATTTGGACTCCTCAAATCCATGCGTGTTCTAAAATTTGGACAAGTACAATTTAATACCCGATGTTGTGGCTTAACTAGTTGGACGAGTTCGGTTAGAATAAGACAGAAGAAAAGTGCCACAGATTCACATCAAAGATCGACTACCCAATACTTGGTAATACTTAAAGATTTCTTTAAACGAAATGTATAGTCATTGAAAATGTACTATCCAAGTGTTACACAAGCATTTTGGACGTGCAATATTGTCATTTGACGTGACATTTGAATACATATAAAATTCTAACGGTAACTGGTGTGATGTGTTTTGCTACCAATTTAAGCTTAACCTTCAATGGCCATGCAATTTTCATAGTCAATAAATGTTCCTCTTAGCACCACATTTCTCCGGCCATAAATCGTCTCTTGCTGTTGCGTGTGTTCCGTTTGCTAAGATAATAATCATTTCTGGTCTTCTTATCTCTCCAGGAATGATGTTCCGCTGATAATTCAGGGTCATTTAACTAGCCGGGTTACATGTACATGTATAATGGAATAACGGGCGTGAAAGGCTTTCACGTCGGTAGGTATGGCCTCAGAGACTATGACGACTCCAGCCCATAAACTTATCTAACTTCTAAAATAATGCCTATTGGTGCCCAATGCTCTGTTCAGGTCGGACTAACCGAAGTCCAACTGTTCATTTTCATTTTGCTCCAAATTTCAGTTATCTTATGCTATTGAGTCCTGCTCGTTGCTTCATCCCTTTCATTACGAAAACACGGGCGAGGAATGTGGCCACGCTAAGTCCATTTAAGCACCCAAGTAAGAAACTGTTTACTGACCGTTCCAAGGCGGCTCTTTAGTCGTGGTTCATTATTTTTACACAAAAAAGCTTACGATAAACTTGTCCATTTACGCGTATTGTCCGCGTGACTTACGCGCATTGCGTGTGTGTGAAATTATCGCGTTCCAATGCGCGGTTAATACGCGATTTCAACGCGTTAAATAAGAGCCAATAAAAGTGATCATTCGAAACGCGTTAGGTAAATTCAATACGCGTTTCTGTGCGAGAGAATTTCAACCAATAAGAATAAAACAGGTATGTGACGACAAAACGCGTGATTGCGAGAGAACAAGGGCCAATCAAAATCCTCGTTGCTTGTATATTTACCCTTATGTGTTTTTTTTGTTGTTGTTTTTTGGTTGTTTTCGTTAATTCGTTCGTGCATTAATTACAGTATATAAACTGGTCTTTCTTATCAGTAGTGATTCCTTCCGATAAACAAACACTCCTACATTTTGGATTGCATAACACCTTTAGGGATAAAACTCACTTGTGGGTATTCTGAAGAATGTCATATAGGTAGGGGACCAGGTGCGGGTAATTATTTACCCTGGGATATGCAATCTGCAAGCCACCACTATTTACTGGTTAATGGCGGCTCATCAGAACCATGATGTTGATGGCTGTTTCTAACTAGTACCCACAATCTATGTTTGGAGCAGAAACAGGAAAAATATTGTAGACGCCTGAAAAACACACTTTTTAACCTATATGACAATGTAATCTTCTACCTTACACGTTTGGAGTGGTTCAATTTCAATTATAAGAGTGTCAGGTATGCGTTGTTTGATGTAAGTTGTACCAAAATGTATGTTCTTTGAACAAACTGTAAACTCAGATCAGACGCCACGTTCAAGACGTCTTATCTGGGTCTACACTGTTTGTCAATGTCCCAAAAAGGGCCGCTAGGAATATATGGGTGAACGCACACTGGTCATACTTATTTAGTATACAATGTTATCCATAGCACCAGCCACTTCGGCCGTGTGTGTGGTGGTGGTGGGGGGGGGGGGGCAATAGTAAGGTCCCACTCAAAGTTTTGCAACAAAATTCCTTAATTACCACTAGCCAGTACACGAAAATTCTTATCAAAGTAAGTTGTTGATTTTTTCTATTGTTTTGTTGGAAATTACCTTTCAGGATTATTTCCCTTATTTCGGGTCGATCGTTATTGAGAGGAGAAGTACCCTGAGAAAAAAAATCCACCTGACTCGTTGTTGCGGTTCATATGTGGCCGGGTGATTTTGTTCAGTTTCTATAAAACTGCGTGTGTGAGAGTTACTTTTACGTCCCACCAGCAACTGAGGTCACATGGAGACGGTACCTCGGTGTAAATACTCATTTGAAAGTCAGGATAAGCCGGGAATCGATTCAACGACCCTTGCTTTGCGTGGCATTATAAATCTGGGATATTGCACCTGAATAAATATAGAAATTAACTCGCATATGCTGGCATCACATCAAGGGCTGTCATCAGACTGTTCCATCAGACTGCATAGCTCGACTGGAAAAGTGTCATGCGCGTGGACGGGCATCACAGAAGCACGCCTATTCAGATATATTGAATTTTTATAAATTAAAAAAAAAAAAAAAAAACTGAAAATTTTCGGATCAAGAATCTTATATTTTTCATATCTATGCTCAAAACAAAGATTTGGGTACTCGTTATAACCGCCTCGACGGTCGGTTCGGTTCTAACCAGTATCAAGACTCTATGTGCGTTACAAATGCGAGACAAGTGAGTGTGCGCTGACAACATAATCGCAAGCGTATCTGTAGTCGTCTTGGATTGTACGTATTGCTCATATATTTTTATTTTAGATAACCGTTTGGTAATTTTTTTCTGGGCAAGGGACTGTCCTTTTTGGCCTTTCGCTTGTTACGCTTTTCATCATAGTGAAGTTATTTTACGTTTGTGTTTCGTCCCCTTTGGTGTCTTGGATGGATGAAGTAATTGTATCGATTCTTGATCATTGCTTTCCCTTCTATTTTCCATTGATTGAAAAACATAATTATTTTACTTAATTTTCGCAAGTTCAGACGCTATAAAATACACCAAAAATGTAAATTAAGGAAGAATCCACATTGCTTATTGGTCCTGCGTAGAGACTAGCGTGGTTATTTCTGTCATGCAGCAAAAAAAAAGCTATACGGAGTCTGTTGGTTTTCCTTTGCTCCAGAATTTCAGTGGTTTCTTGCTGTCGATTCCTCGCCGTTGTTTCATCTCTGTGGTTGTTTGATTGTTTGTGTTAACGGAGATGTTGCACTGATGAGTTAGGAGGCATTCATGCGGACTGAACAAATTATTTGTCTAAATCGCGACGGAAGTAAGGGCGAGGATTGTGGTTACGTAAAATCGATTTAAGCCCCCCCCAGTGGAATTCGTTTCACCGACCGTTCCAAGGCGGTTCTTCTGTCGCGGTTTATTTTTGTTATGGTATGTCTTTGGATGTTTTTGTCGCTAATATTGTTTTATTTTGGATAGCCAATTGGCCATTTTATGTGAATTTGGCTTTCCGCTATTCATTACGAAAACACGCCTTAACAAATACATTGTCAATTTCTCAGCCAAAAAGTGGAAATTTTAAGATGAAAAATTGGGATTTTTTCTTATTCTGCTCAAAACATTGATTGTGGGGACTAGACAGAACCACCTCGACGAGGCGATTCTATCGAGTACCCACAATCTATGCTTTTAAGCAGATATAAGGAAATACTGTTTACCCCTGTAAACCCTAGTTTTACTATATAAAAGTGGGGTTGAAATTATATAGGCGTGTTTTCGTGATGGGTGTTTCCATTAGGGTCTGTTGTTTCATGTTTGTGTTTCTTTCCCTTTGGTGTCTCTGATGGGAGCTGTGGGTTAATTGTATCGATTCCTGATCATTGCCTTCACTTCTATTCACTTCTATTTTATTTGTTGAAACTAATTTTCAACCTCCAAGGAAATTAGAATTTCAATATTCATCCCGCTGTTTGAAGTGATTCGTCCCCTTTATTTATTCGCCAGGATATATGTTCCTTGTAGACCGGGCTTGAAAAATGTATCACAGGTTTTAGAATCTGTGTGGTTTCTGTTTAGAATATTTTGTTCAGTATGTCCAATCAATGTGGGTACAGATAATTCCATTAATTTTGTTAAGCAGTTTTAAAGGAGATCCCTGATATATTTTGCAGTGTTTATCTTGTTGATGGTTTCCTTAGTAAATGGCACCTTCGAGCAGCTTGATGAAAAGATGAATCCATAAACGTAAACCATTGACAAAATGCGAAACAAATAAACTTATAATAAACCCCGTAAAACCTTCATTGACGTACCTTTAATATGATATAAAGATTAAGGAAACATACGGAGTAAATGTGGAGCAAATTTCATTTAAAGATGACCTCTTACATAAGGTGTATCTATCCTTAAATTGAGAAACTGTGAAATTTGACTTATGTATGCTCCATATTCAGTTTGTTTGTGCACGTGACATCAACGTGTCTCATTTTGTGTGTTGTAAGGAGTATCCACAGTCTAAAAACATTTTAATGTACAGTGTATACCTTTTCTGTATATCAAATCGCGGTTCATAACCTTTCGAAATGCTTAATAGTGAATTTGGCTCGACCATGAATTATTTTTTTGCTTCAGTAACTGTTTGAAGAATATGTCATATCAGTAAAGTAATCTGGAACTGAAACACACATCAGATCTCATATCCTACTGTTTACATCTAATGACAGAGACCATTACCTTACAGATATAAGTTTTTTTCCAAAATTTAGCAACTGAGACACTTGTACACGTGTGCCAAACCTTAACAAAATTATATATCACCTACTTTAATGGTAGATAATATACTAAGGCCTTCAATGATAAGCCGTTTTCTGTATACATTCCATGTTTGAAAGCTAATGATGAAAAAAAAAACTCACTCAGATTCATAAATTATTAAAGCAATCGCGGCACTAGTGGGCCGATTGCTGGTAAGGCATTTGGACTATTTGTTGTGACTCGAATATTTGCGTGTACCTCAACTATTCATTAGGCTCTATTTTGGGCCGATCGTTAATCAAACGTGGGTTAGCCGGAGAAAAACACGTGACCTTCCGTTGCAGAACTTGACGAGAGCGAGGCTCGAACCACAGCGTGGAAGAGACAAAATGAATAAGTCAGTTGATGACCAATGGGTGCCGAGGCAAGATTATTTCACTTCAAGTATTTCGAGCCGATCGTTAGTCAGAATCTTGCGAATCCCACCTGAATTTGGCGAATCACATGTGACGCGAGCGAGGCTCGAACCCACAGATGTGAGAGGCATATTTATTAAGTGTCAGCACTCTTACACATTAGGCCAAGGAGGCCAAGTAGCTAACAGTTTATAACAAGTAACAATTGGCTCACAAGAAGTTCGGTCATTTTATGAATACATTTCTAAAAAATAATTCAAATAACCTAAAACATCACGAAAACACGCCTGTAAAATTTTGATACCCTTTAGTCCCACGTTTATGTCGTAAAACCGGGGTTAAATGGGGGTATACAATATTTTTTTCTTATTTCTAGTTTAAAACGTAGATTGTGGGTACTTGTTCGCGTTGCCAAGGCGGTTCTACATGCAACGCGTTCTCACAAATTATCTTTTGAGCAGAAATATGCAAAATATCGGAAGAAATTTTTACCTGAATATTTCCATTTTTTTGTGGTAAAATTTTTAAAATATTTGAATAGGTGTGTAAACGTTCAGTGTAATGGTCCGTAGATATAAATATTATAGTCTTATTAATCAAGTAATTTCGTATTAGCCCAGTTACAGACCGATGTCTGTTGAATTGGCCCGAGGCCGAAGGCCGAGGCCAATACAGCAGACCGAGGACCTGTAACAGGGCCAAAACGGAATTACTTGATTAATGACAATTTTATAAATTGACACCATTAAAAACATGATTATTGATTTTTGACCTCAGTGTTAATACGGATGACCTCCGAACAATACAGGATTGTCAATTAATAAATACATGTATAAAGCGCAAGCTTACATTTAGAACAAAATGGGTTATATGGAGATAATTGTATTTACAGATCTCATTGACCTCTTTAACCCATCGTTTATATAGTAAAACGTCGGGTTTACATGGGTAAACGGTATTTTGTTATTTCTTTCTAAAATATAGATTGTGGGTCCTCGTTAGAACCGCCTCGATGAGGCGGTTCTAACGAGTATCCACAATCTAGATTTTGAGCACTGCGAAATAAGAAAATATCACATTTTTCATCTAAAAATTTTCTTTTTTTTCGGGGGTAAAATTTACAATGTTTTTGTATAGGCGTGTTTTCGTAATGTGTGAATAAAATACATTAGTAGGCCAGCTCAACATTTATATAATATCAAGTTGGGTTAGCAATGGACTTTGTAACGAGGCGTGCAATCATTCCATACGACAACCGCAAAATATATGCAAGCACTTTTGTTTTGTTTGATTTAAGGTTGTACGTCCCCGTCAACACTGTAAATGTCATTTTGGAGACGTTGCTTCCAATTTTGAGGGACTTTTACCCAACATTGAGATGAAATGACATCTCAAATCCTGCCGCCCAATGAAACCAATACGGTTTATATGCATGGACTCGCACCGCTTTGCCTGGACAGGCTTAGATCCTCTAAGCGGTTTACCAGTACTCGTGTGCGGGTCGGTTTCAGCTCTGCGTGGAAGCATCATTCAGCCAATATATTTCTTCAAGCTCCGATGCGCGGGAGCCGATATGCAAGCACTTAAAAAGTGCAACAAGAAAATCTGAGACCAAAACCGAGTGGATTTTTTTTAGCAAATTCAGACAGACACATGAAACAATATTATTAATTATTAGTATTATTATTATCATGATTATTATTATAAGTTATAAAATAGACTTTTACCATAATACGGGCTGAAACTTAATCCCGGGGAAGAAAAGTAAAATAATACCTCTTTTTGTGATGCAGCATGTCTAAACCGTCATTTTTAAAATTAAAATATTCCCGAAAGTATGTTCCTCTTTCATACTCAATCAGCTGTAAATTATAAGATGGTCAATATACAACTACGCTGTATGACCCGAACACCTGTTTTCTGACTGTGTACCTGTCGTACCTAGGTACAGCTGATCAATATATGCTATACCTGAAAGTATCCAAGACACTCGAAACACAGATCAAAACAATGGCGGTACTGGTAGTTTGTTTGTTTGATTTGAGGTTTAACGTCCCCGTCAACACTGTTTAGGTCATTTTGGAGACGTTGCTTCCAATTTTGTGGGACTTTTATCCGACAATGAGATGAAATGACATATCAAGCCCTGCCAACAAATGAAACCAATAGACACTTTTCCTGGGCAAGCTTAAAACCTCAAAGCGATTTACATGTACCAGTACTCGCGTGCCGTCGGAGTCAGCTCTGCGTGGAAGCATCATGCAGACCATCTATTTCTTCAAGCCCCGATGGGCAGGAGCCAAAGCGGTACTGGTAGCATTACAAAAACACGCCTATACAAATACATTGCAACCTTTTTCGACGAAAAAAAAAAGAAAATTTTAAGATAAAAAAAATGTGATATTTTTTCTTATTTCTGCTCTAAAATATAGAGTGTGGGTACGTGTTAGATACGAGTACCCACACTCTATATTTTAGAGTAGAAATAAGAATGCTCAAAATATAGATTGTTGGTACTCGTTAGAATCGCCTCACCGAGGCGGTTCTAACGAGTTCCCACAATCTATATTTTATAGTAGAAATAAGAAAAATAACGTTTACCCCTGTATATAAAAGTGGGGTTAAAGCAGGTCAAAACTATATAGGCGTGTTTTCCTGATGGTCGATTATCTCAGAGTGTAGACTTGCACAAGCGCGTCTCCAAAATGACATTTACAGTGTTGACGGGGACGTTTAACCTCAAATCAAACAAAAAACGAATATGATTAAATTGGGGTTTACGCGGGTATTCATTAGTTTCCTTATTTTGGGTCAAAAACATACAGTGTGGGTAATATGAGGCGGTTCAATAAGGGGGTTCTAACGAACACCCGCAATCTATGTACTGAGGCGGTCCTATAGCAAGCTTCCAAAATCTATGTTTAAGACGGAATAAAATATATATAACATTTTTATAAGACAAATAGCATTCTTTCCATCATACAAGAAACAACTACACTGCACAGATTTGTTATTCTAATGGAAAAAAGCTAGGAATGGGACTGTTCAATTCGCCCTGCCCGTTGGGGTTGGATTTGTTTGTTGGAGTTTAGGTTTAACGTCCCCGTCAACATTATTTAGGTCATTTTGGAGACGTTGCAGCCTGTTTTGTGGGTCTTTTTACCCGTCATTGAGATGAAATGACATCTCAAGCCCTGCCGCCCAATGAAACCAAAAGGCTTATATGCACTGGACGTTCTTACTCACACCACAATTGCATGGGCAGGCTTGGTCCTTCTAAGCGGTTTACCAGTACTCATGAGTGGTCAGGTCAGCTCTGCGTGGAAGCACCATGTAGCCCAATCTATTTCTCCGAGCCCCGATGGTCGGGGGAGCGGGGGGGGGGGCGATATGTTTGCAGTAGAAAAAAAAGAATGCTATCTTTCATTTCCACCCGTTTAGGAAAACCGTTGCCTCACATTGATGTGTTTTCACATTGTTAGACATTGTGATGCCGGACACTTATGATACTCTTGGTTCCCTTGTCTTGTTAAGAAATAGGTCAGCTCTGTCTGTTTTGTTTGTTTTGTTTGTTTGTTTGTTTGTTTGAGTTTTAACGTCCCCGTCAACACTGTAAAGGTCATTTTTGGAGACGTTGCTTCCAATTTCGTGGGACTTTTACCCGACATTGAGATGAAATGACATCTCAAGCCCTGCAGCCCAATGAAACCAATAGGGTTTATAGGCATGGACGGGCCGACACGCACCGCTTTGCCTGGGCAGGATTAGATATTCTAAGCGGTTTACCAGTACTCGTGTGCGGGTCGGTTTCAGCTCTGCGTGGAAGCATCATGCAGCCCATATATTTCTTCAAGCCCCGATGGGCGGGGGCAGTAGCTCTGTCTATTGAACACAGTTTGGAGATCAGTTGTCAAGTAGACAAAATCATGAGTGCCTATCTACTGATGCCAAGTGTACTGTTTGATGCCTCTTTTATAGGCTTACAACTGGCCGAAAAACGTACATGTACATGCACAGACCAGATATCTAGTACCGTTCAAACACACTTTCTTTTGTTTCCTTCATTTCGCCTAATGAGATGAAATCCAGTCAACACTATTGATTGTAGCACATGTCTGTTAAATACGTCTTTGATTCAAGAAGGGCAGTTGTCAGTTTCTGGCGAAAGAATGTGCACTACACTGGTAAACCGCTTATGTATAAACCTGCTCAGGTAAAGTGTGGATTGGTAAACTGACCGGCTCAAAAATGACCTTAAATTAGGGTTGACTGGGCCGTTGAACCCCAATACAAACAAAGAAATAAATACGTCTTTTCGTAACACTTTTAAGCAAAAAAAAATGTCAAAGAAACTAGGGACGGCGTCGTAAGACGTCAAAAACTGAAAGCGTTTCGGTCATTACGAAAGCATGCCTATACAAAAACATTGTAACCTTTATCGCCGAATAAAGAAAATTTAAGATAAAAAATTGTAATATTTTCCTTATTTCTGATCAAAATATAGAGTGTGATTACTCGTTAGAACCGCCTCATCGAGGCGGTTCTAATGAGTACCCACAATCTATATTTTAGAGCAGAAATAAGAAACATAAGGTTTACCCCTGCAAACCCCAGTTTTACTATATAAATCTGGGGTTCAAGGGGGTTAAAATTATATAGGCGTATTTTCATGATGCACGCTTTCCCATATATACTGTTGGAGCGTTGATCTATCATTGGTATGATTTACAGGGCTAATCATATTGGTGATAATAATTACAACTAACGAGGAACATTCATAAAGCTATTGCAGAAAACTAAGGATCTTAAAAGATTCCACAGCTGTTGCAAATTCCAGCGATTGTATTCTTCCTCTTCATCATGTTGGTTTCACTTTGTAATTTTGTAACCTTTCATCTTCTGGCCTTATCTCAAGCACTGACAATTAGCATCATGGACCAGGGTTCATGAACGGTCTTCATTTCTTTACAGCGACTAGAAAAATGTGTTCATCATCCGAACAAATTATGCTCACCACTAAAGGACGATGGGAAAAAAACAACAACAACAGCAACAACAACGCCCCCCCCCACCCCCCCCCCCCCCAAAAAAAAAAACAAAAAAAAAAAAACAATAAAACAATAAAATCTATACCATCACTGACAGCCCTGGTTGGTCAATTGTCTCTGAACGCCGACTGGAAAATGGTCCTGATCGGGACTTGGTTTCGCTCGTGATTTGATCTGCCGTACAACTGACCTCCAAACTAACAAATCACACAACGGTCGTATAATGCCCCGCTTGTGGAGCACTTGTTTTTTTAAATGCTTGGCTTCAAAACCTGACGCCACAACGATCTGTGTCTGCATTACGATAACACACCCGTGTGACTTAGTGCATATTTCACATCTCAAAAATGAATATTGTCTGATAAAAATCCGCGACATCTTTCTTATCTATACTTTGAATATAGGTTGTAGGTGCTTGTTAGAACCGCCTCATTGAGGCGGTTCTAACGAGTACCCATAACCTATGTCTTTGAGCAGAAATAAAAAAAAAATAAAGTATACTACCGTCAAACCAGTTTTCTCTGTATAAAGCGGTGTTTACGGGGGTGTGCATTTCACGGACTTGTTCACGTGATGGTACCGTTTTTCAATGTCCGGTTTGCGGATTCCTGTCTGAAATGGGTAAAAATCACATTTTTACTTAAAAGTTTATGTACATGTAAAACTGAACCGACGGTATCTCACCTTTAGCTGACCTGTCCTAATAGTTTCCAATCACAGGCGAAGAGCAGAAGCGTAAACTTATATTCACTTTTAAATTGCTACATTAATGGCGATGAATAGGCCATAACTCGATCATTTATTTGTCATTATATGGGTCCGTAAAATACGCCGGTCTTTCATTCAAATCAGACATTGGCTACAACGCATACATCATTTTTTTGTTCGATACTGAAGCATTGTACTGGTGCTTTCAAAGACGCTTGTTTTAATTTATATAACATTTGCGACTCTTACTTTTAATTCAAGTTTTGAAAAGTACGAGGGATGTTCGAAAACGTTTGCATATGGATTATTGTTTATTAAAAGTGATATATTTTTGTCTAGATACCCGTTAGCCTCAACGTTTAATCCATTTTTTAAACAATTATCATACTCATCTTTGGGTACGCCCATATGAAACTGTTGAACTGCAAAACCCATTGCACTTTTGGACCTATATCTCCTTCCAGATTGTTTTTTGTTTTTATTTTTTCTCAATCTTCAATTTCGGAAAGAAGAAAAAATTGCACCTGCCGCTCTGGGCTGAAGGGAGGGTGTGACAATACAGACTTCAAAACCTCATTAGGGAAACGTGTCCGTGTGAAATAATGGCGTCCAACATGGTGTCAGAAATGACACAGTTTGGGTAAAAATGGTAACATCATTCTTATTTCTGCATTCAACATAGATTGTGGGCGCTCGAACGAGTACAAAAAATCAATGTTTTGAGCAAAGAATAAGCAGATAATGTATACCCCGTAAACCCCACCTTTCTCTATACAAAGTGGGGGTTAGAGGGGTCTTCTTTTCAGGGACTTATTATTGTGATTTGTGCTACAGTAAAGGATTTGTTTGTGGGCGGGAATATCGTCATGTGACAAATGGATATGCTGGAGATCGGTATTTTGTCGTACTTATCTCATTGTCGCTCGCATTTTTTTTTTCAGAGTCACATTTTTTTATATAAGCTACCTAATACACCCCCTATCTTTTGGAGCAGAATTTGTATCAGTGGCCCAGGATTTCTGAAGTATATAGCGTATGACACCTGCTCGTTTATCAATATTTGGCCTTATTGCAAGTTTCAGAGCCCATATCCTGTTATCAACTTTTCGCATCAGTTACATGTATAGAGAATACCAGGTTTGTGTCTTTTGATATCAAGTTTATCATGCAAGTCTTCGAGAACGCTTGTAGAATCGCGAGGCTTTCCGAGCGATTCTACATGCGTTTTCGAAGCCGAGCCTGATAAACTTGATATCAAATGACACGAATCTGATATTCTATTTATCAGTAAACCCCCTTGTACACATCTCCAGTTTGGCTATTTCTCCAGTAGTCCAGTTTATAAAAGTGCAATATCACGTTGACCCGATAAAGCTCACTTGTCCTGAGATAGCATATCTTTATCAGGTCAGTATGTTGCAATGCAATCAATACAGGGGATAACTGATAAAAGAGACTATCAAACACCTTTTGACAGTTTGGGTATTAGAAGTAACTGTGTCATTTGCGCCCTCGTATGTTTCTGCAAATCGCTGAGCAAATGAGGGATCCAGCGAGCACTTATCTTCGTAACCTTATCATTGTTTTTAGCTCAACATAACCGAAAGCTCCGGGAGCTTATAGAATAGGCAGTTGCCCGTCGTCGTCGTATTCGTATGTCTGGCGCCTACACTTTTAAACGACATCTCTTCCGAAGCCACTGGTCCGGCTGGGCCCAAATTTCATCCGTAGAATCGTTGGGCTGTGGGATTGACAGTTTGTGTTTTTATGAACATCGACTCTTTAGTTTGGTTGCTATGGCAACTTAGTTTCCATTGACTTATAATGGGGAAAATTGAAAATGTACTGCAAGGTCATTGCAGATATTTTGACAAAACTTTTATGGAAATGTTTCTTGAGTAAACTTCTCTCAGCCATATGCCTTTATGCCAACCTGAGGGTCCCCCCCCCCCCAGGTTGTGCCGGGACCATGCCCCACCTCCTCGTCATACATCTAAAAAAAACATTAAGATCCCCACCCCTAAACTATATATACTAAGTGACACCAACCTGCCCCCCCCCCCCCCGGGATGCGCCGAGGCAATGCCTCACCCCCTCCACTACATAAAAGGCCCAATATCTCGGAAACCTACAGATCCCCACCCTTAAACCATAAACATTTTTGTTCCTTATGATAAGACACATTCTATGACCTTAAGGTCTGCCGGGATGCGCCGGGGTCATGCCCCAGCCATCCACTTCATAAAAGGTCTTATATCGGAGACACTGTTCAGACCCCTTACCCCTACGCCATATATATTCATGTTATTTATGAGGACACACATTCAGTGACACCATCATTCGAGTCCCCCGGGGTGCCCTGGGTCATTCCCCACCCCTCAACTTCATAAAAGCCATACATCACAGAAACCGTTCAGATCCCCACCACCCCTAAACCATATATATTCTTTTTCCTTATGATAAGATATATTCAGTGATAGCAACAGATTGTGCTGGGGCTATGCCCCACCCTCCTCTTCACAAAAGGCCAAATGTCTGCTCAATCATATATATGCATGTTCTTTATGATAAGGCACATTCAGTGACACCAACCTGGAGGTTCCCAGAGGTGCCCCGGGTCATGCCCCATCCCTCCACTACAAAAAAGTCATAAACATGTATCTTAAAAAGCGTTCAGGTCCCCATCCCTAAACCAAATGCATACTTGGTCTTTATAATGAGACACATTCAGTGATAAACATATTGGGCTTTTCTGGGATCTGCTGCGGCCATGCCCCAGCCCCTTCACTGCTTAAACGGTCTTAAATCTCAGGAACCGCACAGATCCCCACTCCTAAACCATATATATTAATGTTACTTATGACACGACGAGTTCAGTGTTAGCAACAAGGGCTCTGTTGGGTCCATCCACCTCCTCCTCTTCATAAAATGCCTAATATTTCAGATACTGAGTCCACATGGGTGCTCATTTCGGAATGTAGGCTCCTTTGGGGAGACTTTATAATCGGTAGATAAAATCATACATGTCAAAATACATGGTTGCCAGTGGGCAGTGCCCACCTGAGCTCTGGTGAGCATAGTGGCCCATGGGCCTCTTGTTTTCAGAATGATGTGGACAAATGTTGTTAATGTTACATTTGGTAACTACAGACATGGGTCTTCCTGAATAAGGGACATCTTTGACCGATATCTTACCCGAACTGAATTTCGAAAATCCCTATAAACTGTAGAATATGAAATTTGTTTATCCCCATATGTCATAATGTTTACTTTTGACACGCATTCCCTTTTATATAACAAGAATATTCTATTCGTTTTCTTACCATTTTCAACGAAGTGTCGATGAGAGAAATCGAAATTGCAAAAAAATCAACTATATGAGCCAGGGCACAGCATTTCCGACAATTTATATGTGCGCCCAGCGAAAACTTAGATCGGCCTGCGTATCCACACCGTCTGACCAGAATCTTCGCTGTGCGCTTTTAGGATAGCTAAGGGTCCAATGCTCCTTCATACAACAACAGAAGTCTCTGGTTAGACTATATGGATATGCAGGCTGATCTGATACTTCGCTGGGCGCACATGTAAATTGTAGGAAATGCTGTGCCCCGGCTCATAATTTACACAATATACAGTGATGGTCAGA
This sequence comes from Lucinisca nassula, assembly GCA_963580285.1. Classification (NCBI taxonomy): domain Eukaryota; kingdom Metazoa; phylum Mollusca; class Bivalvia; order Lucinida; family Lucinidae; genus Lucinisca; species Lucinisca nassula. The sequence continues at coordinate 133,902,988 of OY757018.1, read as the reverse complement.
CATCATTTTCGTATTATTTTGCACAAGTAAACCCCATGATTATCGAGTAAACATTGCGTTTGCAAAAGTCGTAATACCAGCTCCGCTTACTTCTAAGAAAGAATCAGACTTATAATTAACTACTGTAGCAAGACTGGCCCAGAACTCTTCATATTAGTACTTTTCGGTTATGCGAATGCTTATAAACCCTTTTGGTTTCATTGGGTGGCAGGGCTTGAGATGTCATTTCATCTCAGTGTCGGGTAAAAGTCCCGCAAAACTGGAAGCAACGTCTCCAAAATGGCCTATACACTGTTGACGGGGACGTTAAACCTCAAACCAACAAAACATTTTCAGATATGCGGCGTTGTCCTGGCTTCCAAAGGCTAACCCTTTTATTGAGCATATTTGATGCTAATATATACCGGTAGTTTTGATATTCTGAACGAATGAAGTGTTTAAGATTTTTTTTTTTTTATTTTCCTAAATTATTGATCAATTCAGATTCTGTCCGTCTCTCTCAGTCACGCTGATAACGAAATACTATTTACTTCGACCTTTTGTTGACAAAGTCCCTCGCAGTCAACGAAGCATCCATTTCACAGAGAATACGTGGACTGTTCAAATATGAATGCAAGTAGAACGTTTTCTCATGCACTAATGCGAACATCACCTGGAAATAAAAATCACGGCGTATAAAAACATTTTACCTATACATTGATACTAAACATGTTAAAATCCGTCCACTTTAGCCATGTATATCGTTCGTTAAACACTGTCTACTCTTTTATACCAATACAAAACATGGTTGGAAGGTCAGAGTACGCCGTTGAAATACGGTCCTATAATAAGAATCGTTGTATTCTTGGTATACGGTGCAAAGACATTTTTGATGAAATATGTTCGGTTTAGGGGCATAATGAAATGTCTTTTCTGACAGTTTTTCGTTGGTGTAAGAAATTCAGCTGTGGGCTAGGCTCAACAGAAGATGCACCACATGATCGTCGGCCGAAAAGAGCACCATCTGCCAAGATGGTTGCTAGAGTGAAAGAAATAGTTGCTACCGATGCACGATACACCACTAGGCAAATAGCTAGTATGGTTGGCATCTCATTAGGAGCAGCTCATACAATTCTGAAACGGGATTTGAAAATGAGAAAGATCTGTGCTAGATGGATTCCCCATCTGTTGACAGATGAGCAGAAAAAGACACGCGTTCAGTGCGCCAAGAAGTCGCTTAAAAAGTTTCCAAATTACAATGCACGGTCTTTCGCTAATGTCGTCACAGGTGACGAGACATGGGTTTACTTTTTTGAGCCAAAACGAAAGATTCAGAATAAAATATGGGCAACAAAGTATTGCAAAAGACCATGCATTGCAAAGCGGACCATGAGCGCCAAGAAGGTAATGTATGCCATATTCTTTTCAAATCAGGGCCCTGCTATTCAGGTTGCTGTGCCTAAAGGCAAATCTGTAAATGCGAAGTTTTACAAGAATAAAGTTCTTCGAAAATTGAAGAAATATTTCACAAAGAACGAAGACCCGCAACTGGTTTGGCCAATGTCAGATTGCTACATGACAATACGTCATCGCACAATGCGTTCATTGTGCAAGACTATCTGAAGCAGGAAAAGGTTGTTGAACTCCCTCACCCCCCGTATTCCCCTGACCTTGCCCAGTGTGACTTCTTTTTGTTCCCGCGGCTGAAAAAAATACCTTTCTGGTCGAAAATTTGTACAGCGCAAACACCTCGGTTCTGCAATATTCCAGTGCCTTCATAGTATACCTCGAAAAGACTACCAAAATGCATTCAATGATTGGATCAGAAGACTGAAACTTTGTATATCTGTTAAAGGGGAATACTTTGAGGGGACAAAATAAATTTTTCATCGAAATCTATCATGGAATCATTTTTATGTGCTTAGTTGTATTCATATTTGAACAGTCCTCGTATCATATGACACTTTTTCATACACCATATCAGCCCGAGACGTCCATATGAGTCGAGGGCTGATATTGAGCATGGTATAAAAATGCCATGTAATAATCTATTTATCGTACATGTACATATCACTTTATTTTTAGCTCACCTGGGCCGAAGGCTCAAGGGGAGCTTTTAGTATAACTGGTCATCCGCCGTCCGTCGTCCGTCGTCCGTCGTCTGTCCGTCACCACCTTTGACCAGTTATATCTCTGCAGCCTGCAGGCTGATCTCAATCATTTCTTATCTGTAGCATGCCTTGGGTGGGGCAACGAAGAATTTAGCTTTTTATCAAAATTGATTGAAAACTTTGGTTGCTATGGCAATTCCAATTTCCCATAGACTTACAATGGAAAATGCTTGTCATCACCGTAGCACCTTCAGTTTTGATCGGATCTTTCTGAAACTTATATGTAAGGTGGCTGAGGATAAAAGCTCGGATGAATTCGAAAACCGGCCAAGTCGGCCCATTAATGATAGAGTTACGTCCCTTTGATTGCTGAAAATGCCGATTTTTGACCTTGTCATCACAATAGCCCCTTCAGTTTTGATCGGATCTTTCTGAAACTTATATTTAAGGTTACTGGGGATAAAAGCTCGGATGACTTCGAAAACCGGCCAATTCGGCCTATTGATTATAGAGTTACGTCCCTTTGATTGCTGAAAATGCAGATATTTGACCTTGTCATCACCGTAGCCCCTTCAGTTTTGTTCGGGTCTTTCCGCAACTTATATGTAAGGTGACTGGGGATAAAAACTTGGATGAGTTCGAAAACCGGCCTAGTTGGTCCATTTATTACAGAGTAACGTCCCTTTGATTGCTGAAAATGACGATTTTTGACCTTGTCATCACCGTAGCCCTTTCAGTTTTGATCGGATCTTTCTGAAACTTATATGTAAGATGGCTGGGGATAAAACCTTGGACGAGTTCGAATACCGGCCAAGTTGGCGCATTTATCATAGATTTACGTCCCTTTGATTGCTGAAAATGCCGATTTTTACTTTGTCATCACCATAGCCCCTTCAGTTTTGATCGGATCTTTCTGAAACTTATATTTAAGGTGGCTGGGGGTTAAAACTTGGATGAGTTCGAAAACAGACCAAGCCGGCCCATTTATCTTAGAGTAACGTCCCTTTGATTGCTGAAAATGCTGATTTTTTACCTTGTCATCACCGCAGCCCTTTCAGTTTTGATCGAATCATTCTGAAACTTATATGTGACATGGCTGGGGATAAAATCTCGGATGTGTTCGAAAACCGGCCAAGTTTGTCCATTTATCACAGAGAAACGTCCCTTTGATTGCTGAAAATGACGATTTTTGACCTTGTCATCACAGTAGCCCTTTCAGTTTTGATCGGATCTTTCTGAAACTTATATGTAAGGTGGCTGGGTATAAAACCTCGGATGAGTTAGAAAATCAGCCAAGTCGCCCCATTTACTATATAGTTATGTCCCTTTGATGGCTGAAAATGTCGATTTTTGACCTTGTCATCACCGTAGCCGCTTCAGTTTTGATTGGATCTTTCTGAAACTTATATGTAAGGTGACTGGGGATAAAACCTAGGATGAGTTCGAATACCGGCCAAGTTGGCCCATTTATCATAGATTTACGTCCCTTTGATTGCTGAAAATGCCGATTTTTTACCTTGTCATCACCATAGCCCCTTCAGTTTTGATCGGATCTTTCTGAAACTTATATGTAAGGTGGCTGGGGATAAAAGCTTGGATGAGTTCGAAAACCGGCGAAGTTGGTCCATTTATCACAGAGAAACGTTCCTTTGATTGCTGAAAATCGCCCCATTTATCATAGATTTACGTCCATTTGATTGCTGAAAATGCCGATTTTTGAACTTGTCATCACCATAGCCCCTTCAGTTTTGATCGGATCTTTCTGAAACTTATATGTTAGGTGGCTGGGGATAAAAACTTGGATGAGTTCGAAAACCGGCCAAGTTGGTCCATTTATCACAGAGTAACGTCCCTTTGATTGCTGAAAATGACGATTTTTGACCTTGTCATCACCGTAGCCCTTTCAGTTTTGATCGGATCTTTCTGAAACTTATATGTAAGGTGGCTGGGGATAAAACCTTGGATGAGTTCGAATACCGGCCAAGGTGGCCTATTGATCATAGATTTACGTCCCTATGATTGCTGAAAATGCCGATTTTTGACCTGGTCATCACCATAGCCCCTTCAGTTTTGATCAGATCTTTCTGAAACTTATATATAAGGTGGCTAGGGATAAAATCTCGGATGAGTTAGAAAACAGGCCAAGTCAGCCCATTTATCATAGAGTTATGTCCCTTTGATGGCTGAAAATGTTGATTTTTGACATTGTCATCACTGTAGCCCCTTCAGTTTTGATCAGATTTTTTTGAAACTTATATATAAGGTGGCTTGGGATAAAACCTCGGATGAGTTCGAAAACTGGCCAAGTCGGCCCATTTATTTTAGAGTAACATCCCTTTGATTGCTAAAAATGCCAAATTTTGACCTTGTCATCACCGTAGCCCCTTCAGTTTTGATCGGATCGTTCTTAAACTTATATGTAAGGTGGCTGGAAATAAAACCTGGGATGAGTTTTAATACTGGTCAAGTCAGCACATTTATCATAGAGTTACATGCCTTTGATTGCTTAAAATGCCTATTTTAGACCTTGTTAGCACTGCTTCCCCCTTCAGTTTTGATCAGATCTTTGTGAAACTTACAAAGAAATAAGTCAGGCAGAAAAGCTCAGAGGAGTTTGAACACTCGTGAGGTTTGCCTATTTGTCACAGAGTAACATTTGTTGATTGCAGCAGTTAATTGCTTATTTTTTAACTTGTCATCGCCATAACCCCATCTGTTTATATCGGATCTTCTTAGCAAGTCAGGAATAAAAGCTTGAATGAGTTTGAAAACTGGTGAGGTCAGCCTATTTATCATAGAGTTACATTCTACTTGGCACTTCCTGAAACTTTGAATCTGTTAGCTCAGGTGAGCGATACAGGACCAGCTTGGTCCTCTTGTTTTTTTTTATTTACACACAGAGAATATATTAATAACCCCGGGAACTATATTCGTTGTGGACTGGGCTGCAGTGATAGGTGTCTTAAGTGTTTCAGACGCATGGTATGACCTAGTGGTTGCTGTAACATCGTTTAATCAAAGCACTGACAGCACCGGTGGGTCGACTGTCTCAGATTGTATACGGCTGAGAGAATAGTCCTGAACTGACACTTAAACTGTTTCATTTAGCCCTTAAATTCAAGTATTTTAATCAAGTGTAGACCATGATCAGACACTGCGTGTTGCGGCGTCTGACCCTTAAATTCTTGTACTGTAAGCAAACAGTGTAGACCTTGATCAGAAGCCAAACCCATGATTTTATTCCATATTCTATAGGTATCCCCATTACACAACACGCTGACCCTACAGCGATAAGAAAAGCGCGTCTGTTTTCTATAAATAACCGTTACCCGGATTTCCTGCAAACCAACGATAGTCAAGTGGACTTCAGCAGTGAAGAGTTTCTATGATTAGTAACCAACCCAAAACGTATTTTTTCTCGTGAAAAAAATGGACGCTGCAATCGTAAGAAAGCCACTAATGAAATTTGAAATCTTAGTCCCGTCACGAGATATCTACGAGGTTTGCCATCGGTTTCTACACAAACCGCAATGCGCTTGCTCGGATACACAGATTTCCGTTTAACCCTTGTCCTGCTAATCCCGGATATGCCTTATCTTTGAAACAATGTAGATCCAGATCAGATGGCTTCTGAAGAAGCCATCTGATCAGGATCTACACTGTTTGGTATTCAGTTTATGAATTTGTAGCAATAAATTACATAAAGTAATTTGATTGGTTGATAGACAGAAATGGGTGTGACTTAAATGAATATTCAGCAGGACAAGGGTTAAGAGTTAAAATTTAGATATAGAAACGATTTTTCCATCACGTGAACAAGTCCGTGAAAAGAAGACCCACTAAACCCCACTTTATATAGAGAAAACTGGGGTTTACGGGGGTAAACATTATTATTCTTATTTCTGTTCCAGGACATAGGTTGTGGGTACATTGAGGCGGTTCTAACGAGCACCTACACCTTTGTTTTGAGCATTTATAAGAAAAATATTACGAATTTTCATCAGATATGTAGCCATTTTGGAGATGTGAAAAATGCACTATGTCGCATGGGTGTGTTATCGTAATGTTTTTACAAATACATTGTACATGTCTAGCGGCCCAAGGTTTTTTGGGACATGGGCAAACAATATAGACCCAGATCAGACGCCAGAGAACGGACATCTCAGTGATGGTGGTCAGCAATGTTTGCTTAAATCGCATAAATTTTTGTACAACTAACCACCAACAAAACAAACCTGTCACCGCTATAATCAGATTATTGTGTTACAAAACACATATTTATAATTTTACACTCTTCAACCCCACTTTTATATGGTAAAACTGGGGTTCAAGGGGTATATATTATTTTTCTTATTTTTGCTCAAAACATAGATAGTGGGTACTCGTTAGAACCGCCCTGTCAATACGGTTCTAACGAATATAAACCATCTAAATTTAGAGCAGAAATAAGACAAATATCAACAATTTTTTATCTGATACGTTTCTTGTATATTTGAATAGGCGGAAATGGACAACTATGAACTTCTTAGGTGGAAAGTTCCATTGTAACACATGGGTTAATCTAATTGTAACTGTTCGCGTAGATTAATCTAAATTTTCCCCGTACAGACTTTGGAAGCTATGTGTTGGCTGAAAGGGTGACAGGGCTGATAAGAGTCTTCGCTGTGCATTACGAAACCACGCCTTTTCAAATACAGTCGAACTTCAATTACTCGAACACCTTTGGGACCACGAAAATCTGTTCGAGACAGAGGTAGTTCGAGCCACAGATGGCTACTGCCAGGAGGCATAATGGGGTTAATTTTACTATTTTCGGTGTTCTATGATGAAAATATATGCCGTGTGTACTCATTAGAATCGCCTCGGCGAGGCGGTTCTACATGTAACGTGTACCAACAATCTATATTAAAGAACTGAAACAAGAAAAATAAGATTTACCCGTGTAAACCCAAGTTTTACTATATAAAATGGGGTTTGAAGGTGTTAAAAATATATAGGCTTATTTTCGTGATGTACATGTACAGATCCGCAGTCTCGATTTCGCTTGGTGGAGCTCAAATTAGTGGGAGCAATTAAGAGAAAATTTAACACTTTATAACATCAAGTATTTATTTAATTACTGGTTTAACAGAGGTCGGCGATAAATCACATTTATTAAGAACCTGTCAAGAGAAGATGAAAATATGCAAATGATTCAATTATACTTAGGTATGCATATACGCATCAGTCAAAATAAGAAAAAAAAATCCAGGTGAAGGTTTTGAATTTGCCCGGGTTCACGAACTTTTGCTTTAATTGAAGACGCTCCGTCACTATCAGGACAAGGACATGTATGGAAACTGACTTTTTTCTTGAGAAATACAGATGACCCTTGTTAAAACGACAGTCTTTGTTCCCTAACGTTTGCTACTATATGTACAGTAGAACTTCGATTGCTCGAACACCGATGGCTCGTTTACTATGGCTGATTCGAACCAATGTTTGAGTCCCTAGGTAAGACCTCTACATAAGAAGTAGTGCGGGATAATTATGGGGATTTTCGACTTTTATCTTGCAAATATATGCTGTGTGTACTCATTAGAATCGCCTCATCGAGGCGATTGTAATGAGTACACACGGCATATATTTTCATCATAGAACACCGAAAATAGTAAAATTAACCCCATTATGCCTCCTGGCAGTAGCCCTCAGTGGCTCGAACTACGTCTGTCTCGAACAGATCTTCGTGGTCCCAAAGGTGTTCGAGTCATTGAAGTTCGACTGAATATAGACATTACGAAAACACGCCCATTCAAAGTTACCATCAAAAACTGAAAACTTTCAGAAAAAAAAATCTGATTTTTTTTTTCATATTTCTGCTCAAAACATATATTGTGGGATACTCGTTAGAATCACCTCGGCGAACCGGTTCTAACGAGTAACCACAATCTTTCTTTTCGAGCAGAAATAAGAAAAACAATAACCCATGCAAACCTCAATTTTCCTATATGAAAGTGGAGTTTGCGTAGGGACTTGCCGCTACATGTATTAGGAATCCAAATAATGTTTGTTTGAATTGGGGTTGAAAATAACCCTTTTATAGAACATATTAGGCGTCACTGCAGCTGGTGTCTGGGAATGTGTGGCGGCCGTATAAAGTCTCCCTGCCCTACATCATAGTGTAGTTTATATTTTCTTGTCCTTTGGGATCATTGATTCCATTGTGGAATTTTGAAAATATTTGAGGGTCACTGATGAGGCCTAATTGGCCGAAACTAGATAGTCTGGCCCAGAACACATGTGCCCTTCATATTTTTCGGTTCTGTGGTGTATTCCTTGCTTCCAAAGGATAACCCTTTTATAGAACATATTAGACGTTACTACAGCTGGTGTCTGGGAATGTGTGACGGCCGTAAAAAGTCTCCCTGCCCTACATCATAGTGTAGTTTGTATTTTCTTGTCCTTTGGGATCATTGATTCCATTGTGGAATTTTGAAAATATTTGAGGGTCACTGATGAGGCCTAATTGGCCGAAACTAGCTAGTCTGGCCCAGAAAACATGTACACTTCATATTTTCCCGTTCTGTGGTGCATTTCTTGCTTTCAAAGGATAACCCTTTTATAGAACATATTTAACGCCCCCGTCAACACTATTATCCGACATTGCGGTGAAATGACATCTCAAGCCCTGCCGCCAATTGAAACCAGAAGGCGTATATGCATGGGACGATCTGATTCGCATCGCTTTGCCTGGGCAGGCTTAGTCATTAACCAGTTATCGTGTGTGGTCAGATTTAGCTCTGCGTGGAAGCATCATGCAGCCCAATCTATTTCTCCAAGCCCCGATGGGCGGGGGCGATATGGAGGATCTTACATGAGTGTTCATATATTATTGAATTTATTAAACGAGATGAAACAAGGAATCAAATGCGAGGCTTTGCCGAGCATTTTACCCCTTTTCCTCAACGAGTTTAATAAATTTAATAATACATAAACACGAATGCAAGATTCAATTATCGTATGACATTTAAAACGTATTTTATTCACGAATATTTTGACAAAAATGTCAATATTTCGACATAAGTAAACCTGACGTCGTTAAGGACGCCGTACATGTAACGTTACGGGCCGTATCTAACTAATTTGCATATTTTTTCCACTAGTGGATTATTGAATTTATTACATGGCGTTATTACATTCTCAGATGCGAGGTCATATGATAAATCCAAATAATGAAATAGTATAACAGGTTATTAATTGTCATTTTTCGTAATTACTCCAAGAAACAAGTGTTTTAACCAATGATGTGGTTATTAGAGGTGCAACGATTCACTGAATCGTATCGTAATCGCGATACGTCTGCTGACGATCCGCGTATCGTATCGTTATTCGATTACGATACAGCAAACAGAGTAATTTGATAGAGATGAGATTTAAACGTTTGCTGGTTTTGAATTATTTTGTGGCAACACATTTCAAATATGTTACTATTTGTACTTTTATTTCCATTGTTCATGTATATTACAGTTAATTTCCAACAAAGAATTATATTTGAGTATTGCTTTACACCTGATTTTAAGAAATTTCGTTGCTAAAATTTTCTTTTTCATGCCAGAGATTGTATCGTGATACCTATCGTGTCGTGACACAAATATCGCGACATGTATCGTATCGTGGGGTAACTGTATCGTTGCAGTCCTAGTGGAGGCGAGTCTAACAAATAACCACAATATCTGTTTCTAGTGTTGCGGAACTGAAAACAATACTCTTGAATGTCTCCAGTAATCGTCTTATCTTAAGCTAAGGATCTGTTTCACCGAATTTGCCGTACAGCGAGTTTTATCGTCATACCGAATGCCAGTATAAAGAGAGTTGACTGTATATATTAATTATATATCCTAATGCTGCTTCTATCATATGTTGAAGGTGCACATTAGCACAGTAAGGATGTTCAACAGATCAAGCAGTACTCACTAACTACATATACGAGGAATGTTCGAAAAGAATTGCTTATTGTCCTCTAGCTCGATATCCACCTGAGGCACGATCTAAACCAATAATACTTGTATAGGGCTATTCAATATCTACATAACTGTGTATAAATTAGACCAGCTACTAGTCGGATATCATATTTTAAAGTTAATAAGTAATATTCTTCTATATTTTTTTTACTTCTTTTTCCCCCCTCTGATAGCAACTTGTTTTATCTTGGGAAGATAATTGATGTCTGAGACAAGATTAAAGTCTAACAAGGTTTCATATTTGATAAAAACACACAGGAAGGTTGGTCATTGGCAATATGACATCAAGGTCTAGGAGCTAGACTATGTATAAATGTACATGTTAGACTAAGTGTAAGACATAAAATTTGCCATTTGAATACACGCAGTCATTGACCACCTTAAATCAATCAACCATTCAATCAAACAATCAGGGCCATAAAATACTGTTGCTAAAATATTCCTTCTTTTCAGACCAAACATAGATTTAGGTAATATGGATACTCTTTAGAATCGCCTCGACGAGGCAGTTTTAACAAATACATATCGATCTATTCTATGCTATAGCAGTAGTAAGGAAGTTGCATTCACCCTTGCGAAACCTTGCATTTTTGAAAAGCCCCATGAATAAATTCAACGTATGCACTGATATAATATTTTCAGGTTATTAACCCCCAAAACGTTTTTGGAAATGACTACCCCCATTTGCCTAGCGTTCCATAAAAGGCACAAAGAAATATTGAACTAATTTTGCGAAAAGTAGAGACAGAAATCAGCCTGCGCATATGCACCGTCTGGTCAGGGTTTTTTGCTGCTTTTGTCAAAATACATGCAGCGAGGAGACGACAATTCTTCCGAGTGACAGTGAAGCGCATGACATAAATGGGTTATATACAGTTCAAGTGGAAACCCGTTTTATTTATAAACACATTTACCCAGCTGGTCTCTACTAATGAGTCTGTGCAGCAGTCTACCAAAGAAGAAGTAGCTATCTAGCAGAGATAACGACGAGGGAACCAATCTATTGATCCACCTGAAGCAAATGCTTGATTTCGTGGCTGAGAAGCGTCTTGCAAACCTTGATGCTGTACTATAGACATTTTCCAATCTCGTCCATATCCTTACCTGCGTGGGCCTAATAGGCCCACGCAAAAAAGATATATCTTTGTCTCGATAACCGTTAGCCTGAACGTTTAATCAATTTGTAAACAATTTTCACACACATCTTTGGGACCGTCCATAAGGAACTGGTGAACTGAATAAAAACAATGCACGTTTGGACCTATCTATCCTTTCAGACTGTTTTGCTTTCATTTTTCAATATCTACATAATTGTGTATAAATTAGACCATCTACTAGTTGGATATCATATTTTAAAGTTAATAAGTAATATTCTTCTATATTTTTTTTACTTCTTTTTCCCCCTCTGATAGCAACGTGTTTTATCTTGGGAAGATAATTGATGTCTGAGACAAGATTAAAGTCTAACAAGGTTTCATATTTGATAAAAACACACAGGAAGGTTGGCCATTGGCCAATATGACATCAAGGTCTAGGAGCTAGACTATGTATAAATGTACATGTTAGACTAAGTGTAAGACATAAAATTTGCCATTTGAATACACGCAGTCATTGACCACTGCAGTAAAAATGGTTGGTATAAGCGTCGACTAAAAAGATGAAATACGGGTTTACATCAAAGCTTGCTCAAAACTTGGTTGTTCTTTGAAGACGCTGATGACTGAAATTTCTATTGCTTTTGGACCTTCTTGTGTGTCTTATGACACAGTTCGGCGGTGGAAAAAGAATTTTGAGTCTGGTGTAGATTTCTGCTAGATGGGTGCCATATCTGTTGACTGGCGAGCAAAAGAGGCAACGGGTTAAATGGCCAATAATAAAAATCAAAAATGAGTTCCTTTAAGAGCAATGAAAACATTCATAAGAAAGAAGATGGGTCAGCTGCCCCAAATGTTTCCAAAATATGACAAAAAAGCAGTTTGCAAATATCGTCAAACGGTTATGAAACCTAGGTCCATTATTTCGAGCCCGTCAGAAAAGTTAGCAATAAGATCTGGGCCACTAAACACAGCAAACGCCCAATAATAATAATAACAGTCCCGACAAGCACGACAATGAAGGTTCTTCTGTCGCGGTTTGTTTTTGTTATGGTTTGTCTTTTGGTGTTTGTGTCGCTTATATTATTTTATTTTGGATAACCTACTGGCCATTTTGTGGGAAAGTAACTGTCCTTTTGGCTTTCCGCTGTTGCTGTTTCCATTGGTGTCTCTTGTTTCATGTTTGTGTTTCTTTCCCTTTGGTGTCTCTGATGGGAGCTGTGGGTTAATTGTATCGATTTCTGATCAGTGCATCCACTTCTGTTTTGAAGAAATAGATGGGCTGCATGATGCTTCCACTCAGAGCTGAGATCCGACTGCACACGAGTACTGGTAAATCGCTTAGACGATCTAAGCCTGCCCAGGCAAAGCGGTGTTTATAAAACCTATTGGTTTCATTGGGCGACAGGGATTGAGATGTCATTTCATCCCAATGCCGGGTAACAGTCTCACTAAATTGAAAAACAAGAGCTGTCGTCGGACAGCGTAGCTCGCCTACTGGACACATTTTATATTGTACCATTTTTTTATCATTTTATAATTGGGTCACACAGAACTTATAATGCAGGTATCACATTTCCCCATGAAATAGTATTGAAGATAATTGGCAAAATCACTGAACCATGAAATATAGGTCACAGTGAGTTAGATATATTTTGGGGTCGATTATTTGGTTAGTTGGTACTAATAGTCAAGGTATGACATTTATCTTTCAAATAGTATTCAAAATAATAGGCTAAATCACTGAACCATGAAATTTAGGTCACTATGACTAAGACATATTTTGAGGTCAAGCTTGGGGTCAGATGGGACCAATAACCCAGGTATGACATTACTCTATGAAATAGTATTGAAGATGATATGCAAAATCACTGAGCCATGAAATATAGGTCACAGTGACCTAGATATATTTTGAGGTCAGTCATGGAGTCACATGGAACTAATATCCCAGGTCTGACATTTCTCCAACAAATAGTCTTCAAGATATAAAGGAAAATCAGTGAACCGTGAAATGTAGGTCACCAAGACCTGCATTGTTTTACAGTTGAACGAATGTCAGTTGGTTGGCCGATGTATAACCAATTGTGTCTATAACTTGTTAGCATAAGGGAAATGTATACAATAAATAAAAAGTTGTCCTAAATTTTGACCGCTAGCCCCACCCCATCCCCACTCCCAGGCATGAACCCAGGGGTGTGTTGTCTTGGAATCTCAGAAGACACTCCCAGGTATCCAAGTTGTAAATATGAATGCTTTGTGATGAATGACTGCTGAGATATAAGCATTTCAAAAACTTTAACACAGTATTACATAGGTGTTCTAGATTTTGACCCCTAGCCCCACCCCGGGGCCTGACCCCAGGGGTCTGTTGTCTTTGAACATCAGAAGACCCTCCCAGGTACTAAAGTTCCAAATATGAGTGCTCTGTGATGAGTGACTGTTGAGATATAAGTATTTGAAAAACTTTAACGCAGCGTTCTAGATTTTGACCCCTAGCCCAACCCCGGGGCCTGACCCCAGGGGTCTGTTGTCTTTGAACATCAGAAGACCCTCCCAGGTAGTAAAGTTCCAAATATGAGTGCTCTGTGATGAGTGACTGTTGAGATATAAGTATTTGAAAAACTTTAATGCAGTGTGACGCGCATGCGCACGTGCAATAAAAAGTTGTCCTAGATTTTGACCGCTAGCCCCACCCCATCCCCACTCCCAGGCATGAACCCAGGGGTGTGTTGTCTTGGAATCTCAGAAGACACTCCCAGGTATCCAAGTTGTAAATATGAATGCTTTGTGATGAATGACTGCTGAGATATAAGCATTTCAAAAACTTTAACACAGTATTACATAGGTGTTCTAGATTTTGACCCCTAGCCCCACCCCGGGGCCTGACCCCAGGGGTCTGTTGTCTTTGAACATCAGAAGACCCTCCCAGGTACTAAAGTTCCAAATATGAGTGCTCTGTGATGAGTGACTGTTGAGATATAAGTATTTGAAAAACTTTAACGCAGTGTTCTAGATTTTGACCCCTAGCCCAACCCCGGGGCCTGACCCCAGGGGTCTGTTGTCTTTGAACATCAGAAGACCCTCCCAGGTAGTAAAGTTCCAAATATGAGTGCTCTGTGATGAGTGACTGTTGAGATATAAGTATTTGAAAAACTTTAACGCAGTGTGACGCGCACGCGCACGTGCAATAAAAAGTTGTCCTAGATTTTGACCGCTAGCCCCACCCCATCCCCACTCCCAGGCATGAACCCAGGGGTGTGTTGTCTTGGAATCTCAGAAGACACTCCCAGGTATCCAAGTTGTAAATATGAATGCTTTGTGATGAATGACTGCTGAGATATAAGCATTTCAAAAACTTTAACACAGTATTACATAGGTGTTCTAGATTTTGACCCCTAGCCCCACCCCGGGGCCTGACCCCAGGGGTCTGTTGTCTTTGAACATCAGAAGACCCTCCCAGGTACTAAAGTTCCAAATATGAGTGCTCTGTGATGAGTGACTGTTGAGATATAAGTATTTGAAAAACTTTAACGCAGTGTTCTAGATTTTGACCCCTAGCCCAACCCCGGGGCCTGACCCCAGGGGTCTGTTGTCTTTGAACATCAGAAGACCCTCCCAGGTAGTAAAGTTCCAAATATGAGTGCTCTGTGATGAGTGACTGTTGAGATATAAGTATTTGAAAAACTTTAACGCAGTGTGACGCGCACGCGCACGTGCACGCGCACGCCAACCGAGGTGACAACAATAGCTCTCCATGTACTTCGTACAGGCGAGCTAAAAACGTCTCCAAAATGACCTATACAGTGTTGAAGGGGATGGTAAGCCTCAAATCAAACAAAAACAAAAAAGTCTTTATATGTTTTGAAACGTTTTATTCTTCGTTTTTTACGTTTCAGCAGGCGCTAGGTATCACTTTCCTACAAAATCAACGTAGGTTAATTCGTAACAGTGTGACTGGGGCCTATAGGTTAATATAATGCAAAACAGACGTATTCACATAGCTATCAACGTTGTTGGATCAGCATTAACAAATTGCATAAAATATATGACGCCATAACATATTTATTGCACACTCCATCTTGCTCTTGTTCAATATATTTGTTAGAAGCAAGATAATCTAAACGCGTTTCTTCTATATCAAAGTCAGAAATAGTGTATATGATATACAGGTGAAAAAGAAACGCATACAGTTAGAGTAGCACTATATCTTATGCCACATTAACGACCGAAATATTTTACTATTGTAAACTTTTTAATTAAATTCAGATAATTATATACTAGGGACAAAAATAAGGAAATAGAAAGAAGCGAAACTTCAATGTCACAGGGAAGGTTTATATGCAAAGGGGGTGAGTATCTGGTCCATGTCGTCTTGGCACTCGAAGTTCCCACCAATGCGCCGGGCGAATGGGAATGCGCCGGGCGAATGGGACAACCACAGGGGGTAAAATTTGGTCTACGTAACGCTGGCCAGTCAAGTTACCTTGAACGATCATGGTAACTTGACTGGCCAGCGTTACGTAGACCAAATTCCAAGACGATAACGCACGCCAACACCGAGCCCGTGTTGACATCGAATTTCTGAGACAACAAGGTGGAAGGACACTGCCGTGGCCAGCCAAATCTCCCGATATGTCGCTGATTGAGGACATTTTGGATGTCTTGGGTCGACGCGTGTGCAACAGACCGCAGTGTTGTTACAATCTGCAACAGCTTGGCCGAGCATTGCAAGAAGAATGGCGACGGTTACCAAGGGAGATAATCCGTCGCCCAATCACTAGCATGCCCAGGTGTCGTGCATGCATCAAGGCTCGTGGTGCATGGACCAGATACTGATCCCCTTTGCATATAAACCTTCCCTGTGACATTGAAGTTTCGTTTCTTTCTATTTGAATTTGGGGGTTCCCTTATTTTTTGTTTTTGTCCCTAGTATGTAGAACCGAATAGGACAGTCATTAATTCCAATGAATTCATTTGAGGCGGCGCACGACAAAACTTACAAGATAACCAATGCAAACATTATGAAAACACACCTATTCAAAATATATTGAAAATTTTAGCTCCAAAATAATGAAAATTTTCAGATAAAATTGTTACATTTTTTATATTTCCCCAAAAAACATAGATTGTGGGAACTCATTAGAACCGCCTCACCGAGATGGTTAGTAGAATCCTCTCGCCGAGGCGGTTCTAACGAGTACCCACAATCTTTTTTTTTTTTCAACAGAAATACTACTAAAAATAATGTATACCCCTGTAAACCCATGTTTTACTGTATAAAAGTGGGGTTTAATGGGGTGAACATTATATTGGATTATTATCGTGATTTTTGCATCAGCGTTTAATAGCCACTTAATTATTTGTAAGCGAAGGCGCAGGCTTGATGCAAATTTATTTTGAGCTTAGTTGGTCGTACTGCTTACTGGTGTCTTATGCATATCCATTTATTTTATGCGTAGCATACCCTTATTTATTTTAGGCGTAGCAGCGAAACCTAGGCATATCTGAAACAAATAAAGATTACATTTTCACATTGTGAAAATAAGTATGAATTTTATATTGTGAAAAATAACATGACTACCTTTGTTTGATACTTTTTACAGAACATCGCCAAAGTCACGTAAACAATAAAAGAAAATTTCCTTTTTTTTCGGTAAATACAAAACATATTGATATGCCCCAGGTCTCAGACTGCTGGTCTCTGAACATGAGTGACCCACATGTACCTGCTGTGTAATCAACTACTTTGTTTTGGAGAAATTTCTAAAGTTTGTTTTTACTTCCCTGACGTATGACAGTTCTTATCTGTTGTCTGTCATGGAAGTTTATGCCTTACCTTACATGTTGGCACTGGTGTTGTCGGCCAGTTAACCATAATTTACAAGCATAACCTAAAAATGTATCTTTTACACCGCATTTCAGTTTCATGTTTACCTCCATCAGATTTGTGTATTGATTACGACCTTGACCGTGTAGAGTGGTATTATGGGATATTGTTTATCGTCTGTCGCGCTCCAGATCAGAGATATTTTTAGCTGTCAAACCGAAGACGTTCGCATTTAACTCAAGGTTTTACAAATTTGCCCTCTGAGAAAAGTAAGGAAACTATGACAGTCGGATAGCTTATTCATTCACGTGAATTCTGATATGTGTTTTATTATCGGTTTCATTCATAATAGTCGAGTTTTCGCTGTATTTACGAGTCGACCCTGCGGTTCTTACGGAACTTTTCTAATGGCGAACCCGCAGATCGCTGTACTTTTGACGTTCTTCGTCACGGTTACGACGGGATCACATGATCCCGCACCCGTGGCGTTGCGGGATTTCTTCCCACTACTAACCGCTCGGCGGGTTTGCGGGGTGGCGGGTAGCTGGGAAGTATATAAGTAAGCCCGCAAAGCCGTTCGGGGACTTCCATTTTTGAATTTTGAAGAGAAAACATCCTTACGTTGCGTTGCGTAGGTGTTTTCGCCTTTTTAGGCTTATTTTCCGTTTAAACTTATTCTGATGTAAAGATTTGGTTGCTAAAAGCATTTGCTCTCAATATGACTGTCATGGAATCCTAGTTTTATCTCATTTATATATAAAAAGGAGTTTTGAGTTAAATAAAACAATTCCATTATAATCCGGAGATTGCACCGGACCGCAAACTTACAGTTTTCTATTTTAAGATATCGATTGATTGCTGAGTAAAGGCTTTTTCGTAACTTTAGTCACCAATTTCGTGACGTCTTTTGCCAATGTAAAATATTTGTTTTTAAAGATAAATCTGATCCATAATCCACTTTACCTAGTCAATGATCATTTGTTGTTTAACATGTTTTGCTAAGGGAGCCCTCATTTGATAATCCATAGTTCTGGTCATCTACCCAGGGCATAATATATAAAACAACGCTCATACATTTTTTTTAGTTTATTTAAAAATAGATTACGTTTGGCATCACATTGTCTTCGTTTGTCCTTTCCATCCTGAAAATAGAAAAGACAATTAACCACATTCCCACAAGCCCGTTTTAGTTGGAAGTCCACCCTTTATTAAGACTCTAACGCTAGGCTAGAGTCTTACAATCTACTAGGCCCAAGTGGTCAGTTAGCTCGGCGCACTGTCCGTGACTGCCTGGGCATAGCAGACGGTTATATAAGACATCGGCCGCTACAGAGGTGACTGCTGAAGCAGCGAAGCTACATCACCACGCATAACCCCCCTTTCTACCCTGACCCGTAACACAAGTGGTGGCACAGCGGTGGGATTCAATTAATACATTGGATCCAGTGATACGAACTCAGACTAGCATGGAAGGGGGTCCTACAAGTGCAGAACCGACATGTTCTGTAGACACGAATGAGGAAAGGCAGCATGTAGCTTTTACCGACCAAGCCAATTTAGCAATGTCAGGTCCAGCACATCCGACTGGAAGCAACCAACAGTCATTCTCTGATCAGAATAATGGGAGCGGGGGCACGTTGGCTGATGACAGAACAGCAGTAGCCGCACTGGTACAGTTGCAAAGCTCAAGTAGTCAGGCCCCACACCAGCCATATAGCACACTGAGATCTATTGAAAGCACACAGCCAACGAACCACACACCTGACATGACTAACTTTTACAACCACACTAGTTTGTATCAGAGCAGATCAGATCCTAGCGTACAGCAGCAGTCCACTTTTCATGACAGACCCCAAGCATGTAGCACATTAAACACCAACACAGTTTCTTCCAACAGTAACTTGCGAGATACTGTTGTAAACCTGAGTAACGTGGTTTCAAGCATGCAACAACAACAAGCAGTAGCAAACGAGAGACAAGAAAGCATATCAAACACACTCCATCATTTGACATCAATGTTACAAGACACAAGTAACATTCCCATGTCTTATAATGTCAACCACAACAACACACTTACCGGTACAGATGCGAGGCTAGCCTTACCCAGAGCGTATGGAAGGCAAGAAGCACTGGGGATTAATAATGCTCAATTTCCTCCAAACCGTGACAACTTTGAGGGTAGTAGTTACAGAGTACCAGAAAATGGGATAAGTCAGTGGCAAGACTGTAATTTTCTTCCTTATCGCAATAGTAATACACAGCAATATGAGTGGACTGAAAATAGCTCCTTGCATAACGCCCCGAGGGGAAGACATTATCTTAGATCCCAACAGGTAGGTCCACCTAACAACACTTTACCATATGAAGTCAAGTTACCCCCATTTAATGGTCGCGAAGAATGGAAAGTCTGGATCAACCGATTTGAGGCAGTAGCCAAGAGGCGAAATTGGAGCAATGAGGCTAAGCTTGACAATTTGCTACCAAGACTACAAGGCAGGGCTGGAGACTTCGTGTTTAATCAGCTAACACAAGAGACAATTTCAAACTATACAGAGCTAGTTGAGGAGCTCAATAAGAGGTTTAGAACAGTGGAGACGCAGAAGACATTTGCTGCAAAATTCAGCCAGCGAGTGCAAAAGAATGATGAAACTGTGGAAGAGTACGCAGCTGAGCTGAAACGGCTATACTCGAAAGCTTATACATCAAGAGATAGCAAGACAAGGCAAGAAGACTTAGTACGAAGATTTCTGGACGGCTTAAAGGATAGTGAAGCTAGATTCGAAATAGAGTTTCACAAAGAACCAGACGATATTGATGAAGCCGTTTATCACGCCGTGAATTTTATACAAACAAGGCGAAGAAGCGTAGCAGAGTCATACAAAGATAGAAAATTTAAGAAGTATGCTCGTAGAATGAGTGAAGAAATTGACAGTGAAGACAGTGGAGAAGAGCACCTTGAAGGCGAAGATTTAGAGTACGCTATGCGGCTGCCCACTAAGGGAGATATTAACCAGAAGAAATCCCCAAAGCCAGGACCGAAAGTAGAGCCCAGTACAGCACAGGGAGGTGCACAGACAGAAACCTCAGCAAAATTGGAAGATATGATTAAAGCATTAGCTGATCAAGTAGCAAAGCTACAGAAGAACCAATTGCCGCCGCCAAGCCAGAAAGAAAGATCGTTTTCAACAGGTAACAGTAATATCGTGTGCTACGCCTGCCATGAGCAAGGCCATATATCGAAAAACTGCCCTTCCAGACTTCGAGACCAGAGACCGAGTAACAATGGCGTCAAAGGTAGAGCAGGAAGAAATGGGGAGAGAAATCCTAATCCTTTAAACTAGAAAAGGCTATCTCTGGTGGCCACAGGGAAGCCTGTTTAGACACTAACGGCCAAAATAAACATAAAAAAGATGAAATTGTAAAGTCTATCAAACATGTAAGAAAACTTCCTGATGGTGTGTACATAAGAGGATCAGTGGAGGGCTATCCTGTATTGTTTACAACAGACACAGGAGCTTCTAAGACGGTTCTTTCTAAGAGAGTTTTTGATGCTATGAGACCTGAAGATAAGCCGGTGCTAGGTAAGTCATCAAGATTGATGGCCGCAGGGGGCACTACCATAAATGAAATGGGACAAGGAAAATTTGAAATTCAGCTAGGTCCCGTTCGTAGGCAGGTAGATGCGATCGTTGCTGAGATAGACGATGATGGCCTTCTCGGTGTTGATGTCCTGCAAAACGCAGAAGATGGCCCTACCGACCTTCTGATGAGCAGAGGAGTGCTTAAAGTTGGAAATCAAGAGGTACCTATTATCCAAGTAGGTTTGCAGAATCGTGCACGTAAAGTTACTGCAGCTGATCACTTTGTGATATCCGCCCAAAGTGAGGCTGTAGTTGATGTTTTTATAGAAAGACATGAATATGACGATTTTTCGTCTGAGCAAGACTATATAATAGAACCGACAGAACATTTCAAAGAAACATATCCCTTACAGATGGCCCCATCACTCGTTAATATAAACAGAGCATGCACCAGTAAGATAAGGCTGTTAAACCCGTTTACCACAGCAATTTCAATAAAACAAGACGCTGTAGTGGGCCAAGCAGAGCCGATAAAGGGATCTCCGAAGATTATATTGTCAGAAGAAAACACCGAGGAAGTGAACAATAACCATATGGTGAGGCGTCTGATATTTGTAAGTAAAGATTCATGCGACAAGAGCAACACTTTATCACATGTAGCCCGAGCAGCGGTAAAAGGCAAGCAAACACAGATACCAGCCCACCTCTCTGATCTATATAACAGGACAGTCAACGGGTTAAATGAAGATGAGAGGAAGAGAATATTTAATCTACTGACACATTTTCAGGAAACATTTTCTAAGGATGAGTGGGACATAGGATTGACCCACTTAACAGAACATTCAATCCCGACTGGAAACGCAGCCCCGGTAAAACAACCTCCTAGACGGGTCCCTCTAGCGCATGCTAAAGCAGAGAAAAAGGCAATAGAAGACCTCAAGGCGAAAGGAGTGATTAGAGATAGCACCTCACCATGGGCAAGCCCAATCGTTTTAGTAGCGAAGAAAGACGGAGGCGTGCGTCCGTGCGTTGACTACAGACGTGTGAACGAACTGGTGAAGCCAGATGGGTTTCCTCTGCCTAGAATCCAAGATTGCTTAGATGCGGTCGCAGGCTCAACCCGGTTCAGTACTTTTGACCTCTTGAGTGGCTATTTCCAAATTCCAGTCAAGGAAGAAGACATACCAAAGACAGCATTTGTGTGTAAATATGGCCATTATGAAATGACAAGGATGCCACAAGGACTCAACAGTTCGGCTTCGACTTTTCAGAGGACCATGGAAATGGCGTTACAGGGTCTGCAATGGGTGACATGCCTGATTTATATCGACGACATTATTGTCTTCGGAAAAGATTTCAACCAACACATACAAAGAGTGGAGGAGGTGCTAAGCAGAATCAAAGAAGCAGGTCTAAAACTGAAACCTGGTAAAAGTCACATGCTCCAGAAAGAAGTTGTGTTTCTTGGTCATGTCGTCTCTGGCCAAGGTGTTAAACCAAGCCCCGTTAATATCGCTAAGATTGTCGACTGGCCCAAGCCAAGAACTGCCAAACAGGTAAGACAATTTGTAGCTATGGGTTCCTACTATAGGCGCTACATCAGAGACTTTGCCACCATGGTAAGGCCTATGGTTGAACTGACAAAGAAGGGAAAGCGGTTTAACTGGGATGCGGCATGTGAAGAAGCATTCAACGCATTAAAGAAGGCACTCATTAGCTCGGACATAATGGGCTATCCCCTGAACGAGGCAGGTGAGTTTGTACTTGACGTAGACGCATCAGACGTGGGAATCGGCGCTGTGCTTCACCAGGTACAGGATGACAAAGAGAAGGTCATTGCATATGCAAGCAGGGCCTTAAACAAAGCAGAATCGAACTATTGCATAACGGAGAAGGAGCTTCTTGCAGTGAGGTATTTCATTGAATATTTCCGACAATATCTGTTAGGCAGAAGATTTCTTGTACGAAGTGATCACCAGAGCTTAGTATGGCTTTTCAGGCTAAAAGAACCCAGAGGTAAGATAGCAAGATGGATAGAGGTGCTAAGCCAGTATGATTTTGCGATACAGTACAGACAAGGTAAGAAACAGCTGCACTGTGATGCACTCTCTCGTTGTGAGGACCCTAGAGCGTGCGATTGCCCATTTCAAGACACTTTAGAACCTTTAAAGTGTGGTCCATGTAAAAAGTGTGTAAAAAGAGCTCAAGACATGATGCATGAACACGTGTACAAAGAACTGATGGCAACACAGGCTCAGGCAGAGGTTACAGAAGACAACAAAGGTAATATAACAGAAGTGAAGTGTCTTAAAGAAGAGCCCAGACCTGGACCATCGTCTCTGGGTGCAGAAGATTCTGTAGAGAGAGGTCATGTAAGTGTTTTAACATCTTGGTCTAGTTCAAGATCAGCCAGTGACCTACAAAAACTCCAGAAGGAAGATCCAGACATCAGACCCATTCTAGATGCAAAGAAAACAGGTAACCGACCCAGTGGCAAAGAAATGGTCACTTGTAGTCCTGCGGCAAGACACTATTGGGTCTTATGGGACTCACTCGTGATTCATGATGGTATTCTATTTAAGAAATTTCTAAAAAGAGACGGAACGGGCGAGTATCTTCAGTTCATTGTACCCTCACCAATGAAGAAAGAAGTCCTTTACCAAATGCATGACTCTCTTGTGTCAGGGCACTTGGGTTGTAAGAAAACAAAGGAGAAGATCATCCAGCGGTATTACTGGTATGCCCTAAAGGACGACGTAGGCTTGTACATTCAAAGATGTGACATTTGTGCGGCAGATAAAAAGCCTGCAAAGATACCTCGTGCGCCAATGGGAAGTCTTCGAGTAGGAGCGCCTGGTGATTGTGTCGCCACTGATTACCTAGGACCATTACCAGTGACAGACAGAGGTCATAGATACATCCTTTTGTTCACAGACCATTTTACGAAAAACATCGAAATAATACCGGTTAGTGATATGACAGCTGAAGTGTGTGCTGTAAAATTATTGAATGAGGTAGTTTCTAGATGGGGATGTCCTTTATCAATCCATAGTGACCAGGGCAGAACATACGAGAGTAGGGTTTTTAAAGAGTTATGTAGGATGCTGGAAATAAGAAAGACAAGGACTAGTGTAAGGAATCCTCAAGGCAATGGACAAGCAGAGCGGTTTAACCGCACCCTACTGCGCATGGTAAAGGCATATTTATGCGGAGAGCAGAGGGAGTGGGACTTACACCTTGGCTGTTTGGCTGGCGCATACAGGGCTACCCCGAACGAATCCACCAAGTTGACCCCAAACCTTCTAACGATGGGTAGGGAGGTGCGCTTGCCAGGAGAATTAGTATTTGGTTCCACCAACGCATATGATGGGGAAGACATCACCACGTATGGCGACTTTGTAGATATCCTTAGAGCAAAGATACAGCATGCACATGAGGTAGCACGTAAACATTTGTCTTCTTCAGCCAAGAGGAGCAAGGATATTTACGACACCAAAGTTGCCTTCAATAGATATAATGAGGGAGATGTGGTATGGTGTCTTATGGAGACAAGAAAACCTGGTGTGTCACCGAAGCTCGAGTTCATCTTCGAAGGACCTTTCCTCATCAAAAGGAAACTTTCCGAGCTTGATTTCGTTCTACAAGTGGATGCATTAGGTACGATGAAGCCAGTCCACCACAATAAACTGAAGCCGTATGTAGGTGTCAACACCCCAAGGTGGGTTCTGAAAGCGAGGCGCAAGCTTTCTTCCCACCACAATTCTAAACAGTAAACGGAGAGTGAGGTCAATGATATGCGCTTGATCAGCATATCATGGGCCACAGGGGGGTTGATCTAAACGGGATAAACATTTTTTTTTACGTGAGGGGGGTGGTTTTAACATAGTAGTGAAGGAAAATAATATTAAGGGTTTAGCCATGTATCGACCGTGGGGGAATGTAGAATAAAATGGCATTAGAATATTAGTCAGAAGGGAAAGAACGGATGTTGAAGTTGAAGGGAGATCTAGATATATAGGAGAGTGCACTGAAGACAATGAGATAAAAAGAGGGATGTCTAACGCAGAACGGAGATGCCAGCTGGAAAACAGAATGGGAGTCGAGAAATCGTCATGCCGACGATAGTTTGCGAAAGAACCAGTACGGGCCATATGAGTTAAGCGATTTTTAGTTTGGTGCTTTAATCGGAGATAAGAGCTACGAACGGGTATTTTTCCAAAAGACTTAGTATCGAGGCGGGAGAAGTTCGAGTCAAATGAAACGGTGCGTTAGAAAACGACATCCCCGGATGCGAATGTAATGGCGATTATCGGCTTTTGCGACGTATAGCGCGTAGTATGATACGACGCATCAGAAACTATGGAATCTAGAGGGCTCCTTAAAGATGGGTCAAGTACGGGCATTCATAATCAAAATGTTTTTTTATTCTGACTATTTTAGGAAGAGAAAGATGATGGAACCAACTGAGCTGAGTATGGAGGAACAAGCGATGAGGGAGAAGGCAAAGAAAAGAGGGAGAGCGTACCAGTGTCTGGCGTGTTACTACAAGAAAGGAGAGACCTGGATCAACGAGAAGCTGAAGCTGGAGGAGCACATCTACAAGAACCATGTGAAGCCGGATGAGGTGCCCTTCTCCTGCCGACTGTGCCGCTTCCAGTGTATGAAGTGGGAGCAACTCGTCCACCACACGACCAGCTATACACCTCACGTTGACCTTTGTATGAAGAAAGGATATACGGACTTTGGGAAGAGCTTTCTTATGAGGTCCCCAAAGCCGTACACCATTAGCCCACTGGACTATGTCAGGTTTGAGCCGGAGGACAGTATTCAGCACTGGATGAAGGTTATGAGGACAGAGAAAGGGTCGACACCGAGAGTCTTCAAGAGGTGTTCCGGAGCCGACACACTGTCATTCTGTAGCCCGCAGGTGCAAAGAGTCGCTTCGACCAACGTCCAAGGTGTTGGTGCTGTAGTAACTCAGTCAGAATCTCAGCCTTTACGGGAAGTTCCTGGTTACCAGCTAGTGGCAGAACCGAGCACGGAGAGACTGGGTGGAGCAACTGTGCTTCAGGCAGACAGTCATCCATTTCTACCTGAATTACAGGGACCAGTAACGCACGGCGATCAGACGATGACGGGAGAGTCGCAAGTTGTTGGAAGTCATGAGACGGAGAGTGATAGAGGAGAAATGAGCACGTCGAGTACTTTGACAAGCATCATCCAGCTACCCCCAGGTTGGCAGCTGGTCACTCAAACACCTTCTACACCAGCATTGGAATACAGTGAAAGCCGGGAGCCAGCAGAAATTGCCATGGCAGTTGAGAGTGGTATTCAAGGTGTCAGTGATGTCAGGAGAGTTGTGAGCGGGTCTTCTACAGTGACAGTTGGATCTACCCCAAGACGGGACCACAGCCTGACAAGTCTTGTGTCAACAGGAGCATCACAGTCGGCCTCCTATTCCTCAGAGCCAGTATACACCACCGGAGTCACCCAGTATCCATCAGTGACGACACAGAGCTCCCCAAGCCCACTTGACCTGACTTGCAAGATGGCCAAGAGCGGACAGCCTTGTTCAGTCCTCAATACGCCAGATGCAGAGGAGGTGGCTCAACGCTGCAGCGAGACAGAAAGCCAGAGGGCGCCGACTGCTGCTAACCATATTGGCGACCAGGTGGAAGATATAACGGGGCAACTTTTGGGAGACCAGGAAGAGGAGGAACATCTTTTCCTTAACACCCCACAGAAAAGGAGAGTAAGCGAGGAAGACCCACTACCACCACAGCCTAAGCGATCCCTGACCAGTTCCATCCAGCAGTCGAGTGAGTCTCAAGGGTCGAGTGCAGAAGGGTTTTCTGTTGACAGGGTCGCAGTTAACAGCCTGGTCGACATCATGAGAAGCGTGAGAGATGCAGTGCAGCAGAACAACTCTGTGATGGGCAAGATACAAAAGGCTCTGACAGAAAACACAGTGGCAGTCAGCAAGCTATCTGACGCGGTACACAGGCTGCAAAGGGCAACAGAAGACAAGGAGAAGGAAGACAGACGGAGGGAGGAAAGAAGAATAAACTGGGAGAGGAGACAGGAGGAAGAGGAGAGACGAAAGGAAAGAGAAGACAGACGGCGAGAGGAGAGGAAAAGAGACGCAGAGAGGAAGGAGAGGACTGACAGAAGGAGAAAGGAGGAGAAGGAAAATGAGGAGACGTATAGGGTGAAATCTGTTTTGGCAAGGAGTTATACGGAAAACACAATACAAGATACTCAACAGAAAAAGAAATGAACTGAGGAATAATATGAAACAGACTAAATGAAGCAGGAACCCAGTGGATTCAGAAATGAACTATTAAAACTAAAACGTGGGATACAGAACCAAAATGTGAATAAAAGACTAGAAGAGTTATATTTTGTGTAAATAAATGAACTCAAAGACTTAAATATTAAACAAAGTGAGAAATAAGAACTAGAGACTGTTGAAAAGAACCAAATTTATTTGATAAGTGCTAGAGACTGTTACAAAATAATCAAATGTGTTAAATAAGGACTAGAGACTGTAGAAAGTGATTCAATTATGCTTGATAAGGGTTAGAGACTGTGAGAAATTAATGATATATGTTAATTAGGGACTAGAGACTGTTCAAATTGAACCAAAGTGGGAACCATATCAATAAGTGATACAGAATCAAACATGTGAACTGAAACAATAAGCTAAAAGTAAACAAGGACAGTATGAAACTAAGTTTAAAAACCACTGTGATAGTAGCAGAAAAATGATATATATTATTATGTTTCATTATGGAGGTACACAGTGCACGAGTTCGCTAGGATAAGTCAGGCGTTCGTCATAATTAGACCGAGTTGCTACTCAATGTTGTAGCATTTATTTCATTCGCGATCTTTGTCCCTTCGACAATGGTTTGAATATCTGAATACTACCCTTAGCTGGAGGTCGGTCAACAGTCAACCAGAGTGTGTTGACCTACTTTCAACTCGGGGAGGCCTAGCGATCTCGAGCTGAAATGTTTAATGTTTAAACAAGTTTAAAATCTTCTGTATGTGTATATCCCAACTGTGTTTTCTGAATTCAGGGATTTACTAGTCATTGAAGTGTTGGTTTCCTTTTTGTTTCAGTTTTAGATTGGAGCCAAAAGGAAATCATAGTTAGCATTTTTGCATCATTAAAGCACTACGTGTTCTGAAGGTTTCATGTTGGTTTATGAAATCCATAGTGCCTCATTGCACTATTATTACCTTGGGAATGTATACACAGTGCAAGATTAATGAGATTTGTATTTCTAGTCAATCGGCCAAGTTGACTGATAGTCTGTTTAATTGAGCAGACATAAGGTTGTCTGTTTGATTATTTTCACGTTGTTACGTTTTAAATTAACTTTTACTAAGCATTTTATCAAGTTTTATAGTCACAGATCATTTTAAGGAACTTTGGTGCCGAGACCAGGATATCTACCTTCAAAGTGTTCATGTGGACCATTCTTCGTTTCAGAGATAGTCCATTATACCCTTTTGTAGGATTGTTAGTCGGAGCTTTAACAACCCTAGAAGGGGGTAATGATATGCCCCAGGTCTCAGACTGCTGGTCTCTGAACATGAGTGACCCACATGTACCTGCTGTGTAATCAACTACTTTGTTTTGGAGAAATTTCTAAAGTTTGTTTTTACTTCCCTGACGTATGACAGTTCTTATCTGTTGTCTGTCATGGAAGTTTATGCCTTACCTTACATGTTGGCACTGGTGTTGTCGGCCAGTTAACCATAATTTACAAGCATAACCTAAAAATGTATCTTTTACACCGCATTTCAGTTTCATGTTTACCTCCATCAGATTTGTGTATTGATTACGACCTTGACCGTGTAGAGTGGTATTATGGGATATTGTTTATCGTCTGTCGCGCTCCAGATCAGAGATATTTTTAGCTGTCAAACCGAAGACGTTCGCATTTAACTCAAGGTTTTACAAATTTGCCCTCTGAGAAAAGTAAGGAAACTATGACAGTCGGATAGCTTATTCATTCACGTGAATTCTGATATGTGTTTTATTATCGGTTTCATTCATAATAGTCGAGTTTTCGCTGTATTTACGAGTCGACCCTGCGGTTCTTACGGAACTTTTCTAATGGCGAACCCGCAGATCGCTGTACTTTTGACGTTCTTCGTCACGGTTACGACGGGATCACATGATCCCGCACCCGTGGCGTTGCGGGATTTCTTCCCACTACTAACCGCTCGGCGGGTTTGCGGGGTGGCGGGTAGCTGGGAAGTATATAAGTAAGCCCGCAAAGCCGTTCGGGGACTTCCATTTTTGAATTTTGAAGAGAAAACATCCTTACGTTGCGTTGCGTAGGTGTTTTCGCCTTTTTAGGCTTATTTTCCGTTTAAACTTATTCTGATGTAAAGATTTGGTTGCTAAAAGCATTTGCTCTCAATATGACTGTCATGGAATCCTAGTTTTATCTCATTTATATATAAAAAGGAGTTTTGAGTTAAATAAAACAATTCCATTATAATCCGGAGATTGCACCGGACCGCAAACTTACAGTTTTCTATTTTAAGATATCGATTGATTGCTGAGTAAAGGCTTTTTCGTAACTTTAGTCACCAATTTCGTGACGTCTTTTGCCAATGTAAAATATTTGTTTTTAAAGATAAATCTGATCCATAATCCACTTTACCTAGTCAATGATCATTTGTTGTTTAACATGTTTTGCTAAGGGAGCCCTCATTTGATAATCCATAGTTCTGGTCATCTACCCAGGGCATAATATATAAAACAACGCTCATACATTTTTTTTAGTTTATTTAAAAATAGATTACGTTTGGCATCACATTGTCTTCGTTTGTCCTTTCCATCCTGAAAATAGAAAAGACAATTAACCACATTCCCACAAGCCCGTTTTAGTTGGAAGTCCACCCTTTATTAAGACTCTAACGCTAGGCTAGAGTCTTACAATCTACTAGGCCCAAGTGGTCAGTTAGCTCGGCGCACTGTCCGTGACTGCCTGGGCATAGCAGACGGTTATATAAGACATCGGCCGCTACAGAGGTGACTGCTGAAGCAGCGAAGCTACATCACCACGCATAACCCCCCTTTCTACCCTGACCCGTAACAATATTTCATCTCTTTCGTCGAAAATATCTGAATTTTCACTCATGCTTCGCTCTCATGAAAATCCTTGTTTTCAAAACACTCGATAAAATATTTTTGGTATTCACATAAAAGAGTAATCATGTTTATAAATTCCACTTTATATAGGGAAAATGTGTTTACAAACTTTAAGGAATATACGTTCGTATCATTTCATTAGTTTCGCACAAAAACATAGGCTGTGAGTACTAGTTAGACCGAAACAATGAGGAGGTTCTAAATAACACCAACAACATAAGTTTGGAACGGTAGTGAAAATATATATATATAAATCACCTTATAAATGCTAGTTCTATACATCAGGTCTGAGAAAGTTGTTTTATTTAAAGGCGGTCTATAAATTTAAAGACTGTAGATATAAAGATTTTTTCAGTCTGTAGATTTAACATAATAATCGTATATGGGTGTGAGGGGTAGATGAAAAAATTCGTCCCGAGGGACACTGTCCGGCATCACGAGGTTTGCCGAGTGATGCCGAATGGGATCCCGAGGGACGGATTTTCTATCCACCCCTCACACCAAAACTGGATTCTTTTTCTTGCATACCTCCCATTTCTTAGCGCGAACTTTTAATGCTGCAGTCACTTCGGTTACCAACGTCCGCCATATTGTGTTGACACTGCAGGACTGTTTAGTGATGTCACGTAACGTGCTGTGACGTCAGCCTTAACGACGGCGCATACGATGTCGTAATCAACCAGTGCATTTATCAAACAAGCGATTATATTCGATTTTGGGTCGGAACACCAGGGTCAGAACATAAAATTCTATCCCAGGGTAAAATCCCGGATTTCCTTGTCTGGAGTGCAAGAAAGACTATTACAAGGAAAACCATGAAAATGGTAAAACACGAGAAAAACTGCATTCTCATACGCAGTC
Organism: Lucinisca nassula; assembly: GCA_963580285.1. NCBI lineage: Eukaryota > Metazoa > Mollusca > Bivalvia > Lucinida > Lucinidae > Lucinisca > Lucinisca nassula. The sequence continues at coordinate 133,872,360 of OY757018.1, read as the reverse complement.
TCAGTCTTCATCTCATTAAAGAAATGTTTTACTAAAGACTGCATGTATTTTATTCTATGTAAATATCGTTTTAATGATAGAAAATAGTTAAGAAATAAATCACCACAGTTCCTTAACTTAGACCACAAATGCGATGTAACTCCACAGAAAGGGAGGAAATATCCGTACTGACATTTTACTGTTGTCGGCAGTCTGAAACTTTTATCAATTTTAGTTGTCAGAAAAATCGTCTGTCGAAGCAAATTGTCAGTATGTTGACAAATGATAAAAAAAAAACATTCATTTCTTAGCTCATTTTACATACGAATCTTATCACAAACCTGTTAGCTTTGTTTCTGAGAAATCTTCAATTATGGTTGAAGAATTTGATTAAGTTAAGCTTACTATTTAACTTGCAGTTTCACGTGATTAAATTTACCACAGATACTGTAACGACCAAATTATCGTTAATAGCAAAGTGCGATTGTTTTCGATTAACACCATTTTCATGATTTTATTTGTGTTACAGACTAAAACGTCTTTAAATTTATAGACTGTCTTTAAACAAAACAACTTTCTCAGACCTGATTATGGCGTTTAATGATCGTTTTGAATTGATTCGGAAAATCAGATTTCTTCATACTTTATAAATCAAATCTTCATAAAACTCTGGTTCTGACCTTTTGCAGAAGCGTTTATAAGTTAACTTTGTATTTTTCAACTAGTTCAGAGTGTCGTCGATAAAATTTAGAACATACATTACGAAGTTTATGATACCGATAGATCTGTTTAAGAAGCTTAGCAGCAAGATGTTTATTCCGATTATTAAAACCCTCAGCATGGGATGAACCTCTTTCGAAACGAATAAGCTATACTCCACAGGATATGCAGAAGAAAGGGGGACATCGGAAAATTTACAATATTAAAGTCAAAAGTATCCCATTCGTTGTTTATCTTGAATGATATTATACCATTACACCATATGCACCATAAGAGACTGACAGATCCAAATATAGCGAAATATAAAAATCCCACAAACGGAGATCATGTACCAATCAATACATGCGGTGTTTCGATTAGGCTGTTTCCATTTGTTCGTCAAATCGGAATCGCTTACATTGTATACGTTAATTTGGAACGTCATGACGAAAACACGCCTATATAATTTTGACCCCTTTGAACCCCACTTTTATGCAGTAAAACTGGGGCTTACAGGGCTAAAATTATTGTTCTTATTTCTGCTCTTAATATAGAGATTGTGGGCAGTCGTTGGAATCGCCTCATCGAGGCGGTTCTTACGAGTACCAACAATCTAAATTTTGAGCAGAAATAAGAAACATGTCGACATTTTTCATCTTAAAATGTTCATTATTTCGGCGGTAAAGTTTACAATGCCTTTTTTCGTTATGCAATCAGGGAAATATGCATGCGTTCAAGTTAACAACGGTTTACTCCGTACGCCCCGGTGCCATGAAAAGGAGAGACATAGGTGGCATCTGAAAATAGGCAGTTATCATTCGAACAGGGGGGTAGTCGAAGAAATCATTGAGTAATGGGGCATCAGAAAAAAATAGCAGAGAAAGTTGAAATGTTTTCATCTTTTAAAATTCTGCTAACATACACCCTGTTTATGAAAATAACAGAATGATAATATCAGTTCCCATGTAGTTTACTCGTTAAGTTTTGTTTCTTTTCTCCAGGGTCATTAAGTAAAGGTAACTATTTTATAGCAGCACAAGCAATATAGCGAAATCCTAGTAGTTTCCTTGGGAAATAAATCCATCAATAATGTGAATGAATGGTACTTATGTCTATAGTATATTACATCGGTGTCAAAGCAATTTTGCCGATTTATTTCCAAGTAATTGGATATTGTTTTGTAATCCTGAAAGAAGTGAGCCAGGGCGCGTAACACTTGCCATAAGTGAAAGCCCAGATCTGCCCTCTGATCAAATTAATCTCCTTTATCTCTTGTCGCTCAAGGCCGGTAACTTGTGTTGTTTGTGACAATGTTTGACGAAATGCGCAGATGCGGAGACAGACATGACCCTGTGTTATGTACATTCACATTGTTTGTAGCCTTCTATTTTCTGTTTGTCCGGACGGAGTCAAACATGATCCACTTAAGTTGTCTGGGAATTCGGGTTAATGCGGATTGATAGCGTGTCTTCAACCTATTACAATGTGAACACACAGACACGCTCAGGATAGAGCTTAAATAGATTCGTGTTAAATCGAAAGTTCTGAAGATTCGGGTTCTTAAGATGTACAATTGGTTAACCCGAATGAGATTGCGTGACATTTACGTTTGTGTGTTAAGGCAGAAAACAGTACCTCACAATAGGCCACAAAATTACACAATAACGAATTATTCCAATTCTCCAACATTATGTGCATTTCGAGCCATTTGATTGGTTGAAATGAAAGTTTTATACTTCGATAAATCCCATTAGCAAGAATCTCAGCTCTGTTTCTCATAGCGAGATGTAGTAATATAACTTGACGTCAAAAAGCACTACTAGAACCCGCGCGCTACGGCATTTTTATGAAGCGACGTCAACAGCGTTCGATTTAAAGAAGGATACCTATTGAAAACGTAAATGTTAGAAGAGAAGTAAACTAAATTTAAAGACTTGATGTTTTTTCGCTTGGATTTCTTTCAAAGATGGTAGCTTCTAAATGAATAATCATCATGGCCATTGGTAAGTTCATTCTTACGCTTTCGAAAGAATTCCAAAACTTTACCTATTTTATTGGAATTTTTAAACATTTCGATGACAGAGTTGGAATTGTAAGGAATGAACTATCATTTTTGTGGATTTTATCGATGTGAAATTCCGGCGAATCGCTCACAAACTTAGTATGCCGTTTGTGAGTGATTCGCCGGAGTTTACACATCGATAAAATCCAAAAAAAATGAAACTCATTCCTGTAATAAAATCGGAAACGCCGATCTGGAATGGGCAGCAGTATACGGCGTACCGAATTCTCACCTCAGACACTCCGGGGGAAATGGGTTAACTCTTATCTTGCTGTTCACGACAACCCCTATCTTTGGAAACAGTGTAGATCCAGATCAGATGGCTTCTGAAGAAGCCATCTGATCAGGATCTACACTGTTTGGCATTTAGTTTATGAATTTGTAGAAATAAATTAAATCAAGTAATTTGATTGGTTGATAGACAGAAATGGGCGTGGCTTATATGAATATTCAGCAAGAGAAGGGTTAAAGCCTCAGGCGTGTTGAAAAAATATACAGTTAATCGAGCAGGTATAAAATGCTTTCGGGCAAAATACATATTAATGTTGATTCTTGGGATTTTCATCATTTCAGTCACAAGCCATAGGGAAATTCAGTGCAGAAGATGATAGCTAGCAGTGAGAATACATATTTCATCACATAATGTCCCTGTGATTTAGTTGGTAAACATGTCTCAAAACAATGTGACTGCGTGTGTAATAAATAACGCATAGAAATAATGATGATCTTCGTGATACCCTTTGTTTTCTAAGGGCGGTAGTTTGTTAAATGTTATATAATAAACGAAAACTTACACTCATGGCATTTTCATATAACATTTATGAAACTCGCCAAATGGCGAGTTTCATAAATTATGTATCAATTGTTTACGAGTTTGAGTTCCTCTATTTAGTGACACAGCGTTTGCAATTCGCGCTTCAGGGCGTAAGCAGTTTTGCAAACTGCGGGACTGCTACATTAAATTTTGTTATCAAGAGTCAATAAAATCGAGACTTCCGCTTTCTGTTTAAAACGTGTTCCTTGTTTCCAAAGACACCATTTCCAGTTTAATACTGTCGAACTTCAACACGGAGTGAAGGCAATGACCAGGAATCGATGCATTCAACTCTCGGACACCAAAGGGAAATAAAAGCACGAACATAAACCAGCTTCATTGTATCATAATGAAAACTTGACAAGCGGAAAGCACAAAGGACAGTTATCATGGCCAAACGTCTATGCAAGATATAATAATTAGCAATACATACAAGCAGACGAACTATAACAATAATAAACAACACGAGAAGAAATGCCTTGGAACGGTCAGTAAAATGTTTGTGTGTGCATGAGTGTGTGTTTTACTGAGGGCTTAAATCGATTTTACACGTCACAATCCTCCCCTCAACGAATTTTATCATTTTGTATTATAACTGTGAGGGTAAGTGGTTGGATTGGATGTTTCTCTAGTTCAAGCTTCCAGCTAATAGACCCATTAATGTTATAGTACACCTTTACGACCATGAAAAAAGAAGTGAAGACTAACCTGAGTATTTCCCTTTCAATCTAGTTCAAGTGAACTGAAAACAGGAAGCAGGATGATTAACTTTGTCATATTTTGTTCGCTATACGAAGTATTTTTCTTTGGCAAAAGATCTGGCTTAATGTCAAAATTGGTGGATTCGTATTATATCCGGCATTTGCAAGGGATTTTGTTATGTTTAAAATAGCAAACGTCTTACAACATTAATGGGGTATAACAGGTGGGAGCTTGAACAAGAGAAGCATCCAATCCAACCACTTACTCTCACCATTGTATTTAAAATTATAAAAATGGCTGCATAACCTACAGGACAAAATGACAGAATGTCCCTGGAAAGCCCTAGCTATACCCTTTTGTCGAGTTTTACAATAAGAAATAATGTGTTAATGTTACTTTTGATGCAAAAGATCTCAAAGGTGGCATTCTCCGAATAATATATTTGAGATTCTACTTACACTAAATGGTTATGTTTCCTCATAAACTAGCTATGTAATAATTCACAGGATGGTTTATGACCGTGATCTTGAACTGAATTCCAAACCACAGCCCATAAATATCACGTTGCAATGAACTTGTATTCTATGTATTGAATAGTGGATATTCACTTTTTTGAGGTGAACACCAAAATTATTTTATAGGGTGTATTGGAAACATCAGCATTTTCACAAGTGCGAAACACTATTGAAGTTCTGCTGTTTTCGACACTTGAGATAAAATGGGCCCCGTCAAGCGATTTTGGTACTTATCGCCTATGCGAGCAGCGAAGGTTCAGGCGAGCCTGCGCATCCGCGCAGTCTCGCCAGAACCTTCGCTGCTCGCTCATACAAGCAGTGAATCAAGAGGAACCTTCAGACAGAAAGCCATATCCCTGGCCCCTCTGAATGGCTGGGCATGCGCAGTTAAAATTTGTCATGACGGAATGCTCGAAGACACACATTCGCTTGGCGGGGCTCATATGTTTTCGGTATTTATCGAAAAACGGTATCTTTTTTATTTCATACATGAATAAAGGTATTCCTGGTGGCTACAGTGAAAATAACATGATTATGAAATTTTTACAACGTGAAAATATCATATTTTGTCACAATGTGAAAATATCATCTTTTATTTGTTTCAGATATGGTTGGTTTCACTGCTACAGAAGTACAAAGCTACATTATACTATTGCAACGTTGTCTCGACATTGATACTGTGTTGCCTACACAATGTGACGTCAGAGTGTTGCTGAGTCCTCATTCATGATTCATGATTGCCTTTAGGTTATGGTCTTCTAATTTCATGTGCATAAGCTTACATGTTAACATTTGATCCTGTACCTGATAAATCTGCATTTCAAATTGATTTTTTTACCCCAAAACATGGTAAACAAACTATCACCTAAACAATTATCAAAAAAAAAAAAAATTACCAAGGGTGTCATGTGGCAATTTAAAACATTCTAACAGTCTAAGGGAGGTAACCCTGCCTCAAAGTGAAAATTCAGTCTTGGGAAATTCAGAGATACATGTACTACATGTACAATTTTTATCACAGCTAAAAAGTAAGGAGACAGATCCCTTTGTTTCCTTCATGTATTTACTGCACATATAATACCCTGGAAGGCATAAACAACAGCTAATTATTACTCATGAATTTCATATTTATATCGAATCAAATGTGACTATTGGCTCAAACATAGCTGAAGGCTGGGGCCACTAACCTTTTTCAGAATCATAACCTCAATGGCAAAATGCAGCAAGTTACCGTTCTTTCCTTGGTGGCGCCAAAGGACACGGCCATGAAAAATCAATATCCGGACATTCTGTCTTTTCAATCGACATTAGTCTCCATCGTGCAAAATCACCTTGTTCAAATTGTATCAAAAGGTATAGAGCTAATTGATGATGATAACAATGTTACTCTGGCAATGAAGATAATATCTCAAGACAAGGAGGGGCAATTTGGCTATTTAAGGCCACGGGCTAACACATGTTATGGATACTATTTATAAATATACAATGGAGCTTTTATAACATGTGAAAAAAATGCACTATGCCGCGAGATGTAACTGAAGTGAGAATACACATGTAACCGAGATATAATTTTATTTTCCCAATAAAAAATACAGTGTATTATTAATTGATTATCCTATATTACACAAGGTCAACCAATATTCAAAAATCATAAGTCATGTTTATAATTGTGTCAATTAATAAAATTGTCATTAATCAAGTAAATTCGTATTGGCCCAGCTACAGGTCCTCGGTCAGCTGTATTGGCCTCGGCCTTCGGCCTCGTGCCAATACAGCAGACCTCGGACCTGTACCTGGGCCAATACGAAATAACTTGATTAATAACATTATAATATAGATCGAGTCACTTGATCATATTTATTTTTTTTTTATTTTATTTAATTATAGTTATTTTATTTTATTATTATTTTTTATTTATTGATTTTTGTTTCCTGTAAATACTGAGAATATAAGTATTTACTTTAGCTCGCAACCTACACCCAGCAAGTTTTTGGTCAAGTTGAAGTGTGAAATTGATTGTTTATACAAGTTAGTGATAAGATCACTGTAGCCTGCTAATAGCCCCATAAATCTCTTCAGAGCTACATGAGGTTTCAGTCACAACAGATGGATGCAGTTCTGAAAGAAAATACCTTGCTATATTTTAACTCACAGGATGCAAAGTCCAAACTGAATTTTATTGGGAAGTATAAAAAAAAAGACAAAACTTTAAATCCTACTAAGGATGCCAAGAAAAACTGCATCAAAAATGTTGTATCTTTATATGTTGTCTGCTGAATCTTCTTGCTAACTTTTTCAAACATAATTTTGCATATAGGCAAACTTTGTTGACCAGGAAGAGCAGTCTGATCTGGGTCCACACTGTTGGCAACAATGACTTTTAAAGTAATCAGCAGACGATAAAACAGATGACAATTGTTGTGATTGGAATTTTAAGGGTTAAATATGAACAAAGTCATCCTATTTATGGCTTTTTTTGTTATCATCCATTAACTGCTTAAACACACCCCCCCACACACACACACACACATTCATTTTAAACCTTAAGTATTGGGGCAAACAGGCCTTTGCCAACAGTGTAGACCCAGATCAGACTCTTAAAAATGCGACATTTGATAATTAAGGGTCTACAATGTTTGCCATATCCACATATCAGTAATTTAGTAATCACATCAGGAAAACACGCCTATATAATTCTGAGCCCCTTGAACCCCACTTTTATACATAGTAAGGGGTAAACCTTATTTTTCTTATTTCTGTTCTACAATGTGGAGTGGGGCTTGGAGAAATAGATTTGGCTGCACGATGCTTCCACGCAAAGCTGATACTGACCGCACATGAGAACTGGTAATCCGCTTAGAAGGTCTAAGCCTGCCCAGGACAATAGCTACGAGTTAGCCCGTCCATGCTTATAAACCTTATTGGGTTCATTGGGCGGCAGGGATTGTGTCATTTTTAATCTCAATGTCGGGTAAAGGTCCCACAAAATTGGAAGCAATGGCTCCAAAATGACCTAAATAGTGTTGACGGGAACGTTAAACTTCAAATCAAACAAACAAACAATGTGGAGTGTGGGTACTCGTTAGAACCACCACGGTGAGGCGTACTATACCCACAATCTCTAACATACTGTACTCACAATCTGTATTTTGAGCAGAAGTAAGATTTTTTTTTTTCATCTTAAAAGTTTCATTTTTAGGCGGTAAAATTTATAATCTACATGTATTTGTATTGGCTTGTTTTATGAAGGGGTAGCAGAATGAACCCTTTTGGTTGGTTTGGGGCATGGATTGAGATGTCATTTCATCTCAGTGTCGGGTAAAAGTCCCAAAAAAACTGGAAGCAGTGTCTCCAAAATTACCCAAATAGTGTTGACGGTGACTTTAAGCCACTTTTTGCTCAAATTAACAAATATATTATCATGGTAGACCTTGCCCTACTGTAAGCCTACCCAGTAACGTAAGATACACGGTATCTGCAGTTGTCTTACCCTTAACATGCTCTGTAAAACAGCATTCTGAAAATGTTGTCTGTTTTTGGCGTCCGCTTCATGGCCTTTCAAACTTTTCAAACATATTTTAGTGTAGATCCTGATCAGGAGCACTCTGATCTGGGTCCAAACTGATTGCAAAAAATACTATCAAAGTTACAAGCAAACAAAAAGCAGACAACAGTTGTTATGTTTGGCATCTTGTTGGTAAAAATAAAACTTATCATTTTTCTGGCTCAAACATTCCCATCGGGACTTGGAGAAATATGGGCTGCATGGTGCTTCTACACAGAGGTCAAATTGACTACACATGAGTACTGGTAAACCACTTAGAAGGACTAAGCCTGCACAGGAAAGTGAGGTGATAAGACCGTCCAATGCTTATAAGCCTTTTGGTCTTATTGTGCGGCAGGCCTTGAGATGTCATTTTATCTCAATGTCGGGTAAAAGTCCCACAAAATTGGAAGCAACGTCTCCAAAATGACCTAAATAGTGTTGACGGGGACGGTAAACCTCAATTCAAACGCATGGTGAGCTACACCAAGCTTTTTGTGAAAGCCAATACTTCATTTGTTTGCTGATAGAGCAGATATAAACTGACAATGTTTTTCGATTTTTTTTTTCTTCTACGATTTCATGCAAATTATCTCCGCTGAAGACAGTTTGCATGAGATGTCAAATCTTGTTTTCTTGGAAAAATATTTTTCAAATATCATACAGCGTAGACCCAAATCGGATAGACAGTACATTCCTTCTGATCAGAATTGGGACTGTTCGCCATATATATATATATACAGCAACAGTTTTGAACATGATTCAGGCCATACGCAGACTCTGAATAAAAACTGCAAGCACTGCATGATGCCCTGCCACTACATTTACATCAAGCAAGTAACATATCACATTGTAAAAGGAAAGTTGACAGGAATACATGACTGAAATGACCATTTTAAATTTCAAAGAGCCATCACATTTTCATTTTTGGGGGGGGGCGGGGAGGGGGGGGGGGGCAGTGCCCTTCTAAAATAAAGTCAAGGTCTTCAAAATCTAGTCAAATCTTTGGTCAATTGCAATGATATTTCGTACCAGGTAAGAACACATTTCATTAATGTGTTCATGAGATTGGATGAATTCAAGCCATCTTTGGCCCAATATTGACAGTTTTTTTGGGGATGTGCCCTTGAAATTAAGGTCAAGGTCATCAAAACCTAATGGCTGTTTTTCCCCATCTTAGTGACGTAACCATGCCCGTTTCATCAGAATCAATCATTAGGTTTAGGAGATATAGTGCTTCAAACAGACCACATGAACACGAACGACTATGTTCCTACTTTGTCAA